>OU744451.1:16541285-17174274 GCA_916610825.1 Haliclystus octoradiatus
TTGTCTATTTATTCAATTACTTAATTTATTTATTCAATTCAAAAAGTTATATTTAATCTGAAGTAATCTAAGTATTGTAAATTTATTAGGCTTCTGATGATGATGATGATGATGATGATGATTACTGAATGTAGAAAAGATCACAACACTATTGAGAATAAACATATATTTTGCTAAATTTTAATATTTAATCTTTTTGATTTTCTACTCTACTTGTAGTTTTTTTGATGCTATGACTTCCACGTTTTAAATGAGCGAATAAATTTATCCTTTGAATACTGCCCAAATACTTTGAATACTTAGAATACTGGTTCAACTTTTGCGGTTGCCGTAAGCCAGCATATCAAAGACCCCGACATCCGCCGTAAGAATTTAATGGATACTATTGTTAAACGATACATCACATGGTCAATATTATCCAATGATTTCCCCGCCAATGTAGAAATCACAGAGTTACTTTGCAACACTACATTGTCATTTTTGTAAATTTGGATTTGTGAAACTGTTTTATATTATCATACATTACAAAAGACAATAAAATATTGTGAAATACTGTTAATAAAATGTACGGTATTGTAATACAATAAATGTCCTGCATTACAATAAAAAATGATGCTAAAATATAGTAAAATGCGCTGCATGTTATTTGTTGTTTATTCAATGAATAGACCATGCAATTGTTTAAAGGGAAAATACTTGGTTTTTAATACTATGGAGTTAGTCGTGTCCCAGCTAAGGTTATCGCCGCCATGTCTGCGGTGCCTGCAGTTCATCGCCTGCACTATCGCAGGCACTACCGCCAGCATGAAATTTTGTAAAAATCATTCTAAAATTTTGAAACCTTCGGAATTGGTGCTGGCCTTCCGGGAACCTGATTCCCGCACTTTGTGACACCCTGCAGAAGAAAATTAATAATTTTATTTATAGGTCAAACCTCAACAAAAAATTTCAGAAGAAAATGTTGAAATGCTTCTATGATTCCAGAAGGCTAAACTTTTTGTCGGACCCTGCCTCTAGGACATGTGGGCTATATAACATGTTTGACTGTATATATCCTCTTTATGTAGTTTGATTGAATAATAATGCTATGCCCTTTTCTGTAGCTTACACTTGCTGTTCACAATGATAAAAAGCTCATCTTACATATCAAAGTTGCACACCACGAGGACATTGATCAAATAGCTGCACACATTTTATCACAGTTGAAGCTCAATTTTCCATTATCAAATGTTAGGTATAATGCTGATGTATAATTATTTCATTTTTGCATTTCAAGAAATTCAATCACGTTGTACAGCCTCCTACAAAAGTAGGAATCCTGGGTGACTAGATATCAGAAGGCTAGAGCAAATTCAGAACAAAATTGATAATTTTCTGATCCATTGGCCAAGCCTCAACAAAAAATTCGAAAAAAATGTTTAATTTCAGAGCCAAAACAGTACTCATTGATATCCTAAAACTGTAAGATGTAACTGAATGTTGAATACGCAACCGATTCGTACGGGTTCAAAAATTAAGAATATAATGCAAGCATGCGGTATTCTATTACAAATTAGTGTGGTAGTGATTGTTCTATTAAGAACCAATCGGAAACGATAAGAAATAATACTAACCAATTGCTAAACAGCAAAGGTTTATCATTATTGGTTAACTAAAATAAGTATATTTTCAACAGAAATGTACAATATTGTTTAAGATTACAGACGGCTAAACCTTTTGTCATTTTTGTGTTTAGTCACTGCTCACATGTTCTGTTGATTTTGTTCCAACTATTTCTTACATATTATAATATACTGTGCTCTTCTAATATTTGTTATGTTTTTTGTTTCATATTTCCTGGGTAGACAATTCTGCCGTAAGGTTTTATGCAAATTTAGTGATTTATGATTGTGATACTTTGTTTGTCTTTAGTAAAACTGTGATATTGAGTATCAGTCCATCTGATCGGCAGCAGAAAATTGAAAGTCTTGCAGAGAATTTTGTTAATGCATTGCTAGACACAGATATTGGACCATGTGGTTAGTAATTAAGTTAGCCTAAAAAACTAATTGATAATCTGTAATTTGTGTGATGTATATCCAGCAGGCTTTAGAGTTGGTCAAATTTATCTATAATGTCTATATCAGCATATCCTCAAAACGACTTGTATTACGTAGGCAATAAATCCATATGCAAACTACATATTCGAAAATACTGTAGTTTTAAACCATGTGGCCTCAAAACCATCTATTTACAAGAGTTGGGACACACTTTCATGTGCCGCTATCGTCTCCTATTGGACAGATGCCAATCACATGATTTTTTAAGACACCATTCGTGTTCTTTCAGCACCAGGGTTTTTGTTCTTTCGGAACCAGGTTTTCTGTTTTGAGCGAAGCGCGCAAAATAATACAGCTTTTATCAGTGAAAACCACAGATTATAACAACAATAAGTTGTTATAATCTGTGGTGAAAACAAACATAGGCCATTAAATTATTAATTGTTGTGTTAATAGGCGCAATAGTAATCGGAATATAAGTATTATTCACTATTCCAACTGGGGACAAGAACTAGAAAAAGGTGTCTTTGATTGCAAAGAATAAGCCTAAGAGCGTAAGAGATGTAGTCCACACTCAACAAACTCCTTTTCCATTTAGCAATTCCAATAACATTGATCTGATTTACTCTCAAGCAACATGCTGATGAGATCGATAACATAGTATACATTGAAGTAGATTTTTGCTAATTTTGAGAGTCCAGCAGATAAATATGGGGACAGACAACTAATAAATGGTTATATTACTCTTGCTAAACGATCGCAAACCATAATTTCACACAGTTCCAAAATGGCTGAATAAAAAAACACAACATTCTCCTGCACATGCGCACTGTTAAAAGCGGGTCTAGGCCAAAAAAAATTAAAAATGACATGAGTGTCCCCACTCTTGTAATTAGATGGCTCTTTGTAGCCTGTATTTCATATTTTGATAGGATTGTCCAGCTCCATGTCAATATTTCATACTATTACACTACCGACACTAAAACCATGAAAGTGTTGTGAAAACACCATGAAAATGTAAAACAGTGAAAACCACCAATTTTGTAGACCATGAAACATCTGTATTCACAATATTAAAATGTGAATATACCATGAAAATGTCATGAAAACGCCATTAAATTTCACGTCTTTTTCTTGGTTTGGCGCCAGTAGTGTCAGGCAATCAAACCTGCCTTTTGAGCATACAGGGATTCCACAATGCTAAGTCTCTATAATTGGATATGCTGTTTGCGGGCAATGTATTGAACTATTTTCAGACAGAACAATTTCAAATCTTTGATATTCTTTCGAAACATCAGAGTATTCTGTTATAGCGCAATTGCTTTTAATATTTTATTCAAAGGTTAATTATTAGGCCACTGGAACTTTAAAAAGTAAATTTGACGCTTTTTGTTATTGTTCACATGTAGACATTCACCACCAACACCAAAACCATGAAAATGCCATGAAAGTGTTATGAAAACACCATGAAAATGTAAAACAGTGAAAACCACCAATTTTGTAGACCATGAAACATCTGTATTCACAATATTAAAATGTGAATATACCATGAAAATGTCATGAAAACGCCATTAAATTTCACGTCTTTTTCTTGGTTTGGCGCCAGTAGTGTCAGGCAATCAAACCTGCCTTTTGAGCATACAGGGATTCCACAATGCTAAGTCTCTATAATTGGATATGCTGTTTGCGGGCAATGTATTGAACTATTTTCAGACAGAACAATTTCAAATCTTTAATATTCTTTCGAAACATCAGAGTATTCTGTTATAGCGCAATTGCTTTTAATATTTTATTCAAAGGTTAATTATTAGGCCACTGGAACTTTAAAAAGTAAATTTGACGCTTTTTGTTATTGTTCACATGTAGACATTCACCACCAACACCAAAACCATGAAAATGCCATGAAAGTGTTATGAAAACACCATGAAAATGTAAAACAGTGAAAACCACCAATTTTGTAGACCATGAAACATCTGTATTCACAATATTAAAATGTGAATATACCATGAAAATGTCATGAAAACGCCATTAAATTTCACGTCTTTTTCTTGGTTTGGCGCCAGTAGTGTCAGGCAATCAAACCTGCCTTTTGAGCATACAGGGATTCCACAATGCTAAGTCTCTATAATTGGATATGCTGTTTGCGGGCAATGTATTGAACTATTTTCAGACAGAACAATTTCAAATCTTTGATATTCTTTCGAAACATCAGAGTATTCTGTTATAGCGCAATTGCTTTTAATATTTTATTCAAAGGTTAATTATTAGGCCCCTGGAACTTTAAAAAGTAAATTTGACGCTTTTTGTTATTGTTCACATGTAGACATTCACCACCAACACCAAAACCATGAAAATGCCATGAAAGTGTTATGAAAACACCATGAAAATGTAAAACAGTGAAAACCACCAATTTTGTAGACCATGAAACATCTGTATTCACAATATTAAAATGTGAATATACCATAAAAATGTCATGAAAACGCCATTAAATTTCACGTCTTTTTCTTGGTTTGGCGCCAGTAGTGTCAGGCAATCAAACCTGCCTTTTGAGCATACAGGGATTCCACAATGCTAAGTCTCTATAATTGGATATGCTGTTTGCGGGCAATGTATTGAACTATTTTCAGACAGAACAATTTCAAATCTTTGATATTCTTTCGAAACATCAGAGTATTCTGTTATAGCGCAATTGCTTTTAATATTTTATTCAAAGGTTAATTATTAGGCCACTGGAACTTTAAAAAGTAAATTTGACGCTTTTTGTTATTGTTCACATGTAGACATTCACTACCAACACCAAAACTATGAAAATGCCATGAAAATGTAAAAAAGTGAAAACCACAAATTTTTTAAACCATGTAAACATCCATGGCCACATCCACAATACTAACATGTGAAGATGCCTTGAAAATGCCATGAAAACGCAATGAAATTTCACGACTTTTATCATGGTTTTCGTGTCAGTAATGATAGCTGACTGATACTACTGTAGTTCTTTTATTTTCTTTAATTTTGGTTTCATTCACCATTACATCTCAGGTGGATTTTCACTTTCATACTTATGTCTCTGCGACTACTACGGACAGCATTCTCTGGCAGAAGTCGTCTGGGTAAGCCAATCTGAACCCTGTGTCTGTATTAATGCCTTTTCAACTTGAATATACATCACATAGCTTAATTCAGCCTTTTGCTGTTTGATATTTGTAGCATGTTTTGATAACTGATTATATTGTTGGTAACTTGGTATCTGGTCATGATTCGACAAAAGTTGCAGCATTCAGGAATCCTAGAAGCATTTCAACATTTTCTTCTGAAATCTTTGTTGATGTTTGACCAGAAAATAATAAGATATAAATTTTTCTTCTGAATTTGCTCTATCCTTCCGGAATCTAGGATTCCAGGATTCCTACTTTTGTCGAGCCCTGTATCTGGTAATATATTATACCAACTCAAAAGTTCACATATTCAATTAGTCTGTTATTTGGAACTCTATCACGTTGAAGATGACAAAGCTTGTTGTTATGTCACATCAAAATAACGTTTTATGGACATTGTCATTGAGTGCCTCTTCTTTACAATGTTAAAAGACCCATTCTACAAGATGCTTATTTTTTTGGATTATGGAAATTGTCAATAGCATATAAGTCATAATTCTGATGATCTATAAAATTGATTAATTCATGAACTATCTAATATTTGAATGGGCATTTCATTCAAGGCATGTGTTTTGTGTAAGGCTAGGCAGTGCAGCCTTAAGCCCTGGGCAAACAACAGCAGCATTTGAGCTATTTTTAAATCCTTCGAAAGTCCTTGTTGTTTAGCCACTCTTTCGATTTTGTCTGACGTGTTGCATCCTGTATTTGTCGCGCTGTACATTTTCCAATTTGTTATCGAACGTCTTTGTTTTTTTCGAATCGTTTCGTTCAAAATGTATCAAACTCTTTCGATGTTGTGGCTTCTCAATGGCTTCCTTTTAAGCTCAGTCTGAGTTGTTCAAGAAAAGTCCTGAACAACTCGGGCCTGTTTAGTCGCTCTTGAAAAGACTGCTTAAGAACACGAAAAACTCACGTCAGACAAAAACAGATTTGTTACACAAAAGTTGCCGTCGTTTGCCCAGGGGTTTACACTGCTAGGCAGTGTATAATGGTATTCATTCTTATTGTGCATCTGTCATGTGTGTATAACATAACTTCGGTAACAGGCTAGGCCCATACCATATAGAATTTGTGGAGATGTATTATTAGATTTTTCTCATTTTTGTCACTCTAGGATATTGATAAAATTTATGGTAGTCACCAATGTCAAGCGTTTGATGTAGCTGATTTTGATCATTTGGAGCAAAGGTATTGTAATTTTGTTTGTAGACACAATATCTATTTATTGGTTTTTCAATATGGATTCAACGATGTAACCATATTCAAAGCTTCACTATCTGCAATGACTGAACATCAACATTATCTGTTTTCACATTGTCTTTTGATGGTTATGATAATGGTTGAAACCATTCACCTTAATATATTACAGTCAAACCTGTTATAATGGCAACCTCTATATACCGGCCACCTGTCTATAGTGGTCACTCTTGCAATGTCTAAAATAGTATTTTAAATTGAATCAAACCTGTATATAAAGGCCACCTGTCTATAGTGGTCAATTTATCTACCTCTCGTAGCTCGCCGCTATAAACAGGTTTCACTGTATTATCATTTTTTGTGTCTAGATACTTGGTTGATGGGATATGGCAATAGTTACTTGCTAAACACCCAGTGAAGGATTAACCAATATACGGTGTACAGGGCCATCCTAGGCCACAAATAATAATAGCCCCCCCCAAATCATAATGGGCACAACCAACCAGCTTTAGTCCCATTGCTAAGTCAGTGGAATTCGTAATCTCATACGAATAATACCGTTCTTTCCATTGGACAAGGGTAGATGGGATAATTGAGAAAAAACGTTCCCCTTAATCAAGCAGTGTAAAAACAGCTAAGCATCTCACAATTTTCAAGCGTAGTAGCTGGCAGCAGTTCATGGCAACTTGAACATTTAAACGTCTCACTACTTCCATTCAATGCATTCTGAAACATCAATCAACATTTGCATTGTCAATCTTATTGTGAAACATATCAACAGTCAATTGATTCTTTAATAATGTGTTTGTTAGTCAAGTGCACTAACATGTTATAATTTTGATTTTGTAACTGAGATCAATACCTTATTTTGCAGAGAATTGCTGCCTATCATTGCTACATTGGAATATAATACATGGTTTACAGAGCTGAAATGCAAGTCATTAAAACTGGTATGTAGTATTCTGAAGAAATGCATTTCTTGCCTCCTATGGTCTTTCCCTTGCTGTTTGAGCCATGATTTTAAAGTCATTTATTCATGGCAAGATAACAAAATTATAATCGAAGAATACTTTAGTTTTGAAGGGAATGGAAGACTTAATTGTAAGACTTCAGAAAATCCAGTAAGGCTGAAAGGTCTGAAACTGCTGTCTGTTTAATAATTTGTTTTACATCCAATACAGATACAGTCATAGTTCCCCTTGGCTTTAAGATTTCATTATATTCTTCCACTAATACCTCCGATGTTCAATTAAGATAACATTTAGCCAGATATGACTTCCTTTATTTTTTACAGAGCTCCGAAGTAATAGACGTAATTGCCAAAATTTTGAAAACATCACAATCATTAGAAGGTCTTACATTACCAGGAGTCCATTTATCAAGGTTAGCTAAATATATGCAATATTTCTACTGTTTATCATGCTAGTACCAGGCATCCAGTCATATTCACTTCATTCATATTTCTACATGCAAAACAAAAGACTGAATTGTTTACATTTTTTCATTAAATATTTAACTGTTCATTGGGATTCTGCTAGATACTTTTCTTATAGTATAACGAATTTCAGAAAGAGCTGTATACCTTCAAAGTTGGAACTCTTCCTTTTTAACATCTTGTGCAGCTAGCATATGCATATCACATCAGCAGGATTATTGTATTGCTACGCAATGATGATGGAACACAAGCAGAAACAGACAGAAAATACGTTTGAGATTAATATGAGACAGAAAACCTTATGCTTCCAGCAGTGTTGCTATTAATAATCCTGCTGATGTATTAAAGGAGCAAAATTGACCGGCAGTCTCTACAAGCTCAACTTGAATTAAGCTTAAATTCAACGATCAATGTCAGTCAGGGCTTCACCATGGCTTCAAATTTCAGTTTTAGCATGGCTTCAGATACAGAAACAATAAGAACGTCAAACACGCACATGACTCTAAGCGCGAAGAGCCCGCGAAGAACCCGCCGGTCATCTTTGCTCCTTTAAGTATGTGCTAGCCGCTAAAGCAAAAGTACTTCACAAAAAAAGTGTTAACATGGAAAAGTTCCAACTTTGAACGTATATATCTCTTTTTGTTTTGGAATATGTTATATATTAACAAAAGTAGCTGCACAAGATCCAAATAGGCAGTTAAATATTCGATAAAAAAAAAAAACGATTCCGCGTTTCATTTTGCGTAAAGAAATATAAATGTAATGATGTCGGCCGAACATCATGGTCAACTCTCTTGTGGTAAATAGTATCCTTCCTTTCTTGGTTTCAAAAAGTGGGGCAGGAGAATCTGCAAAGTACCACACTCACTCAAGGTCAATTTCGACAGGTAAAGAGTCGCAATGACGAATAGAATAAACGTTTTATATAATTCTATTGTTTCCCAAAAAGTGATATATACACTTCAACATTAATTATTTTCTTTTGAATGTTTCTCCTTCTAACGACTGCCTTTATTATGATGTCATGGATTTACTATAATAATTGACTTCTCATTAGGTATATCTTTTATATGTGTCATTTTAATCATCTAATTATAGTTTTGTATTTCAAACTATTATTTTGTATTGACTTTTAGAGAGCAAGTTCAGAAATTTTCAACTGCGTTGATCTCCAACCCGGACACATCGTTAAAAATATTGGATTTGTCACATAATAATTTAGAAGACAGAGGTTGGTCATTGTTTTTATTAATTCTAAATCGTATTAAAGGGTATACATGAGTGTAAATATAATTACAATCTCAATTATCTCAAAAACAAAACGGCAAAACCATGTTTGTGTGTGGAAATATTCTAATGCTATGCACTGAAAAAGGTTATTATATAATTATGTTAAGACAGGGAAAGAAATGGTATCACTACATAGCCTGCTTGTAGATTCTATATGAATTAATAACTGAAACGAGACATGAGTCTAATAAGTATTAATTGGTCTATCAATTATATAGAGTATGTGTTAAAACTAGTAACTACCACAATTCAATGCTGACACCAAACCATGGAAAAAATTGTGAAATTTCATTGCGTTTTCATGGCATTTTCACATTTTAATATCGTGAATATGAATGTTTTCATGATATTCAAACTTTTTTATTGCTTACAAAATTTGGGGTCTCATTTCTTTACATTTTTTTGGTGTTTTCACAACACTTTCATGACGTTCTCATGGTTTTGGTGTTGGTAGTGATTAAGGAATATTGTTGTTTAGCAGAATCTGACCATTTTAGGCAGGTGGTAATTCAATTCAGGTTTATTATTATTAATTCTTGATCATATTTCTTGTTGAATATTTCAGGTGTTGGCCATCTATGTGGTGCTATTGCTAGTGTACCTCACGGCTTTGAAACAATAAAGTTAGCCAGTGTTGGAATGACTAATAAAGGTAATAAGCTATAAACATTTGCTCTGCCCTATGATTTGGTGTATTGAAATTGTTAACCAGTTAATTACTGTTTTGTTTATATGTTTAATTTACTGAATTCAATTCATGGATGTCAATAGGTCGGTCTTCTTGTTGAATTTCACTATATTAAGAGCACAATAGATTATAGAATCCAGCCCAAAATCATAAAATTACTTTTTGATGTTTGTTGCAAAGTAGGTTACAATTCAGAGATTTTGGTATCAATTATCTTTAATAGGATTCTGATTAAAAAATATTTTTCAAATAAATGATTAAAAACATTAATTGGTAAAAGATTCAAGCTGATCCAATAAGAAATGATTGGTAGATCGATGTTTTAATGCGTCTATTTTGCCGCACTTTCATTTTGTTTCGTGACATCAATATTCAAATCTTTCAATATTCAATATTCTTTAATAAAATTAGTCTGAGAATGACTTAAATATTGAACTCACGAAAATAACGTGCGGCAAAATAGACACATTAAAACACAGATATTTCCATTATATCTTATCGGATCGGCTTCAAACTTTCATCGCTCAATTTTTCAGTTGATATAGATCAGAATCAATCATTTATTTGAATTTTTTTCTCAGTAGAATCACCCTATTATCAAGAAGTTTGAATTTAGTACTAGCAGGGTCCGACAATTGTAGGAATCCTGTAGTCCTAAATGCTGCAAGGCTAGAGCAAATATAGAAGAAAATTGGTAATTTGATGATTTATTGATCAAATATCAACAAAAACTTCAGAAGACAATGTTAAAATGCTTCTAGGATTCCAAAAGGGTGAACTTTTTGTCGAACCCTGATTGCTAGGTTTGGAAGCCATTGATAACAATTGTTAGTTTGTATATGGTAGCACATTTGAACTGTAGAAACTTCATTCACTTGACAGCTAATTGTTTATGGGTCTGTTTTCATAATTCTAGGCTCTGTTACACTGTCAAATTCATTGAAAACAAATAAATTTATACCATTAACTCTTACAAAGTAAGTACCATTGGGTAATTAATAGATTGTTCTAATATTTCTATATTTTTGTATTATAATAGTTGATCATATCAGTTTGGCATGCATCATTCTAATCAGAAATGTACTTGTATCAAACTATACTATTTACAATATGAATGAATTTGGAACAAACTGGATGATTTTGGAAGTTTTATTAAAACAACAGCCCTTTCCCAATCATTATCTGACAGAAACTGAATAATTATTCACTGTTGTTATCATCAGGCAGTTGTATTTACAAATTACTGACACGGTGATGCTATTTTTGTAGATTAGATTGTCTGATAATTCATCAAGCACGGCCACACAATCCATATCAAGCTGCAAGCACTAAATCCGTCCAATACAAAACTTGAATTTCAGATATACTGTTCTAACGCTCAGTGCCTATTTCGGTTGAGTTTCAAAAGATTACCATAAATTTAATATTCCCTAAGTGTTATGCTATAGAGTCCCTCAAGAATTGTCTAAAGAAAAGATTTATAACCCTGGTGAATGTATTGTTATACCACACCAATATGACCGGTTTGAGATTTCTATATATCAACTCATAGTAATAGTTTGATGAAACTATATTCGTGCCAGATACATATGCTTTTTAAGTACGGTAATAAGAGTTTGACTGCAAATATGCCTTCTAGTTTGCTTCAAATTCACACATTCTACAGTACTTATAAAACTGTGAGAACAATGACAGCACTTGGTGAATTGCCAAAGCATAAAATTACTAGGCCTATGTGTTTTTTTATTTCGTAGATTAAATATTTCTGGAAATATTTTAAAAATGGATGGCACACAGGTTAGTTTTTATGTACTGATTTAGGTTTTGTTTATTAATATACATAGAAAATTGTATCAACCTTGTTATTACCAGTGATGTGAGAATTACTTTTGAAAAGTAATAAATTACATTAAAAATTACTTTTCCTCAAAAGTAACTAATTACATTACTAATTACTTCAGCCTAAAAAGTAATTAATTACTAATTACTTCATGATTACTTTAACTAGTGAAACACAAGATATTGCCTCCCTTTCGATAATGACATGTCTCGTCTTGACAATCATGGCGGCCATCTTGTTTTCTTACGAAAGAGAACGATCGATTTAATAATATTAATTTAATACTGATGACTGCAGCAGAAGATAAATTGATGTTGAAAACTTTTTAATAAAGTTGCCAAATAAATGGTTTCATTTGATTTATCAAAATGGTTTATTTTTGTCGGATCAATCTATCCATATAGCCATAAATTTTACATCATCTTTTCAGTATTCGAAACTCACTCACTCAAATAAAAAGTGAAAAACTATTGAATCTATTGATCAACAGAACAATGTCTGAACAGAGAAGAATAGGGTTTATTGGTGATATATCACACAATTCACCTGGTTTGAATAGCTCTCATGAAAGCTGCAAATAATGTGAGATTGCATCGCAGACAGAACAATAAAAGGCGGAACTTAGTGACATCAACGCCTTTGAAAATTATCACAAGACAACAAAGCAAATATTTTGTAATCATAAAAGTAATTTGAAAAGTAACGTCAATTACTTTCTCTCAAATAGTACTCGTTACTTCAAAAAGTAATCAATTAGATTACTTATTACTTTTCCCAAAAAAGTAACTAATTACTCCTAAAATTACTCCAAAAGTAACGAGTAACGAGTAACGCGTTACTTTAGTAACGAGTATTTACAACACTGGTTATTACTATTACAGTGGAACTCGGTTAATATCCCCTCTTTTAATGTCCCACCTTGCTTAATATCCCTGCATAAAACTGATTTCTAGTTTCAATTCTCCATACTAACTCTCATATTCCTACCTCGCTTGATCTCCCTCCTCGGTTAATGTCCCGCTTTTCATCCGTACCAGAGGGGGGATATTAAGCAAGTTTGAATGTATCAATTCATATTTTGAGTTAATTTCATTTTGCGTTGTTCTCAGGTCCTGTGCGACTTTCTAGCAAATCCAAATGTTTTGCGACATTTAGATATTTCAAATACCGAGTGTGGCCTTGATATGGTAAGTTTCAATATTCAGCTATCTTTGATGTTTTGCAAATTTGTCCATGCTAAATTAGATGTATTTTTTTGTTGTGGTTATAGTTATTTGGTGCTATGCTGAGAGGATGTACTCAACACCTACAACATTTTGATGCTTCATCTAATCCATTTAGTCACAAGTAAGTATTTATCATGAGGTTTTTCATAATTTTTTCATTGAAAGTAGTTTACTATTGTAGTATCGCAAGGAATACAGTCAGAGACGAAACATTGAATCTGCTGTAACTGAAAAGTGTTTAATAAAATCAAATCTTACATATATATACAGGTTTACAAAATGCTGACTAATATTACAGAAAGATCTAGATATACAAAAGTTAAGGATTTATGTTTACATCATCGTGATTCAGCATATTCTAGAATCACAGAAGGTCAACGAATACTACGACATGATATTAAATATAGGTTAAAATTACATCATCATGACATAGCATAATTTGAGATAATAATAGTAATGATGAAAATACTACAACTTCCCCCTTTTAGTCTGGCTACAGGGAATTACCATTTGAAACGAAATTTATAAAGATATTTATACAGACAAAATAAAAGTGATTTTTATATTGTGTAATGCAGTATAAGACTATATCTAGTTATATCCTAATCTATCCGGTGGTTGTGATATACGGTTTGAACGACGTACTACAGTCTCTTCCGGAGTAGGAGCAGTATCCGTTAACGAAGTATTAGATGATATAGGATTAGGTAAATCATGAGACGACGATGTCTCAGCACTAACATTACTTCTATCACTTCCTGCTCTTCCAAATTGTGAGCGCGAAGCTAAAATAGTTCTACCGTTAGTAGATAACCACGCGGTATTGTTACCCTTAGCTACAACATATTCTGCAGGCTGAGCAGCCTGGTTAGTTACTGGTTTATACATTACATTATCTCCTATAGCAAAATCAGCAACGAAAGGAACTCTAAGCTGTCGACCTGTTAATATTTCTGCAGGAGTTTTCCCCCTCGCTAGGGATGTGGCACGATGAACAAGTAGGATACGGTACAAAAATAAGTCAAAGGAGACGCGCAGACCGGAGTTCCAAGCCTTCATAGCTTTTTTGACAGTTTGAACGGCACGCTCAGCACGACCATTGGCACGGGGAAAATAAACAGGGGATTCAACTTTAGAAGAGCCCGAGGTGACCAACCATTGAACGATATCATCATTAATAAATTCCTTTGCATTATCGGAAACAAATGTTTTTGGTATGCCGAAACGAGAAAAAATCTGCGCGAGGATGCGAATAACAGTTGACGTTGAGCGATCGGGACACTTAAAGGCTTCGATCCACCCACTACCAGCATCAGCAACAATTAAGATATTTCCCACATCGGTAATATGGGCAAAGTCCATGTGAAGACGTTCCCAGGGGGCAGCGTCAGGCCAACGATGGACACTACGGTCGCAAACGGGGCGTATTTCGGAACATTTTAGGCAATCAGAAACATAACGGTCTACATCACGGAATATGCCTGGCCACCACGCACCTTGCAGTAGAAAACGGGTAGTGGCGTTTATACCTTGGTGAGTAGAATGAGCTTTCTGGAGCACAATGGTACGGAGTTTCAAAGGGATAAATGGCGATGATTTAAAATATAAAAGCCCATTTTCAACAGTCAATTTATCACGCACTTTTGCAAATGGCTGTTCAGCTTGAGAAAGATGGACCCAACTCCCTGAAACAACACGAGATATAACATCCTGAGCTAAAGGGTCACAATCAGTGGCTGATTTGACAGTGGCCACATCGAGAACTGGAGCAAAGAAAGCGGATGAAGTGGCAACATTGATGTTAGCGACAACGTCTTCTCGTGAAACTGTGGTTTGAGATAAACGCGATAGAGCATCAGCATGTGAAATTTGAGTGCCTGGACGATGCTGTAAGTCGAAATCAAACGCCATCAACTTAATTGCCCATCGACAAACTCGGGCTGACGCGGTTTTTGGAATGGCTTTATTTTCACCAAATAAAAATACAAGCGCTTGATGATCGGTAATGATCGAGAAACGACGACCTAACAAAAAATGGCGAAGACGTTCACAACACCAAACAATAGCCAGAGCCTCGCGTTCTGTGGAGGAGTAGTTTCGTTCAGCACTTGACAGAGTTTTAGAAACAAAAAGTACAGGTTTGTCGTCTTGCGTTAAAATGCCTGCGATGGCGTTTCCTGATGCATCAGTGGTTAAAGTAACAGGTTTCGATAACGAATAAGGCTGTACTAATGGTTTTGAAGACAGTTCTTGTTTTAAATTGACGAAAGCCTGTTGCGCGGCATCAGTCCATTGAAAAGCAGTGTCTTGTTTACGTAAATCGTTCAAAGGTTTTAATTTTTTAGCAAAATTAGGAAGAAAACGTCCGAAAAAATTGACTAACCCTACAAACGAGGCTACTTCGTCACGTGAAGTGGGCGGAGCAATTGAGATAATTTTTTCAACTAATTTCGGGTCTGGACCTATGCCACTGGCGTTGATTTTGAAGCCTAAAAATGAAATATCTTCTACTTTTTGAACACATTTTCCTTTATTTATAGACAAACGTCTCTGTTTAAAACGTTCCATGACTGCATTTAATCGCTTGTTGAGGGAATCCTCATTTGCCGCATAAATCAAAATGTCATCCTGATATGGGATGATGCCTTTTAGACCAGTTACAATTTGTTCAATGGCTTGTTGAAAAATGGAGGAACTATTTTTCATGCCCATTTGCAGACGGGTGACCCTGAATAGACCTTTATGGGTATTCAAGGTGGAAAGATTTTGTGCCTCTTCGTCAATCGCTATTTGCCAATACGCAGATTTTAAATCTATTTTTGCGAAATATTTTGCACCGTTGAGATTAGCAAAAATTGTTTCCATGTTAGGAATAGGGTAAGAATCACTAAGGATTTTACCGTTCACGTGCACACTGAAATCAGCACACATACGGAGGTCACCATTAGACTTTTTAACCCAAACAATCGGGGAGGCATTTTCCGCTCCGCCAGTTTTTAGAGGTTCTATAACACCCATGGCTTGCAAACGCTCAAGTTCTTTTGTCGCAGCAGCCTGTAATGGCAATGGAACCGGTCTCGCGTTGCAAAATTTTGGTTGGGCGGTCGGTTTTAGTTTCATCGTGGCCACAATACCCTTAACAACAGGTAAATACTCAGGAGAGATTTCAACAGAACCAACATGCGAAAGTTTCAAAATATCTCTTCCAAATAAACCGTATCTACGTGAAGAGTCAATTATTTGTACAGTAATGGGTAAGGGTACCCCCTCTCTAACTATTGTTAATACACATTCCCCTAATACATTGAGACCACGATTATCATAACTACTTAATTTACGTTTGGATAATTTGAGGTCAGGTGAACCAATCTCATGCCACAAGACAGAGGATAAAATTGTGCATGATGCACCCGTGTCGTGTTGCATGGTTATTTTAACTCCGTTAATCTCAACCATCTCCATGATTGACTCCATGCTACTAATAACGTCATCGTCTATGTTACCGAGAAAATATTGTTCGTCTTCTCTTTCTACAAAATTATTCGAATATTTATTGCTACGATTATAATGTACCTTATTGCTAGTCATTGCTTTTGAACGACAGTATCTCTTGAAGTGTCCTTGTTTGCCACATCCATGACACTCTTTGCCATATGCAGGACATCTTTTAGGTTGGTGACTTGTACCACAATTTCCGCATTCTGATAATGTTGTTGTCTTCGTTTGATTGACATCATTTACTTCATTGGTCACGCCATTCGTCTGAAACACAGCTTTGTTGTCATCGCCACGGTTGAGGAACTCTGACGTCTGTTTATATTGTCTCACTCTTTCTTTGAGGTCGTCAAATGTCGCTGTTGGTGTAAGACGTAAGAAGTCAAGAAGTTCCTTGCTAACTTTACGATCGACAAATGCATTTATGTAGACCATCTTTTTCATTTCTTCGCATGGATCATGGTCTACTTTGAATCTTTCAAAATCGCATCTATCTGCTGCATGGTTTATTCTGATATGAAGGTCATCGGTCGATTCATCTGGCTTGATTTTGATTGCCATGAAATTCGTGCGCTCTGCAATCAACAATCTCTCCTTTGGTTCTACTATACCATCAGCAATTTTCTTTATGTCAATGAATGGCATATCATGGAGTTGTAATGGTTTTACTGTTCTCGCTAACTTCATTATTGCTGGTTCGCCACATAACTCCAAAAACAGGTCAGTCTTTGCAAGCGACTGCTGAATAATTCCTTCTGCTTTGACATCAATAACCTTCTTGCCTCTTGCTTTTGCTTCAAACGCTAAAAACCATGCGTTTGATCGTTCAGGATCAGACAAATCTAATTCACGTCGCTTCATATCCATGATGAATTAATATTGATGAATTGGTTGAAGACTATGATAAACTTCAACACGAACCTTAATGATTAAGGCCCACCCGGGGACGCCAAAATGTAGTATCGCAAGGAATACAGTCAGAGACGAAACATTGAATCTGCTGTAACTGAAAAGTGTTTAATAAAATCAAATCTTACATATATATACAGGTTTACAAAATGCTGACTAATATTACAGAAAGATCTAGATATACAAAAGTTAAGGATTTATGTTTACATCATCGTGATTCAGCATATTCTAGAATCACAGAAGGTCAACGAATACTACGACATGATATTAAATATAGGTTAAAATTACATCATCATGACATAGCATAATTTGAGATAATAATAGTAATGATGAAAATACTACAACTATTAAGCAATCTATTTGTACGCAAAGACTTGTATCATAATATTCTGAAGCGCATATTCTGAAGATTCTATTTCAAGCGCATATCCCTGTTCCTCCATTTTGGCTCTAGCGTCTTCTTTTGACTTGAGGGCAAACAGTTTTTTTTAAAGGAATCAAACATATCCTTGAATTATGTGTTCATCGACATTGCAACCAGCTTACTTGGTTTTATAGCTTTCCAGCTATTTCTCTTGTATGTGTATTATTTGTACGATCTAAAAAGACCGCAACAATTTTTATTACAGAATACTATCTTTAAATTTTGAGATTACTTTCTTCACAGGATCTGATAGAACGTTTTTTATTCCCGGATTCTAGGGTGATTAAATTATGTAAAAGTTTTGCATAGCTTTTATTATAAGGGCTATTGTCCATTTATTGTCATAAAGTATGATACAAAGTGTACCTTTTCATTTTTGACTTCCAAGGAAAAGAAAGCAAAGTATTTTCTTTTGCTTATAAAACTTGAATGCAACCATTTCTTCCCAACCTTCTGAAGTTGTGCTAACCCTCTGGGACTTTCAGTCCCGGAATACGCCATTTTAACGCACCCTGGAATTTCAGCATTGAAACCTATAAATAGCCAACTTGTCGTATTGATTATTCTCCAGCTTTTCCTTCATAATTTCACCAGTTGGAAGGTTCTAACAAAGGGATGTCACATTAGTAGTCTACTTTATACTGTAGCTAATTGATTTCAATATTGCCGCTTCATGAACAAGGAACATGTGTATTTTTCATTCATACTATTATAGGCGATCTAAAGAACTACAAATTCCTCCTTCTCTACAACAGGTAATATCAAGATCAATAACTACTTGTGTTGTTTCCATTAGCATTTTATGAGTATTTATTTGGGGTGGCTGTGCTAGATACTAGATAAACTGTTAATATATGTAACAGTACTATCCAGAGAACAATATTATTTTTCAAACTTGACCTGACATTGTTATTGCTGATATTTTATGCGGAGAATTGGAACAGAGGATGCAAAAAACTTTTTATAGAATTTCTCTTTGTAGCATTATAATTTCGAGAAGCAGTACAAGTTTATTAGTTATATGATACATTTTTTGAAGAAAAATATTATTATTGCCAAGAAATATTTTCAAGTAGATAAATAATAATAATAAAAAAAAATTGCAGATACAAAGATGAAATTGATCGGCCATTGCCGATGGCTGACAGCTATATTGTTCTCTGGTCCCGTCTTTGTTTGATATGTTGTACCTACATTACGATATAGCACTTTAATGTGAGCTGCCAAAAAAGTTATTGAGTTCATGAGCCACCTGATCTGTCCATTAACTAATTCATTAATGCTAAATGACCCAACTTAATGGACTTTATCATGAACTGTTCATGAACTGTTTCACATGGGTATTTTGAAAATCCATTATTAATCATCAATGTTTTTTCCTACTGAATTTTCTAATTCCTCGCCAAGGAGTATTTAGCAAGATCTTTGAATGTTTGCACCATAAAATTAGTTGATTAAATCAATCCTGGTTTAGTGAAGTTCAATGAAGTTTAATTAATCCTATCTTAGCATCGGTTATTATCAACATTGTATTTTCAAGTTTGTATTCCACTCTTAGTTCTTCAAAGGAAGTCTGGCGATAAAAGTTGTTAACTTATCGTCAACAAAAATTCCTGCTGAAGCAGTCAAGTAAGTAATAGTAGCAAAAACAATCACATCATGGTCAGACACAGCTGACATAGATAGGCCTACTTGTAAATATGACAATTCACGATTACTGGCAAGAATGGGTGTTGTGGGAATGGGGCAAGAATGGGGCAATTGAGCAATTGAACTCCTTCAAGGTAGCAAAATTTTACGTTTCAAAATTCCCCACATTTTATTTTCAAAATATATATTGAGCACCCTTTCCAGGATTTATGGCCGTATTCACAATAGAAAATGTTATCAAAGGATATTACTTGTTCATATCCTTGATGAAACTTCTCCTTCGATTACCAGTAAGGATGTCATGCAATGATTTTGGAGCATATGTAAATGGCACATCACAATTGCAAACATGAACAGCAACACATATATTAGCTACAATAAAACTTACTGTATACTTTTTCTGATGATCTTGTGAAGATTGTTTATTTAAGTTTATGAATAATCTTTTTTCTTTTTAGAGCAATTCTTTTGGGTTTATTAGGTAATGCTGCTGTTGCAGACGTTAGCTTCGATCTCTCTAAAAATGAGGTAGGTGATAAGGTGTCAATAAAGATTACTGACGAAAGCAGAGAGTTATTTTCAACATATCTAATTTTTATCAATCTTTAAATGGATATACCCTATGTATAATTAACCAATGACCGAATCAAAAAGGTTGGGCTTGATTATTCAGTATTTCATATTTCATATGGATACTTTTCTGTCCATAAACTTTGTGAACCATTCAGAAAAACGTTACAATTCTCCATATTTTGATGAACTATTCATCAAACATCCATCAGAATAAGGCCATTTAATTCTTCATGAATTTTGTCCACTTGATTTCAAGGTAGTTATTCCAAAAGAAATTAATATAAAGGAATTATCCTTCACTGTTTCTAAATTCTGTCAATGGGGTTGACTCAGATAGGTCAATTTTGAAGGAAATAACTATAATATACATTTTATCGTATTTTAGTGCATTAAGAACATAATTATTCGTCACATCTTTGCATCATAACCATTACAAAACACGGAAAGTGTAATACTGCTTTGGAATTGATTGCTATTCGACCAGTCGAATTACTTGACTTCACTTCATTTCCATATTGACATGTTGGTTAATCTCTTTCTAATCCCTCAAATATCCTATAAATTCATGTAGATTGATACTACAGCTCATTTAATCCTGTATATAACATACAGCTATGGGGTGTATTGAAACTGACCACTATACACAGGTGGCCTTTATAGACAGGGCTTGATTTTACTATTTTGGGATTGCAAGAGTGACCACTATAGACAGGTGGATTCTTCACAGAGAATGGTTCTTATGATAGGTTTGATTGTACCACACATGTACCACAGTATAGAGCTTGATAGATTCATTCAATAGGTAATATAGCTACATAATTTCTTTTTTTTACAGCTGCGTTCATCAGGTGCAAATGAAATTGCAAGCTGTATTGGAAACATTAAAAATATTTCTCATCTTGACTTGACTGATAACGGTGAGAATATGTGCATTGGTTAGCAGTAATGTATCATGACGGTGTGATGTATTAATACATATTGTTGCATTGCTTGAAGGTGTACTCTAGATTTATGCACTAAAATGTTACTACTGTATTACTGACAGACAACTTTGACTGTTGTCTGTTGTACTCAATATATAAGTTTAAAGTCATCCCATTGATGAGTGTTGACATTTGATGCTTGGTTGATTGGAGAGAAGTAGTTAAGTTTCTGCGTTTGAACCGCTAGCAAACCTGTCGCCACACCTTAGGCGTCAGTCACACTGATAATCTGTGGAAATTACTATTTAGAATCTAAAATTAAGTAACTGATTGAGCTGCAATGGAAAGTTAGGCATGGGTGGTAGGGAAGAAAGACTAGCATCTTGGATATTACTAGTATGACGTGGCATGATCATTGTCAGATAAATTTCTCAGGCTAAAAAATATATATATAACGGCTACTGAGTAGTAAAACGTTGGCACAATGTGTGGCTAGCTAGCAAATTCCAATAGAAATAAATCTGATAATTCCTAACCTCCACCTAATTTTACTTCCATGATATGGCTTGGCTTCTCCTTTATAATGTGTCATCACCTGCACACCCTCAGCAAAGCACATGTTCAACAACCAAGAAGAGTCAATCACCGCATCGACTTCATGTGCTGTTTGCATGTGCAATGAATCTATGCTCATGCTACGTGGCCTTAGCTATTGTAACCCAGGTTACTTACTGCACTATTTGTGCTCTTCGGCATTAAACTGGAGACCTAAAAATATAGCTTGTCTTCAAATTTCTCCTTCCTGGTTACTGGTGCCATAGTTTCAAATAGAATTAATTTATTAGGCATGAGAATTGTCAGACATTTAGCGGATTTCAGAAAAATATTATTTAAATTTTTTCCATTGAAATCCATTACAATCGACGAAGGAGTTCTAGATTTCAGACTTTTTCGAAATTTGAATTCTCATCTCTGATTTGTGGGCCCTGAGAAAGTCTTGTATATTGTTATTTTTTCGTTTTCAAAACGCTCTTTGGAATACACTAAGGCACAAGCAAATAGCTTAGCACGACATAACAACACAAATTCTTAGACCTTAAAATTTTCAAAAATTCAGCTGATAAGTCCTTTGGGAGGGACTATACGTGTGCTAGACCAGGCCTAGACTTGAAAACTTCCCTGTTTACTTCCTCCTAGCAAGCTGAGCTGGTTTAGTGCTACTTAGAATTGCACAATTAGGTTGACACATAAAAATTTAAACTCAAATGTTTTACCTTAACTTGTTGTACCACGTACCTTGATTACTTTGCTAATTTTTTTTGATAAACTTTTTTGAGAAATAAACGTTTGAAAAAGTGACCATTTCAAATCTTGAAAAACAGAGATTCAAACTGAAGTTATGTCATAATGTCTTTTTTCTAACCACGACAAGTTGGCGTGATAGGATCACCACAACTATTGAGCATTCCTCCAAAGCAACAACACAATATTCAAATATTTCTTTGAATTTTTGAGTTGACCCTATTGCCAACCTTGGGGACTTGATTTCAACATGAAATGCAGTCTTATCGTGTTAATCTGATTGTTTCTTTTCCTGTTATTTGAATTATCAGATAAAGTTTTTTAACTGACACATTTTACTTGATTGATTCTAGGAATGGATTATGACATTGTTAACTTATGTATTTCAATGCAAAAGAACAATTCAGTTAAACACCTTGCTCTAGGACAGAATTTCATCAAAGCAAGGTACAGTACATGTATTACACATTTTAAATCCTGTACAAATGTTACAGTGTTACTAATAATGACTAAAGCAATCATACAACATCAGCAATTCAGCATGCAAATAATCAAAGTTTCAATGTTTGATCAGATGAAAATAATAGTATATGCAATCACAGCATAACCATATTTCACATCTCTTTTTGCCCGAACTATGTTCTACACGAAGATCTCCAAAGACTAAATGTCAGATAATGAAACTCTACAATGGGTATATGAAGAACAAAAACATTACTTGTCTAGACAGTCTTGACAGAGATTCTCTAGTCTTGAGGTTGCCGATGTGATATTTTGTGCAACGGCTGTGTGGTGTACAATTGAGGATCCTTCTCTTAGAACCCTTTTGATGGATAATTGTATATTTTCTATCGAATCAAACCTGTATATAAAGGCCACCTGTCTACAGTGGTCAATTTATCTTCCTGTAATAGCTGGCTGTTATATATAGGTCTCACTGTATCGAAGAAGATAATACAGTGTAACCTACACAAGTGCAATCGGGATAAGCAAAATTCCTGCTTACGTGCAGCCTTTCTTTGAAATTCCTTGCTAAAGAATAGCGAATCACAACTGTAATTATAAAATTGTGAGAAAATTCTTCCCATCATTCTAAGTAACTTTGATGTGATTATGTTTCACTTAGCCTCTACATGGTCTTATCTACATAACATTTACTCATGTGTTGTCTTCCTTATTTATCAAAATGTTGTAGTCTATTGGGTCAAATAGAACTTTTTTTTTCAGCAAAATTCTCACTTTGCTTACAAAAACTTTTGGACATCTTGTAAATATAACAACAAATTTCTATTATATAATAGTTATTTATGATTTTAATTTTATCAATATAGAAATGTGTCTCCTGTAATGGAAGCCATTGTAGATTTGATATCAAGAGATTCAGGGGTAAGCTCTTATTTAAATATGTACTTGTAACGTTTTAGTTCTGTCAATTTGTGTTACCCTTATCAAGGACCATTATATCCATGAAAGAAGTATGAAAGCTCACAGCGTTTTTATGACATTTTACCATGAATATGGATGTTTTCATGGTTTTCAAACTTTGCATAGTTTAAAAAATTTATCGTTTTTACTTTTTTACATTATCATGGTGTTTTCACAACACTTTCATAACATTTTCACTGTTTTGATGTTGGTAGTATATTGAGTGTGTATTCATTCCAAATTCAAAAGTATCATTAAACAAACTTTGTGATTGAATTACTGTGCTGCGTTTTGATAACCTACCAGTAGGTAATTATGATCTCCTTATTATTTTGTATGTGGCATCTCAAACTTGGTTGGGCCAATATATTGGTTAATATTACTGTCTTAATAGTAATGAATAATGACTAAACGTCCTCTGCAATTTTGGTAATGGTGTATTCATACAGTGTAACCAAGCTAGATGTCAAATATTATACTTTAAGAACGTTTTCAGGCCACTTTATTATTAAACAACTGGATAAATAGAAAGATTACAAATTGTATGGATTCGCTGTTTTTCGGATTTCGAAAAATTAAAAATTATGAACGTTATACACCCATTCTACTGCCGTACGAATAGCTAATTTGAAAGCATGCTTGTTTACCGGAACACTACAATCATAAAACTATTAATGGTCACTGGAAATATATGAATTCATTGTTATACATATCATTTTTCTATTTAAGGGTATTGAATCAATTTCACTTGCTGAGTCACGCCTAAAACAGGAAGCTCTGGCATTTATTGATGCTCTTGGTACTAACACTTCTTTATTAGAGATTGATCTCAGGTATTTATCCCGTTCTGTTATTCTGGAAACATACAGCTTCATTGATGTTCTGTCTATTTTCTATAAGTTTACAATTTAATTAAGCCTTGCATTTGCTATTATGATGATTAATTTACTTCACTGCACTACTGACACCCAAACCATGGAAAACCGTGAAACTTAATGGCGTTTTCGTGGCATTTTCATGGCATTTTTAAATTTTAATATCGTGAATATGGATGGTTTTATGGTTTTCAAACTTTCATGGCTTGAAAAAATTATTGTTTTCACTTTTTTACATTTTCATAGTGTTTTCACAACACTTTCATGGCATTTTCATGGCTTTGGTCTTGGTATCGCTAATACAGTGTGACCTGCATAAATGTAAATCAAATTGCAAAGAATATGCATTGCAATTTTCTGGATATACATTCATCAGATACTTCTTAACAATAATCTGACCATCAAAAATTGACCAAAGCTTCATTGAAAGAATGTTGCAATATTACAAACAACAACCTATATGCAGAATATGTGACATGCAGAAAAATTATACTCCAAAAGTCAGTTCATACTAGTTCAGTAAACTATCATCTTTATGCTTTCGCATCAATTTGGAAAGAAGATAATTGCAAATTGATGACTTTCCCATATTTTTTTTTAGAGCAAATCACATTGGGGACGAAGGAGCACGACTACTTGCCAAGGCATTACAAATCAATACCACATTGAGGTAAGTGCTCAGACTTGCATGCTCAAAATCAGAGTTCCAGTATAAAGTACCATTGAACTTGCTATAATGGTCACTGTGCCTACTACGTTAAGACCATTGTGGCTACATCGGCTAGTTCAGTAGTGTCTCATATTGAATATTATGTTGGATAAACCCTGTAAATAAAGGTTGAAGCCTTGGGAAGGGGAAATGCGTCCAATGCACATCTCTCAACTTAAGGTGGCAACTGGAATGCTGAACAAGATATATCTCAGAAACTTCAATGATCGTCATACAAAACAGCACCAAGCTATCACATTTTTACAAAAATATCTCTATCAAAGCAATTGTTTCTTTATTGTTTTGTGTATCTTCCAATATTTGAATTGTTAATCCTCTTTCCACTTATAGAAAAATACAACTGGATAGAAACGGTATTACACATAAAGGTTTCCAAGACATCGCTACTGCTTTGAAAAGGTAAAATATTCTCTATCTTGATATACAATATGGTTATCCTAGCTTATTAATAATTTTAATATTTCTATAGTTTATATATTTTTTCAAATATATTGACAATTAATCTAGATATTCTATTGATTTGGTTGACTGGAGCCAAAAGTGAAATGTTGTTCGTTTAATCTTTTTAATGATGCCATTGAGAACATTATTTATGTTTCATTTTAGAAATTATTCTCTTCATTGTATTCCAATGCCAACAGTAGATATTGCTCAATGTATGAAGCATTTTAGTGAGGCTACATCAAAAGCTCTAGCTGAGGTTAGTTCTGTTTATTCTTTTTTCATAGTTTTATCTTTTTTGGCTATATTTTTGTTATTCTGTATCAAGATATATAGGTATACTATCAGGCTATGAGAGAGTTCCTCGGAAAAGCTGAGTAAAGCTGAATTTCAGTACAATTTCAGTCAGTACGCAATACCATTCCATTATGTTTTCTGTATATCCATGATTCATACTGTATTGAACATATTGATATTGATATTCTATTTCTAGATTGAGAAACTCCTCCTCAGAAACCAATCTCCACATCGCTTCAATCCTGAACAATCACATCAGCTACAGCAAAGTCTGCTTCTTAGTTCAATAGACCAAAATGTAATTTCACATTATTATAAATACTCGATTTGTCTCATTCATGTACCGGTATTAACAATTGTTTTCTAACATTGTTTCGATTTTGAAACTCATCTAGGTTATCCCTAATTATTTCATGTAAGTTTGCTGGTAGATTCTTCAGCTTAATATTTAACTTCATAATTTATTACATGATTCACTACTGATTAGCAAATTTACAATCTGTGTAGTATGGTCCCATAGAAAAAACAACAACCAATAATAGATACACTTTGACAATCAGATAGCTATTGGAAATAGTCTAGAAATGTCCACTATGATATTATGGACTGATAAGAGTCAAAAATATTTTTAAAAGTGGACCTGGACTAGTTTCAGGCTATTTTCATTTCTATTTGAGTTTTAACCATAAGAGCATGGAGCTAGTGCTGGTGCATATTTTAAAATATTTCTTAATATTTCTTGACTCTAATTAGTTCATATCATCATGGTAAATAATTCTAGACTATTTCCAATAACTATCTGATTGTCAAAGTGTCTCTATTATTTGTAGCTTTTCAGCTTATTATTTAACTTCATAACTTATTGCATAAACCACTTTTGAACAGGTTATCACCCACATATCAAAAATAGGCATTGTAATCTGAAAAATGCTATGTAAAGCTACGGTTACATTTGGTGGATATTGATTACAGTCGAACTTGCTTGATATCCCCACTCTGGTACAGATGAAAAGCAGGATATTAAGCGAGGTGGGATATTAAGTGAGATAGGATTATGAGAGTTTGTATGGAGAATGGAAAATAGAAATCAGTTTTATGTGGGGATATTAAGCAAGGTGGGATATTAAAAGAGGGGATATTATCAGAGATGGACTGTACTAACAATTTTGTGCTAATTGGTCAGAATCTTCACCAGGATTTCATGAACACCAAGAATAGCTCATTCATATTTCACAATCAGTTCATGAACTTTATGAGCTACCAATCAGGTTCATTAATATTTCTTCGCAAGTCACTTGAGTTTTATGGGACTATGGCGTAGTTTCAAAGGACTGTACATAGACATTTTATGAACTGTTGATGAATTGTTCATTAAACATATCCAGGAACGTATGCTATTGTAGTTTTATGAATTTATTTCACAAATTTTGTTTTATTGAGTCAGTAACTGTGCGTTTTCGTATGCCATCTGTAGTCTGTACTTAAAAGGACCAGCCTGATTGGCATTAATATTGAACAGTAATCATTTAAAATGCAACAAATAAATTGGACTGATCCATACGGTATCCCTTTTAAGATTCATTATCTAATGCAAATGTTCAATTATATTTTCTTTTTGTTGTTGCAGAGCACAGATGAAGTAGTTGTTGCCCTGCAAAATCTTATTTATAAACTTGATGATTCTGATGATGATCAAGTCCAAAAAGAGATTTCCGTAGCTAGAAAAGCCATTAATGATTCTGATCACTTAAAAGAGGTGAGGAAGTTACATACGATGATACTCAAATTGTTAATTTCTAAACTTCATTATCAAGTGTCTTCGTTTCTATGTCTACCCTTACAAACATGCCAGTAATGTTAACATTAAAACCTGTATATAACAGCCGTTTATGAGAGCCTTTAGAGGTAGAGAAACTGACCACTATATGCAGGTGGCCTTTATATACGGGATTTATTCAATCGAAAATAATGTTTTGAACATTCAAAGAGTGACTACTATAGACAGTTGACCGTGGTATAGAGATGACCATATAACATGTTTGACTGTATATTGACATCTACAAACCTCTAGGTGTAGGTATATCCCCGATACCCAATTCCACAATTAATGCTTTCGGTAACTAGCTATTAGGAAGATCAACCTAGCAATTCTTGTCAACTCTTATCATTAATTCCATTATTTATAAAAGAAGCTTTCAATTTCTATTAATCAGTTTGGATTTTAATTTTGGATATTTGTTCTCTGTTTTCCTTCTTTCAACGTACCTTACATATGCCAGCTTTCAATTTTAAATATACAATGAAACCTGTATATAACAACCAGTTATGAGAGGTAGATAAATTAACCACTATAAGCAGATGGCCTTTATATACAGGGCTGAATCAGTAGAAAGTACTATTTTAGACATATAAAGAGTGACCACTATAGACAGATGGCCGCTATATAGAGGTGACCGGTATAACAGGTCTGACTGTATTAACTTATATCAATTTGTTTATTAATTCGTGAGACATACATACATTCAAACACACATGTTTGTTTGATATTAGTATGACCTATTTATTGTCCGTTATGTGGTAGCTATCATTAAAATCTACTTTTATTGCTTTTATAACCAGTTACTTTTTTCTGTCTGTTCGTTAGGCATTGATGCATTTATATCTTCATACCGACGGAGCAAATGAGAAAGTAAAATTAGAACTATCGTCTGTTGCATCTGGTTTAAATGCATACGTAAATAACTCATTAAAGGTGAGTGGTTTTTAGTGAGCATTCATTGGCAACATCATCCTATCGCACCCTTTCATAATGACATAAAGCTATCCTTTTCTAACCCATCATACTTGTCAATAGCTTGATGTGATGCTATTAGATAATCTATACTAGTTATGCTCTATTTTCACAAAACATTTAGCACGAATGTGCAGGGTTTTATAAAAGTGGGGTTCCGGGAGTGAGAGTCACGGAAGGCTAGAACAAATTCAAAAGGAAGGTGAGGAAAAACTGTGTTCAAATTTTATAATAAGAAGAAATGTGATTGCTTTCTAAAAGCGGTGCAGTTTTAACGTATTTTTTACAACATCCCATAAAATACTAACCTGTGAAAGGGTTAACATTATCTAATTTCCACAAAAGATCTTGAAAACAAAAGTTTGAATCCAGGAAGGAAACACATTTTATCGGACCCTGCATACATGTTTATGTCCAATGGCCATATTATTTATTGATGTATCATTATTAATTAATCATGTCTTTAAATAACTTCTCTAATTATGGCTACTCTCAAGGAAGGATATCATTACTGGTTATAGTGGTGCATATATTCAACGCTATACAAGGTTATGAACTGTTCAAAGTACTGTAGTTAAAGAATACCGTAAAATATTAATTTTTCCCTTATAGCTACGTTGTTGTACGTCTACGAGTTGTTGAGATTCATGTCTCACTAGGAGGAATGTTTGTTTAAGTTTTAAAGCTAATCCTAACAATATCTTTTTTTTTTGTATTTATATATTTACAGATTGCATTCATGTCCATGATATCCAAGGCAAGCGAGAGTTGTCCAATTGCTCTTGCAGAAGCGGTTAGTCAATAGTAC
Source organism: Haliclystus octoradiatus (assembly GCA_916610825.1). Classification (NCBI taxonomy): domain Eukaryota; kingdom Metazoa; phylum Cnidaria; class Staurozoa; order Stauromedusae; family Haliclystidae; genus Haliclystus; species Haliclystus octoradiatus. Next base: position 16,570,799 of record OU744451.1, read on the forward strand.
ATTCTAAACTATCATGAGAGAATTCATTTTCCGCATACGAAAAACATACTTATGTAGTATTTCATCATTCTAGTCTTTTGAAATTTTAAATTTTATCAACAAAAACTGTTAATTTCACTCACAAAGAATCGAACACAAGTTGAACAAATCAGAATCATGAATTTGATCACATGATTTGGTCGCCTCGTGAACAGTGCAGAAAATTCCACCATTATATTTTCGTACTTTGAAGTATTGACGATGAAGATTAATGAAGATTCGTCACATGAAAGATCATGATATTTTAATTTAACTTGAACAAAACAACATTCAAATAAGGTGATGTAAGTCATCCAGCTGTTATAATTAATGTTAATTGATGCGATCGTACAATTGTCGAACAATGGTTGATCTGGATGAATATTTTGATTGTATGATGAGCCGTTTTGTATACTTTGTGTCCTTTGCATATAAGTTTGTCAAGTTCTTCAACAAACCTGCTTCGATTGTTACTATTATCATTATCAATAATTAATTATCATTTAATTCATGTCCAAGACTTAAATTTGGTTGTTCTGTCATTTCGATTATTTGTTTTGTTTTGTTTTGGTGTCACAAAATCATGTTTTAACCTTGGCAATCAAATTACTAGGAATAATTTGATGGTTCTAGAATTGCTGTTGAAGTCACGTATAAGATTCTTTGGCAAAAATCTGCTTGATTTTTATATATTGTTCTGTATGAAAATGTCTAAACATTTACCCTAATAATCAGACATGAGTATTTTCAGACTGATTTCAAAATCGTTTTCCTTAGGAAACACTATTCAGACTATTACTTAAGATATGGACTATTTTTGAAATTTTAATTATCGTGTCTGTAAAAGTGTAACATCATGTGGAATAGTCCTTCCAAATCAAATCATGCAGTCTCATATGAGCTCATCAATGCATTTCAACGCAGCTTATCAAGTAAACAAAATGGCTGACCAGTCTCTGTTCAAATATACTTCACAACCTCCGAATAAAAGTCAACTAAAAATTTAGATAAATTGACCACTGTATACAGTTTGTCGTTATATACCAGGAAAGCTCAACTTAACCATGTCTACTTATGTTATTATTAGGGCTGACCCTCTCATCAGGTAACCCCTATACACCTAGATAGAGTTGAACATTGAAGTAAATTTGCTTCAGCTTTTGAGCATTACAATGCCATGCAAATTATTTATGTACAGTGAAACCTGTATATAACGACCAGCTACAGGAGGTAGATAAATTGACCACTATAGACAGGTGGCCTTTATATACAGGTTTGATTCAATAGAAAATATTATTTTAGACATTGTAAGGGTGACCACTATAGGCAGGTGGCCGCTGTATAGAGGTGACCTCTATAACAGGTTTGACTGTATGTGGTTACAATTGCAACTATTGGTTTTATCTTTGAGTCCATACTTTCTCATTTACTTTTTCTAGGATACTCAGCATCAACTAAAAGTTCAGCTAGAGGAAAAGGCTGTCATTGATAGTAAAATTGTGGATGATGCGATTCTTAGACTTGGTGGTACTCAGATTGTCAGTAATGTTTGGTAGGATGAAAAGTTCCAATATTAAATCAAACCTTTTTCATGTCAATTGGTAATGCAAACTAACTTGCATTACAATAGAGTTCTTGCAAAAAAAGTCAAATCCATAAACTGTTAACAAACACCTTATAAACAGTTTAAAGACTAATTCGTCAACATTTCGTTAGCGTTAAATGGCCCAATATTTTCATTAACAGTTCGTGAAAATGAGGACATACAACATTCATAAACTGTTTTCACAGGGGTAGTTTTTATTTCTTCCCAATTATTATTTGATTCATTTTCTATTAAAAGATTAAATGATATTACTGGCAGTATTGATGATGTACAATAAAGAAGTGATTAAATTGATTGATTTTGAAGGACATAATTTTATTAGAGATGAATGAGTAGAAATAATTCTCTCTCTCTAGATCATTTCATTATCAGTTTGTGATTCGAGTAGATTATTAATGTTTAAAACTGCAAGTATCTATTTTACGCAGCACTGGAAGTCGAGATAATAAGTTGAGTTTGATAGAAGCTGGTCTTCAAAAATTAATGGTATTGAATGGATTTTCATGTGAAAATAGTGATATTAACTGGGTTACACTGTGTATAGATTTATAGCAACTTGAATTTTCTTTGGAAATTCAGAGTACACCATTTTATCATACAATCTTATAGATAGCAATCCATATCCATTGATGATTTCCTTGGATATTGAATAATCTGATTATCATCAACATTATTTTTACAATGTGATATGTTATCTATTTTAGCAAATCGAGTTTAGTTGCTGCTACAATTCTTGGCAATCAGTTGACAGAAAATGTTTTATTCAACTTACGGACATCTCATGCTAATCTGGTATGTCTTACAGCAGTTGACATTTAACACCTTTTTAAAATGTAATGGTATTATTTCACATGTAAATCATTATCATTTATGCTGTTTTGAATTTCAGACACTTCTTGATAGAGAACAAAAGGAATCAAAGAGAAAGCGTAATGATTCTGGAGGACGCCGCAATACAAGTGCCAATGAAGACCTATCAGTTGTTAGTATTTGTAATTTTCTAACATCAATACTAAATAAAGTAATGTAGACGGTGTCGCCCTACCGAAGGCACCGTACCACTCCTCTATTTATAGATGAGTGGCTTGATTGTCAATGCGCAACGATGCCCCCCAGCTACTCACAATGCAATTCCCTCTGGACTATTCCATTTCTACTCCAAATCTACATCGAGCTTTTTAGATACGATAAGAAGAAAACGTGATTCAACATTGAAAGTGCATTTGATGAGGAAGTTATAAAATTGCTGGAAACATAATTTACATGTTTGTGTTTCAAGATGACCTAGAAAAAAGTCTGGAACTAGCTGTGGTTTTCATATTAATATAATGATAGCAATGTAACTTTGTGGTTCTGTATTTTACTCTTACCTTTGTTCTTCAATTAGGCTGCACGAAAGGCAAGAAATCGACTCAGCAAAGTCCATCAAAGAAGCAGTATGCTTGTAACAGCTGATCAAGCACCAAGTAGTGGCAAGAATTTGATGAGAAGACCTACATTCCATAGGAAACCCCCAACAAAAGAAGAAATATCTGTTGAAATTGATTTAGATGATAAAAATGAAAGCAGAACTGTGTTAACCCCTTCGAGCAATCATGCTCCCATTAAGAAAACAGGTAAGCTACTATGTGATTTGTGATTCTCAAGGTAACTGAGATCTTAGTTAATCATCATTTGTTCATAGCCTGATACGCTTGGAGCTGTTTTTACGGGACTGCATATAATAAGCAAAATACAACAGGCTATAATAGAGAAAACGGAATTATTTATGGGAGAATACTACAAAGGCTAGTAAAAATTCAGTCAAAATGTGTTATTGATATGTATTCTTGAAGAGACAGTTAAGCCTGAGACACTCGCTATTAACAACTTCCACCCCTGACACAAGGCTATTCCACTTACAGGCACCAGCGCTTTTAGATGAATGTGAATGGATTTGCTAAACGTAAAAGTTGTCACTATCAAAGCCTAAAATTGTTGATTTGAAGGCAAAAACTGTAAAACTCACTCTAATTGGCCATGTTGACATTTATGAGAACAAACACATCAATGATAATGCTTTCATTAATGCTTTCATTGGTATACAGAATTTATAGGTTTTTATAGGAATTTATAGAGTTTTAATTATTTCATTATTGGATGATGTCATCCCATTAGCAAACCAATGGTTGCTTGTTTCTTGGGTAACGCATGAATCCTTAGTAGCACAATATTTGGTGACCAGTTGTAGTAGTATTATTATTTATTATTTATTATTATTATTATTATTATTATTATTATTATTATTATTATTATTATTATTATTATTATTATTATTATTATTATTATTATTATTATTATTATTATTATTATTATTATTATTATTATTATTATTATTATTATTATTATTATTATTATTATTATTATTATTATTATTATTATTATTATTATTTATTATTATTATTATTATTATTATTATTATTATTATTATTATTATTATTATTATTATTATTATTATTATTATTATTATTATTATTATTATTATTATTATTATTATTATTATTATTATTATTATTATTATTATTATTATTATTATTATTATTATTATTATTATTATTATTATTATTATTATTATTATTATTATTATTATTATTATTATTATTATTATTATTATTATTATTATTAAATTTAATTTTCTCAACTAGATTCCAACGATCCGTTATGGAGTATGGATGTCGCCCCATCGCTCAATCATCTTAGTAAAAACAGAGCACGACCTGCCCGTGGTAGGAAGCCTCCATCCAGGGTTTCAAATCTAGCGCATATGAATCCAGATGCCGATGGATCAGATAGTGTTGATGGTTTATCAGACAGTGCTTCAGAACTCTTGGATGAACCTACCACCATGTAAGTATCAAATAATGCATAATTATGCTGAACAATCATACAGTATGTCAAAGATACAGGCATGAGAGAGTTCTTCGGAAAAGCTGATTTCCTCGTTTTTATCTGCTTTAAAACAAAGGAAGTTCACATGATACACTGGTTTTGCTATTGCTTTGATATTGTTCTTTTCTCTATTGACTGAGGTTGACTCTTATGCCTGAAGATGTCATTGAAGTATCTAGGATGCAATTTAACAAGGTTAAAAAACAAGTTACAGTTTTGTACTCATTTGTTCAACGCATACAAACTTGTGTAGTTATGTGTCATTCAAATCTTCTTTCAATGGCTTACAACAACTAATTTATGACCAGTTAATGTACAATCTAAACCTCAGTAGCATTTCAATTGCAAATAATGTAGCATGTAGCTGTTGTTATTCTTCTGTTCTGATATTTTCAAATTCATCGAAATTACACTTAACGAGAGTTGATGAACCCTTAATAATTTACTTAGCCTAGGGGTATGTTTGGCTTAGCATGATACTCTAATTGGTATGAATTTTTTTTATAATCACCATGCAATGCGTACATCCATTGCTGGTCTTTACTACCAACACCTAAACCATGAAAGCGCCATGAAAGTTTTGTGAAAATACCATGAAAATGTAAAAATGAAAACGACTCATTTTTTAGGCTATGAAAAAGTTTGAAGACCATGGAAACATCCATATTCCCGATATTAAAATGTGAAAATGCCATGAAATTTCACACTTTTCTGATGGTTTGGGTGTCAGTAGTGTATCTGCACTTGCTAACTAGCAGAGAACTCAAGATAATGAATAAAAGCTCCTTATAAGAAAAATCGTAGCATCAATCCCTTACAAAACAAAACAGCATTATCTGTTCAAATTTGTAAAAGTGCATGTTTTGCCATGCTGAACTAATAGATCATAAAGGAATAGACCAAAATCAATTATATTGAACAAAGCAATCTCAATCGATTAATGAACCTTTCAGGCTTCCAAGGAATAAAATGTGCTACTTTGTAATATACTATTGTCAATTCTCTGAGTTATATCAATCCTGATTAGTTCTTTCTTGCTTACACTTAATTTATGCACTGCTAATTTTCTCTAGTGAAAAAGTTGAAGAAAAACCTGCCGCCCCTGCCAAGTCTAAGAGCAACAGCTTACCACCTGCTAGCTCATCTGCTGTGTCACCTAAACCTGCACCAAGACCAAAACCTCCTGAGAAAAAGGTTAGTGTGTTCTTAACAACCGATTAATCATCAAACTCATATGTATCTTATCTTCTGCCCTGCTCACTTGTCATTGTAATGTTATGGACAAAGTTGAAACGTTCTATGGACCATAATTAATTTTAGCTTATTTATAAATTATATTAGTTTATTTAGTTATGATAGTGATATAACCTAGCCAATTTTGATGTGTTGTACCGGTCGTATTTGATAGCTTCCCCCTTAGAGTATTAAATCCTGTTCTTCTATTCAACAGGAGTCTACTAAGAAGACGAAAAATCCACTCGGGTTAGTATTATATCTTATTTGAAGTATGCATCAACTTCATGTAGCCTAAACAGCATTATTTCCTTACTTGCCCTCTCTTGCGTCAAATATCAAAAGCTCATAGGAAGCTGTGCTGCAATTGCTTTGGATTATAACTAGCACAACTTTTACGAGCACTTACATGACTTTCTTGTTCATGTGTAGTGCTTATGAACACTCTTGATCAAATTGGAAATTTTCATTTGGATATTAAGTTCTAATTGTAAGATCGATTGTGTTTTTGAACCTAGTTTTGCCATGGTTATAAAAATCCTAAACCAATCTCTAACCAATCAGATTGATTGGGTTATTTTCGTTATAATACAAATTTCAATAGTTCACAGAGATTTAATGAGATAATAATTTGCCTGCATAATGTTGCCTATTCATTGCAAGTACCATTGGTTGATTAATTTGTATCAGCTGATTGACTTATCATTGACTTTCTTTGATTGTCTAATATATGTCCTTCTAATTGTGCAGAGGAATTGGTTTGCCAAACTTTTTGAAAAAGAAAGGACGTTCATCTTCACAACTGAAAGACCATGATGATTTTGAGGTTGTTCCTTCTCACACAGCTTCAGTAGAAGGTATAATTAATCTCTGGCTACCAAAGTATCCCCTGTGAAAAAATCCATGATTTGATAAACAGTTCATGCACAACTTATAAATAATTTATGAACTTCATGATGAATAGTTCATGATCATGTTTTTGTGCGTTCATGAACAGTTCATGAACAATAACAAAGAGTTCATGAACACTTCATGAACTGGTTCATGAACTAGTCCATGAATGTGAAATTGTCTGAAAGTTAATGAACATTTCATGAATTTTTAGGCAATTTCACATTCATGAACTGATGAACTTTTTTCCGCAGGGGATCCTACCAGGCTCTACTTAGCCTGATTTGGCTGCAATTGGAATCATGTTCATTTGTGTTAGTCATGATTTTGTTGCCAAGATATCGTTAATCAGAATATATTGACTTTCCAGCAAAAACAGACATAAAAACTTAATACAGATATAATTTCTTTATTTTTTTAGTTGTGGTGTGCTACGGTTAGTATGTCTCTATCATCAGACATGCCCCTGCGAAAAAAGTTCATGAGTTCATGAACAGTTCATCAAATTTTCATGAACTGTTCATGAACTGTCTGTGAGGGTTCATGAACAGTTCATGAACAGTTCAGAAAATTAGAGTCGTTTAACGTTCATGAACTGTTTTTCGCAGGGGTGAAACCAGACGTGATCCTGCTCCACGTTTTTGCGGATTTCCGCGGAAATGATATTTTTCAGAATGAATAATCTAATGTATTTTTATTTTTTAATTCAAAAATTTTACAATAATCAACTTTCCACAATTAAATATTCTCTTAAATTTATCAATTCCAACACTCCAAGCACTGCAAGTACTAAGAAGCAAAAAGGAAATTTGAAAATCAGTTGCACGCAACCCTTTTGGACTTTCTGGCCTCTTATTCAAAACTCAAAATCTCCCTCCCACTGCTCCCTCCAGAGTATTTGCGTGAAAAACAACATGGCATCTGATATGATCGTTCAGCGTGATGATTCTGTACAGCTTGACGATGGAATAAAAAATTGTTGGGACTGGTCATAGGTTCTCACCAATCAAGGATCAAGGCTCTACTTGCCATTATCCCAACAGACTGGTATACAATTTAATCATACAAGTCATGCAGTAGTTACTACATAACAAATAATTATCTATTTATAAAGAAAAGTATAGACATCATTTTTAAGTGATTTTGAATAGAATTCATCTTCAAAAATGCACTAGAACTAATATTTGGATGTAAATATGTGAAAATTTTTGATAAGTTTAAAAGATAATAAAAAGTTTCCCGGACCCTCCTAGCTGAGGGTGCCCCACCCCCTTTCAGCTGAAATGATTTTTCCTGGGATCATGTCTGCAATGAACTAGGCACTTTCTATATTGAATCCCAATAAAAAAATTCAATTTCGAAACTATATAAATGAAGTAGAAATTTGTATTTATCCAAAGTATATCTGTTTGATAATTACATAGTCTTTACATCTCTAATCTGACATTGCTGCATTTTTGTTTATTTAGAACTCCCAGTAAAAAAAGAAGAGCCTCGTATCTCAACTCCAACAGAACCTGATCCTATATTTGATAATACATCAATCACTGTTACTGCATCTACAGAGAAAGCTAAAGAACCCGAAAGTAAACCACCAGATGTTACACAAAAACCAGTCGAAGCACTTCCCGATCTTGGAGAGCGCAAAGCATCAACATTAAGTAGAGCAGAGAGCCCATCGACACCAGAATCCTCCCCTATACCACGAACTTCTTCAGCTGGTGAGCATGGCTCTTCCCGTCCTGTTCCTGCTAGACGTTTACCTGGTATGACAGGTGGTATTGGTCTAGGTGGAGATATTATGCAAGAGATGAAACTCAAACAAAACAAGGGAAAGGTGGGTTAGATAATTGATTTTTGTATTTAATTTGTTTTCATTATAATGCAGTGTAACCCGCTAATGTGCAAGTCAAAATTGTCAACTATTTTCATTGCAGTTATCCGAATTTGCACTTATCCGAAATTGTTTAACAAAAACATGACTACAAATTAGTCAATAAAGTTTTATAGCCAGGTTGCATATAAGCGGGGATTTCACTTATCCTAATTGCACTTAAGCGGGTTCCACTGTAATTATCAAATTTTATTGAGATATTTCCAAAGCCAGCTGCTTCTCATGTGGAGCTCGTATTGATATATATAGTAGGGATTATAATAAGATCATCAAGTTTGCTGCAGCTCGTCACCATTTTCAAAACATGTGTTCTATCTGTTGATTGAAAAATGTTGGGCAAAGAACACAGGGGTAATAACCATGCCCGGCATGGCAACAGAAACGCATATAATTTCAGTGGTTGCCATGAAATGTTGTGGATTGGCATGACATAACTGGAAACCACATAGTACAAATCCGCCAATGACGAATCGTGTTAATTTTGAGTGACATGTATAATGATTTTGAGTGACATACATTTATGAAGTAGTTATATATATATATATATAATGACAATGATAGAATTTCAACAATCCCAAACAGCTTCAGTGTATCATGCTTTTATTTGAAAATTTGAATAAGAACTTCAGCAATAATTCATTTCATGAACATTCAAGGATGTTTCCCATTAGCTGATATTGAGGGATTTTGATTAATAAATTAGCTTTGCCTTGTCTCGCGCTTTTACACTTAGTCTCGTGGTTTATCTCACTTTTTCACAGAAAAATCCAAAAATCTTGAGAAAATGTCCCTACTTTCTTTTTATAAACTCTTTGATAATCTAATTAATTAATGTTCAACAGATTAATTTATACTCTGTTGGATTATTCAGGGTGTTGTTTCTAGACTGCTTTTATGTTTTAGCTACATGCACAAGTGTCAACATTATCCAAAATGTTGTTCTAAATTTTTGTTTCAAACCATCAATGACAGTTTCCATCATCCCAGACCCCTAGAATTGGGCCATCTCTTCGGAGAGACCCCTATATTTTATCCCCAGCATACAGAATTCAAAAATCTCACTATATTTTCAAATCTTAAATTGGAAGGTCTGACTAATGATTCATAAACTAAGCTGAATCCATTACTTTCTTGAATACTATTTATACGGTTAATTGTATGTGATCATGTAGGTATCACCTGAGCTTGCAAAAAGACCATCACCACCTGTAAAGCCTGGAAAACCAAAACCAATATTACCTAAAAAGCCACCATCAATCAAGCGTCCAGGGGCTGGTAAGCTAGATCCGTTGCTTCATAATAGATTTACTTATGGACCTACTGTAGATTTGGTAGACTCTTCTGAAAGAATAAAAAAGAATTCTAACTGAGGATTTACTACAGCATCTCACATTAAAAGTCTAATTTTACATAGTTTATGAACTGATTTCTAATTCTGTTATGTGTTAGTTACTTACATTAAAATCAATGCTTTCTGTTTTTTACGTTTCAACGGGAATGAAATTTCAAGCAGTGAAATGCTGAAATTTATCAACAAAACAAAATTGTTGTAGAGCTACAGACAGAAGCTTTGAACAAAGAAGTTTATAGACATGTTTAATTTTTGATTTTGTTTAAAAGTAATTCTGTTTTCTTGTTTCTTCTTTGAATCTGAAGGTTATTTGGAAGCGCTCAATCAAAAAAAGCTCTTTCGTCATATATGAACGCCATTTTATTTGCTATTTTGTTGCATTTTGTGGCTTCAAGCCAAAATGGGTAATTTCACAATTTTACCTTGCCTGACACAAGCATCAACAGCAATCAATCAGCGATCAGTATCACCTTCAATGATTTTATATAGCTATATATACAGTACTCTCTTACTCTGAGTAAAATAGCAAAAAATGCTAGGCAATCCTAAAGATATGTAGTCGAAACTATAGACCCTCTAGCCCATACGAAACAGCTTATGCATGTTAAATGGTCCAAGTTTTATGAACTTTTCTGGAATAGGTTATCAAAGATCCCATGAAAACAGACCATTAAGCGTTTAAAAGGGGTTTATGAATAGTCCATGAACCAGCAGGAGATGTAAAAATCACTGTTTCATAGATTATCCGAGGTTTCTCTGTCTGACCAATATACCTAGATTTTTATTGAAGTTTAAGATAATATTTAACTGAATCTCAAACTTCAAACACGAGTGAAACTACTCCTTTGATAAGACAACACTGTCTCAATTACTGGTATATATTACGTTAAACTTCTTTTAATTATAGATGCCCCTGTTGAGGAATCAAAAAGTCAAATTACAACAATTCCTGAGCCTGCTAAACGAAAAAGCATGGCATCTGCTAGTTCTGAAGAAGAACTTGATAAAGTCCCAAGAGCTGCCCCAAGACGTAGTTCATTAGATAGTGAGGTTAATATCAAAGCAGAGAAACCAAGAAAGCCTTCTGAAGACTCCCAGACAGAAATTCCTAAAGCTGAACCAGATAAAACTATCGACGAAGAGCTAACAGAAGCATTATTTGGTGACGAGGATGATGATGATGATGATGATAACTACGAACATATAACTAATGAATTGGATGAAGAAGAACAACTCAATTTGAGGCTGGCTTCTTACTCGAAAGGCAGCCATGAGTCAATGCTGTAATAAGGTAATAATGAAGTATGGAACAGCAGCGCCAACATTTTCTTTCTGTTGATTTTTTTTCTAATTTTTATCATTTATGTAAAAGTATACCTCAAATGTGATGATGAACCAAAATGTTTAGGCAGTGGCAAACTCTTTTACCCTGTGTGATTACGTCAGGCCTTCAGCACACCAGCAAACAGAACTCACAGGAAAGATTCATTCTGTAGTTTGACCGCAAAACTAGTAACTTTGTGAAGCTGTGATACGTCTTGATCTGCTTCCTTCACACATCACTGTCTCCGCACAATCTTACAACAACAAAATCCTATCACGTGACTTGAGGTCACAATCCGTCACATCTGATGGGCATTCCCGATTTCAGATATGGGCAACGACTTTTAGTAAGAAGTTCCTCTAGCCGTGTGCCGTAACTCTGTTTCATGGAGCAGAACATGGGGTAGAGGCTCTTGCCTAATTCTGTTTTTAAGGTATTACAAAAATGTGCTCTAACCTGAAAATTTATACTTCTCAAATGTTGCCATGGCAACACCAGAGGAATCTAAAAGTGTCCCCATGCCAATATGTGAAATAATAGACCTTGACTTCTTTCCCATCATGTATTGACAACCAAGTTTTTTATAATCTGCCACATTTTTTTGAATGTGGCAATATTTCTTTTTCAAAATGGTGTCTACTGCCAAACCTCCTTTAATGTCATAAATTTATAAAGTAGAAAATTTGAAAGCGTTTTTAAATTTTTGCGATCTCCAAATCGTTGATTATATAATATCCTTTACAATTACAATTTTCTTATTTTTTCTTCAGATAACAAAAATATTTCAATTCTATTGGCACCATGCTATCGTCTTGTCATTAACACAATCAATACGTCATGACGCACGCCCATCTGTAACTATTCATCTGCTGTATTTGCTGCTATATGAACACCGATCAACGCAAAGCTATGAAGTCTGTTAGATGCTAGCTTTAGCTCGCAGACAAGCAACTACAAATATTACAGCGAATCAAAATAAAATATGCCTTAATATTGGCAAACAGGATGCTAAATTTCTAATAAAATTTATATTCTATATTAATTTGATACCAATCGAAATTACCACTGATTTTGTGTCCCATTTTTGGGAAATTTTCATGGTTGTATTTTTATATTTGTTGAAATTTTTTGAATTTCAATAGTTGAATATTGAGTGTTTTGTTAATGATTTGTAAGTAAATTATCTTGAGGTTTTGTTATTTTTATAATATCAAATCAGAGTTTTGTGTAAATAAATGTTTCTCTATTTGTTTATTTAGTGAGCGATATGGCCCTGAATTTGTTTGTGTCAGTATGCTCCACATTTTTACAAAATATAACAGCAAATAAACTAAAAGTCATAATCAATGACAATTACCCTGCCAACCCCTACGAAAAACAGTTCATGGGCATTAAATGGCCCAATTTTCATAAAGTTGGTGAACAGTTCATGAAAATAAGGCCAATTAACGTTCATGAACTGTTCATGAACTCAACTAATTTGTTCGCAAGGGAATGCCTCTCCAGTTATTATAAATTAGTTGGAGGTAGTGCAAACCCTTTGTCAAATCAATTACTAATTTGATGCAGTTTGTTTTTTAATAGATATTTGTAGACGGTTGCCTGTGAAAGACAAATTTCACGAGCGTCCAAATCAATATTATTTCTTTATAGCTCAAATAATTTAAATAATCTATCTCGACTGGCTGATAGGCTACGGTGCATTGATACATGCACTTAAAAATTTTTATATTTATTTTTTTATTTGCTAGTAAGATCAACAAGTGCTTCTTTGAGTTGTGGAAATTTATATAAATAACCAGATTCCAATGTTCTCTTTGGTATAACTTTCGATCCTCCAAGTATAATATCTGCTAGTTCTTGATGTAACATTGTCCTAAAAACAAATTCTGGTACGTGAAAAAAAGCTGGTCGATTAAGTACTGTTGCCATGCATGTTGTGTATTCTGCATTTGTAACACTTTCAGGTGCAACACCATTCAATACCCCTTTCACGTTATCTTTCTCTAATATATGACACAGAATACCACTCATGTCATCAATGTGTATCCATGGAAACCATTGATTGCCAGATCCCAAGCAACCTGTGCAAGGAAAATCATATTTAAAGGGGCAAAATTGACCGGCGACTGCTGCGAGCTTAAGTTGAATTTATGCTTGGAGTAATTCAATCGTCTCGCTTCGAAACAATTGTTATACGCAGGCCTAATTTGTAATAAAATTCATGTCAACAATGAACATTGTGTTATAACAATAAGCATGCACGTGATCCTAAGTGCGTAGCGCCTGTCATATTTGCTCCTTTAAGCAAATGTTTCTCACTGTTTCTGGTATAATATTAACATATTTTGATAATATTAGTTTCATTATGAGATTTACTGATGATGTCAGCAAATCCTTTTTAAGAGAGTTTTAAAACCAAGTGTAAGATCAATTAATTGAAAACATACAGTTTTATTTGAATAAACAAACCTCCCAATCCCAACTTGAAAGGAAGTAGTGATTGTTCTAAAATCCCTCCATCCAACCCAAGAACAAGACCAATGCGAACAACAGCTCTCCTTGTTGGGACAGACGGTTTTAGAATACTGCTACTTTCAATGTCTTGAGAAAACGACTGTATCCAAGAATAAGGGGGTTGGATGTCACTATTCTCATCAAATGAACCAGTTGTTGGATAACGACCTTTGGAATTAAAATATATTAATTGATCGATTATGGTTAATGTGATTACATATTTATTACGAAAGTACGCCTGCAAAAAAAATTATTCTGTTCATGAACTGTTAACAAACACCGTGAACCGTTGGATGGCCTGTTCCGTATGAATCTGTTCATGAAACAATGAATGACCTGTTTTTTATGAACTTTTTCATAAACTGTAATTGTTTTCATAGGGGGTAATTGCAACAATGTTAGACTGGGATACAATTTGTTGTCAAAGTGATTCTAGAGACTTTTCATTATCCTATGGTGATTAGATTTGTTTTATCATACGATTGTGGTGAAAATAACCATGAATTCATGAACATGAAACACTCACTTTCTTTTGAACATTTCAGAGCAGTTCATGAAAATGTGGAGAATTTAGCAATCATGAACTTATAGAGCAACAATCCTTGTAAAATTTGATGAAGAGTCATGGATTGCAGGATTTTATTGTCTAAACACCTTTCACCTTTGCCTATATATAGTTCCTTTAATCAGTCCAGTCTTGTGAAAAGTCTTTTTGACTTGAATATTTATCATTGAAGAAGTGACAATGGTGATATATAAATCTATGGATGGGCCAACGTTGGCTTAGCCTGTTTAGTGTACCAGCCCTAAGCTTTTTTTGAAACCTGTGAACCAAAGTGTGATATTCAGCCCAAAAAGTTCCACTGAGTTGTGCAAATAATTTATTGCCACGTTGTATCAAGATCATTGTGGCAGCTGATAATTATGATGTAGTTGACGAAAAGTTGTTATGTTATGACAATTAATGTTTAGGACAGGGTGTGAATCAGCATTTGAATAATTTACAATATATATATAGGTGTTATTTTTTATGGGAGAAGAATCACACATTGGTTCACTGACCCTATAGTTTCAGAAACAAACTTCAGGGCATGTACGCAGGCTAACATTGACTAGTATGATTTAGCTGTGCTGAAACCTGAAAGAAATGTAACAAAAATGACATAACGAAAATCAATGTAAATGCAACCTACCAATTGCTGATGCACTGACCCAAACTTTTGGAGGTTGTGAACATTTTTCAATTAAACTTGTAAGAAGCTTATTTTTACTAATTCTGCTTTCTATTAGCTTATTTTTGAAGTCCTCATTGAATCTAAAGTTAGAAACAAACAGAAAAATATTACATCAGACTACATTATTACTCATGTTATATTATTGTCTTGCAATTTATTTCTCAAATAATGAACAGTTTTAAATTATTCTCCAAGCTTTCTTAATTAAGTCATACCGCATAACCATCAGCCAATCAGAGCTCCGAGCCATCAGGAAATTGAATCTGTCTCTTGAGGACACTCTATATCAGTTATTATTCTATTAGGCAGCAAGATTTGTCAGTAAGAAACCATGAACATGTTTTCCGTTCGTTTCTTGTCGTATAATAGCCTCAACCAATCAGTGTTTTTATTTCATTTTCCTCAAATGTGAAAAAACGATATAACCAATCAGAATGCTTATTCATGAACTCCTGGACTGCTTTTGCAAGGGAAATCTCGCTCACCATATTATCAAAATATAACTTTGCGGGAAGCGCCTTGTACACATTTTATTTAGGCCTACTCTCTATTTGCTCAATATTGTATTTGTTGACATCTATATGTTATTGGGACTACCTTTTCAATGGATTCATGAGTTTTTCACCAGATAGATTTATAACAGCATCACACTCTGGTAGCTGTTGAGTTTTAGATAATTCATCCTTTTGATAACAAACACACAAACAATTAGGATAATTCACCAAAAGGCTTGAAACAGTTCATGAACAGTTCATGAAAATTTCACGAACAGTTCATGAATGTTGAATGGCATAATTTCATGGATTTTCCATGAATTATTCATGAAATTTGGGCCACTCGACGTCCAAGAACTGTTCATGACCAGCTCAATTTAGGCATAAAGGTGATGATAAATCTAGATTCATTCTGTAGTACCGGTACTTATTAGTCAGCATTTTAAAAACATGTGGATATATATGTTTGTAGGCTAAGATTTGATATTAATAAGCACTATTCAGTTGCAGCAAATCAGGCCTATTCATTACGATACCACACATAAACTTTATAAAATAAATTCATGAAAAAGTTTGTCAACTTATTTTGCAGGGTAAAGGGGTCACAGAGTTAGTTTAGTTAGCAAAACATTTGGATATTGTGACCCTAAGAAAGCACGCCAAAGCACAGAGTCATACAAGACAAAGAAAAAATCCTGCAGATACAAGTACCTAGTAGTACCTACCCATGTTATCTTTCCGTTACCAGATGTTCTTGATATCACTGTTATTTCATGGCCTTTATTTCGTAAAAGTGAGGTAACACTTTTACCAATGAAGCCTGTACCACCACCTACAGAATAACACTTGAATCTTTATAAAATAGTAAACAATATTAATGTATGCCAGTGTAGCAATCGTAATGACTGCGTTGGTCAGAGATGAGAGGTAGATAAATTGACCACTATGTGCAGGTGACCTTATATACAGGATTTATTCAATAGAAAATACCATATATTGCTGGAGTGGAACCTGAAACACGTGAATATGACCGTCAGGGTTGATTCAATAGAAAATTTCATATATTGCTAGAGTGGAACCTGAAACACGTGAATATGGCCGTCCAGTTGATTGTTACATCTTGCATACATCTGAATGTTTTCATCAATTTCAATTACTGTACGCCTATATGAAATTTTTCCAAAAATCTCCAACATCAAATATTGTAACAGCGGCAGTTTGGTTGGTACTCGCTAATGATGCCTACTGTAGCCACAGCATGCTATCGTTGCTATGACTGAGCAATGAGCATAACTAATCAAGATTTAGATAATATAGTCTTACATTGATATCGTCTATCTACTTGATTGCTAGCTTAGGCTGTAGCTTAATCATAGTGACATAGTTCATTAGTTGAGCTTCTTTAGTTCTTTGTGTGTTGTGTCTGTTTCTCTAGGTAGCAACGACTTACAATAGCATTATTTACGCTCTTGTCAATTCACAAAGAAGTTACCTATTAAAATTCTCATTTCCTCCAAAATTTTGCTAAGTATTTCAAAAAATATATTATATAAGATATTCAGATTACGTTGAACTTGAATTCAAATCAAATCAACTTACATTGCATAACAGCCTCGCATAACCATCGAAAGAAAGGTCAATTGGAAATGGTAGACTTTCCAAATAAAAATCAAACATTTGATTATTTTGATACAAAATCAACTTCAACTTCGTCTAAAAATGTGAAATGAAACAAAGAAGCATATCAGAATCAGTTTATCGTCAAGTTAAATTTACTTACCTACGGTAGTAATGAACATTCTTCCCAAAAAGAGGTAAGTTGTCGATTGAGCCGAAAGCTGAGTCAGTCCTCAGTCATTCCCTAGTTGCAAAGAATTCAGAAAACCCCGCGCGGACCATTCTTTTCAACCTGGAGTCATTCTGCGTTGACAGCTTAAGTTCAGTCGTTCTCGTTCAGAAGTCCAGAAGTTTAGTCGTAGTGACTCCTAAGTTAAAGCTCCTTGCACTAAGGACTTAAGTAACCAGGCTAACTATTGTTTATGTCATATGGTATACTTGTGACCCCAGATCACAGTATCTATACTTTACTACTGTAAATAAACCGGTCTGCAAAGCATGGCAGCTGCGCCCCCGAGATGAGAATTTTTCTCGTTATTGCCACCCCTGAAGCTACAGTTTTCATCGAAAAAAGGCAGATAAAAATGATTTATTGACATTTTCTTCACAATTTTTGCTGAAGTGATGGATTTTGCCGCCCCTGAAATCAAGTTTGATCAGTTGCCTCCCCCGCCCCTAACTTTTTCCGATGCTGCCGGCTGCCTCCCCCGAGATCTCGTCGAGATTGCCATTATGTGCAGACTGGTAAATAAATAAGTAAATAAATAATAAAAACCATTCCTTTAATGACATTGACATTGCCCACTTCTGGTAGCTAGGTAGGCTAATCTTGGAACTCCTTTGCGACTAATTTATTTTTCAAATCGTATTTTTTTTTCATGTATGAAGAAAGATTTTAACCGCAGACGGCAAACTCTAAAGTCTTGCATTCGAATCTGATCAGATTAATGTATAGTTTTTAAATTTGGATCAGGTTAAGTTCAAATTAAAGATTGTTCTTACTTGCACCGGTAGACTACCCTATTTCCTGCCTCCTAGATATCCAATTTTCGACAACTTCAATAAACCCCAGTCTGCAAAGCTGAGCCCCCACGATGGAAGTTTTATCGTGATTGCCGCCCCTGAAGCTGCAATTTTTATCAAATATCGGCTGTTTAAAATGTCCTGAGATCTTGTTGAAATTACCATTCTTTGCAGACTGCAATTAACCCGATCGGCAGAGCAGGGCCGAGTTCATACCGATATAATATTTCAAGCATCTCAAACCGTCTATAAATTTTTTGCCGGAAACCCTAATCCCTAATACTACTAATTATCTATAGGATAATGTTTTACCGCCCTGTTGAGAAGGCAAAAATCCGCTAAAACATTGGTGCCTAGGCCTACAGGCAAATATTTTGCAGCCGCCCGTGGGATCTAGTCGGAAATTATTCTACCTCCAAACTGGCGATTAACTGGCTATCCTGCTAATTAAAAAATTTTGTTTAGCTGTCAATCTGCCAATGCCTATTCCATGTAAAAACAGTTCATACAGGTTAAATACTTAAATTGACCACTTTCCATGATCTGTTTATAAGGTGTTCATGAACAGTCTATGAATGTTCATGAACAGTTGTACAGGTTCAGAAACAGTTGATAAACCCATCAATTTTTTGTAAAGGATTTACAGAAAATGCAAATTGTTAATCATTAACAATGTAGCTCTAAACATGTAGCTCATAATAATCAACACGTTACTATCTATCTAGATGGCATGTCAGAAATAAAGACAATAAAGCCAGAGTGCAAAAAGATGAAGCACTTGCTGCAGAAGAGGAAAAGGAACACGAAAGACGAGCCGCATTTGCTGTAACTATCTGTCATATTTGTTGTCTTTTCTATTCATGTAACTACTGGTGTCTGTGTGTAATCTTGCCAGCAACAGTTTACATAGTCCTAGTTACAAGACCATCTACCCATTAATCAATCTGGATAGAATATATAGAAATTGAATGGTTTGAAACTTTGCTTAGAATATTCAAAAGTATTTGCATCTCATATCAAGACTCACCCATGCAACATACAGTTCAGGAGTTCATGAACGTTAAATGGCCCAGTTTTCATGAACTGCTCACAAGCTGTTCATGAAGATTGGGAAATAAAATTAGGCCATTTATTATTGATGTCAAAGCAGGGGCGGATCCAGGCTGGTGCAAAAGGAGCGCTCGCACCAGTCAAAACTTTTAAGCTTTGATTGCGCCGATCTTCTTTTAATAACTTTCCTACATTAAAACAATAGTTGTGACAAATTTCTGTATAGTTTACGTCAAAATTGTTCGTAGTAAGGTGAAAGTAGCATTGGTATTGTCATCAGCATTGTGTGATTGGCCTTTTGATGTACAGTGCGTTCTCCTATTTCTGCCAATCGGTGATCATAATTTCGCACCCGTCTGATTTCTCGTCCAATAGATTGGCTTGATTTCGCATCAGTAGGATGACGTATCTGTAGCATTCCATTCAAAGTACTCGACTAGTAACCAATCAAAGTGCTCTATCTAGCATTCCTAACATTTTTCGCACAAGTCTGCACCCCTAGAAAAATTTTAGCAATAAAAAGCATCGCGTGATCTTTATTTTTGTGATGTCGTCATGTGAAACGAGAAACAATGAAGTCTGAGTTCTCCACCTTTTGATCACCAATCAAATCCACAATGGCGACGATAAACTTGTTTTGTTGTTGTTGTTATAGTATTTTAAATTGTTCTCGAGGTGGGAAAGCAAAAAGGGTGGAAGGGTTGAAATTAGTTTTTCCAGTGGAGATTGTTAAGGACCTTTTTAAAAAGGAATGCTGGCCATAACGAGTTAGAAATATGTAACTTCTCGGAGTTTCTATGCAACTATGCAATTTCCATTATCAGAGCCGTTGCACGTTCGGCAAATCGCGCCCCAGTCTGGAAGGCCTATACTTGAATCTTCATTGATTTTGATTTTGATTTACGTATGTATACAATTATATGTGCTCAATTTTTTATGTTTGTTTTTGTTTACGTTTACCCTATGTTAATTTTCGATTTTGGCATGTTTTGGTAACTTGATTATTCAAAGGCTCCAGCACACATGTTATCTTTCTTGAGGACCATCTACAATATTTGTTTAGGGACAAGCCAAAATGATAATTTTTCGCATTATATTGATGACTATATTATTCAAGTTAGCCTGAATTTGCCTCCCGAAAGTTGCGATTGATGTCTTGTACAGACTTCTATTTTGAAAAATTTTTGCGGGGGAGCATGCCCCCGGACCCCCTAGAAGTACGGGGCTCCTCCCCTCTTTACCTGGACTCCGCCCACTTCTTTGCACCAGTCATCTTTTTGGCTGCATCCGCCCCTGTGTCAAAGTAGTTCATGAATTGTTCAAGAAGTTTAGATAAATCTAATTTACGGGTCATTCCATGGGGAATCTGCAGTTTTTCCCCGCACCCTCTTAGAATTTGTTAAAAATATATATGCATATAGATCTCGATGAGCTGAGTTTAGAAATGTAACTTATAGCCACGATTTTGCAACAGTTACATTTTCGCTACTCAATTAAACGGTTATATCCCTTCCATTTCTTGTTGGATTTCAACGAATTAAAACATCTGCAATAGAGGAATAAATTGTCTTGCCAAGTGTATAATTTGAAGCCAAGCAGTTACACATTTACTGCCATTAAAATTGTAATGAAAACTTCAAAAATACGTAGCGAAAAAGGCAATATTTTGATTTTTTTTTAAAAGTTGACAAAAGTTGCACAGCAGGTAGTTGTCTAACCCTATGTGACTCATTCTGTTGCTAGGCTGCTTCCTGCGGTGCTATTTCAATTTCTGTGCTCAAATTGCAATATTTATGTTTTAGCTGGAGTAATTTGCAGCTCAATTTGTCGGTGTCACAACACCGCTAATTGACAAAGATTCACGCCTTTTGGCAAAGAAACAAATTCTAAAAGAGGGTGCTGGGAGAAACTGCAGATTCCCCGTGGAATGACCCTTACCCGATAGTACCTAGATATACTATATAGTAGAAAAAAGATATTGTTCAGACATGATCTATAATTTATGATATATAATAAGTACAGTGAAACCTGTATATAACGGCCAGCTTTGAGAGGTAGATAAATTGACCACTATATACAGGTGGCCTTTATATACAGGTTTGATTCAATAGAAAATACTATTTTAATCATTGCAAGAGTGACCACTATAGACAGGTGGCTGCTGTATAGAGGTGACCGTTATAACAGGTTTGACTGTAATTGTATTCTCAAGACATCAATTTGAGTAATCAATGCTAAAAGCAGAGCAATATATTGTTTATGTTCTATTTCTCATTCTAAGTCTCTTAAAAGAAATTTCTATTCCTTTTTATATTTGCATTCCTATGGCTTGTGTAGTATTAAAGGGTCAAACCAGACCGGCAGCCTTTGCACTCAACTTTTTCAAGATGGAGTCTCGCAGCCTTTTTATCAACGTCATAGCATTCCTCATAGTTACATTTGAGCCGTAGCAACCTTTTAATTTTGTATGAATATTTCTGAAAAACAACATGAAAACAGGAGCGAAACAATGCGAATTGAATAAGGATAATGAAAACTATGGTAATTATGTACCACCATGAAACATTAACATCAATCCACGCGAAACAGTCTGAAATTTTTATCATAACATACTCAAACCACAGAGAGAAATTCACCAAGGAATGGCAAAACTGATCAATAAGAAATACTATTTTAATTAATTTGCTGTAGAAATTCATATATTCCATGGGTCCAGAAACTACATATGATGTTTATTTCATCTCGATCGAAGTTCCATAAATATCAAGTGTGATTGTAAATAAATACAAAATAAGCTGTTGATTTGAGGTTGTGAAAATGGAGCTTCGTTTTTGTTCTTTGAAGGAATCTTGCATTGATAGGTTTGTAAACAGGTAAACAGTATCAAATCTTCACTCAGGTGCTCCTTTAGACAACATTCCTTATACCAGTCTTTGCAAATCACGAAATTTAGATAAAACTTTGTTATGGTTTATCGCCACAGCATATATGAACAGATATCCTGATGTATAAGTGAAGGCTCTTGAGTTATCGGTAGCCTTCTACCTGCTCCTTCCGTTTTACCACCATGTTCTGGTTCTTCAGGAAACTTGGCATTCGTGTTATTAAAATTATCGAAGATTAGAAATAAAGTATATGCTACTAAGTAAAGCTCTTGTTCAAAATGGTTCAAAAATATTTTACGACAAACGCATTCTAGACGAGGCAAAGCCATGTTTGGAAACGAGTGTTTGAATTTTACGTGCACTATTCAAAGTGTGCGCGCGCAAGGTTTCCCGGTCTGTTTTGACCCTTTAACCAGACTCATTCATTAAACTTAATAGAGCCTATACTTTTTATTAGGAAAAAGAGGCAACGCTTGACACATTAAGACAAAGAGATAGTTCCTATTCAAAAACTCAAATTGAAGATGTTCCTAAACATTCAACAAAAGACAATCAACATTTCAATTTATTTGATTTTGGAGAACAACAGGTAAATACTGAACTATCTCATTATCATTTTATATTTATGCTCAATCATCATTGCATACTACATTTTCACCTATGGTTATCGTATTTAGACAAAGTTTTCTCCAACAGTAACTTTATTCAAACCAAAGAATGAAATCCACTAAAAGTTCTACAGTGCATTGAGCCATTTCACCATGTAATGAAATGTTTTTAAAAATGCTATAAAATTTTGATTTGTTTTTCAGGGCAACTCATCCGCTTCCAATAAGGAACATGAAGCTGAAAAGAAAGAAGAACAAGAAACATATGAAAAACGTCTTGGAATATTGACATATCTTGGTCAATCTCATCAAGCATCAAAAAGTAACTTTATGCAAAACCATTATATTGTCATTCAATGAGTCATGTATGTGTTCATAATTACCCCTGCGAAAAACAGTTCAGGAGTTCAGGAGCAGTTCATGAACGTTACATGGCTCTAATTTTCCTGAACTGTTCATGAACCCTCACAGACAGTCCATAAACAGTTCACGAACAGTTCATAAAAATTTCGGGCTATTTAACGTTTATGAACCGTTCATGAACTGCTCATGAACTGTTTTCGCATGGGGGTGCCTAAATGTAATGACTGCATGTAAGTAAATAATTGACTGAGGTTGACATCCCTTTGAAATATCAACTGAGTTCATCAGCTGTTCATGAACGTTAATTTTGTAGTTGTTTATGTGAATTTGTATAATCTATCAGAATTTTCTTCTGGTGATGAGCATTTCCAATAACCTGGATATTTAATTTACAGGCAAGCGTGTGTGGGAATTAAACGAAGATGAACCAGACCCCAAAAAGAGGTATGGATTTTCGTTATCTACTATATAAACGTCGATGTATGTCTGTATCTACTGTATTCAAGATTTACTCTTCTCATGGTAAACGTATCAAATCCATATTTTCAAAGGGGTGTCTTATAGTTGTTTGCGGCAACATAAGCCATGTTTTATGTTCCTATATTTATCTTCCTTCAGTTTACTGCCCGAAGCGTATTTTTTTCGTAGGATTTCTCTTGCGGCTCCATAGAAAGATATAATTACATTATCATGTTCGTCACACAATATCTTTCACACCCGACTGACCTTCAGTTCTAATTAAATTTTCTAATTTTTTTATTTTCAAATTTCACCCAGCGGAGCGGGTTCACTTCACTAGTATACTATTATGAGAATAAGATGGAACAATTAGGCCTACATCTTTCATTGAAATCCTAATATTGAAACAGTGTCAAGATATTAAGAAAAACAATCTCTGAGTTCATGAACTGTTTATGAACTTTTCATAAAATTTCATGAGCCGTTAATAAACTGTTTTCACGGGAGTAACAACAAATAGCTCATTCGCGAAGATGACTATAACAGCAGGATTTATCTCTAGTTTAGTAAATAATAAATAATAGAAGTAATTCCACCGCAAAAACAGTTCTGGAGTTTATGGAATATTCATGAACTTTCATGAACAGTTCACGATAATTGTTTATTAGCTCCTGGGATGCTTTTTGCAGGGGATTTATTTTATTGTTTATTTTGCACAGAGGCACATTTTTATATTTCTCTAAAATAGCTGCACGGAAGAGAAAATTAAAGACAGACTAGATCCTATGAGGACAATTAAGAAATATTTGAAGAAAGACAAGAAACAGAAAGATAAATCTAAGAAGAAACGCAAATCTGACAAGGAAAAGGTTAGTACGACACATTCACATTGTCAATTTTGTGGTTGAATAAATATAACATTTATTTTTGTTTGACGCAAAGTTGTAATTATCTTCATTTTATTTAGTACGCATTCGCTATGGATTTTTATATCTGCAACATTCTTGGTTTATAATAATCCAAATCAGTTATGCTTTTTCACAATATAACCCGGCTATTACCCCTCCTTCATTAAAACTCCCTCTTATCAGGACCAATCATTCATTTTTAATAATTATTGATTTTGCTCATTGCCAAAAACAATGTGTTGAGTTTATCACTGTTCATGAACGTCCTGAACTGTCCATGAACAGTTCTTAATTGAACACCTTATAAACAGTCCACAAGCAGTTCATAAACTTAAAAATACTCACGAACGTTAAACGGCCCATTTTTTAGGAGCTTTTCAGGAAGTTCATGAAAATTAGGCCATTTAACTTTCATGAACTGTTTTTACAGGTGTACCGTTCTAGATATGTTGCTCTCGGTTTAAATGTTCTGCTGTATATAATTTGTATCAGCTCTGTGTGAGAGATCCGCCTGACTGCAGACATGTTAGTTTCTCTGAATCTCATATCTGGCTTCAACGTTAACATTATACTTTGCATCACTATAATGTTTCTTTTCACAATAATGTTGCATTATTTTAAAATATATTGTTCCACATCAAGTGTTCTACATCACTTACCCATTTTCACATTACAGTGAGAGAGGTTGATTGTTTAATATTCTTTTATGCTTTTTCTCAGATAAAATATTCTAATAATTTGGAAGCTATGAGAGCTGAACGATTAAAACGAGAACACGAAGAGCGTACCCGTACTAGACAATTATTATCGGGTAACAATCCTTCTAAGGCAGTCGAACCAGTCACTGCCAATGCTGGAAGGTATGTGTTATTAGATACATTTATTATGATATGATAATGTTATACCCCAACCAGTAGCCGTATCTAGAATGATGTTTGCTAATAGCAGATTGACTATTATTAGTTTAGTAATTTCCAATTGGTTACCACATACTTGCCGTTTTTGTATTCATATTTACTACACAAGGAATGCTGGAAGACGTATGTGCTTTCAACACTTCCTGAGTGTCTTTCAACTTTTCTGAGTGTAGTAGATACGAATACAACCATTCGCAAGTGTGTGGTAGCCCTTTTCAAAAATAAAACAAATTCCAGAATTAGGTTTGTATATATTGCAGAAGGCTGTTCACAACTTGAATTAATTATTTAAAATTCAAAGTTTTTAATGACTAAAATGTCGTTGGATCAAATTAAAACTTTAAAACGTTAATGTTTCTTTAATAGAGACAGCTTTGATATTATGATCTTGTTGCTTTATAGATTTCTTCGATAAGTCTTTTATTATACCCTGCGTCTTATTTGATAAATTGTAAAATGGTAAACTTGTTTTCTTTCAATTTCCAAACACATGGACCAACCAATCAAATTGCAGGATTATGTTTGATTACAAAGTCATATTTTAGATAAAATTTGAAGAGGGGTAGAAATATTTAAATGTTTATATCCAAAACAAAGATGTTATGAAAGTGTTCACTGTAATGATGAATGTTTTATTATATGTGTGAGGAGACTGAAAATGAAAAAGAAGTTTTTAGAGGTGCTGGCTCGTGACCTTTGAGTTTATATTGGAAAGGAATGAGAAAAATATGTCATAAAGAGCAAATCCTAAACTATTCAAAGAAAAACAAGATCTTGAATTCAACATCGGGCAGAATTGAACATAATAAGAATTGTTTTTTGTTTCAAACAACATTTGACATTATCAATTCCTCACTCCTGTGAAAAGCAGTTTAGGAGTTCATGAAAAGTTCATGAAATTTTGGGGCCTTTTAATATTCATGAACAGCCTGCGAAAAAGTTCATGAACGTTCATGATCATAAAAATTTTGCCCATTTAATGTTCATGAACTCCTGAACTGTTTTTTGCAGTGGCAGTTTTTTTTTTGTAACCCATAGAGACAATTTTTTTACAATAAATTAATGTAA
Organism: Haliclystus octoradiatus; assembly: GCA_916610825.1. Classification (NCBI taxonomy): domain Eukaryota; kingdom Metazoa; phylum Cnidaria; class Staurozoa; order Stauromedusae; family Haliclystidae; genus Haliclystus; species Haliclystus octoradiatus. The sequence goes on from OU744451.1 coordinate 16,597,188, forward strand.
GAAATGTTTTTTGTTCATCAACTCATAGCCATAGTTTGGATTCTATTGATTTTTAATTTATGATTGATTGTATTCTAAGGTACAATTCACAGTATAACCCACATCTCGTCAAACAAAAATGGAAGGACTAGAGCATTGCATACACCAGGCTTATCGAGGACATGTGAAAGATAAATTATTAAATTTTGTATAGCTGTACAGTTTTATAATCATTCGTAATGGTCAATGTCAAATCAAGTTCATGAAAAATTGTTGATTTTACCTCAATATATTCATGAACTGGTAATTAACTGTTAGTTTATGAAGTCCATGACAATTTCATAAGGTGCTAATTGTCCATGAAAGAGCAGGAAATTTTCAATTTTCTTGTTTGTAGAAAATATTTTTAAAAATGTAAAAGGAGCTGTTACAGGAGGTACATGTTGGATATTCTAATACAACTTTCTTCGGTTAGAAATAACAGCAATTTAAGGGAAATTTCCAAATTTTGCAAAGAGGAGTAACTATACTTGTATTGTCCATCTTATTGACTTATTTTATGTTTTTTAATATGTAAATAACTTTAACAGAAGAGATTCCGTTTATCAATGTTGAATACATTCCAAATGAAATGAAATTCTAGTATTTCGATATTGTTCATAGTGCCTTCTTCATAGGAGGATTAACTCAGATGGCAGAGCAACCGGATTTCATATCGGATCATATCTGATTGACTGTGGCTCAAATCCCCTGAAGGTCAACTCAGCTTTGACTTTATCTAAAACATCAAATGAGTACCATCTTAGGATGGCGGATGGAATGACCCAGAGGGAATTGCATTGTGAGTAGCTGTGGTGCATCGTTTTTCATTGACAATCGAGACCTACCTGCCATGAAATCTGTTGAAATTGATCTGCAGTGTCACGGCTGAGATCAGTGAAGAGTATTTAACATCATTACTCTTAGCGAAAACAGCCACTCCTCTAGAAATAGAGGAGTGGTACGGGTTCCTTCGGTAGTGCGACACCGTCTACATTACTAGCCTTCTTTTTGATATTTTCGTGTTTTGGTTATAATTCTATGAAAATTTTAAAGACAAAATAGAGGTTCTAAAGTCACCAAATACAGTGCTGCATTTCTCTAAATTCCACTTTCATGAACAGTGCGACCAGAGCCACAAAGGCAGCTGACCCCTTGAACTCACGCTAAGCCTAGCCTGAAATTGCGTACAGTTTAAGTCATGCAAGTGAACACATCATAGAGGGATTCAAAAAATCACAGTCTGATTAGTTCCATTGATATTAGCAGCATTATCATCATCAACATCAACGTCATCATTTATTCAGTAACATAAGGTTGGAGACATTTTACAGCTTATAACCAGTTGATGAACTATCCATGAACATTAAAATGGCCTGTTTATGTAAACTTTTTGATGAACTGTTTTCATAGGAGAAATAGTGATCAAGAAAATGCACATCACTCCTTACCAGAGATATTACTCTTTCAACATTTTATGTATTTACCAAAAAATATATTTCATCATCTTTTAACTGTAGATGAATGTTTTTGGACAGCCTATTAATTATATTTTGATCCAATTATGTATATTCTTGACATTTACTGAGGCTTCTACATACAGTGCATCATGAGATGAGCATGATGCCTGTGAAATAGCACAATTTTCATGCATTCATTTTTTTATGAATTGTTCATAAACTGTTTATATGAACTTTCATATATATATTTTTTCTCCATATAGCTGTTAATAAAAATGGTTATCAACTTGTTGTAGGTTGTTTATGAGATTCATGAACTGCGCAAGCAATGTTTACAACCGTCATGAATTATCAAGAAGTTCATGAAATTTTACAAGGGTAGTATCCCATTCTATTATCCTTGTATTATCAAACTTATATAATTAATGACACATTTACTAAATAATTGCGTTAGAATTACTGCACTGTGTAACATTTTCTAACTCTTAGCAATAGTACAATAACTGAACAATCGTCACACTACACATAGAAATTACATTTTAACAAGCATGCTATGTGTTGAAAGATAATAGGCCTACAATCCTTGGAATTATTTGTAAGATAGATATCAACACGCATCATAATGTATTTCAATGGTTGGCATGTGTAACAATTTGGTTGAAATCGTGACAGAATTACAAACATGTCTCAATTGACCATTTTCATCAACAACAGTTTGCACATGCCACAGCACAACTACAGACTACAAGAGGATAAGATTACCGCTTACCGCTCGTCAAATTGCGGTATATCAAAGCGGGACTTATAGATCAACAAGAGGATAAGCAACTGGTAGTTTCAATTTCAAAACGTCAAATAATTTGAATTATTTAAATTTTGTTTTGTTGATGATTACTTGATGGTATAAATTACATTTTCTCTGCATAGAGGAATACAGTGATTGTACTCGCAACCGTCAAAGTGTTGCTATTGCATACCACTTGATGAAATATGTATATTTTGTTAATCTTCAGCGTAACTTTACAATCGTTATAAACATTATTCTGTATTACAAGATATCTGAACTTCAGGAAAAGTATTATCGGCCTTTTCCTTTAGCTCTTCTTGATTCAATTTCAACCCCAACAAATTCTATTGAATTTTCATCAGGTCGGTGTACTAGTTTACTATAAAGATTTTCACTGAGTTCATTGTTATCACTGTCTTCTTGGATATAAGTAGGATAAGGTAATATAGGTTCTTCTGCTTTTGATAATGTATCTTGTATGCGTACAATTCCACCTGTAGGGCCTGGGATTGATCCTTTAATATATAATACATTGTATTTTGTATTTATGCGCAGAACCTAGAATAGACAAAAAGTCCAATAATAAATATTTAAAGGAATGCATTATTAAAACAGTTGATCTGTGTTTTACTACGCAAAAAATCCAAAATAATGAAAATTTTAAATAGTGCACTGAGCTGATTTGATCATAGTTAAAATTCAATAGACAAGACGTGCAGATGCATGAGCTTATGACTAATCTTTTGCAAATAAAAATAGGCAAGTAGCGACATCAAATTTTCAAAGGGTTCCTATTTTGGTCATTTTCAAGTTCTATTTTTAATTTCAATGGAATTGAGACGACAATTATTGCAGGGACTTCTTTGATCATTAGTATTATTTATTGCGGCAATCTCTATATCTGAGTAGCTGATTATATGTCATTTTGCCAGAACTCTAATCCTAAAAGTTCAAGCATTTTGAACTATAGGCTATTCCAATGTATTAATGTGTATCAGTTTCCATTTCCATTGTCAAATAGTGTGACATTGATTATCAACCATCTGTACATCTTATTGGAGCATATAGCTTACCTTTAGATCTGTAAATGTAACTCTCTTGTCTCCCATTTGACCAGGCATTTTCTTACCAGGAAATACACGGCCAGGGTTCTATCATAGAAAAAGGAAAGAAAATACAATACAGCCATACAGTGAAACCCGTATATAACAGCCAACTATGAGAACTAGATAAAATGAAAGATGTGGCCTTTATATACAGGGTTGATTCAATAGAAAATACTATTTTAGACATTGCAAGATTGACCACTACAGACAGGTGGCCACTGTATTAGAGGTGACTGTTATAGCATGTTTGACTATATCATTTTTTACATGAAAATGCGTTGGTTATTTAACATTCGAAATGATTAAAATAAAGATTATTGTTATTATTACTAATAAATAATAATAAATGGTGCAAGAGTCAATGAGTACATATTATTATTATTATTAAAAAGTGCTTTTGCTATAAAATGTATATTAGGCTATGTATTGATAAAACAAACGGTATATCTTTACATACAGTATGTCTGTATGATGAAGTGTTGACAAAAAAAATAATTGTCATGTTATTCTTGTCATTCTGTAATGTAAATGCTATATCCAGCACAAATCCATGAAGACTGATTAAAATATGCCCCAATTGCATTCTGTATTGATTGACCAATAGGATTTTGTAACTGCATATGTCCATCTAAATATCCCTGTACAGTAATCAGCATCAGCATCATCATCATCATCATCATCATCATTATCATCGACAATTGGTAGTGATTGTCTATTGGGAAAAGTTGTAAGCCCTCTTCACAGGACCGATTTATGCTCACAGCACTAATTAATTTGCTCTGTTTTAGCTATCTCTGTGAACAAATTTATGAACCCTGATTGTAACCTACAGGCAAGCCAGCTAAGAATAATATGTTAGCTTAATGTAGGCTAGTCAATGCTGCTCCTATTATTTTGAACAGTTACGAAAAAATATTCAACTTACTGTTCCACCACCAGTTGCCCCCATTTTACGATGGGTCTTTGTCTGACCATGTGAAGCTGGTTGTCCCTTCATTCCCCAGCGTTTCATGACACCTTGAAATCCTTTATCAATACTGCAAAACGACAAGAAAAATTTATTGCAGACTTACTGGATCACATCACAGTAATGTCATATAGTAGTAATTGAGATGCTATCGCCTGTACCGAAGGCAACTGTACAACGCCTCTATTTCTAGATGAGTGACTCTTTTTGCTGAGAGCCATGATTGTAAATGCTCCTTGGAATCAGGGTCCAACAAAATAGGAATCATGGAATCCTAGACTCTGGAAAGTTAGAGTAAATTCAGAAGAATATTGGTCAAAAATCAACAACAAAGATTCAGAAGAAAATGTTGAAATGCCTCCTCTATTTAAGAAGGCTGAATCTCTTGTTGGACTCTGCTCCTTATTGATTTCAGCCAAAACACAGTAGGCTAGATCAATTTCAACAGATTTAATGGCATATAGGTCTCAATTGTCAATGCGCAACATCAATATGAACGTTACATAGGCCTAGAAAGCTTCTTACTGTATTATGATTTCAAGAAAGTGGAACACCAAGTACTGTAACATCCTATCAAACTGGAGGTGAACTGGTATATGAGTTATTTGATAAAATGTATTACTTCAAATATTGGGCCTTGCAACTCAGAAAACTATTAAATTAATGTTGAGTTGTTGTATGAAAAATAATGCACCTCTGTTGAACACAAATAGGCCTATCGCAAGGCGTGGCATTCAAGGAATAGGCTGTTAAAATGTCAAATATGTTAAAATGTTAAAATGTCTTAAGAAATGTTGAGGAAATTCAGGATATGTTTGAATAAATCCATAAATCTAATTTAGCCTACCTTCTTCCCTGTATTGTTAGAAGCTGATCTGGAACAAAGTGCATTGCATTGATAGGAGTTCCAGCTGGTATAAGACCATCCAAATTTACTCTGAATGAATTCAATTTCTCCTTGACTGGTGCACCTCGTTGAACAAAATACTCAAATGTTTTCTCGTCAACCTGGTGATGAAAAGTTGACAATGAATTTTGGAAGCATCTAAACACTGCAATAACTAGGAGCATCTTCAAGAACTTCAATCAATTGATTAATTGAAGATCAATGCTATAGTTGGCGATCTACAGCATGTCCAAAAATAGTATTAGGCAATCTATTGTAGGCCTATTTTCAACCCCCACTATTGACATCAAAATCATGAAAAAGTGTGAAATTTCATGGTATTTTCATCGCATTTTCATAGTAATTACACATTTTAATATCATGAATATGGACGTTTTCAATGGTTTTCAAACATTTATTGCTTGAAATAGTAATCCTTTTCACATAATATTAAAGGGTTACCGCACACTTGCCATGTTTGTATTCATATTTACTAAACGAGAAAAACTTGGGAGACACGAGTGAAGCGCTAAAAAATCACGAGCTCCGAGCGAGTGATTTTTAGCTTCCCGAGTGTCTCCCAACTTTTTCTCGTTTAGTAAATATGAATACAAACATTTGCAAGCGTGTGGTAACCCTTTTCTAAAATAAAACAAACGTCGGGATCTCATTCGAGGGCGAATTCTCAATTCACAAATTCACAATTTAAAATTCAATTTCAATTCATAAACCAAGCATGAAGAGAATCCAACAACAAGATAGATTTTGTCGAATAAAGAAAGGCATATACAAGAACGTCTGTAATATAAGTGGTACAATAGTTCTTTAGCAAATTAATTCACTAATTGTTATTTAAATTTTAGGTTTACCTTGAATTAGCGTAGCCTATAATTGTCTTTCATTCTGTGTTTTTATTTTGCATGTTACACAAACAATAACTCATTTACCACGCTTTTCAATAAATAAAAACATCTTGAGCTAAATGTCGTTTTGTAAATCGTAGCCATTGTTGAGATATTGATTGGATTGTTATCAAAAAGTTATAAATTCTGTAATTTATCACAGATCAAACTTCTTGAAGCTTGCGGTTTTTCCTGGTTTTCGGAGCCATGTTTTACCCTAGGATTTCATGCACGCTCTTTCGACCAATCAGATCGCAGAAAACCTTCGTGATATTTTAGAATACTTATTCATGGCATTTTCATGGTTTTGGTGTTGGTAGGCTAATGCCTGCAACATCAAGGTTCTCTGAAAATAATGGTCAGCTTTATCTGTCTGTTATCGGTTAATGACAGAGCTTACATCAGAAAGATCTGTTTTATTGATCCCACCAATTTGTACTTGGGTTACGTCTTTGTTGCCACCATCCTCTCTTCCAATTTTGCAGCAAATGATTTCACATTCTTTAATCTGCAAGGAAACAGTTAAATCCATCTCATTACAGGCCTAGAAGCTACACTTTACATATTTTATATTTACATCTTTGAGTTTCAAATTAGATTTAAGGGCAATTTTCCAGCAGAATTCAATGGCAGTTTGGAACAAGATCTTCAATTTGGCGCTACTTTATATAAGTGTTTCCCAACAGTTTTGAGGGAGAATTTCTCTTCATTTTTTTTGAAGGCAAGTCATAAAAAACAAGTTCCAAATGCAGATAATGTTATTGTTTTAAAGGATGCTCTAAGGGGAAGTTACCGAGCTTATGAATACATTTCAATTAAAATTTATAATCAGTACTAATTATTAAAAATTTATAATCTAAGTCGTGCGACAGATGCCTTAGATTTTTATTGTTTAATTTGCCAGTTAAGTAGGCCTACAGTCTCAATAGATGAAACATGATAATATAGACAGTTTGATAGTTAAATAGAATAGAATGTTTAAGGATAAACTAAACAATATTGTGTTAAATCGAACTTATTTAATTAAACCACTTCTGAACGTACATGTAAATTCTTTGCATTGACAATATCTTCTTGTAGAAAGTACCATGACGGTAGAACTCGGCTAAAGTAGGCTACTGATATTTTCTAATATTTGATTTGGGGCATCATGATGATGATAACCTTAGAATATGACCCCTCATATTGTAGCCTATTTATTTATCTTGTATTAGATGCCAAGGAACATATTTTTATAGCTCTAAATTGGATGATTATCTATATCTTTTGATGAAGAAAGACTTGATAATGGGAAAAATAAACATCAGAGACATGTAGGCCCTACAAGATCACCTATTCATGTCAAATGATTATGCATTTAATTAGTTTTTACTGTTACAGTTAATAAAATAATCAAAACTTAGTACAGTCGCTAAAACTGTTACTTAAGTAGGCCTAAGCTCTCTAGATAAAATCAAAGTCGCAGATAAATGATTACTAAACAGCAACTAAATTTAGAACAACAACATGGGTTAGCCTAAATCAAGCAACAATCGAGTGGTGAACGTTGATTAGTTTTGACAGCAACAAAAATATACGACTAAACAATTTATTTCCTCAGATAACCAAACATTTTACAGCAGACAACAAAAGTTATAACTATATAAAATCAAAAATTTCAGCAAATTAAATTTTTAGCAGGAAACTATAGACATTTGTAGAATTGTAGTAGGCCTATGTGGACAATGAAGCAGTTGTGTTATTACGATTTTTGGATTTGTTGAAACTTGGACATGATTGGCAGGAAAGTTATCTATACGTACACGGAAATGTATTTATTTGTACTTCTAGGGATGAGGATGAGACGCTGGTTCTGAATTTTATTTTCTCCAAGATCATTGGTGCCATTTCACGTATTCGAAAGATAACAGGCATCAGAGCATTAATTAATGTTTTCTTACCAAACTGTAAATTCACAAGTTTGAAGTTGAGCGCTGACATGGCTGCGAGAGATACCGGGTCTGTCAAGGCGAGTAACTTGGGTAGGAGAGTTAATCAAGTTTTGCCTTCCTTGTAAACAGGTCCTTAGAGTTAAAGAAAGTATGTGATTTGATTTTGTTATTTTACTTATTTATTACATTGATGCATTATGGTTTTATTTAGCCTGCTTGAAGACAGACTTCCGTTAAAGGCTAAAGCTATACGAATAAAATCTCTATTTGCTCGCAGGCTACTTTATATTTTGATTTATGTTGATTTATTGATTGTTGATTAGTTTACTGGTTATATCATTTTTCACCTTTTGTCACAATTATCTCACACGTTGAACTTTGTGATTATAAATCTGTATTGCACGAATCATAATTGTTATTTGTTGACTGACGTCAGTCGTCAATTGGGCCTACCTGGACCAAAGAGACTGCAACACGAGTTCCATCTTTCATCCAAAGTGAAGACATTCCGAGTTTAATACCAATTGCACCGACTCTTTTAGTCAATGGCTTCCATTCCGATTTTTTTAATTCAATTTTTATGTTCGAAATTGGCTTTCTTTCAAATTTTAAATGTTCTTCAAATGGGATTAGTTTTTTCTTGGGATAGCGGGGAATACCAACCAAAACAAGATTCTCCTTGTACACATCGAGAAGATTTTTAGGTTTTTCATCCACGTTACGAGAGATGCAGCTTGAAGATATATAACGGGTTCCATATTTTGCAATGAATGGTTGATTCACTTCAACCTTGACTCGATCAACGTAAATAAAGAAGTTTATTACTTTGCGCCGAAACATGCTGGCGGCCGCCATGATGGTTTCCCCTACGAGCAAAAAAAGGACTAAGGAGCAATGGGAGCAACTAGTCAAACGCCGTTAGCCTGTGTGCATTACGTCAGAACTCCATTTCATACAGCGACTCTCAGTTTCATGGAGCGGAACACGGGATAGAGGCTCTTGCCTAGGGAGCAACTTGAAACATCGAAATCGCGCGAAATCAAATAACACGTGTTTTCGAATATAAATATTTCTAACACATTGGTATTGGCACGAAATGAAAACAACAACGAGAACTTCAATTCAAGGAAATTGCATTTTGTAGAAGTCTGAAAGATGTTCATTCATACTGATTCTGAATTTGGAAACTGTTGTGTGAAAAATACCGGAGATATTATGGCTGAACAGCTACTATGCAATACTAAGTTGGTTTTAACATCTACATATCTCTAAAACTAATTCAGAAATTAATTTATTCCCATGTAGTGAATTCTATTAGAGTAGTCACGCTGTTGTGAATCTGAATGTAGCATCCATTGACACAAAGGTTACAAAATGTCTTTCCTCGTGAACCGCGGAAAAACAAATAAAAAAGGGACTGGTGCTGCGCATGCGAATTGATCAGCTGTGATCATATCCGGTAGTTTTCTGTAATAAACATCTGCGGACACAAAATATCGATCTTATTAAATTTCTAAAAGAGTTTTGATTATTTGTATATTTTAAATGCTAATGAATTCATCATTGTAAAGATGTTGAAATAGCTTCATTACGATACTAAATAATCCCCCATTCCATTGGGTGGAAAGGAATGGTTAAAGGGATGTGGAATTTGCTTGGCAAAATTGCCGTCCTTCTAGCTGCCATTAGCACTGAAGTTGTTGCTGAGAAAGGTAGTTCATTATGTTTCCCTGTTATTGGAGATTTTGGCGGTGTTCCCTTTGCTCCTTATTCAACATTTACACAAAGAAAGATTGGGCATCTAATGTCAAAGGTATGTGTTGTGTATACTTCTCCACTATTTTGTGGGAGATTATTGATGTGCAAAGCAATAGGCTTTGCCTAGCCTATCAAGTTTCCCTTGACAAAGTCTAAATACAGAGAGATCATATAGTTGATTATAAGTTAAAGGTCAACACTGATAGTGTTGAATGCTATAATTCCAGCGGGCTGACAAAATATCTAAAGCGTAGAATGGGTCTCGTCTAAAACTCAATTGATCCTAGACTTGATGTTAATTGTTGTTGCTTAGGCAACCTTTGTTAATAATTTAAATACCGCACAGCAAACAATAGGCCTATCTATACATCTCTTATCAGATAAAAGCAGGAGAACGTGCAAAATTAAATACCAATACAGATAATATATATGTTTATTATATACTCTTCATTATAAATTTATAACAACAATATGACTGTGCTTGCCAACATCACAGGGAGAGATGATAATTGTTGTTATGATCGTTTATCAGAGCTCATTGATACAAGCACTTGTAATTCGAGATATTAGGGATCAATGGAAATTTACTCGATTATTTAATCCAGGATTTAGTCTGTGTTTTGGTTTTGGTCTTGCAGTTACCGTCAAATCAGAATCGTCAGCCAGCGGCCATTGTTTTGGAAATTTAGGACCTACTTGGCCTTGTTACATTGCGGCCCTCATTCCCCCGTGGCACTCCAGTGAGGGCCTAATAAAACTGAAGGTTAAAAACTGTGCCGTAAACCAAAAATATGATGTGCCCAATCACAGTCCACCTTGGTAGCACGTCAACCTTTATCACGCACTGATTTGTGAATAAAACAATAAAAATGTAAGCAAAATTGCTTGAATGATCTTTGAAGTTTATATTTTGATCCTTTATTCTGTCATATTGTCAATTTTCAACTATAGGCTATATTGACAAAGAAATGGAATTTTACTGAGAGTAGCCTAATGTTGTATTTTTGAGAATTGATCTTTAATTTTCAATATTTTGTTGATTTTTGTTATCTGAATCAAGTTTCAAACTGACCTAATAGTGCTTACAATCTTTCCAACGATGGTGATTGCTTCATTAAAACATGATTTTTTTCTCCTCCTGCTTTGTATTCTACACCCATAAAGTGCTTTCAGAAGGTTGATATGTGCAGTCCTTCAAGATAATGCATTTTACTATTTCTTATGGCACAGTTTTTAACCTTCATTTGCATTAGGCTCCACTGGAGCGCCGCTTGGAAAGGATGCTTGTGAATTGACATAAATACATTTAATAGACTTCGATATTGAACTCTATACAATCAAATATGCCATTTCAATTACATATTTTGTGAAATGACACACCTGGAGTGTTAATGTAAGCAACAAAAGGTTAAAGTGCAGATTAGTGAGATATATAGGCCTACACTTTAAAGGAGCAACATTGACTTGTGGTCGCTACGAGCTCAATTTGAATTAAGCTTAGCTTGTCAGTTATGGCTTAGCTTGACTTCAAATTTCAAATTTCAGCATGGCTTCAGATACAGAAACAATACAAACGACAAACACGCACGTGACTCTAAGAACGTAAAGCCCATCAGTCAATTTTGCCCCTTTAAGAAAAGTTCAAGGTTTTAATCAAAATTCGTATTGTTCCATCTATTTGATACATTTTGTTTAGATGATTGAACGTCTCAAATGTCAGTTTATTATCGCATTGGGTGATAATTTCTACCATAGTGGTGTGAAACATGTGAACGATCCAAGATTTAATTTAACATTTGAAAAGATCTATGCAACACCACAGCTTCATATACCATGGTATTTAATTGCTGGTAATCATGACCATGCTAGTAATGTGTCTGCACAGATTGCTTATACACATAAATCAGCTAGATGGAACTTTCCATACTATTATCATTCAAAAGGTAAGCGCTGATCAATTGATACATCTACAATGTACTACTTGTATGCAACCTATCGTGCAAAAGTGAGACGTTGCTTTATGCTAGAGGTGGGACGGTTAATGGGTTAACAACTTAACTGTTTGATAGGACAACTACTGGTTTATTTTAATGCTAAACAAACTAACCCTCCTGTTTTGTCAACGTATTCAAAATAATAGATCTAGTTCAAAGTCTATTTTCTTAACTTCAGTTGATTGATTGTTACTGTCTTACAATAAATCAAATTAGTTTTCATTAAAAAAAAATTATCTTGTGTTTCAAATGAATTATGAATAATGTACCCAAACTGTTATGGTGAGCTGTCAATTTTGAATTTGCACTTATTCAAAATTGTTTAACAAAGACATGACTATATAATAATCAATAGAGTTTAACACCATGTTGCATATATGTGGGGATTTCACTTATCCGAATTTCACTTATGCTGGTTCCACTGTTATAAGAAACAGCTGAGCAATTTTTATTATATCTTATAGCTTTCTTTGGATGCTGCCACATAACATATAGCGCTTATCAAAAATCCCTCACAGGTCAGAGCGAGAAATAAACATTTCTTAGTCGACAGCTTGAGTAGGCTACTATTAGTAGTTCTTTGGCAGAGTAGCTGAATTGAATAGATTTTCTAAGAACAGGGAAATGAGTCTTCGTACAGGCTGGACTAAACCTCCATTTTATAGTTTCTTTGAATATGTTAATATCATTATGATCATACCTCCACTAATTGTATATATTTAAGTGTGAAAATGTTGTTTATTTGGGTGATAGTACATAGATAGTAGTGAGTGATAAAGTTATTTTAGCTTACATAGCTTTATGTCATTTTCAGACTTTTTAAAAAAAGCTTCTGAAGACAACATAAGCTATGCTAAACGTCAAACAATGTCTATTTTATCACTTACTTTTATCACACGGTTAATAATAAAGTATAAACCTACGAATACAAATTGTTTATTTATTTGTTAAATTGTAGTTCATGCAATTCCAAAGTCAAAGGCTACTGTCCATATTGTTATGATAGATACTTCTATTCTGTGCTGGCCACGAAGGTAAAATATCTTAGAATATGTGACGGTTCGTGTCAGAATCAACATTTCAGCTAAATTTTGGATTCTTCATTATTTGATTATCTAATGTAAAATTTTCATTATTTTCAAATGTTCAATTCGTTTTTATTTCGGGGAACTCAATCCCCTTTTATTTATTAAAATAAATTTACATTTTCAGTAATTTCCCACTTCTGCCATCAAACTGAAAAATTAGATGTTTCCCCGATTGTTGATTCTGACACGAACTGTCACTTGTAATGTATCATTTTGATGTTTAGCATATCATGTTTATGCCTAAATTGTAATTAAATAAATCTTTGTCATATTATGTGAATTCATATATGTATATTTGTTTTAGTTCAAGAACATATGAACCTACGCCTGATGTTCAATTCAAGTGGATTGAGGAACAACTCAAAAATTCATTGTAAGACAATTATTATTGCATTGTATGGAGGAAGGGAAGAGGAGACAGATTATCATAATCAGTGATCAACATTCAGTAAACCTCCCCAGCGGAAAACAGTTCATAAACAGTTCATGAACATTAACTGGAGCCCCAGTTTTCATGAACTGTTCATGAACCTTAACGGACAGTTCATGAACAGTTCATGAACAGTTCATAAAAATTTGGGGCCATTTAACGTTCATGGACTATTCATGAAAACTCTGTTCTGTTTTTCGCTGGGGCCTGACAAACAATTGCATATCTTGACGCAGTTTTTAAACTGATACTTATGCATACAAACTACTTCTACTTATAAATACTTACAGATGCTTGAAATCCTTATTATTAATACAAAGTGCAATGTTAAAGGAAAGTATAATTGTAATGTGGTATGCTGCTAAAACTCAGTTAAGTAAAAATGCCGCTTATGGGATATTTAAAGCGCACAATGCTGAATAATTGTGAAAAGAAATTTCAATTTGGACGCGTGTAGACGGGGATATTTCATGTTAAATCTACCCTATTTTCAATTAGTCACTTTTTCCATTAGTCAGTTTTGCCAAACTTGGAACAATGGTCAGAATGTCAAGAGGGCTTAATATAGAAAAAAAGAACAATTCAAAACTTTAAGAAATTGCATCTCCTTTTGAAAGAAATCAAAAGCTTATCACATCAAAGTCAGCGATATCCACACCTTTAGGACACCTTTTCTCCTTGAAAAAAGTGCGTTTAACCAAGAAACACAGGAGATACAAGGATATTTAGCAGTCGAAATAGTGTTTTTCTGTATAAAAAGGCTGAAACACCTGACAAACATCTGTCACAAATAGAGGTGATGTGTACATAAAACAGCTGGTGCATAGTCCAGACCGCAGGCAGCGGAGGATGATTGACACATTTTTGACAAGAAAATTAATCCAGCAACTAAAAGCCCTTGTAACAGTATTTCATATATTTCTCAATAAATTAGATTGTGCAAAGCTGACTTGGGCGCTAGAAACTTTTGATTTTGTGCGAAAGGAGATACAAAGTTTATAATTCTGACTTCACCTTTTTCCTATAGTAAGCCTTCTGTCTTCATACCGACTGTCATTCCACTTCCAAGTTTGAACAATAGTGAATGAATGAAAAAAGGGTAGGCCTATATTCAACTTCAAATATTTCCGCTTATACGCGTCCAATCCAAAATGAAAAATCATTTTCACCAAAAATCTGTGTTAACATTTTTCGTGTCACATGCACTTTAATATTATCCTTGTAATGTAATCAATGTTATGGTCAATTATTTGCAAATCAATTTCCGATGAACCCAATGCAATCATCATTAGAGGCAAGATAATCAGCAAATTTGTCTTCCAATTGAGTGGGTTACACTATAATACTATAAACTATGAACTATGATACTACTTAACTACATTTGTTTGCTATTTACAAATTATCAACTAAAATATATGTCTTGAGTTGTAAAATTACTGGAAAGGTTCTTCACAAATGCCCATGTATATCATAGCATTTGGGAACGTTGTTCATTATCATCTTTGGCATTTAGTTTTTAAACTCCTTGGATGTGTGACCTATCCTCGATATACCTTCTGGTAGATGAGTCTTCGTTACCTGAAATAGGTGCGAGTGGGATATGATTATATATTCTGTCCGAAATTCCCCTCAGGGACGAACACCACACACTTAATTGTATGGCAATTATATCATTCCTATTGTGTAAATGTGTATCATAACAAATACAACGCAAAATCTACAATCTGTGTAGTAGTAGGCCTATAGTCCCATAGCAATAACTTTGACACTTTGACTGTCAGATACTTATTGGAAATAATGTAGAATTATTCACTCATGTTAATCTGAACTAGAGTCAAAACTTATTTTAAAATGTTCACAACAACCCTCTTGTCGTTAAAACTCAGTAAGAAAGAAAAAGAGCCAGGATCTAATTCCGGTGCACATTTTGAAATATGTTTTGACTCCAATTAATTCAGATTAAAATAGTAAATAGTTCTAGACTATTACCAATAACTATTTGACCGTCAAAGTGTCCATATGATTGCTTGATTTTTACAAATTTTACATATCACACCAATGTTTAAATGTGTGTCATTTTTATTTTGGATGCGCTTAGGTCTGAATATTTGATTGTTGCCGGTCACCATCCTATATTATCAGCAGGTCTTCATGGCAACTCAAAATGTCTAGTTGATCGTTTGAAACCAATGCTAGAACATTACAAAGTCACTGCATATTTCAGTGGACATGATCATAATTTACAGGTATGGTATTGTACTCTTCTAAGTTTTAGTATGCGGTGTGAAATAAAACTGTCAAATGTGTGTTAAATTACCGGTCAAGAGTTAATGATAACTATATCATATATATGATGGTACCCTTTATATACAGTATAGCCTACAGGGTTGATTCAATGCCTTATTACCTTTATACACAAGATTACAGCATTTCTATTTCAGATATTGTTTTATTTACTACTGCATTATATGCCTGTCGTCATTCAACAGAGGTGACCATTCTTATATATATATAGATTTTACTGTTGAATTTATTGATATACAACTACGTGAAATCCGCTTAAGTGCAACCTGGCTTTGAAACCCTGTTTCTTGACACTGTTTCGATAATAGTTATGTTATATAATATTCATCCTCTCTATTTTATAACACAGCAGTTTGTGTCATCTAGAAAATGCTTTAATTTTTCAACAGCATATTAACCACAAAGATGTCAACTATTTTGTGAGTGGCAATGGTAACTTTTACAATGATATTCAAATGGGGGCACATAACTTACCGAAAAACTCATTAAAGTAAGTTTTTTGATTGGATTAAACAGTATAACGTAATTTGAGGTTGAACAGTTGAAGTTTAATCAAAAGGGTTGTGCTGGCCACAAATGAGAGTGTTTGAGAGGATGTACTGACGAAACGTTAAACCAGCTTTCTAATAGTAAATATAGTCATCTTCCCTCGATAGCATACACTTTCCTTCATAAAAGCCGTTTTCACCTTTAGACATAACCCATGAAAACAATTTAGGCTAAGTTTTCCTGCTAGAATACCCCTACGAAATACAGTTCAGGAGTTCATGAATATTTCATGAACGTTGTATGTTCATGAACAGTTCAGGAGTTCATGAACAGTTCAAGAACAGTTCATGAACCCTCACAGACAGTTCACAAACAGTTCATAAACAGTTCATGAACAGCTTGTGAAAATTTGGGGCCATTTAACGTTCATGAACTGTTCGTGAACTGTTCATGAACTCCTGAACTGTTTTCGCAGGGGTAGTGATGTAATCTCCCTATCCCTGTAATCAGCCCATGTAATTCAATTTACCATTAATTTTTGATTCAGTCTGAAATGTGTAGTTATTTCCACAATCACAATCAGGTTAACATGTAAAACTAACCTTGCTATCCACTCACTAAAGCAGTTTGCACTATTTATTTATAAACATGTTAAAGCTAAAATAAAATAAACATTAAATTTTGTTATTAATTGCACTCTTCTTGCACATAGATTTTTTCATGGTAATTCTGGTGGATTCGCTACAGTAGCATTAACAAATGATAAAATGATATTGATATTTAAAAGTGAATTAAACCGTGAAATATACAAAACAGTTGTGAAGCATAGAAACTTAGCAGAATTACCAGCATCCATGGTTAGTAATACAAAGACAATAAATCCTTCGTCTTCACTATTAAATTCGGTATGGTCTTATGTGCCATCATCACCTGGCAATGTTCTCATCTCATTTTTTCGTAATCAAGAAAATAATTTAAAGAAACGAATTTCATCGTATTGGCGATTACTTAGATAATATTTTAAAATTAAAATATTAAATATTTTGATATGTAAAAGCTAAGCTAAATATTATTTCTAAATTTTAAAATATTTGATTTCTAAAATTTAATACTGGTCTTTAACTATCTTATAGTCGATATATTTTGTACATTTGCTTTTATTTTAAAGCTTCCATATAATACACTCATATCTCCTTTACAGAGCGTTTTCATCATCATTGTTTTCATTGTTGTCACTTTCTTGCACGATATATATATATATATCTTGCTTATCAGGATAGCAAACGGTGTATGAATATGAAGTTGCATTTACACTGAATTTTGCAGGTTCATAGCAGAAACTAAGTTGTGCGGAAAGCGCATTCCTGATACGAAATTGTTAAAAAGTGGAGTTCATGTCTATCGAATACTTGACTAGTAGAATGATAATTTTCAAATAAGACGGCTCTGGTCGGCAGGCCAAAGAATTTGGGGATGACCACTTCTGTTTTGACAAAAAGTTGTGGCGTCTGAAAGCAATGATTACCAAGTTGAACATTCTCATTTTTATACATTTTACATCTTCTCATTTCTCTAAGCTAATTTGATACTACAAGTAACGAGTTGCACGCCTTCTCGTAAAAAGTATCTGTGATATAATTTGTAATTTGAAATACAGTATCATATATTCAAGGAGCGATGTATTAGAGCTATTTTGATGTGTCACAAAAATACATATTTTGTCTTTACTTTCAATAATAAAATCAAACAAACAAATCACTTCTATTCATCCTACGTTTTGCTAATAATTATGAGGATTCCTTACCTCAGGGAATCATCCCTCACTTTAAGATATTTGAAAAACAACAAAAGCAATAAATCTCCTCTCCGGAAAATAATTTTTCGCTTCGTTCTAGTTAACCAAGTAAGAATCATGGCAACGATCAAGTTGAAAACGATTCCCGGGGAACACGAATAGTTTAAGATTTACACTCAAAAATCGTTTCAGATTTTAAAAAGTTATGCGCGAAGACATAAACATCTACACAGACACACATCAGGCTATTTTTGATTGGATAAGACAACAAAACCTTAATCAAGTTCTTGCGCGTTGTATTGGATAACATCAATCGATGTGTATCCATAATTTAAACCCATCGTCAAACTATTCAGAGAACATCTTACGTACTCTTCAAGAAATGCAATTATACTAAACCTGAAAATGTGTGTTTTGCAATTAGATCAGCTTAATAGCGAAAATGTTGGAAACCATGTTGTAGATTACCTGCATCAAACAAATGGTTCAGCTATCTTCACGGTGATCCTTCTGTGTATTGACAATGCTTCAAAATACATTAAGTCAAATAAGCCAAATACAAGTAAAGGGAGAGAGGAATGTTCTGTGTTTTGCAAATAATCGGTTCTTTTTACTAATTGGAAAATAATCAGCATCGACAAATCAACCACTGTGTCGATATTTTATCCAATTTTTTTTAGACAATGAAATTCAAAATGTTGAGATGATAATTTACACATAAAATTAAGTAGTTGAAAGTAGTTTGATGTTTAACAATTGTTTGTACTGTATAGAGATTTTATTTTTATTATTTTGGATGAATCACTGACAATCAAGAATGTGAAATATGAAGGTTTGGTGATTTTTTCTCTTGCTCCAGAACGATATTTCAAAACTGGAAAGATATACAAATTATTTATTAGGGACAAGTGCAAGTCACTTCCTTTCCCGCTTCATTGTGTGGGCAGGCAACATTTTGCTATCCTCAAAATTGAAAACTTGTTCAGCTAATTCCAGGCTTGACATTTGCATATATAATGTTAAATTGTCAGATCATTATAAACTTTTGATCTACGTTCTGTCTCCTGCTCTTTTTGAATTAATTAATTAAATGGGAAATAATCAGAAAAACTGATTAATCGGTCGATTGTTATCACTAATCGACGGCTAACTAATCGGCATTGAACATCAATAAATTTCATCATCGTCTCACCTCTAAATATAAGAATTTAAGACATGGTTTATACATGTTAATCGAGTTACAAATTGTTTTTATTTTTATATTTGCAAGCTAGAAACGTTGTTATATAGAGAAAATAATTCTCTGTTCCAAAAGGGAAGGAAAGTCAATTCTGATGTAACAGGATTGACATCAATGATACGCATTACTTCTTCTTTGATCTAGACAGCAAATTCAACACTGCAATAATGACACTGATGACATTAGATGAATCTACATTCTACAATGTGACTGCATGTTGTACAGTTTTCTCCAATTCTCATCAAGTCTTGAGCTTAGTAGGGGTTCAGATGAATTTTGACGGTGTGGGTTATCATTTTGAATATTCGTTGTGAGTTGTATAAACTATAGATTAATAAATGTTAGAGAAAAAGAAAAAAACTAACCAAATTTTCTTATTTGACGTTCTGGATTTTCAGTGGTATGAATATGTTCGTTCTGAGGCAATGGGAGAAAAAAAGAGAAAAATAACCAAACTTTCATATTTCACGTTCTTGATAATCCGTAGCATAAATATGTTCGTTATGAGGCAAGAAAAAATAACCAAACTTTCATGTTCTACATTCTTGATTGTCAGTAGTATAAATTTATTCGTTCTGGAGCAATAGGAAAATCACCAAACTTTCATATTTCACATTCTTGATTGTCAATAGTATAAAAAAGTCCGTTCTGAGGCAAGACAAAAAATCACCAAACTTTCTATTTCACATTCTTGATTGTCATTAGTATAAATTTGGTCATTATGAGGCAAGAGAAAAAAAAGAAAAAATAACCAATCTTTCATATTTCACGTTCCTGAGTATCCATAGCATAATTATGTTCGTTATGAGGCAAGAAAAAATAACCAAACTTTTACATTCTTGACTGTCAGTAGTATAAATATATTCTTACTGCAGCAAGAGAAAAAACGACCAAACTTTCATATTTCACATTCTTGATTGTCATTAGTATAAATTTGGTCATTATGAGGCAAGAGAAAAAAAAGAAAAAATAACCAATCTTTCATATTTCACGTTCCTGAGTATCCATAGCATAATTATGTTCGTTATGAGGCAAGAGAAAATAACCAAACTTTTACATTCTTGACTGTCAGTAGTATAAATATATTCTTACTGCAGCAAGAGAAAAAACGACCAAACTTTCATATTTCACATTCTTGATTGTCATTAGTATAAATTTGGTCATTATGAGGCAAGAGAAAAAATAACCAATCTTTCATATTTCACGTTCCTGAGTATCCATAGCATAATTATGTTCGTTATGAGGCAAGAAAAAATAACCAAACTTCATTGTTTACATTCTTGACTGTCAGTAGTATAAATATATTCTTACTGCAGCAAGAGAAAAAACGACCAAACTTTCATATTTCACATTCTTCATTGTCAGTAGTATAAAAATGTCCGTTCTGAGGCAAGAGGAGGCAAACTGTACCGGGAAACACAAAACTAGAATTATTTCAAATTTCTTAAATCTCAAATGTGTGAAATGTCACATACATATATGTTTGGCTCTGTGTTTTATTATGGTCTTATGTTAAATTTGAAGCCAAATTTATTAATTAACTCATTGATTTTTAGGCATTTTTCATATTATGGTGGTGGTGTAATGATTTCAAAGTTGAAGAAAAGCAAATTAGTTATTGACGTTTTGAATAGTTACGGTCGTGTCGTTCACAAATCATCCATCAAACCAAGACAATTGACAACAGATGTGATTGAAATGTCTAATTTTCATGATTTGGATGAATTGGATCAGTTAGAAGAACTTGCGCTTCTGGAAAATGATTTAAATTGAAAATCTATTCTGTAGTGTAGTTCAAAGAATGCACGCTTATCCGTACATTAAACAGTAGTATCGATCCCATAATTATTACTTTGACATCCTGCAAGAGTCCTCTTTAGAACTTAGAATATATGTTCAGGTTTTTAATGTTTCACGAATTCGTGGTCAGAATTCTTAATAAAGATATTGGCAGTAAAATTTGGAATGCAAGCTATAAAGGCAATATTGTTTGGGAAATTTAATATGTTTTAATATAGCAGAACCTTGTGTGGAGTTAGTTTGTGATCTATTGGCAGTCGCAATTTGAGATGCCATCTTCAACGTATCACTAACTATACTCAAATTTAAAGACAAGGCTGGAAATCTGTGAACTTTTTTAATCTCCAGTTTTTTAACACATTTTTAAAGATGATGTTTTGTCAAATTTATTTAGAGGGGTTATAAATATGTAATTTATGGGGGGGGGGGGTTATCATATGTAGAATAAATAATATCTTATAAAATCAGAATGTAAACATTCACTGTGGGGAAAGCTTTTGAGCCATAAAACCAAGAATAAACATCACCTCAAATTCGTCGCATTTGTTTCTTTCATTATGTTTCTTGTCAATTCGAGCAACGAAAGCTAACCACGGAGTGCTAACGTATATATATATCATACTAGTCTGCCATCAAGGTATCATGAACCACGTCATGATGATCTATCTTACTGTATTGTATCTGCTAAATTATCACACGCCATTGCCTGTTTAGATAGTTGAAAATGACCTCTGGGGAATATTTCTAACTCGATTTGATGTATTCGGATAGAAACCCTTGGCAACAAAAGCAATACGAATGCAAGTGGGCATTTCAAACTCCTCAATCTGAATCCAGGACACGTTGTGTTTGAGGTTGCATAGTTGCAATATTGCAATATGAGATTGTATACAACCCTTTTTGGTTAAATTACACATAGCATTTGAACATATGCAGCTTTTTTCGTCTGGTTTTTACAAGTTTTGAAAACGTTATGGCTTGTAAGACATGCTACATTTTCCAATTTCCATAAATTGTCAGTACTTGCTAGAAAGTGAATAAAACCAAGCGATAAATTGAAAACGGCGAGAAAATCGAAAATGCAGATATATTTATAGGATTTCTTGTGTGCTATTTTCTCCTTCTTGGCACTTGGATATGCAGATAGATTTTAGAGAAAATGGCACATTTCTGCCCACATGGTATTTCATGGAAATACCTCCTCAGGACAAAAGCAGTAAAGTCGTCATACAAGTCACAAAGATTCTATCAAACGATTCTAACATTCTTTTGTCCGAGGGTCCATAAATTATTTTGATTTGGTTTGATTTATTTCATCAACTTTCAATTGTTGACAGGCAAATACAGGAGGGCTTGTAACCCTCGCTTACATACAGCCTAATGGTTTGATAATTCTAAGTTTACATTCTAAGTTTACAGATATATGATGTGTAATCTATTTGAAAACTTTACAAAACGAATTGACATTGTATTTCTTTAAATTAAATTTAAAAAACTAGCCAGTGTGTTCGATGAAACTATGTCTGACGACAGTTTATTCCACCATGGAGTAACTCGATAACAAAATTGATGTTGTACACTTTGTAGACGTGGTATCTGAGGGACAATAAGTTTGAATTGATGACCACGCATCGAATATTTATTTGTGTCATACGTGAAGCTCAAGTCGTCCATACATAAATCCACAAGATTGTGGGTTATCTTATACAAAATGCATAGATCAAAGAAAACCCTTCTGTATTCCAAACTTTCCAGACCAAGAAACTTCAAGCGATCAGGATTGCTTGTATATGGACGTTTTAAAAGTTGAAATAATCTTCTGGTGAAGTACCGTTGAATAGCTTCTATTGTTTCAATGTCTTTGAGAAGGCATGGATTCCATGCTGGTGATGCTGATTCCAGCAATGGACGTACGTACATATACTTTGTATGCTTTCATCAATAGGTGTTCATTTGATGAGGAGAAACATTTAAAAATGAGATTTGTTCTTCCATAAGCCTTGGCAGAAATCATGGAACAATGATCAGATGAACGTGAAAAAAATATAATTTGACGTGATGATAACACCAAGATCTTTAAAACTGTTGACTTTTGCAAGGGAATGATTGTCTAGGTAATACGTACTTTCAGGAAAATGTAGATTGCCAGTTGATAAAACAAAGCAAATCTCATAAGCAATACGCAGCTGCCACCTGCTTGCCCATTCTGAAAGATTCGACAAAGTCTGAGATAAGGAGTGTTCGTGATCTTCATTTCTTTTGCGACTGCAGTAAAGTTTTGCATCGTCAGCAAAAAGCTTGATACTTGTGTTTGATTCAAGGCATGTAACAATATCATTGATGTATAGAATAAATAACAACGGTCCTAATACTGAGCCTTGTGGTACTCCACTGATAACTCGCTCAGGTTGTGAAAGGTTTTCACCAATTAAAACAGATTGTGTTCGACAAAATAAAAAAGAAGATATCCACTGAAGAAGCTCATAAGAAACGCCATATGACTTGAGTTTTAATAAAAGTTTTTGATGAGAAACAGTGTCAAATGCTTTACTGAAATTGATGTAGACAGTATCTATTCTACATTTATTGTTAATAGCAGTACTCCAATGATCTAATGTCTCTAGTAACTGAGTACAGGTAGACCGTCTGCATAAAAATCCATATTGGGCATCAGATATCAGATGATTGGAAATAAGATAATCCAGTAATTGTTTAGTAATGATGGACTCCATTAGTTTACACGAAATACATGTCAACGAAATGGGTCTATAATTCTTGCACAAGCTAGACTTGCCTTTCTTGTAGATAGGGATAATAATAGCTTTTTCCAAATATCAGGTAAATTTCCAGAGAGCATAGAGGATTCGAATAACAATGATAGAGGATAAGCAATCTCATTGGCAATTGATTTCATGAAAAATGCTGGATATCCATCTGGTGTTCTTGACGTTTTATTTGGAAGCTTTTTTAGTGCCTTCAGTACACTTAAAGTAGAAAATGATGCAAAACTAAGACTTGTATCGCTTGAGACACGTGGCTCAAAAGCAGGGATATTCCCATTGTCAGTAGTAAAAACGGTTGCAAAGTATTTATTTAATAAATTAGATTTGTCAATATCTTCAATGTGCTACATAAGACCAAAACACTTCAGGAAAAGAAGGAAGAAAGTGTGTACTTTGGCTCAGTTGCATGTTGTTTGAAAACTGAAGAGACTTCTTTACTTTTCGTACGGAGGGGGGAGGGGGGGTGTGCCATTTTCAAAATCTTGCTAGCACCTAGCAATTATTGGTTTCCTGGAAATAATACCCTGGCAACATTGCTAAACTTGTATTATTTCTTGAAATTTTTTATTTAAAAATACCATTTTGGTGCTTTATATATCAAACGCTAACTCCAGGCATTTCATTGCAAGATGCTAGCGGAGATACAACTGGAAATCAGAAAGTTCGCACCAAGAAGCCAATATTTCCAACTGGTCCCCAATTTTTCCAGGGTCGTATCACTAAATGATTACAACAAGATAATAAATGTTGCAGTGGGAATGTTGACCCCCAGCGCCGCTGTTGTATAGGATTCCTTTTGAAGTAATAGCTGCGGAGGGAATATCGCCTCTTAACACGAAGATTACAAAAGCAGAATAATCGACCATTTGGTAAGTAAGGACAGGGCAGCATTTCCTAATTTTATAGATATAATAATAAAGAGTTACCACACGGCAACCGTGTTCGAATCGCCTCATCCGAACACTCGGGATGTTGGGAGACATGAGAAAGCATCAGGAAAAAAGAGCCTGTAGGGTGAGTGTGTTTCAGCTTTTGAGTGTCTCCCAACATCCCAAGTGTTCGGATGAGGCAATTCAAACACGGCTGCCGTGTTGTAACTACTTTATAAATCGATTCTAGTCAATAAATGTAATGAATTATCAGCATTTTCTTTCAAATATCGGAAAATATGGTAGCACTATCCAAACTGATCAATTTGATTTTCTCATATAAAGCGTCCGAGGATTCGATCAACCAACTAAATTCCATTTATAACAAAGAGGTTCAATATGGACCAATGGGATCCACTGTATATCCAGTAACGAAAGCATGTAATAAAAGGAATTTTGGGAAAGGAAATTGTGACTTATGATCGAGAAGATAAAGAGATAAAGGACAGTGTTTTCCTTGCAAGTAAACGATTTATAATATTATTAACCAACATCAAGTATTTCTAGAACAATTATTATACGTAAATACTTTTTTTTTGAAGATTCAATATTTATGTTTACATACGAATCAAATTTCCAACTGTAGTAAATATGAATGCAAACACGGCAAAAGTGTGTGCATGTGGTGTGTGATAAGCCTTTTCTAAAATAAAACATATTTTCATAATCAAGTTTGTTTATCTTGCAGAAGGTCCCTCGAACCTTGAATTGATGATTTAAAGTTCAATTTAAATTCAATGTTTTCACTTACTAAAATGTTCTTGGATCAAATTCAAACTTCAAAACGTTAGTCTTTCTTAAATAGAGATAATTTTGTTGATATTATTTCTTTAGTAATACGTTGCAGTTTCCTATTCTTCTCTCAGCTTTTTTGAAGTTTTATCGACAAATTTCGACTGGAATTTTCTAAAGAATGTTTTACCTTGTTTTTCCAATACACGGACCAACTAATCAAATTGCTGAATCACGTTCAAATATAACGTCATATTTTAGAAACAATGTTATAAATCGTCGAATGTTGTTCTAGTAATCTGATTGGCTGATGGTCATGTTTGGAACTCACAGTGCAGACAATGACTAACAATGGCGGGATACTGAGACCACGTTTAAAACATAAATACTATAAAATAAAATAAAAGCACTTTCTCTTGTTACTTATTATCCCAGATTCTATATATCAGACTTATGGTGAGTATTTTGCGAATCACTGATAATAATTTTATTGGGGAAGTTTTTTCTCCGTTCTTTTGGTTTTCCTGGTTTTTGCCGGGTTTTTGCCATGGTGTTAAAATATCTAGCTTGATTTCTTTTGGGACGTTTCCCATTTCTGCGATTTTGCTTAATTAATAGGTCAGCTATTGTGGAATGTACTTCATTTGATGCATATTTAATCATCTCTGCGCTGATCTGATAAGTACCAGGACTGTTTTCTTTCATTGTTCATGTTTTTTACGATTTTGTAGCTACTATAGTTGTAAAAGGTGTTGTCAATTTTCATAGGTGGGTATTGCTTGAGGTTTAGATAGTATCACGAATAAGTATCAGAGCAATCTATTTACATATAATTTGTTTTCATATAATTTGCATAAATTTCATGTTTATTTTTTGGCTCGATATAATTTAGTTGAGAAAATTCAAGTACCCTTTCACATCTCCTGACAATTCCGGGATAATCATCATGAGTACCTCCAGCATTTTTGCATTAAGTTTTGTTGACAGAATTTCGATGTAAGGGTTCTAATGGAAGTTTCATTTGTTCTATTTCACATAAGGTACTCGAGTTTGCAAATGACGACTGTGTAGCTTTTTCCGATTTGAAAACTTGTTTTGCTGCGTTGTAAATTACTATCAAAAGAGTGTTTTCATAGACAATGCATATAACACGGAGTAAAACAGAGATTGGATTCTGTTTTTTATACCGTAGAAAACCAAAGCATTTTAATTTAACGTGAGATATCAATGAAGATGATTCTCTCTATTTCAAGCGGGGTCTAATCCCATATATTCCTTTTATTCTTGAATATTTATAAATCCTATACAGTATTGTATTGCAGAACATGATAGTTTTCCACATATACCACCATCTGACACCCACTAAACCAATCACTGTTGAGCATGTACATTATAAATTTGTCCACATAGCCGGAAAATGTTTAAACCTTATCAAGTTTTTAATAGATATTCTCACTTTAAGCATATGAAGTTTGTTTTTGCTATTTTCATTTGTTATCCAAACACTTGCTCCCTCAGCATCATCTGTTCTCTCTGATAGCATTGCTATATATTCAGTCTCATTATATATTACATAAAATTATTATTTATGAACCTCATATGTGGGTGATTCCATAACCTCTAAATGTTTCAATAAACAAACTTTCACGCCTCTTGGCGACGTTCTGTCTAATTCTAAAAATAACATATGGCTAAAAACCAGCTGAATTAACACATCTTTAAATCAGTCACCTTGACATTACTTAAATTATTAAATCCCTTCACGCTTTGGATTAATGTCTCTCTATCATTTGTATAATTTGCCCCAGAGGAATGATAAGCTGATGATAGCTGATAAAAAAGGTTCAGAACATTATCCCTAGTCTGGCTATTTAGTAACCTGTGTCCAGACTAAAACGTTTCTAAGGAAAAGTGTAAAGTCTGCCTAGCCGACCCAACAAAGCTGTTTTGCTGACACTGCA
Source organism: Haliclystus octoradiatus (assembly GCA_916610825.1). Lineage (NCBI taxonomy): Eukaryota > Metazoa > Cnidaria > Staurozoa > Stauromedusae > Haliclystidae > Haliclystus > Haliclystus octoradiatus. The sequence goes on from OU744451.1 coordinate 16,624,548, forward strand.
ATAGACTGGTTATGAAAACCTTAATTTCTTGTCTCAGTTGTGTGAGTGACGATCACGATTACATGTTTATATTGAAAATGAAAAACACTCCAACTCGAAAATTAAGGCACAAAGTTTGTGTCACTCGTTTGAGGGAAAAATTTTTAGAAATTGTGTTGTTTGTATATATTATATTGTCTAACCCGAAGAAGGGCTTGGTCATTTTGTGCCTCGATGTTATAAAATACCCATGTTATAATTACTATATTTGTAAACTTTTTTGTTGATTTCTCACTGTTAACATTCCTACTCGCTCGCTAAATGTCGAAGTGCTCCGAACGTTCAAAAGGATTGATACAATTCCAGTTGAAAATAAACATGAGTTGTCAATAGCTTTTTTGAATTTTTCTTCACTGAACTATAATTTTAACAGTCAAGGTAACTTTCACATTAGGGGATTTAAAAAAAAAGGATCACTCACAAATATGTTATTTCATCAAATGACACTGCCTTCCGAATCCAAAAGTCTTCTGAAATGTGACCCCACTTTTCTTTTTTTCATCTCATGATTGTTACCGACAATCTTATTAGGTGACATCGAATCAAAACCCCTCGAGCAAAGCTAACCAATAGGATTGAGTCACTGCTTTTGCAAATCTAGTGCAATGTCAGCAAAACAGCTTTGTTTGGTCGGCTACGCAGACTTTACATTTTCCTTTAGAAACATTTTAGTCGGGACGCAGGCTAGCTAGTACATAGTTAATATGGAATCTAATACTGCAATCCCCATTCACTTCATAATAATCATAGGTATGATTGATCTGAAGCATGATAATGCCAAGAGGGTATTCCTTCACATAGTTTTTTTACTGCAGTTTATTTTTGGTTTGCCGAATTTGAATTATATGTGATGAGAACTGTAGATTTATGTTGAAAATACAAGAATAACAACGTAGGTTGAATTAATTTGTATCATGCATGGTCATTATATGAATCATGTAGGTTCTCCTATGTTCTAGAATGTCTAGAGGGTTCAGGAAGGTTCCTACAAGTGCTTGATTATTTGCTTGAAATTAAGTATAATTTAATTATTCGTATACAGGATCCTATAATGCGTTTATACTTTTGATTTTAAAGAAGTGAAAATTCATCGTAACGTAACGAAATAAAATTGATGATGTGTTTTATTTGTTGCGGATTTGAATGTGAAGAGTTTAAATATTTAAGCGCTCTATCAAACAAAGCTCCTGCTTCGTATGAACGCCATTTTGTTTCTGTTGCGTTTTGGGGCTTTAAAGACACGCTTCCCAATTAAATTTCCCGTTTACCTGTACTGACGTCAATATTTTAATAGGAAACTATATCATTTGGGAAGCATTCTAAAAGCGACAACATCCAAATTAGCGATCAGTATCACGTTGATGATTTTATAAACATATGTACTAGAAAAACAAGACCAAGCCTTTTTATCGAGAACTGCCTTTCCTTTAAATCTTCTATAAAGTACTGTTTTCAGATTTAACCAATCCTCTTCATGTTTATTTTTAATCTACTTTTTTCCATTTTTATAATTTGTCGTAGCCTGCGTGCAGAAAACAAAACTTCTCTAAAGTGTAGACACTTTAGAGAAGTTTTGTTTTGAGTCTGCACCCAGGCTAAACTTGTCTTAGCATTTCTCCAAAAAAACGCAGCGTGCTACTTGAATTTCCGCTCTTGCTCTATTCTCTACGATGACGTCATTATAGGGAAACTTCCATGTGATTATTGTTTTGAGATTCTCGATGTCAAAATAAGGAGTTTATCTATCTTATAAATAAATAGAAAGCAGTTATCCGTATTAAGTACTTTGATACGAACACTTTGGGTGCTATATGAGACACTCTACAGACCACAATCGCTTGCCTGGCGGATCGTGGACGAATTTTGAAGTCTCTATTATGTCTCATTATGCACCCAACGTGTTCGTGTCAGAGTACATAAAACCAATAGAAAACTAAACACTGTTTTCTATTTGTTAGATATAGCACATATCCCCATCGAATTACTGTCACAACGCAGACATCTTCTATCTACATGGCTTATTGTTTTGACCGAGCTGTTTCTCAGTGGGTTGTGGCCGATAAGAACATGACTGCAGTCGACCTTCAATAACTGTCTTGTCCTGAACGCGATGTCATTTATTATCCAATTGGTCCCTCCTTGCCTTCATGTAACACAATGGTTTTTTCAGCATATGGAGATATTGGGAACTGTTAAAATGTCATGTGAGGCGTGAGAACATTGAAAATTACAGGGTCTGTCATCATGAAGACTTGTCCCATTACTCTATAATACATTTCGATTGCAGGAGTCTCTTCACATCCTTATTGGCCCTTAATTTTGATGCAGTTATACTCTGATCGTAATGATGCCACTAGCTTTTCCCAGGATGAGGAGAGTTTTCCATACTACATGTTTTGAAGCATAACATCATACATGTAACAGTGATTTCATTGGTTTAATTGGACAATATTTTTTCCTAATGTTAATACATCTTAACGGACAATTATTTCCGCGGTCTGACAAATTTTACATAAATCTATTTTTGTTTCATACACAACTTCAATACACAAATGGTATACGAATATCATTTTAATTTGCACCGGTACTTCTGTTAGCAGAAATCCTCTCTCACGTTTGTTCATCTGCAATGGCTTCATATAAAGCTGAAGACGAGAAATATGTCCCAATTCCTGCAGCCAAACATCCAAAACATCCAACGAAAGATAGTAAAAATAAGTTTGAAAATGATAGCGTATCATATTTGATTTTTATGTAAAACAATGATGGAAATATTAACGATAAGCATATTCCAGTAATATTACCTACTAATGCCACATAATAGCCAAAATGTGGAATAAATATGGCCATTAATGGAGCTATAGATAATAATAACATGCGACTAAAAATTTCACGCGTTGTGTAAACAAAACTCCGCCAGAAATGTGCTAGTTTGTCTTTTGACTGCATATGAATTGTTAATGATAGATCATATGGACTTGAATATTTTAGATATGTACGCAATGACTTTGATATTTTATCCATTAGTTGATATACTGTAAAAGCTGGAAATGTAAATGACATCAATCCAAGTAATAACACAACAGCGACACAAATGCTCCGAAAAATACCGCGTGGTAAATTATTGGTGATAACTTGATGAGTGTCTTCACCATAAGCCACATAGCATAACCAACCGAATCCAAGTTTAATCATTGTTATGATAAAGAAAGTAATGTCAGTAACCTTATTGAAATCTCCACGTTTTCTCATACTGCCTTCAATAGTAGGCATATATGGCTGTGATGCGTAACTAGCAACAATAATACCAGTAGCCGTAAAGAAACCATTTAAATCGAAAACATTGTTATGCACATGATCATCCCATTGTTCTGATGCTGATAAACAGTAGATTGATACAGTTATATAAACAGAATTACCAGCTAGAACCGTCGCTAAACTTAGTACTGATACCTGTTGCAATGAACCTATTAATGCATTTGGTGATAATATTAAAAATGTTATACAAACCCAGTGAAATTTTTCTAATGGTAAATGTGAGAATGCATTATATAGGATATTACTACATAAGATTAAATTCACAGTACAATAACATAGCTGTTCAATTATCATAGCCATACATACTAATGATCTACCCAATAAACCACAACACGCATATCCAATATCATCATACGTGTCTCTCACTCTTATGCATACACCAGTTTCAACATCTTGTTCATACAAACATTGTATTAACTTTTTTGTTGTATAATTTGATACTAATGCTACACATATTGTAACTAGAAATAATGGAATTACACCGCCTAATTTGAATGCAAATGGTAATGATAAGATAACAACACCTTGATTGGCATTGAATATATTCCAGGCTGCTTGCAAATTCGAAATTTTTGATTCGGATGTTGCTGTATTATCATCTTCCCAATTTGTAAAAGGACTATGTATTAATGATTTTTCTTCTTCTATTTCAATTAAATCATCTGTTTGAAGTATTTTATACCAAGGCATTTTGACATTGCCTTTATAGATATATGTTGCTTTTCTTTTCTATCGATAATATTGATAATAATGTTGCTTTTTTCCTTTATTTGAGCTATAACATTCTATATAATAAGTTTGTTAAGGACTTGTCGTGCACTGCAAAAACTGCAAAAAAACGTCCTCTAGAGTTGGTTGTGTGTTCTTAATCTCTGATATATCAACTGGCGATATATCTTAACCAATAAAACGTAAATTAATGCCTTGCATGTAATTGTTTGTGTATAATTGCTCGTCTTTGCTTTTACAACCACTCAACAATAAATATGATGACGTTTTGACGTTTAAGGGTTGGATATCGACGTTCTTATCGCCATGAAACGTAAATGCTCAATGTGCACCCAACATGATATAGTTTAAAACTGGTGGCATGTTGATAATGATGATTAGTTACGATATTTGTCACGATGAACCACGTGTTTTTTTATAAAAATATAGTTCACACACGTATTTGTATTTATACCCAGGCTTTGTTCGAAAACAACATCCTTCATACATATATTTTCTGTAAAATTATATTTAACTGAAAAGACAGTGTCAAGTATATTGATCAAAATCTTTGTTAAAATCATGATTTGATCATTCACAGTTGTGACAGTTAGATAATTAGTTTCACTAAATTAAAGACAGTATGTTTTAACTGAGTTAACCAACATTGCATATGGCTTTACAATACATGTAGAAAACACTTTAAGACGATTTATTTTGACGATTTTAATCACTAAACTATTTAATTCTTCTAAAATAAACGCGTTGACGTCACTTATACTTTAAATATACGATATATATGAATATTTACTACTTATTTTCTCTTACAGAAAATGAACAGAAAATTAATTAATTTCTATTGATTAACATTCTCATGTTTGCTTTGTGTTAAGTATAAAAAATAACAATGAATTTGTTCATTTCAAGCTATCTCCCAGTTTGAAGTTTAGGTGTCATACTATGAAACATATTATTAAAATTTGATTAGTATACCATCACTTGGACCTCTCGTTTATTGTAAAAATATTTCTAATTCGCCGTCATAAGTATTAACAAGAAGTTAAACGGTGAATAATTGAATTGAAAAAGATGTTAATTCAAAAAGTTCACCTGCTATAGTTATTTTTAGAACATCTGCAACAAAATGAAGTCAGTCCGCTTGAAAAATCGAATCAATCAGATTTAGATTGTCTCGCATGCTAGAATCCAGATGTCTCATGCTTACGTCGTTCTAAAAATTCACACGAGCTTGAAACTTCGTCCATTACAGTCGGTAGAATGCAATTCGTTAATTTGTTTAACATCACACCTGGAGCAAAATAAAAGGGGACATATTAAGCGAAATGGGATATGCTTCAAATATTAATAATGCACATGGAAATAATCTTCAAAAATTAATTATCTTTAACTTGCCGTATTTAGATAACTTTTCTAAATTCAAGAAAATATGTTCTCTGTGCGATAAACAAAGTACTTGTTTGCTTGCTTGGATATTCTGTTTGAAAAAAGCAAGAATTTACATCGATTTCTATATGTTGAAGCTATTAATTAAAAACTTATATTGTATATTTCGTCTTCTTCACATAGCTTATTATAAAGCTTACGGGATTGTCATCGATATGTCTTTCACACCCACCACGACAATAAGATAGTATAGGTTATTACATATCGAATCTTAGCTCTCGTAATTTTCAAAATTAATACGATCTCTTTTATTAAACAGTCAAATTTTGTTTTGCCACTTGAGGACAAAACTTTAAAAAATCGTAAAATGTAATTGTTTTTTGTATCAAAGTTATGGGCATCTCTTAAATGTTTTCCAACAGCAATGGTCAAGGTGATGTGCTTGCATTGTAGCTACTATAGATGTCTCCGATATAAAATAATATGTCGCTCATTTAAAAAAGTTTGATCTGGTAGTAAGAGCAATGTAAAAAAAAAGATCATTGCAATTCGTTAGTTTTAGGAAAGTTGATTTTGTTCAGAAAATATTATTGCCCAAATAATACTATTTTCCATTACGATTGATCCAAGTTCGCCATGTCACATTGTTGGATGCTCTAGTAAGCCAACAAAATAATTTTCTGAACGCCGTTTATTGATATGCTACTAACGTTCTTTACTCAGCGCAAGATGGTCCGTCCATTAACCTTACCCGGGGACATCGTCAGAGAAAATGAGTGGAAGAATAATCTCTTGAACAATCTCACTAGAGATTAGGAAGTCACAATCCTTGTTTTCAGCGAAAAATCATAGGATGATTATAATTTGGTGCAGCCTTTGAAGAAGCAGTTCCAATGAAAAAGGCGTATTTCAATGCTGCTTTAACATCACGAAGCTTTTTCTACGTTTGATTTACAGTGATTTATATGACAAGGTATATATATACGTGATTACAAGAAGAAGTTTTACTGGTAACGAAGCTATTACATTCTGGATAAAAAAATAGATAAAAAACTATCCATTACAAACACTTTATACATTTAGTAGTGTACATTTTGATTTGAATAATTTCCACATGCCATAGCGCAGTCGGTATGGTCGCATATAAATGCAGCACATAAACGGGAATAAATAAGGGACTAAGGGTATACCACAGATATGGTCTCCCGAGACCAATCTACACAATTTTAGCAGTCAGCGTGGTCATTATCATCTTAACTTTCTTTATTTTCGCAGGAGAGTAAGGGACGTGTAGATGCGGAGAGAGACAGATATTAAGGATTTGTTAACGGTACTTTTCTATTACATCTATCGATAAAGATTTGAACATTTTCTCAATACTTGAGTCTTGCAATAACTCATCAAGGTATTTACGATGACATTTATTGCAAGTTATTACATATATTACTTTAGAATTGAATTGCTATGAATGCAACAGCGCTTGTCCAATATTTTTGTCCCATACATTTTAGATGTTATATTCTTGTTCTTCACAATATCTTAAATTTAATATTTCTTAATTTTGTTCTTACGCTACATCTTATTTTGTTAACTGTAATGTAATTGTAATTGAGTCGAAAGAGCTCTTGTTGGAATAGCGACAGTGCGGCTCGAGCATCACTACAAAGTAGATCGTAATTAAACAATCGTGGAAGTTCATCGCCTTCAAAAACGGTACGTTCCAACTACCATTATGTATAATTTTGGATCAACACAGTGATCGCTGAAGTGAACGCTGCGACAAAATTCCCCAAATTTGTATCAATTTTCCTGAATCCGCTGTTGCAGATAGCTGTCTAAGATTTCTATATTTTTATTTATATGTTTTCTGCAAGTGAAATGATATCAATCACCAACATATTAAAAAAGACCGATCATGAGGCACCCGCTTGGGCATAATAGCACTTTTTCAGCACATCACAAGCCAACAGTCCTACGTCCTGAATTTTTAATGGCACTGCCACTTGCGCGTCGGCGAAGTTGGCTTCGCGGGTAAATCGCATGAGCTACATATGTGATTTTACCCTTCGGGTTGGTAAAGCACAAGCTGTAAATATAGTTATGTTGTTGCAGTTTTGGCATCTTTATCTCAATCATTGACTTGCACAAGTCTCATTTTTTACTATGTATATTGATCATGACGATTTTAATATGTTTTTAAGTGCGGGAATTATATACATATCAAGGCGGGACTTGTAGATCAGTATTTATTGCAAGTTTATTTAGATTATTTTCTTATGCAAGATTTTCCTTTATGTTCAACTTTTTGAATGTAATAGGATGTCTACTCGTAAGGTACGCTGCACACCTTGTTGTCTATTTAAATTATTTCGTGTAACAGAATGAGGTACAATAATGAACAGTATTCCACTAAGAACTACCATCCAACAGGAAAACAGATTCGTTATACTAAGAGTTTGATACTCTGGAATATACGTCTACTTCAATATTTGGAAACGATTGGTCACTTTTTAAATTGCAGTTTGGTAATGTCTGGTAACTGCTGTGATATTGGTTCTACGTACGCTTTTCTTGAACACGTGTTTCTGTAATGGTAAGGGACGTATAAATCCATTCATCTCAAGATATTGGTTAGTGAGCTTAATTAAATCCAAGCTCGCTATATAACCTGGAATATTATTAAGTAATAATAGTCATGTCAATGTGATTATCATAGCAGCAATTCTAATTGCCAGGATAATTCGGTATATGTTCTAAACGTAAGCAGATATGTAAGCACACAGATATAGACCAACAATAGATTCACATATTTATATTTCGGTATATTTTTATATTTGTTGTCTTGTTGATGTCAGATGTATACTGTTGACGTAGATATATTCTAATAATATGAACCATTAGTAAGCACATTATTATAGGAATTGCACCTGGCTAACAGCTGGTAAACCTCTCAATTAACTTTTCAACCGAAAAATATACTTTATCAAGGAACTCTTTGGATTAAAGAAGGAAACATCAAATTCTAATTCCAAAACGTGTCGACTCTATTGCTGTTCACAGAAGAAATTGTATTAATGTGATGTGAACATTTAAGAACTAGTGAGATGCAGATATAATAATAATTATAAAATAAGAACTGCTTGCTATATGTGGTCAAAAATTTAGAAAAATACGATTTTATTTCATCGATTATTGTTGCATATATAGGAGGAATGAATAAAGTTTTTGAAAACAAATACATTTAAAACTTTATAATATAAATTTTCAATTGCGATCAAACCTCCTCGTATAATAGATATACAAATGTGTCCTTTATAGGTCAAAGTTTGTACGATCCATACAACAGCCAAGTGTTTAAAGAGTTTCGAATGACCAGCAGCCTTTGCTTTGTTTTGTTGTCTTGATTACAAGAAACGAGGCTAATCCTCTGGAAAGTGACGTCAGCGCACACGTCAGAGGATTGTCCTCGTGGTTGTTGCTACGGAAAGACACGATAGAAAGCTCGAGAAAATAGTCTGGTTTATCAATTTCAGTTTTGGATAAATCTCAATTCTTACTTGTCGAAACGCAGAGTCTATGGCTATAGATAGCCAACAAATGTATATGGCTCAAAAATAAATAGCAGAATGGGAGTGACAGTCCGATAATATCTGTCTGAGAAGTTTGACGCAAATCAAAACAACTTGGAAAAAATGTACTTTCAAATCAACACTAAATAAATTCATATGATTCTAAATTTTACAATTTACGTGCATAAATACCGGTACTGCAGGTAAACAATGCCATATAAAACATACATAGGTATGTAACTAATATATAAAATATGTAGTCAAAAATCAGACAATCATGTTTGCTACTCAGGAATTGAGTAGATTGCCTGATGATCGCCTTGGCGTGAAACTCTGAGTAGCAAACATGATTGTCTGATTTTTGACTACATATTTTATATATTATTTAAAGCTCTGCTGTAAAGCATTGAGCCCTATGTTCAACCAGTAAGACAACTTACAACACATTAGGTATGTAACTAACTATTTTTAGACGAAGCCTACGTGTTTACAAACATAATTTGGAGTCAATGATCAAACAAAGTATCCGTATTAAAAATCGAATTCACCTGGTGTTATAATTAATTTCATTTTGTTTCGGCGATAAATTTCGATTTTGAATGCTAACAAATCTCTTCCCGTTCTTTCAATCCCTAATATTCTTGTATCAAGTAAGCACCAACATGAAATTCTGAATCAGTCGAGTTCAGTTGTAGCTTTCAATGTTTCAATTCTGTCTACCTTCCTCAATTCGTATGACGCTAGTAGCAAGTGAATTGATTTTCGTGGTACACATTTATTCAAACGTCGAAAGCCCTTACGACGTCCACCTCTATTGCTCTTACAACTTTCCAAAAATTCCAAACCAGTTCGTTGATAAACAACTTAGCAGAATGCTTCAATGTTCGTTTTACGAAATGTTTTTGCAAAATCGCGTGTGTGTGCAAAGGAGACACAAAGGCGGGCCGTGTATCATGAGAACGAGTGATTGAAATCTGGGTCCAGATTTCAAAGACAAAAATATACAAAGGCTGCTGGTCATTTTATGGTCTTTAAACATGTCTCACGGTTTGGAAAATGCAGTATTGAGTGCATCATTTTTTATTTGTTTTGAAGAGATTTGTTTTCAGCCAGAACAATTGTTTTATAGTATTTAGCTGACCACAATCATGATGCATGACACCTGCAGGGAGGGGATGAATGAAGGGTTAATACAACCGGCCGTTGATAAACAGAGCCTCTATGAAGGTGGAAAAGCTTTGCTAATATACTGTATACGTCGCCGCACGAAGGACAGAAGGACAGACATCAAGAGACTTATATAACATTTTAGACATTACAGGCAGTGATTTACATTACAAGGTATACGTGATTACAAACGGAAGCTTTACAGTTAATCGAGGAAATACATTATGTAGGCCAATAGATAAAAAACAATCAACTAAATGTCCATACTCAGTCCATGTCAATCTGTTGCTACAGTAGCCCGCTTCACTCTTCAGCAATACATTGACAGAATAATAAATTCAAGAAATAACATTGATAACTTGACAGATATGTTGGTGTTTACCACATGAGTTTTGGATGATATAAAAAATAATGAAGTAAAGTAATTGAGACGTATCGCCCTATCGAAGACACCTGTACTACTCTTCTATTTCTAGATGAGTGGCTATTTTTGATTTATTGATCTCAGTCGAGACACTGTATATCAACTGCTCAAAATGTACTGTAATTTCCACGGTACCATTCCATTCGCCATCCTTGTATAAAACTCATTTGATGTTTTAGGTAAAGTCAAGGTTGAGTTGAGTCTATGTTAGTCTATGATAGGAATCCGGTCAATCTTCTGATCAATCTTAAAGTAAGCAGTGTATCGAATCTCTATCGATGATATATTCTTAGTATTGTTTTCAAGTTTAAGTTGATACTCTTTTTTAGTTTTATAGCAACCCAAGATGTTAGTAAAAGCTATAGTGAGGTTATGTCTTTAAAAAATACATTGATCATTTTCTTATTCCATTATCGTCCCGTACAAAATTTTTGACGAATATATATACATTGGCAGATATACTTCTCATCAATCATTTTGGAAATTAAACCTTTCCAAATTCCACTTACAACGTTATATCAAGAGGAATTGTTTTTTACAAGTTGGGATCATGCTCAAAATGTTCGCGCATCTGATGCAGGAAAAGTATAAGATAATACTAGAGGCCATTAGAGTGATAAAAAAGTGATAGTATAGTCCCCTATTTCATGCATCGGGTAGTAAAGATCAGGATGTTAAACAGTTATATGTAGCCACCGCTGGTGTTGATAATCGAATCCAGATATTGAGAGATACCACTATCGGCATTGAAGAAGCATTTATCGTTATTATTCGAGGAAAAGCATTGCAATGGAACCAGTCTGCTTGCTATTTCTTTTATTGAATTTCGCATGTAATGTAGAATGCTACTTAAAGAGTGACCATAGAAATAACATAGCGATAGAAATATTGCATGTAATTATTTGAAATTAAACGCCAAAAACGAGAATTTGTAGACTCATTATTAAATGTGTTTCTCGTTAAAAGAATACATGAAAGGTACAAGGGTTAAAATTATATATTATTTGGAGCATGCATGCAGAAGTAGTACAGACTAAACGAGGGAAAATTGAAAGACGTTAGGAATAATAAAGGCAATTCACTTCAACAGACTCTTCATTAATCTGCCTTTAGACAACTAATTGCTTGTTATCATCTGATTGTGTGCTACCGTTTTCTCCTAGTAATTTTTCTTCCTTGGTTTTGTCAACATGAATAGAATTAGGATTTGATAACAGCATTGCATCATCTTTGGAATCCAGACATTTTTCATCGCCGATTGTTTCTAATGTCTTCTTTCCTTTTGTTTCTGGAAGCCATTGCATAATTACTCCAGTTGCAAGACTACAAGAGCCCATAATGATGAATGGAATTGTCACATGGTAGACACGAAGGGCCTTGGCAATCCACGGTGCTGCTGCTGAACCAACACGTGCTGCAACTTGTAATGCACCCATTGCTTTGGATCTAATATTTGAAAACAAAAACCACATTTATACATGTACCGGTGCAATTCCAAATCGAATGAAACATGAACCACGGGCAATATCTTCTTACAATGGCAAATACATATATATACACTGATACCTAGATATCTATTGTCTCCAGATGGACAAATGTTGCTACTGTCTCGATATTATGTGTAATCAATAACCCCTCTCAAATGAAGAAGATGTTGCTAAATTTAAAGATCGATCTTTCATTTGATATAACTGGTCTATATCTTTGCTGTCTAACTTGATACATACATTACTGTTTTCAGAGATAAAGACATATTATTAATTAGATAGCTAATTCAAGTTATCATTTTTATCGATGAAAGAGCAAAAGTCAATAAAATTTGTAAAAAATAGTCACATATAGTTGTCTTCTGCTCCACGTTAGTCACGTGCTCAATGTTTTGATTCTTCGATGACATCATTGTAAACCGAATAGCATATCATTCATTATATTTTCTTCAGTATTTCAAATATAATTTTATTTACAAGACGGATTAAATTTCAAGTAGAATAAAATATTATATTATAGGCATATCCATTTATTATATACGAATGGTAATATAAAAACTGGTGTTTACTACAAAAAAAAACGGCTAATGAGCTACTAATGGATTATCATGCAGAGCCATGTTTATAATAAGTATAAAACATATTTGTTACCAACAATGCTTTATCGGGCTTCCCAACTATCGTCAACAATTCAAAATTTTGATATTGAATGGGGTAACTTAAGGAACACATCTACTAACCCATCTACTAGCGTATTGAGCGTGTGCCTGATTTGCCGATTGCGAGTTAAAATCGGAAAAAATGACTTTAATTTAATTTTACTTTTTAAAGATCAGATCTCAGCTACCTTTCTGAAAAGGCAGCTGGCTGAAGTAAGCGTGAAATCGGACAATTACCTAAGCCGGTCTTTACAAGTAGAACATTGATCGATGAATTGCGGATGGCTAATAGGCCCAAGCAAACGATTCAACTTTGCCGTTTCGACTCTGTTCGACTTTGTCGAACCAACAAAGTTGGATCGTTTGCCCTTGCAGTCGAACGTAGTTGGATGGTCGATACTGATCCTAGTTGCCGTTTCGACTCGTCGAACGGACTGAAAAAGAGTTTGATTCAGTTCAAAAAATTTTTCAGATTCGGATGGATGCTGAGGAGTTTTGATGAGATTTTTATGCCTGGATATACGCCTGGAACACTTCACGCGAGAGTATACGCAGGCGCTTTAGTCAGAATACTTTCCGTTTGCATTTCTGAATAGTTTTTGATATTGCATTCAGGTCCAATTTATGCGTTTTAAAGAAAAGTCGTATGTAGCTGGCTATAAAGTTGAATTGTCGTTTGCCCACGCATCGAACAACGTTTTACTTTTGCATACGACAAAGTCGAACCAACAAAATTGGATCGTTTGCTCGGGCCTTAAACCGGCTGTTTTGTCTCGTCAATGCGTTGTTTATTGTTTCCAATGTGATTCGTGCGAAGCGAATTATGTTGGGTTAACTTCCCAACATTGCAGCTCTTCTGTCGGCTTGCATTTCCGCAATGTCCATCAACAAAATGTGAAAGACAAACTTCATACTTTTAGAGTTTTACGAAAATGTAAAAATAAGTTTGATTGTTTGATAGATGAAATGCTTGCAATTATGTGGATCAGACCGACACTCAATACGTGATTCGCGATTCTATTTTAAATCTAAATTGTTGTCGCGTAACTGTATTATTTTACGTCACTAAAAGTTTTTCTTTATAATTTGTACAATCTATTCTTTGATGAAATTTATCACATTATGTTAACTCTTATCACATATTGTAAATTGGCTAAGGTAAAACATTCAAATAGTTTAACTTTCTATCCTTTTTATTTTATTCGCTTGAAAATTTCATATTAGTATAATGACGAAACGTACGTCGCAAAATTTCGTCGAATCTATCGCTTGTTTTCTTATCAAGCTTATTAAGCAAAAAGTTTTTTATGTAGAATATAATGGATAAAATACTAGTAGTATAATGTTTTAATACAAGAATTGAAGCTACATCACTACTATTAATAATAGTAAAAGTCGTTCAAATTATGTAAAATTTCCCCCTGAACAAAGTTCAAATATGTCTTTTTTCCAATTCTAAGCGCGCTTTATGAATTTGCTTGAAACATGGCTCAAACGTGTTATTTCAAAAAGCGATTGCGTCAAACTACCTACTAGAATACATCAAATTAAATGATGATACAAGTAAAATTTGGCATGGCGCACGTTATTTTTTTATGCTCAGTCATACGATATTGTCTATATGATCATGTTTTAATTTGCCCGGATCGATTCAAAGGCCTTAGCAGCCACTTTCCTGACGAAATCCTCATTCGAAACAAACTTGAACAATTACCTCATTGTTGTTGGATGCAGTTCTACAGCCCATGTATAAACTGCATCAAATGATACAGTAATGCTGAATTTACCAATCATACCAAAGACGACACGTACCCATTTAGCATCTGAAATGATTAATAAATAATTTCAAAATTATTTTCATTAAGGATCATCAGTGCATATAGGTTGTACTGCTATATACAACTTGTGAATGCTGTGCTTTTGTACTTGTGTTGAGCTTTGAGTCTCAATCCAAATGCTGTGTATGATAGATCATAGATAAAGAAACAGATAATACAAATGTTTCATAATAACTTTAAGATGTATATTCATATATAATCGCGTGTTCTTCGCACCGCCTACTTCACATTCTAATTCTAGAATCAATGTCCTACATATTTAATTAAGAGACTGAGAATCGAAATGAGGCACAACAGTAGAGTAGGATAGATATATGGCCTACGTATCTCATCCCGATGATCTGCATACACATACAAATTAACCATCCATCTTACATAAATTTAAATTAAGTGATGTACTCAATCCCCGGATGTAGCTTCAAATAGTTGGTATACGGGGACGTGCCAATTACTGAGGGTACTTTTTCATGGTCTTTGAAAAATCTTTGGGTATCCATTTCCAAATTTTACTAATATTCGAAGGCATTGTGTTAATGTTGTTTTCCCAATGATCAAGTGGTTGATTATACAGTAAGAGATTATTGCCATAGAATGTATTAAGTGTATTTCGATCGCTCCCGATCGCTCTGCTGTTTTTGATGTTATTTCATTTAAATTTCATTATATTAATTTAAATATTTAGATAATACGAATTCATTATGCTACTTCACTTAGTTGTCATGACTTTTGATCTGTCTTTGTAGTTCTAAAACTAATAATTCTGGTTCTGTTGCTTTGAAATTATTTTTCATTGACGACGAATGTGTTGTCGTGTAAAACCAGCAGAGGAGTTTGTAGAGTTGATACCATGAGGCTAACATCGTTTGGGCTATGAGGCTTTCCTATAAAGGAAGCCTCGAACAAATAGAGACGTGTGGAGCTACCAACATTAGATGCTTGTTACTGTTCAACATTATATCAATTACATTTATCATGACCGCATCTATATCTGTCATATCTGAATCATCGATTACCTATATCTTAACTACCTATATCTTAACTTCTACACAGAGATTTTGCTGGAAGTACAATTCATAACGGACTTAGATTGTTTGAGAAACCAAATTCACCTGATGCTGCTGAAAAATCATTAGATCGAAATTCAAAGAAAGGAGGATTATAGAACTTTGCATTTATTTCCTTGAAATTTCAAAGATATCACAACACGGAAACTCTACTAGCAATGATGGACATGTTATGTCAAATACAGGATGCAGGCATAGAAACACACCCGCTTATATAATTAGAACAGTCAACAAACATTTTATTACCTGATGAAGCGATTACTGATTTGAATGATACAATTGGCCAACGATTAGTCCTTTAGAACCTTCACCGTCTTTACCCTCTCTATCGGTTTTTCCGTTTTATCGCAAAGGACGTTACAAGTATTGATATTGCGTAAAAAAGTGGTACTTGTAATAAACGCATTAAACAACACCCTAAGTCCTGTCCAAAATTTGCAAATTATGGTTCACTCTCTAACAATGGCTGCAACAAAGGAAAGACATGTAGTAAGCTCCATTACAAACTATGTCCTGTAGAACATATATAAAGAAATAGGCTCTGACATTAACTGTAAAGTAGGATTTCATTTTGGCCAGAACTGATATCGTGGCATGGAAAAACGAGGTGTCAATATGTGATTCGAATCCCGAAAACTTGAAAACTTACGAAGTGAAAGCCAATAGTAAGAACAAGCGACAAATTACATCAGATGGGGATCAGAAACTCATTCTGAAACAAAATCAACAGCCCAGGTTTCTCTTTTAGGCTATTATCTGCAGCCACGGGTGCCTGTATTGATTCCACAGCCACCTCAAATGTATCCTCTACGCTATCATCAGAACCAACCTGCTCCACAACAACATCAATCAGTTCTACATCCTGCACCACAGAGTCAGTACGATTAACGACTAATGAAAACAAAATTTCAACTACAACAGCTATTAACAATATTAGTCAGCACTCATCAGAAACAGTAAACGTCTCTGAAATGTTACTATTTTAATTCAAGATCTTTAAAGTGGGAATAAACCCCCAGACAATCTTTACACATGTAGTAAAATCTGGCGTGAAAAAAACAATGACGTAATTTGTTTTGATCAGAAATTATTTCTTGGTGAAAAGTGCCTTCAAAGTGGTGTTTTTACCAATATGTCGCTGAGAAGGGATTGGATCTAGCTTTATGACGACAAAGTCACAAGACATGTGGTTTGTCTAACAAACTTTAGAACGGATACATTCAGATATATCAGCGACATTTGGGTCAAAACATCACTTTGAAGGCGTTTTTCGCAAAGAAATAATTCCCAGTTCGAAAAAAAATGACACCACAGTTTTCTCACGTCGGGTTCTGCTCCATATGTAAAGATAGCCTGGGGTTTATTCCCGCTTTGATGAACAAACTGATCTATTTTCAACTTTGTGGCATCAGAAACATTGTCAGAGTCTGTTCCGAATGCTATGATCTCGCCGTCCACGCCATACCAAGATGTAAGAAGAGACATCTCTAACCCGGCTTGAGGTGGTGGTGTTGCGATATTACTAAAGACCTCTTTATATTTTACACTTGTTGAAAATCAATGAATTATTTTATTGATACCCACAAATTAAGCAGGGTCTACAAAAGTAAAGAGTTGGGAATATATTTAACAGAAATTTTAAGATTTACTGCCCATGTCTTCCATGTGTTAACTGATTAGGCACATCTTTACATCAAGACATGAAGATTTATCGCTCCGGGCATTTAAAGTTTACATCAGACCTATTATTGAATCTGCGTAACCTGTATGGAGTCCACAGTTGGTGAAAGATATATAAGTTTCAAATAGAGCTAGATTAGCAAGACATTTTATGGAGTTATTGCTAATACTATTACTCTAAATTAATAAGTGGTCTCGTTAATGAGATGTACATTGTACGATGTATTAAGCTGTTAAATCAGTTATTATTATACTTAATTCAATGTATTTATACTTAAAACTTGTGTCATTTATAAGTGGAGGCATTATTTCCTAAATTTATGTGTCAGTTTTGGAAAATATGATACATAAATACCTATATTTAAACCCATGAAGGTATAATCAATTTTCTAAAATGCGTCGACAAAAAATATTCGAGGTATACATTTAGGCTTGAATAAAATATCTAAGCAATAAGTTTCGAAGAAAAAACATTTTGGACAGTAAATTTCTGAATTCAGATTGTCAACCCCTTTCCTGAAATGTTTTGAGTTATCCCACGGGACTCAATGATTTTCAGAAAACTTGTATTCAGAAACGTCAATGGCTTTGTGCTGTCTGCTGAACAAGTTATCTGCACAAAGATATACTATTTTATATTATGAAACATACCTGAATCTTCTGGGATAAGAGAAACAATAATCAGAACTGCAGCTGATACAAACATCGGATACGAAATAGTTCGCTTACGACCAAATCTGTCGAGAGACACATACAGTCAAACCTGTTATAACGATCACCTCTGTATAGTGGCCACTGGTCTATAGAAAAAATCTCAGTCCATAACTTAAAGGTTTCTGAATAAATGATGATGATGATGATCATGATGGTCAATTTATCTACCTCTTTTAGCTGGCCATTATATACAGGTTTCACTGTATATATTTCAGTAGTCATTGTAAATTCAGGATTCTCATATATCAGAACCTGTTAATATTCTCAGCTCTGTTGTTCGTCATAGCCAGATAGGTTATGCACTCAAGCAGTCTTTCATAATGACTTGTATCTGCCAATCGATATGCATATCTCTATACTTATTACTGGAATGGTAACATTTGTTATTCGATTTTAAACAGCTTAGATTTTAAAAGTATAGTCCAATTTGGTACAATATGGAAGTATGCATATTTGGTATTTGAGTTGACTTTTTATAAAGACAGTATTTGAACTAAATAGAAGTAAATTCGGGACCAAATACACCATCTTATGTCGAGAACATCTAGAATCTGCATCACACGATGACTTTTAAGAACGCGTTTCATTCATTTCTGTAATATGGACGATCATGGCTCTGTACCAAAAGAGGATTTTGGTCAAGATGTGTAACATTGGCTTTATGAACAATTTTTTTTTGATATAGTTTATCAGTGTAAAAACAGTATGGATAAAATATAAGCAAAGGTATTGACATACAAATTTCTACTTCTTTAAAAACTCGATTATACATTATGCATTAAGCCATGAATTAAGCCGCAACTTAACCACATTTAAAAATCTTGGATTTTGCATCTGTTATATATTGAATATATTGATTGTACTACCGTAAAAATATATCTGTTTGCAAAAATTCCGATATACACAGATTTTCAAAGGTAGCAGAATAAAATACTCAGAATGCCATCTCAGTTTGGATGAGTCTTATAGCAAAAGCATTGATTCGATGGATATATGTTTCAATCGTATGCTCACCTATGACAGAAGTAAATAGCAAAACAAACTGCTGGAGCCTCTATAAGACTTGAAAGAATATAATCTCGATACATGCTTCCTCCAAGATCATCCGATGCAAATGTAATGCCATAGTAAACCATAGCAATAGTAAACCTGGAACAGTAGACTAATATATAATATGTTAATATAAAAAGCTCTAGGATATGAGTTTATCTCTAATGGAATTTTATGCCAGAACATTTACTATTGACCACTCTATATCCTTTCCTTGTAAAATTTCAGCGAATCAAATGATGCGCTATAGTAACGTTGTGTCATCTATTCTTTAAATAGAATACAAATAGACCACTTGAGAAAAACGGGTAAAATTTAAGTTCGGTTTCCACTTGACGAAAAATTCGCTGCAGCGAGAATTTCGCGGCTAAAAAGCTGAGTACGCATGCGTTGTGTGACGTTGCACACGAGTTTGGACCAAGCAGGTTTCGCTGAAACTTTCGCTGAAGCGAAAAAAGTAATTTGAACTGATCCTAGTTTTTTGCGATTCGCTGCATCGAAAAGTGAATCAAGCCAATGCAAATCATCTGAAAATTATGTTGTCATGACATTTTCAGCAAACAAGATGGCGGGATGAAATTTGTAGCCTGTATTGCTTTGTTGCCTGAAATTTGTAGCCTATATTTTTGTCAATTGTCAATCTCTAGTCACTAAATAACGCAAACAAACACATGCTTTTCTCATGTGAGTATCCTTCTTTTCAATTTTTAGACCAATCATTATATAAAATTGTTCAAATGTCGAATGACGTATTTACGAAGAGAACGGTAAAATTATTGGATGTCGTAGAGCTTCATTTCCTTTACGAGTAAATGAAACTCTCCTTTCTCTTTCCTCTCTTCAAATAATTTCCGGACCAAGAATGGTTTACTGTATTTTCCTGCATATACTCTACGTCTTTTGAGTAGAAAAATTTGAATAATTTGCAGTCGTGCAAGCAATACAACTTCCAAATTGACTGGTGCCATGATGGATTTTCATAAAATGTAGAAATTGGCGCGCGAAACAAATTTCAAGTGTAAATCAACCAGCGAAAATTTCGCCGCGAAAGTAGCCGTGAATTTTTCGCTGCAGCAGATTTTTCGTCAAGTGGAAACCCGGCTTTACGTGTGAAACGATGTGCCCTGCGATGTGCGAATCATTTTAACACCTTTTCAATTCACAAAGACGTCACAAATTATTTCATGAGTTAGAAAATAGATAATCATCACCTAAGTTCGCACTTTCTAAAGCCCCGGCCAAATGAAAGATTTTCACAACATTTGATAAAATCTCGCATCAATGTTGTGAAAATTCTGGCTTCATTTGGCCACCCCAGCTATCATTTTGCCAGCAATTTTACAACATCGATTGCCGGTGCTGGATAAATGCTGGCAAAATGCTGGCTGGGATGGCCAAATGAAGCCAGAATTTTCACAACACCCGGAGTCGGAAAGGAATTTTTAAAAGGGGAAATAATCTTCTGCGTCACTCGATTTAGATTTATATTCATTCAAATTATTCTTTTCAATAATTTCTTTCTTTTCGGTTGTCCTTCTTTGCTCTACTTCGTGCGCATTTTCAAATTAAACCTCAAGAAATTTTAATAATCAGTCTCTGTTGAATCGTATAGTCTTTGTATAGTCAGTCTTTGTCACTATAAAGAATATGAATGTCGTCTTCAATCGCATCGATATTAAAATCACTTGAAAATTTTGAATAAACAGCAAAACCTGCTACAGAAAATGACAAAATTTATTATTTGAGTTTCTCCACTCTATTGAAATATATCAACAGTTTCATAGCAAGACTGTCGCGCCAAACTGCAGTTGTCATTTCGTGACTATCTCGAAACATTACGTAATCATTGACCAATAGTATGAGATCCTTTTTCCTTTATTTGAAGTTCGATATGTCAAATGTTGTGAAAATGCTGGCTGGGGTGGCCAAATGAAGCCAGCATTTTCAAAACATCGAAGATTACAGTAGAATGTTGGCAAATTTTTTGATCATCTTCAAAGTGCCAGTCAACGAAATCCAACACCGAATTTTGTTGAAATTGGGTGGCTGGGATGGCCAAATGAAGTCAGCATTTTCACAACATCGATGTTGTAAAAAAACTGGCAAATTATTGGCTTCTATTGCCCGGGACTTAAGCTGGGATTGGTCATTCTGTTTTTTTGTAATGAGCGCATCATTTAATTCGCAATAAAGTTACATGTCCCCTATATGAAACAGCCATTGGTAAAGTGGAGAACAAGGGCACGTGGCACATGTCTAAATCTATAGAAGTTGAAATCTTTAGTTTGATTCATGCTTTCACTATTAGTATGCAAGCAATCGTACAAAAATGAAAAGTTGCTATTTGCAGATGTTTATTGTTTCAGATATCCAGAATATAGATATATATATATATACTTGTAAAGATTCAACTGAGCGCTACAAAACTTTCATATTAGTATGATCATTTAACTTCTTTACAAATAATTTGAAAGTCTTGCTTGGCGATTCGTATTCTCAGATGAAACTTTGTCATGGACAAATGATGCTCCATTTTGATAAATAGAAAGCAATGGAAAAAAACGCCATAGAAAATTTTAATTAAAAAGCGAAAAAGGAGCAAACTCTTTAACGTGTATAAAAGAGCAACTAAGAACTTTTTACTATAGTTATAGAATTGGCTTTGGATGGTGCCACATAAAACATTATGCTAATCAAAGTCTGCACAGGTCAGAGCAAGGAACAAGCATTTCTCGATCGACAGCTTGCGTACTATATATTGGGAGTTAGCATATTTAGCTGTGGATATTATGTAATAAAATTCTTACCATGAAAACCATTGTATTACAGATCGGACCAGAGTTTTCATAGGCCTCAAAATGTCTAGATATGTATTTCTGGAGTTGCAATCAACTTCTACAGATGTTAATTTGATATTGCCTAATGGCTTCCGATTTATTTTCCCCATTTTCTTCAAAAGGCTAACTGCTTCATTTTCACGATCATTGAGTCGCAACCAACGCATCGATTCAGGAATAAAACTGAAAAATCAATGCACATTTAAGTATCAGTGTCAATCAATGGATTATATTCTGTATTCAAGAGTCCCCTTTAAGGGTTCCAAATATTTCCTATTTTAGTCAAATTCTTAGTAAATATTTCAAATATTCATTTCAAAAATCAAGAAATATTTAAAAATTTGTATTTTAATAAGTTACCTAGTTTTATATTTGAAAAATTTTGAGAACAATTCAAAAGTAAAAGAACACCGTGAAATTGACCATATTCATATTTCATCATATAAAAACCTTCAAATATTTCATCTTTCATTCGACGTTTGGCCCAATATTTCATATTTCAAACATTCTTAAACGGGCCTCATTCTGTCACAACTGTTCCCTGCTGAAAAATAAACATTATGCCAGTATCATAATACTGATAACCACATTTAAATTTAGTTAATAACTCACAAGACAACAACCAGCACGGGTATGTAAGGCAAGGTGCAAACTAGAATCAATTTCTTCCATTCTCTGATGAGATATGCCTTTAATCCTAATAGACAAATAGAGACTGTCCAAGCGAAGAATATAGCAATCCCAGAATGTGGTCTCCATCTATGTCCGACAATTTCCGAAGCCAAAATAAATGCATTGACACTCGCTCCTGGTCTAAACACGCCTCTCAAGCCTTGTAGAACAACAACAATCCATACATTTGTTGCGAAGGCCATTCCAACAGAACAGAAAAAAATACCAAAAATCGAAGTAACAAGAACTTTTTTACGACCAAATCTGTAGTAAAGTAGAAAAAGGAGATACGGTTTTATTATCACTATCAGTCATTACAAATATAAACAATAGACAACATAGTTCTCAGATTAACGTGCATAGTATTGCAGCCTTAAAAAATATAAGCTTAGATAGCTAATAATCTAAGTAGTATATAATTTGAATTTGACATTTCTACTGTTTACATCCGATAATTGGTATTATTAATATGTGTGACTGTTGGATAACAGTTACGTCTATCATGCATGTCGGCAATTTCCTACAGTAATAACTCGTTTGACAACCAGAGAGTGATGATCATGCTAATGAAACATTTTGCAACCATGTTATTTTTTGTAGAAGCTCTTGGTGTTTTTTATACGTATAGTAACCTTCTGTCGAGTGTGACTGTACCACGCTTTTTATTTTCCCCTATTGCTTAATGTGTAGACAATTTCAAATACATTGAATGTTATGTTAATAAGTTTGCTTCCATATAAATATCTTATGTATTTTTATACCTGGATAATTTCCATGAATATGATACAAAGCTTGTTTTATGATATATCGTATATATCCTACTAATTTAACTTCTAAAATTTCTACTACTTATCATACATAACTGTTCATTTTCCCATTGTGAAACGAAAATATTTCAGAATTTAACGTAGGCACTGAGAAGCTATATATCTGTCTCAAACATCACGAAATACTAAACGTATACCGAGCTTTAAATCAAACGTACTAAATATCACTGTTTCCGTATGAAGCACAAACCACGTATTGGGTTGACAGAAATATCAGTTAGTTTAGCTACCGTAGCTAGATATGGATACCCTATACATGCTTGGTATTTTTTTGAAGTAAATTTCACATCTCCCGAGTAATTTTCAGAAAATTCAAATGGATTACAGTTAATCATTGTACAGGTAACATTTTCTACAATCATTAAGATAATGCATGGTAATTTAATTTATGCACAAGCCAAGTGAATTATAAGAATAACTTATTGATTCATTTTGATTTAGAATTTGATGTGAGTCTACATTAACTTAGCTACTATAAATTCAATGCAGTGCATTACCCACAGAAACTTTTAAACTCTTATCTCTGAAATTGAATTCGAAGTTTCGAGAATTAATTACTATTATACAGCAGGCTAATCAGCATTGAGCACTCTAATGATATTTTGATATTAGTGAATATATTTATTAAATCATCATTATTAAGTCTTAATTAAACTAAATATGAGACTCAGTACCGATGACGGGCTAATGGCCTGTTACAAGTGTTTCTCTGCTGCTATACAGGGATTAGTATTAAATGAGAGGATTGTCAGTTCTTACCTGTCAGCAAGCTCTCCAAAGATGATTGCACCAAACGCCCAGCCAACAAAAATTATCGACTTAAGCAGACTAGCGATCCATTCATCATCACAATATAGATCAAACTATAGAGGGAAATAGAAAGTAATTTGTTTCAAATATCTGCGTTATGTACTATTCGGGATTGGATTGTATATACTTGCCACTTCACTATTTCTTTTGTGAAATTATTTGTTAAAAATTTGTTCTCGGTATATTGCTGTTTCATTATTATTGTTTTCTGCAACATTTAGCAAAAGATTTACATGGTAGCGTAAGTAAAATAGCAGTCAGCAGGTTAATCTTCTATTGCTGCAAGACTCCTGCATTCAACAAATAGGATAATATTTCAGTATATATACTCTGATACGAAACGCCACTTGCGCTTTGAGACCGTTGAGCTATGGAAGGAGGTCAGAGAAACGGAGAACGGATAACCAAAATGTATCACTCTACGAGTTTAGGTTGCTCGAAATAGGGTACAAGAAAAACGTTTTAAATTTGAAATTCAAATAATTACTTGCATGCCTAGATCAATCATTCTACGAATACAATAAACGTTAAATATGAGTCCAGGGTAAAAATCTTGGTTCGGCGACCGAAATTTACCTTCATTGTGATTGAAAATAAAAAATTAAAGTAATCACTTCACTTTAACGATTCACTTCAATTAGGAGATGTTGAAATATATCGAGAAAGAGAAACTTTTTTGATTACTTTGGTAAACTGTACGTAGAAATATATGAAACCGCGTGCCTGATCACTGATCTATCTGCTCAGACTTAATGTTCATGGCAGTCGACGACATTTTTTCGTTCAATGATGATATGAATAAATATGGACAATCAATATGATTGAGTATTCAATCTGAGTTGAAGTTTAATATATTCAAACATTAATAATCCTGAAATATTTGCCTCGATCATTTTGATACCTGTGTGATTTCTTATCTATGAAATGTAGGTAGTTGTAATGATTAAAAGTGCAGCTTTTAGCTGAATTTAACATAAGAGTCACCATGTCAATAATGAAATGATACCATAAATATTGTTTATTGTGCAATATATTAATTGTAGGCTCGTGTCTCTATGATTTGTAACATACTACGCTGTATGTAATACTGTAACATAATATTTAGGCTTCAACTCCAAATATACATTTATCCATTCTTTGGCTTGATTTGTATGTTTTATTGAGATGTATGGCGAACAAATTAAAATCTTGTGGATTATATTGAACTTGACTAGAGCCCCTATAAAAATGGTGTTACAGGCATTCATAGGGGCTTAAATTTCAACGCTGTTTCGGGTGAGCGCTATCCGAGAATTTTTAACCCCTCGGATGTATTGTTGGATCCACCTCTGACAATATTTAATGCACACAGCGATAGTGTACACCTTTTTCGAAGGTATACCAAGAGCCATAGAGCTAAATCTAAATGTTTATCAAGGAGAAATTTGAATTCCCTGAGAAATAAGCCCAGCACTCTTTTAGCAGGGTTTTGATACATTCACGAAAGTGATACACCCTATATGCCATCAAAGGAGGTTATCAAAACGTTGATTACATTTGATTTATGAGTGCCCCAATATACAAGCTGCACTGCTTAAGGGGTGATCTCAATCATTGTAGCTACATCTGTATATTAATTAATTTTGCTTTGTTTCAATGATTGAAATATATTTCTATTGAAATATATCTCTATTTCATATTTGGCCTAGCACAGGCATCCAATGTGTAATTTCAATCTATATCGCTTTGCGTGGCTATAACCTACCTGAGTCACAAGAGAGTAACCAGGCGGTGATGTATATTCCCATTCATCTCTTGATAGTTTGCATCTTAGTGCATATTCATCGACACCAGAAGAATATGTTCCATTGAGCGTACAACTTGTATTAGAAACACATTGCCATGGAGGGTTATAGGCAACAAAATACATAGTCAATACTGGAATAGCTGTTATAAGTAAGGTGGAAGATAAAAGTAAGATTTGGATAATTTGATACTTTCCAAATCCACCTGCTTTGTGTATTGCTTCGTCTATAGTAAAAGTAGTCTTCTCCATCATGTCGCCTTTCATTGTAACTTCCTTAACTCTATCGCTTTTCACGATAATTTTTACTGTAAAATATCACAACAAAGCATTTTCAAGGCATTGCACAGATGTGATCGTTTTTATAATGCTGCTCTACAAGTCACTACATAATGCCATACAGAATATTGAATCACATGCACTCGTGTACCAAAAGTTATACGGCTATAGATCAGCACCTTTACTATGCACAAAACATGTTTGTTAAATAGCTATGTAAACATTGACTTTGGCTTACACCTTAAAGTGTATGTATGGCCTTTTTGGACACAATGGATTAGGATAGAACTTTTGTTCTATCCGTGCATGTCACCGTTGCCTGTTGTATAGCGCGACTCTTTCCCATTCAAAATCGATGTTGAACATGGTATATATCAGACATCTACAGAGTAACCTAAACTTTTAAAACCTTAAACTATAAATTGAATCACACCGCGACATTTCTTTCTATTAACTGTTACTTGCTTTCATTTTCAAACGTGTGCGGCAGAACTATATATAAGACACATATTTACTCACTGTTGAAATAATCTACAGGATATATATTCAACAGTGACGTGAAATTTAACTGACAGTTTATAGTATTGCGTTTATCAGTAATTTTGAAATTCGTAACTGTTTCTGCTCTTTCAATATCATTTCAACGTGAAATTGAATTCTGATCAAATCAGATGCGAGTGCAGAAGTTCATAGCCAAGAAAAGAAATAATTTTGAGTTCTTGATGGCATAACTATGTCAGAAATCATGATTTTCATACCACAAAATTGCGACTTGACAAATTGGTTTTTATTCTAGAAGGTTATCTGGACACAAATGTTTGCATCAATTTTCCGACAGCGTATTTTAGGTATTAATTGGCCATTGAGGCGTATATAAGTCACAAAAGACCACGAATCTACAAATAATTTTAAACAAGCAGACAATACTATAAATATAGAGATAGTAAAATTGATAGTGGTCATGCCTTATAATAGCATTATCTGAACATTTATTAATCTCTTAACATTTTTGGTTTCTTCGCCTATTATATTTTAACCTTTTAACCACCTTATTGCTTTAAATATTTTATTTTGGATAGACTTAATTTCAAGTATTGTAGTTTTCAGAACAATCTAGACGAGCTGTGAGCTGATATTCTAAAATATCACGAATGAGGTTTTCTGCGATCTGATTGTTCGAAATAACGTGCATGAAATAAAGGGCAAAAAATGGCTCGGACAACCAGGAAAAACCGCTAGTTCCAAAAAGTTTGATCTCTGATAATATACCGCAATTATAACTTTCCGATAACAATCAATAAATACCTCAATTATGGAAACGATTTACAAACGATATTTAGCTCAAGGGATGAGTAAATGTATTGAAAAGCGTGCTAAATGCGCTATTTATTGTAAAACATGAAATAAAAACATAGAATGAAAGACAATTGTAGGCTACGCTGTTTCAAGGTAAACCTAACACTTAAATTACAATTAATGCATTAAATTCCTGATGAACTATTGTACAATATATATCACAGAAGTCTTTGTATATGTCTCTGTTTATTCAACAATGTCGGGTTGCGAACAAAGCGACACGGACCCCCCGGGTCGCGCTTTTTGACTTAAATATTTACGAAAATACATGTATTTTTTATACAAAATATTGAATTAAGCAAAGCGTGGTCTTTCTTTTCAGCCAAAACGGGTTCGAATCAATTTATCAAGTTAATAGAATATATTAAGAGATACTACTTACTTTATAATTTCAGAATCGAGCGCTGCAAAGTTTGTCAAAGATTTCCCATATTTTATTTGTCACTGTAATTTCAATACGAAGGTAACTCCACAAATATTAATTTAAGTATATTTCGAAACAATCCCAAAATAAATATATCAAGAACGCACGTCATTTGAAAGATTGGAATTTTCTGCATCGTTTATAGTAAATTTCAAGAGATAAACCGAATCAATCACCGCTGCATATGATTTTTAAGAATCGACACGTACTAAACCTTGTTAATTTCTTTATTTTGATGCTAGATTTGTAACAGATAATGCAAGGTAATTTTCTTTAAACTCCAAGGTAGATCTATTTTTCTTATCATCACAAAGCCGAATTTCACGAAAATATACTTATTGTCCTTTTGATTAAGCCTCTTATCTAGCTATATCAACCTCAATTCAGTTTAAAATATCAAGATTTTGAAATTTGCTTGCAAAAACAAACATTTGGTAAAAACACATATATTTCTTCCAGAATTTGGAGAAACAAACTACAGGTATAAAGAAATGTTTAGCAACCTATGAGAATCATAAAGTTCTACTAAATATGTTGTAAACTAAAGTAAAACGCTAATGGTTTGAACATGCTCAAATTAGATTTGAGCAAAAACACAAAAGATCACGCCCACAAAATTTACGCATGCTCAGTACAGGATAACGTAAAGTACGCAACCCGCTATGTTGCTGTCGGAATTCCCTTTGCTTGGTTTATGAATTGACATTGAATTCCAAATCGTGAATTGAAAATTCGCCGCGCAATGCGATTCCAATGTTTGTTTTATTTAAATTTCTTTTGGAAAAGGGTTACCACACGCTTTTAAATTTTTGTGTTCAAATTTACCAAACACGGAGTTCTGAAATACTCTGGAAGCTAAATTCACTTTCAGCGCATCGTTGTGTTCCCAACTCTTTTTTTGTTTCAAGTAAATATATGAACTCAAACATGGCAAATGTGTGGTAACCATTCATTGAAAGACAAAATAAAATAAAATCACACACTCATAACACACGCCTTGAGGTGTTTACCAAAATATCGTAAGCAAAGTATCCCGCAAAAATCCGGTGTTTAAAAAGGTCTTGACAACAAGAATAAATACAGCTGTCTACATACTACAGAAAGGTACTTTTCTTAGACTAGAATGTCATGTTATATTGTGTGTTATAAATCCAAATATTTTTAGATACTATATAATTAAAATACTTTCAATATTTTTCTTGAATAAGGAAAAATCAAATGAAATTTTAACAAACAAAACAGTTTGTAATGAAATTGACAACATCTCTTATCAAAATAAGATAATCTATATCATAACATTATAAAACATTCGACCAAATACTACAGATAGACGAAAGAATATTTTGAAGTTAATACAATAATCTATGCGTCTAGAAATATCGCGTAATATATACACACTATATTTCAATTACTAATCTCTAATTGTTCAAGACATATTCCTCTGATTAATTTTGGAATAGTATATGAATAGAATGATCTCCAGATAAACACAAACGTCTAGCAATACAATTCCACATGTCAGAACTAAGAAAATGCTCAGAAATACTAATAATCTAACATTCTCTACAACGATAAACAGTGTTGATTTAAATTTCCCAGGATATATTGAATTTCTGTCAAAAATGTGTTAAAACACTGGATCAACACATGTCATGGAACAAGGTCTTGAGTACTTAAACAGTGGCAAGACCCTTTGCATTCTCTTCGCCGCGGATGATAGTCAAAACGTTCAATACTCCTTGCTCTATTCTGGTCAATTACCCAGGAATATAAAACGTTTTGCAGCTGTTTAAGTACTCGACACCTTGTTTCATGACATGCGCTTATCTAGAGTTTTAACACCCTTTTGACAGAAAAACTCAATCGAATTCTAATAAAGCCTTTCCAAACTCTACAGTTCAAGTTCAATTTCAGTCACATATGGCCAACAAGGAGTCCCAAACATAAGAGCATATCTGTTCTGGGAAGTGGGCAATCGAGAAAAAAGCTACGATTGTTTGAAGTATAGACCTGTTTTTCCATAGTGGGCTCTTTTATCATTTCGACATGAGTTCCGACTTTCGAATGAGCACTATTTCTGAAACATGGTGCTTTCAACATTAATTAAATAAAGCAGCTTATAAGAGTCCAAATCGAAAAATTATTGTCGCCATTCCTATTTATTTTGTATGGGCTACTCGATTCTGGAAAAGGAAGATTTTTTGCTGTCATGTGCACTTCAAGCATGATGGTGATTTCGGGTTATAGGCATACAATGGTTGTGTGTCGTCTGCAAATTAGCAACACGAGGTACTGGTTGGTATAATGTTAGTCAAGTCGTTAACATAAATAATTAACAATAGTGGCCCAAGTATAGACTTTTTTGAATCCCACACGCTATGTGTGCGTGTGTGCGCAATTTTATTTTATTTTTAAAAGCACATATAGCGACGTCAGTGAATTTACCTGAACACAAATGACTAAAAGCAGACAAATATGACAAACACGTTTTTTATGGAAATTACTGACCTGGTTGATGCACACTATAGTTAGAGGCTTCAAGTTTATAGATTTATAACAAAAATGAAACATTCTAGATTTCCGCAACTTCAAGTTTCACACCAGAAGGTGATCATCAGGCGATTTATTTCAATTATCCTACAAAAATTCATCCCTATCCTATATGAGCTACTCAGTTTTACAGTTGATTGGTTATTGACTATGCTATTGTTTATTTGATTATGTCTATTGTATAAAATTCCGGTTTTAGTTGTTACGATGTCTTTAGATTAGTGACTCATGATTAGTGATCAGAGATAAAATTTGTTCTCGTGGTGACATTTGGAAATCAATTCCGATCTTTTGTTAAGTGGGTTGTCTTTCTTGTAGGTTATAATGTGATATATTTCGGTTAGGTATAGATTACATTTTTTGAGGTGATTGTTGTAGGCTGCATTGATTGCTAATATTGACCAGTTGATGTTGTATGATTTACCGTTTTCTTTAAGATTCCTTATATGTTTTGAAAGTTCGAGAATCAGAAAATTGATCTGCTTCCAATTATAACTGCCTGATCCCCATGGCAAAGTTGAAGATAGAAGACGCAACCATAACTAATCAAACATTGAGTAGAGAACAAGTAGCCTCTTGCCTTATTTTTACTCTTTTCTTCTTTTCTTTCAAATTAGTAAAGGTCAAGGCGGGATACAGCCTACTTATCCGTTCCTTATCTTTAACTGATAACGTTATTTTGAGGATATTTATATGAACCTCATCTTTGATTTTTTTCATTTCATTAATTTTATTTCCATAGTATTCAAATAATTCAAATTCTTAAAAACTATCATACTTAAAAAGCAAATTACAAAGGTCTAGTTGGTCTATATATATGTACATATTTCAAAACCATAAACTAAAATAAATATAAAAGCTAATTTCAAAATGATCTAACTCTACTAATACTTGGAGTTTAATCAATGATTAAACTCCAACGTCCGCCTTTATGCACAACCTGCAATCAAATCATTTCCCCATATCTTGTGAGTGCGTCGTATAAAATTAATACATTATTTGAGTATAGAAAAGAGATTAACTAGAAGGTAAGATATTTTGCCTAGGAAGTTTCAAAGTAAAGAGAAAGCATGATGTGAATTTAAAACAATCAAACGTTGGCATAAAATAATTCATAAAATCTCAAATGTTTTTCAAATAAAATTGCTGAATGGCGAGCAGCGCTTCATCAATTCAGTCGAGTTATTCAGATTGAAGCTTTAGCTGAATAGCATTAAAATTTGACGGAATACGTTGTAAAACAGCTGCAGGTATACTTTGACATGATATGATATATTTTCGTCAATAAAGATCGATATACTAACTGTGGCCATTCATTTCAAAATGCTGGTGCGCATAAGTGGAATGATCTGCCGTCAACAATGAAGCATGTTTCAAGGAGGACCAGTTACAAGTGTCTCCTTCAGAAGCATTCACTTGGAGCTTAGTTATCAACTCTGCAGTATTGCATTGTTTGTGATTTTTCCTTTTCATATTGATATCTTAGTTAGTCAGTCATGTGAAAAATATGTATTAATTAATACTGCTATCAGTTTATGCACACTTATCATGTCTTTCTGAATAAATGATGATGATAATGAGCAATGTGTTTGCCTCCTCTTACATAAATCAACCATACAACCAATCAATCCCAGTACGAAATACACTATATATTAGTATTAAATTTCAAAGCAATTGAAAATTTTGCGTTACTACAATGCTTTCATAAATCAATTGCATCCAATTTTGATTTGAAGATTGCCAACGTTGGTGCAATTACAATTCGTTCTGTATTTCGCTCCATCACGACATGAATCGTAAACAGAAATAGTTATTGATGCTACTTTATCAAAACAGATATTAGGATGTGTTAGATCTATGATAGTACTGAGATTTATTGGTATTATTAAGAGCTCAACAAATTTGACATCGCAATGAAATGAGCAGTTCGTTTCAGGTAAAATTGCTTTTCGGGAATATATGTGACCTGGAAGGGACACTTCCCTGTCGATCTTCGCAAGTCAATTTCAAAAACTAGAATAATCCTGGAAAAAAACTAATTTATTGCCACATTCGGACTAAAGAAAGGTTTCTCCGTCTAACACATATGTCAAAATAATAGGTTCATGATTGAGCTGCAAAATTAATATTGCATTCAACAAGGAGAAACTTTTAAATTTGGATCCTTCATTGAGCATTTTCCAACAAAAAAAAAAAAATAAAAGTCAGTAATTACGGAAGAATCAATGAAACATTCACTCTCAACTCTATTCAACTAATTGAAAACGGTGATTAGTTTTATGTACTCTGATACAAAGGCGCTGGGTGCGTAGTGAGACATGTAAGTGGCTTAAAATTCATGAATCACCAGGACGGGTGCCAGGCGAGGGAATTTGGCCAATTGAATTTCTCATAGCACCCACAGTGTTTGTATCAGAGTACTTAAACTATTTTACTATTAAACAGAGTACGTACTTTTCTATTTGTTTTATAAAATAAAAAAGATGTTTATTTTGACATTTGAAGAGTCATATTAATGATCATATATAAACTCTCCTAACATGATGTCGTCGTACAGACTAGAGAGAACACGGATTTTCAATAGAAACACGCTGCGTATTTTGTGAAAAGCTAGGGTATAAAAATGGAAGAAGATAGATTGAATTCAATCCTGAAGAGTATTGGTTAAGTCTGACAACAGTATTTATATCGAAGAATTAAAGAAAATATAGAGTAGTATGTAATTATTCGTATACATTATCCTACGCGTTTGTACTTTCGAAGCAATGAAATTTATCGAAGCGTACCATGTCGCTTGGCGTTTATCAACTGCAGAAAAAAATCTGTATAGAACTGCGGACAGAAACATTCAACAAGGAAGCTTTAGAGTGTATTTTTAATTTCTGATTTGCTTTAAAGTGATTGAATTTCTTGTTCCTGATTTGAAGGGTATTTTCAAGCGCTCTATCAAACAAAGGTCTTGCTTCATTTAAAAGCCATTTTGTTTCTGCAGCTATTTTGTTGGGTTTTGGGGATTCAAGTCAAAGGCCATGATTTTGCTATTTTACGTAGCCTGTCACAAACATTATAAGAACAACCAATCATCTATCAGTATCAAATTCGATAATTTTGCAAATCTTGATATTTATGTCTCAAGCTATCAGAAGGCTCCTTAATTAACTTTGAAATAAGTTGGCACAAATTTTCATCATTAAATTGTCCAAGACGTCAGCAACAAAGGCGGCTTTCAGACAAACAGATTTAACTGTCATTTTTTCTCCATTAGTAGCAATTAAGCTGGATAGAAATCATGGCTGAAGCCTTCTCGAATGGATCAATAAAAATTTATAATAATGTGCTGTTAAACAGCAATGTAAATCAAAGTGCAATCTAATTCATCAATAAAACTCGCAAGCAGGTAAAGTATCAACCCGGTATCAACCAACACCAAAGCAATTATTTCATGTATAATTGTTCTCAAATAACATGAATATAAGGTGTTTTATCTTCTTAACGATTGTTATAGGGTATTTAGAATATTTATGGTTGGAATGAAATCAATATGAAAACATGATCATGTACACTAGAGATGTCAACAAAATAGAAAAATTACAACACTTCAGATTTTCATAAAATAGAAGATTACAGCACTTCAGATTTTCATAAGAAATATTCTTATTCTCGTTATAAACTTGAACTTTCATAGTAGAAAACCATTTTAAATGAAGGAATTTGGTTTTACAAACAAACTACAGCCATGAATCTATATTGCTAAATATTTAAAAAAAATATACCATTGTCAGAATCGTTTAAATAAAAATAAAGAAATTTTAAAGAGGGAAATTTTACTTTAACCTATTGATTTTCGCTTATATGCGGTTATGGAATCAACAAACATGACGTAATGGTTTCACCTATCCTCATTCCATAACGGCCCTCAACTCCACGTAGACGCTCCGGTGAGGGCCTGATAAAATTCAGCTAGCAAAGCAATGCGCTGCCAAGCAGGGAAAGCCTACCTGGCCAATCACAGAGCGGTATGTTATCACGTGGGCTTCGATCGTATTACAATTTTTGAGTTTCTGTTTGAAATTTCGATTTTCAATATTATGAATATGTTGTTTTATCTTTCGAGTAAAAAGATACACACATACCCTGAACGAATTTGGCTACAACATCCACATGATGCATATCATCGCAGTTTGTATTCACCATCCCATTAATCATATTTACGTTATTGGTGCTGTTTGTGCCGACCATAATGTTGTCGATTTTTGATATCTATTTGATTTTGGAATACAATAATGAAAAATATACAAACGTCAAACGCTGAACGAATTTGGTTGCGACAGCCACAAGCACATTATCGAAGACTCCTAACATCTCGCCTCGTTGAACACGAATACCACAGCCTAGCTCTACCCATGATTTGCCGTATTAAATCACATATTCCTCGTATATACTGCTCAATTTTGTTTATGTGGAATTTCAAAGCCAATTTATCCTTTTATTTTTCTTCTCTCATGCTTGAAGTTTGATTAAATCAATAGATTTTCCGTATTAAAGTTTTTTTTTTTTCAAAATAAAAAAATTTGAAACCATAAACGCAAAAAAACTTCTTTTGTTTCTTGAAGTATAAGAACCAATCATCAATGAGTTTATGCCCACCACGGAGTGTTCTGCTCTGTGATTGGCCAGCTAGATTTTTCCTGCCTGAGCCATTTTTTTGAACGTATCACTTTGCTAGGTGAATTTTATTAGGCCCTCACTGGAGCGTCTGCGTGGAATTGAGGGCCGTTATGGAATGAGGCTAGGTTTCACCGCATAGCTTTGAGGTGTCATGATAACAAATGCAAGGCCCAAATCGTAACTCGACCTTAATGGATCAATTTATTGGCCTCTTTATCAGGCAGCTGATATAATAAGGAGCTGTGTATAGAGCATTACGTTAATTAGATTCACCTGCCACCCATTGATTCAATTTTAAACTCATAATTTCTTATATTTACTAACCTGCGGGAGATTTTTTATGTATACAGAGAGTCACATACCTGTCACACGAAGTAGTTTATAAATTATTTTTTTCTACGCAAACAACCTGAACATTTCATAAAAATTAGTGTTATTCAGACATGAATACACTCCATTGGTTTAATATGACTGATCCGGATACAGATATGACAGATTATTTACTTATACGTAAAGTGAGAAATATTATAAGAACCAATGAATAAATAATTGAAATCTATAATTCAGATTTCATAATTACAAAGTCTCCATATAATGCAAACATCATAATATCTAATAAACACACAATCAAATCACCGGATCGATATTGTAGAAGCTGATTTTTTAAACAGTCTATGATGTATGTATTAGTTGTTTTAATTAGATTATTCTATATAAAATCTACAAGAAATAATCGTGATCTACGTTTTAAATGAGTAAGACCTGTTTATGAAACAATTGTTTTTCTATAAAGCGCCTAATCATGTTGGGTTTTATCTGATCACGCTGCATGTGTCAAGACAGAAATGATTTCTAAAACTCCGCTTCCTTTGATCAATAAAAGCTATATATTATCAGGACAATATAATGTACTTGCTTCGTCAGCAAACTATAGTTATATCAACAGAAATATCCCGACTGATTGTCATATTCCTTAAGCGATCGTGATATAAATAAGTTACATGATGATATGACAACAAAAATCAATTATTTTGCCAAGAAGTCCTACTTGACATGGAAAAAAAGATCGAACCGTTCACAACACGAAAAACAGTGACAATCACTAGCAAAGAAGTTACTAAAATAGCGGTAAAGGACTCTGGGGAATGGCGAAGTCGAAGGCATTTTCTGTTTGCTGCCATTGCGTCTGCTGTTGGCTTAGGAAACGTTTGGAGATTTCCTTCTTTGCTAAAAATTCACGGAGGAGGTGAGTGAGCTTGAGTAACTACATGCTTCATTGTACTGAGCAGAGCAACAAAAAACAGAACACGATATATTCCAGTAGTCTTCAGGCAAATGGTAGAGAGAGTGAACTAGTTTACATCGGTTTCGACATAAGAATATATTTGCAAGACACCTGCATATAACATCCCCGAATCGGGGGTTTTGGTAGGTTTTTCAATTTTTCCAAAATGATTAGAAGATATTGCTACAGTAACAGGGTATAAGTCTGTCCGTATACAGTGTCGCTCTATTACTCCTGAATCAGGCGAAGCAAGATAAGATGATACGACATCAGTTCATAGCCGCGTTTCAATTACCTTAATAAGGTTGAAATGCCACAATGTATACCTTCGTACGAATCACATACCGGACTGTATTTAACATTGAAGATTTCCCTCGAAAGTTTTTACCGCAAAGAGAGAGACAAATAATAATTGAAAACACCCAATGTGCGAGAAATGTGCCTGCACAACGATATATTTCACGGTATCATTAATTGTTATAATAATTGGAAAATTTGGTATTTTAATAGCAATAAATTTATATTATAAAATGAAGGTTATTTAGCGACAAAAACTACAAGAAATGGTTGCCGAAAAAGTTTTGATATCATACCCCTTGGAACACATCATAGTATCGTCAGTTCAAAACAGAATAAAAAATTAAGTTACAAATTATTTATAGGCTAAAAAATCAAATAGATTAGTGCATCCTAATTATTTAGAATTATACTGCTAATAATGGAATTTCATGATGGTATATGCGATAAAAAAACACACAGTGACTGGCGCAACAGTTTCGATTTAATCTAAAATCATCTTCAGGAGAGGTAAAAAGAGAGACTTAAAAGTTACGTGAATGTTTTTTAAAAATCTAATTTATTTGCCTATTGAATTTATCAGAACGGTATTAAACATTTTAAACAATAAATAAACAATGTAAAATAATAATAATCTATTGTGTATATTAATTATTGTGTATATTACAAAAGAGACCGGGTACGGATAAAGTCACTTTGAGTGTTGAGAGTCGGTTTTCTCTCACGGATCACTGGCATCTCATGGCTAAGCAGTGAAGTTTGTATAAACACTCAGAGCAATTCTATCCGTTCCCGGCTTCTTTTGTCATTTACAAACAAAACCTTATAATGTAATTGAATAGATTATTATTATTTTGCATTGTTTAATTATTAGCAGTATTTTTCTAAAGAAATAGCATGTATTAATTAATTTAATTTAATAGCCTATAAATAATTTGTAACTTCATTTGTTATCCCTTTTTGAATCGACGATGATTGATGTATGATATCAAACGTTTCACCAACCACAGCACGTTTTTTTCGCTAACCTTCATTTAAAAATGTTTTACAAGGAATCTCTCTATCCATAAATTTCAAAACATGTTTTTTCCCGTTTTTTCTTCACGGTGATATATAATTGAAATTAGTAGATTATGTTGAGGTTGAATGTTCTTATTGTTTTTTCATTATCAAATTGTGAGAAGTCCTCTAGAGTTATAAGCATTTACAACAAAATGAATGTCATCTGTTCACAGTTTTCAAATTGTTTATTCCAACGGCTTTCTGAAAACTAATGACTGCCTAGCCATGTTTCAAATGCAAAAGCCTCACAGATAAATGTTTCAATAACTGTTGGATTTGAAGATTTAAATTAAATACAAGACTGGGCCAGAATGGGTGCGTCTTATGAATAAATTATTGATTCTGATGTAAAATGTTTGGCAATCATTTGATCGGTCCAAGTTTGAAGCCGATATAGAAAAATATCCGATAAGAAATGGCAGAGATATCGATATTGCCATACGCTTATACTGCCACGCGTTTAATTTACGAATTGCTATGTCGTAACTTTTCAATTTATGGAAACTGTAGTTTACAGGAAAAGAAAATCACTTCTCTCATTGGTTTATTTATTTTACAACTCAAACTATGTCGACTATTTTGCCGTATTTCAAGATGTGGAGACAAAAATATGAGTGTTTTAAAACTAGACCTTGGATTTGACAAATGCATCCAAATAATCTTCTTATTTTAACATTTGAAATGGCTTTTGACTATATTTGAAAACTAGGGCAAAATGGGAGGAGTAAATTAACAGGCAAGTAAGAATTCGAAAGTTATAAACTATAAATCATTGCAATTCGCAAGGTGCAGTAACGCGACCAACTTCAACACACAGCTGGAAGTCTTGGTGAAGCACCAAACACTTCTAGTACAAACATTCTAATCTCATTTGAGACTTGGCTGAAAGTCCGATTCGTATTTTGAGAATGGAATCGTGATATATAAAAATTCAGACATCATATAGCAATTTTGTAATCATTTTCCCCTTTCTATGACCATTTTATATGCATTTGAGTTAAGAAGGGTTTGACCGCAAAATTACTGTCCCTGTAAAAGCTGTCATGCTGTGATTCTATTGTTTGATCGGTTCAACACCTACACTGCACCTTGCAAATTGCCAATTGAGTTGTGCATGTCTATTTTTCATGAATTGTCTTTAGATCTTCCTAAGAAACGGAGGCAAGCGCATGCTTACAGAATCTCACTTTCCTCAAAGAGTTCCTTTACTTGTGAATGACACTTTAAGTTAAATATACATTTTGATGGAAACCTATCATGTACAAGAAATGTTTTGATAAACTGTGAATATTACAAATAATTATACAAAATACAACTAAAACATCAAAATAATACTAATTTTGGATTATGTCTTTCATATTAGGACTAGGAATGTCTCACCCGCATTTGGTATCCAAGTAAATACATTGCTTCCTATCTAACGTTTGATAACTGTTTTTAACAATCTGTTTTTGATGTATTTTTTTAATTATTTCTTCAGGTGCATTCTTGCTTGCATATTGTATCGTTACTTTAATATGTGGTATTCCAATGCTCTATTTGGAATTCAGCATTGGTGAACTTTTAAAGAAGAATTTGATACATGTTTGGGGTCATGTCCATCCTCTTGCAAGTGGAGTTGGTTTGTCGAGTTGTCTCCTCAGTATTTTTATATCTTCATACTATGTTGTAATCGTTACATGGTTGCTTCACTATTTCCTTTATTCATTTCAAAGTCCATTGCCTTGGATATTTTGTCCATTGTAAGTAATTCATTTGAAATAACAATTCCACGATATCAGTTACATGGAAGCATACGGGTATACTAATGATTTACAGCAGGATTCAGGATGTTTCATTATATGCTGGTATAATAAATCATGAGTTGAAAACAACTGTTATTGGTAAAAGGATATATAAAACTTTATAAAATTGTGCCGTTCCAGAATAATTTAGATCACTAGTATGGCCGTATGGTGTCAAATATATTTCTTTAATACTTACGTCTGCACTCCTCTCATCAGTTTGATAAAGTTGATTTAATAATTGTGAAATCTTCCATGTAGCAATAAAGACGATTTGGGACAAGAATCAGTAAATACAAGTTTAACCATTGCTCAAGTGGAATGCCGTAAAACAACACCTGAGGCATACTATTGGTATCGTGAAAGTTTGAACATCTCATCGGATATTGGATCAAATTTTCAATGGAATACGTATTTGATTATAGTGGTTGCCTTCGTTTGGTTTTGTGCCTTTCTTAATCTTCGGAAGGGAATCCAAAATGCAGAGAAGGTAGGTGAATTATTGATTAAAATAAACAATGCAAATTACTTAATTAAAAACATTATTTTCGTGTATATGTTCAGGCATACATAACAATAATTGCATGATATGTTTGCTCCAGTGAAGTCAATAACAAGTTATAATTGGGTGGGATATTGAAGGTTGAAAAGCAAGACCATCGTATTTTTATACATACAGGCTTGTTGTTCTTTCGAGTTCAATAATCCCCTTTACCCTACAAATAATATAGCTAAGGACATATTGTAACTCCTAAAATGGATAATGTAAGTATTTTATTACATTAAAAAATGCAGATCTTTATTATTACACATTTCGCTTCCCCATAATACTTGATACAGTACGAAATTAAACAACAACAAAAACAAATGAAAATTCAATACTCTTGTTAAACGCGACTATGATTAGTTTATATCTTTGTTTGCATATTTTTGATTATACTCTTCCTAACATTGATTTTCTAAAAAAACGTGTTTGTGAACTATTTCCATGAATATTTTCTGGTTGACACAAACTGCATGTTCTCTACCCATGTCTTTCTTAATCCTTTCTATCCAGAATGAAATTCGGATTGGAGATTATTTTGCTCAATTTTGAGGGACCAGTGTATTAGATTGGTCCAAAAAACAAAAGTTTGAAAGTTGAACTGCATTCCCAATTTTATTGTTCTTCTGGGTAAAAAAATCATAAGTGCAAAATTTGAGATCAAAAAAATACTGTTGGGATTTTGTTGGGAAATATCAGCACAGCATAGATCCTAAGTTCAAGAAAAGCAAAATCTGTCAACACCTTTTCATTTCACACCTATTTTTAGTTTTATAGAAAACCACACACTTCTATCATCTGTCAAAATCACAGTGGAAGCCATACATTCAAATGCATCAGTTTGAAACACAACTTTTTAGTATAGGTTCTCAACCAATAGTCTTTTAAATGCCACAGTACTATTTCTGAGATTGTTACCTTCATAGAAATAAAACATTTTTCAACAATACTTTACTGATATTTGGATATGCAATTAATAAATATTAATAATATATATATTTTTAAATTTTGAAGGGTTTTTCTCATTGACATAGTGTATTAATTTAGAGGGGCATTGAGCACCCATTTCCCAATGTATTTTTGAACTCAAATTTTGCACTTATGACTTTCTTACCCACTATTGCAATAAAATCGAGAATGCAATTCAACTTTCAAAGTTTCATATTTTTGGAAAAATCTAATGTGCATAGTTAATTATTAACAATTAAGGATAAGGAAAACTTTAACATTTATGTAGCTCTTTGTACATTTGGTTTGATTAAAAGCGTGTTACAAATTTATTAAGTTATGGAGCTAAAATATGTTTTTATCAATACAATTAAATAAAATTACTGAGAAGAATTTAAAAATGTTCGTTTTTTTCATTATTATTTGAAAGCAAAGTAAAATTAATACGGTTTTTATATTTCTTTAAAAGCCAACCTAGTTGTTGTGTCATGTAAAGTGTACATTAGCAGGAAGGTTGTTCCAGAAGGCAGCATAATTAAAGGAGCAGCTGCCTTTCAAAGGGAGTATAATACCCATAGGTAGTTCCAATAGTATACTTTTTATTGATCTAAAACTATAATGCATCTTAGTTTTCAAGGAAACTAAATCCCTTAAATAGGCTGGTAGTACTCCTTATATCACTTTGAAAGTAAGCACAATTGACGTTATTTGGATGAAATGTAATTAATTAAATGTAAAGATGTGTTGCATTGTTACCTTATCAAATAAATTCCTAAAGATTACTATACGAATAAGCCTTTTCAATGAAAATTTTGATGACTTTTTCTGTTTCAGACAATAACTGGAAATGTGATTTTTCCTTATATTGCTTTGACACTACTATTGCTGAGGACCGTTTTCATCAAAGGATCGTCGACTGGTTTGGAATATCTATTTAAGCCAAAGGTTTATCTTAAAGCTGGCATATCTATATATCTTTTTGATCTGTGTGTATTCGTTGCCTATTGGCTTAATAAGATATCTCATATAGCTTTTAAGGCAAAATATTTCAGCCGAATTGTATAAGCTGATACAGAAGACAGCTCATTCTATCATCGATGTTACTTCATCAGCCCTAGATGCCCCCATGTAATACATGTTCAAATCCTACTACGCTAAGAAAAGAAGACAGACTGATTGTTAAATGATAAACTATCCAAAACTCAATATTTACATTGTATATGTTCCAGTATAAATAACAATACGGTAGATATGGGGTAGATATGATTTTTTAATTCTTTTATCATGTAAATGGTGTGGGTACCTAGCCCAGGGGGAACCTCCAATAGGCGCTATACGAAGATGTATCATTTTTTATGTACCATTTTGGCATCACGCTAGTAATCAATACAATTGGAAAATAGCCTTCCCATTATGTTCTTCGTCTTGAGTCCCTGTTGACAGATTCTATGAATCGATTGACACAATAAGCTCAAACATTGTCCTCCTAACTATTGTAGCTATTGTAGAAGCACACAGATCGGTCATAAACCCTGCTTAATTGGTCAATATAGTCGTACATCCAACACTAATTAGTGTCTTTCCAATAGAACTCCATTAATCCCATCTAGCTTTCCATGCAAATTGGTCTGGTGAAGATGGCAACGGAGCCTATTCTATTCATGCACAAATGCTTCGAAAATCGAACAATAGATGCGTTATTCAGTTATTTGAATAGATCAATGGCTATAACTTCATGCAAAATTTTCGCCGGCGGTGAACCTGTTATATTTCATGCTCTGTAGTGCCAGGAATGATGCTGTGACGCTGTGAACATTATATTGAATGATTTTTTTCTATTTTACAGTGGTCCCGTCTAGGAGATCTCAAGTTGTGGACAGACGCAGCATCACAAGCACTCTTCTCAATTAGTCTTGGCAGTGGCTGTATGGCTGTTTACGGATCAATGAACCGTTGTAAGAAGAAGATGAATTGTTTAGCAGACGCAATGATTGTCACATTGGCTGACAGCTCTGCATCTATTCTAGGTGCATTAGCAGTCTACAGCATACTTGGAATCAGGTTATAATTACACTAATTCACTAACTTAATTATTACATAACGAGCATACAGTGGAGTTATACACTACTGCTTCTTAAAATATTGTTATCAAAAAATATTCTTAACCTAGGTATTGGCATTGGGCAAACAGGAATTCATGAATTTAATTATCAAGGTTAATTGATTTATCGGTACTTCTCGACGCTATACTAGAATCTTGTTAGGTTTTAAATGCTTTGTTTATAAAGTTTTTTTTAATTTAAACTTCGAACAGCAAATGTAAAATTGATGGTATAGGTAGAATGCTCTACTTTTGAACATTCAACATTCAAGTTGTATAATGTGTCTTTAGGGCTCAAGAGCGAAGGAACGAATGTCTACTGAACGAGCAGCATAACATTGTCAATGTAAGCAACTTGTCATCAAGTCTCTTTGGCTTACAGAAAAATTGTTCAATATCAAAGTTTTTAGAGGAAGTAAGTACACAACATATCCTACAATGTACAGAGTAATGAAATTAAGCAACCTATTGTAAAGTATGAAAGCTATATTTAGAGAATGTTATACGAAACAAATAAAGTCAAACGCTATTCATGGAAAACTTTTCTATATGATTCACCAGCATGCTCTACAGAATCCTGGTTTTTCGTAGTAGTAGTAATAGTATTAGTAGTAGTAGTAGTAGTAGTAGTACTAGTAGTAGTAGTATTAGTAGTACAGACAGTCACATTTTAGGAATGTTCCG
Organism: Haliclystus octoradiatus; assembly: GCA_916610825.1. Classification (NCBI taxonomy): domain Eukaryota; kingdom Metazoa; phylum Cnidaria; class Staurozoa; order Stauromedusae; family Haliclystidae; genus Haliclystus; species Haliclystus octoradiatus. The sequence continues at coordinate 16,668,580 of OU744451.1, forward strand.
TCCCACTTACGCCTAAAATATTTGTTACACAAAGCACGCCACATATAACGGCCAGACATAGCAGGCAAAGAAACTTGTAAATAAGACAGTTCACGATACAAAACATTATGAAAAGATACTACTTGCACATATACGTCGAAACATCTCACTCAGTCGTCAGTGAAGGATGTCATACAGCGGTTGAGGGACATACGTTAACAGAGTGAGTGAAGTGAGCAATAGCAGAGGTAGAGGGGGGAAAGTTATCAAATTTGAGCAGTAGTCAGTAAGTTGTGCCAATGTTACCCTAAAGCATGCTGAAGCGTCATAAGCTGAGTCAAGTGGAGTCAATACTGTAGTTGATAGAACATACTTTTCAGATGCACATAGTAGAACAGGTTCTATGGTGTGTCTGAAAAGATGTAAGCTATTTATACCTCTATTGCCTGCACAAGCCTGACGTCTACGTTTGGTTAAATCATCTAGAGATGATGGAAGTACAGACCATAGGTAGTTGAACGAATCTACAGGTTCTATGTCACCATTTGATGTAGCAAGGTTTGCCTGTTTTTTGCATAAAGCAATAAATTTATTCTTACTCGTTACAGTTGTCAAGCCTACAGTTTTACCAACCCGTTCAACTTCATCGAGAAGTTGTTGTGCATCAGATAAAATAGCAATATCGTCAACGAATGAGAGGGCCGATACGCTGCGGTCTGGAAGACGTGAAGACCTACTACGATGAAGAGTAAATCCTGAATGGTCGGCGCATGAAATATGATAAACATATTTAATAAATAGAGTAAATGAAAAAAGGACAAGGTGTCGCCCTGTACTATAAGCCACAAGCTGTCGAGAAATCATCAGTATCAGTATAGTGAGTTCTAACAAATGCCGAGGTAGAACAACAAAATGACATGATAGCATCGATAAGAACAATAAGCTCTTTTGAAGACAATAAAATTGCAAAACGATTTTTCATGCTACTCTTAAAATAAATCATAATTTCAGTTATGTTAATCTGTATATACGGATGATCTTGCTATAATTTGTTTTTCAGGCTGAAAGTGGTACTGGATTGGCTTTCATCGATTTCACTTACACAATAGCTTATGTACCAGGCGCAACTCTGTTTTCTGCCCTTTTCTTCCTTACATTGTTCTCATTGGGGTTTACTAGTTTCATTTCATTTCTTGTATCTGCAAATGAAATACTACGAGCTGCTTTCAGACAAAGTAGAAGAAAACAGATGTATTATTTCGGTAAGGGAAACTTTGAAATTCAGATATCGCTTTTTCATCTCATAAAAAAACATGAAGTTTATATCGACTGCACCTTAATGTTTGAAGTTAAACATAAATAAATTATTTGATACGGTTCGAGCCCTTTTTTGCTTTGATGTGGGTTATTAAACGGCTATACTATAAATAAATTAACAACTATCATATGTATACGCTTTGAAGCAGACCAATTACTTGAGTAACAGCTCATTTCTCTCCTCTTGAGTCTCAAAAGAAAGCTTTTCAAATCTGTTCGTATCTATTCGTATTTCAGCTCTTGGTTGTGTTTTAATGACGTTGACAAGTGTGTTCTATACACAACCATCTGGTGAATACTTTATTCAATTGTTTGGATCTGATAGTCAAAACATCCCAGTTCTTGTAATCATGCTTTTTGAGGCAATGGCTGTGGCATCGTCAAAAGAAATAAGGTATTTTTTTTCTTCAGAAAACAAGACATTTGAAACACGATAATTGTTTTCATGCAAGAGTTTACTTTTAGGGATATCAAACCTTAGCTGAATAATCATAGAGCTTTGGATTGAATCGTATCTCCAATCCATTATACCCTGTTGATTATACCCGTAATGTTGATCAGTATCCGATCCTTCTTACACTGAAGCTAATAATGTTTCTGCTGTAGTTCTGGCCCGTCCATAAATAAGCATTTTTATTGTATCAAGCACAACACAGATCATTGATTGGTTGTCTGTTAAACGACGTAAACTCTTTTGCTCTTAAAATGCAGAAGCATAGAATAGTAAATTAACCTGGATTGAAATTGTCTATGATCCTCGTTCTAATAGCGGCTCTAGATTAAAAATCAATAAAATTGCTAGCAAACTTCTGCTGCTGTATATATAGATGGCTAAAACAGAGCCGTATAAACTAGTTGTAATAACATCTACGCAAACTAATGCAATTTACTTTGTTTAATTATTTTCTTCAAACGTTTTGTACAGCTCTTCTCGTCAATTTTATCTTGTTGGTAAATGCTGCACAGCATACCACGTGGCGAAGCACACAAATAATTCCATTATCAAAATAAATAGAGATCCCTTTCCTAAACTGTTATCACACCTTTTCACGCAAGACGTAACAGGGGGCAATCAAAAATAACAATAGAATTTCTGAACTTACACATATATTGCTAATCAATATATATATATGATGTACATGAAAAGTTTATGGCACTACGTTGATCGATTAGGAAGGATATTATCAATTTCTAGAAGGATATTATGCAAAGCATAGGGATAACATCTAGTCCAGAATTCGTAAAACGCATTCGATGTGTTGAACGGATCATTCTTAGTTCAAATGCAAAGAAAATAGGTACACAGGAAAGAAAATAAGATAATAGGAAGAGAGAGCAAATGCATACATTTAAATATATTATGATTCTATTCTAAAGTGTTCGGGACTTTCAACGAAATCAGAAATGGACTTAGATTGTGTAATAATTTGCAAAGGTTTGGAATTTATCTATTTGATCAGTCATCCTCATGTCCAGCTAGCTGTGTAGATTGCACAAATAAATATTTTAAGTAGCATTGGTATTTTTTCAACAAACAAATGGGCAACCATAATGTACAGAAATCTAGAAATAAAAATATATCAACAAGTATTTTATTTAACAAGGCTGGAGCTTCGGTCGAATCTCAGATCTCGCTGGTTTGCAAAGTGTATGGAAGTCATCATTTGCGTATTGAATCCCATCCTAATAGTTGGTATTATTGTCTCCATTATAATCCGCCAATCTAAATCTATTGGTAAATATGGAGCATGGAAAAGTGAGCTGGTAAGTAGCATTTACAAAACTGTTTAATCTATATACGGAAACCAGATAAGGAATCAATAAAATGAAGGATCATTAGATGCTGAATCGATGTTGTAAAGCTTAAAGTGAATATATCGCCTATTGGGACACAACGGATTTCGATTCCGTTTTTCTATCCGTACATTTTCCTGCTGCGTTTTTGCACAGTGCGACTCTTTCTCCGTCAAAATTAGTTTTGAAAAAGGTATTTTGGAGATGCTCGTGTCCCACTTTTGAAAATTTATCCTGAGTTCTAGCAGCGTTGCGTAGCAACACGATATTCCTGCTGATGTGATAAGTATGTGATAGAAAGTGTTAAAACAAAAAGTTACAACTTTGAAGGAGTACAGTAGAATCCGGCAATAGCGGTTCTAGCAATACCGATATTCCATCAATAACGGTGAATAGATAATGTCACAAAACATTTTGCAGTCAAACTTTGCTAAATACTTCTTCCTATAACGGTATTGTCAATAACGGTATTTTGCCTATATCGGTATAAATAATTGGTCCCAAGTTAGAAACTGTCAGATATTACCGTATAGCTCTTTTTGGAATATGTTATACTATAAGAAAAGTAGCTAGCAGGATCAGGATGAACAGTTAAATATTTAATAAAAAAAAGTAGAATTATTCCAATTTTCGTTTTGCCTATGGCAATTAAATTGTGGAATGTTGGCCGAAAATATTGTTCAAACTTTCTTGTCCTGAAAAATTTCGTTCCTTTTTTGGTTTCAAAAAATGGAACACACGAATCTCGAAAATACCATGCTCAAGCCAATTGTGAAGAGGGAAATATTCACGCTATGCAAAAACGCGACATTGACATGAACCGATAAGAAAAGTTCTATCCAATCTGTTGTGTCCCAAAAGGCGATATATATATATACTATATACTTTAATTAAATATTGGCTCTTGGGAGGGATATCAACAGGTGCTATATATTTTTGATGTTTATATATAGTGTGATGTTTTATTTGTTGGATATATCGCTATTCTATGAGATTGCTACATCATCATGCAAAGCTTTACCCCCGGGGGGGGGTAACTTTATGACGGCTATACGGGGACGTGCCACTTTTCTTGGGTTCATATTCCAACCGAGAAAAAACTTTTTGGGTATGAGATTTCAATTTTTGGAGCTTTTGGGGTATCTTATTTTTGACTTTTTCAAGAATTTTTGAAAACATTTTGCTTTATTTTTGTGTATTTACTTAAAATCAATAAACCTGCCAGCACTTTTTGGGTAGCATCAACAGAATTTTTGGAACTTTTTGGGTACTTTACCTTTTTCCAAAGTGGCACCCCCCCGTTCCTGAAGAGCTGAAGTTTCCCCCCCCCGGGGCTTTACCAAACGTTTGAATATTTCTTCGTAGGGAATACTTGTCGATAAGGAGTACCCTACTTGGGCAACCATCGTTGGCCTTGCCTTTGCAATAGTCCCAACATTACCAATATTTATCGGTTTTGGGTATGGAATCATAGTAATGGTCAGAAAACGCCAAAGGAGAACTGGAAAACACAGATTTAATTGGAAAAATCGTGAAATGTTCAATACATGATATCGAAACAGGAACTCTGTAATCATGATGTATCCTCTGATGAACAGTTGAATTTTATAGGATGACAACATGTATATATCATTTATCTCCTTTGTTGTATAATATATTCATAGTGGAGATCATTAGTAGTTCAATATATCAGTATACTGGTTGAGCTCAAGAAGTCCATGGAGTGAAATTCGTATTCTATACTGCTTTCAGCACTGTTGAAGCATGACACACAGCTTTTAAGTGAATAAATCATGTTTTCCCCATTGTAGTAGATATACATTCTGAACTGGTGAGAGTCAACAATTACTCGAAAATGTGTACAGGAGCCAATCACGAGAACTTTTTAAATTATTCCAATATGAACAAATCGTATAAATACTTACGCTCTTTATCTGTTACTTTTCCAAGAAAATATAATTGAATAACATTGAATCGATGTTCTTGTGGATTCATTTAATAAAAAAGATGGAATGTAACAGTAAATCCTAAATTGTGACATTGATCACTCGCCAGAGTGAGGCTGCATAGAAATTCAACTTAAGCGATGGTATATTGATGAGAAAGAAAGAAGTTTACAATATCACGGTTACACAGTTATCTGTTGCCTGTTATTTATTGTGCATGGTTAAAAATGAAATAACGCCAGTATGTGCATGTTTTGTGCTTGATGATCGCCAGAGAATAAAAACAGAGGACTTTGGGCGCCATTTAAACGATCAAACAAGACCACAAGCCTTTGTATGCTATTTTTTGATATTTAATCTTCTCTTAGCGTTCTTATCTATGTCATATTATTTCATCAGTGAGTTGTCATTTCAATTTCGATACGAGACTTTTTAATATTGTAACATTTCGCAAAACACAAATAAAATAAAAAACGCATTTGATGTTTATTTTTTTTCGATAGAGGTTAGGAATATTTAAGTATCAGTGTAATTGAATTACAAAAATATAAGCCCTATTACGGCACTATAATTTATTATTGTCAACATCGTCACAATCAATTTATTTTGCTCAAATAAATCTATTTCAATAACTTTGAGATATCAAGACACAACTATTTCAACCCCCCCACATTCCTGCTGGCGATGGTCCTGCGTCGCAAGATTAGCTCTATAAAATTAGAATAAATAACGCATTTGGCTTGGAATTTACAATTGAGGGCAAATAATATTGGTCATTATTGGAGTTCTCTACGAGATAACATTACATAAAAATTTCTCAAGTAAGTTCTTTTCAAAGAAAAATAATTGTCTCATTCAGTAACTAGTAACAGCTGCTTTAGGTTTCACATGCATATATGTCCAATACTTTAATTATTTTCTGGGCTTAAGTCTACAAGATTCATACCTATATTTCTCCTTAGGGTATGCTTGTCGAGGGAAATATCCTAATGTGGGCGACAATCTCATCGTTTGACTTGTTTTAGTTAATGAAAAATCGCTACAAATCAGATCTACAACCGATTTCATTGGACACTTTGTGAACGCCTATTCAGATTAATAATGTTTCATATGAAATCTGAAATTTGGTTGCAAGAATTTCTCTTCATGGTGTAATGGAACAGGAATCTCCGTACACATTTCAAAATTCATTACTTTGTTTTTAGATTGATAATTCTCAAGTTCAATAAATATGAATTTTCAAATAATATTTTATAGAGACGTTTGTTCAATAAAGAATACTCGACGAATAAATACATGCTTCTTTATTAATTATAAAATAAACCGACTTATTTATTACATTAAAGTACAATGACAATTGTTAATAAATTAAATATATTTCAGATAAATTTAGTACCAGTTTTTGAGTAATTTTAATTGATCTAAAAACATGTTATGTAGAAAGCAATACATTGTTTTTCGCTAAATAAGATTAATTGGCGAGCTGACTAGAGCACTGGTTTAGCGAGATTTTTATAAGTAGTGACTAAGGAAAATTGCGTTGATAAACTATCATTGAAATGTCTTCCAATATCGAGATGGACTCCAAAAAAGTTTCATTCGAAGGAGGACACAAGACAATCAAGAATTTAACAATCGAACTTCCATCGCAAGATTTGAAAGAAACAAGGGAATGGAAGAACCGACGACATTTTGTAATTGCTTCGATTGCTGCAGCTGTCGGCTTAGGAAACATATGGCGATTTCCAAGATTGTTGAAAATTCACGGAGGAGGTGAGAAAATAATATTTGTGTGTTAAATTTTCTTTTCATTAAGAGACACATGAATAAATGACACATCACGACTGCCAGTGTTTTACGCTATTTTAATTGACTGAGATGTAATCACTCTTGAAAATATTTATGTACAGCACGACAGATTGTATACAGTCACTTCAATATTCAATCCTTATATGTGCAATCCCGTAGCCGAGATATAGCTTAAACTTACAGTAAAGCTCAAACTCAAACGGTTATTGCATATTCTAATATCAAAGCTAAAAGTCTTTTATGTAGCCTGAGAACATTATTATAATCTATCTCCATGCGAAAGTCTGAATCAATAAAACGAAAAAGTAATATTTTCAAGTCCCTATTTGACGAAAACAAAAAACGATATAAACGGTTTTCTAAAACAAATTAACAAATCGAACAAGCATATTAAAATAAAATAGATATACAAGACATTCAAAAACAGTAATAATTAAAATTATCACATAGTTACCTTTAGTTTATCTTCCCGAAATCATAATGCAGATAATTATTGAGGTTTAGACTTTTTGACGAGACGAGATTTTTAACAAGTTACGCCATCACGCAGGCGTACTTACGACAAAGCAAGGGGGATGCCGTTTATTTCGTGATTTTTTCATCGTTTTTGACGGGATTTCCAGAAAAACTCGTATAATAATTTACGAGTTTTAAAAGTCAGGCACAATTCCAAAAACGACAGCCTCTCAACTCAGTATACTATTCACATTGGAATTGATTTTAAAGAGTGACGAGTAATCGACAAAATATGTTCATGGATAATAAGCTTGACAAATTTCGAAAAATTTAAAAGCTTTGAAATTATCACAATTAAGCTACCAAGTTACCAATCCTACCAAAAACACTATGGTGTTAGAAAGACTTAAAGTAAATTTTGGTTTCTGGTTGTTTCTTTAAAGGATTAGAATAGTTTCAGGGTATATTTTATATAATTGCATGTCTTGAGAAAAGTTGTCAGAAGTTGTCAATTAGTTTTTTGATTTCCTGAGTATTTATTCATAAATTTTAACTTTTCTTGAATTATTTATGAAACAAAAATTTGTTTGCATAAACAACGTTTTATACAGTGACTAGCCTGTTTTCTTCTCCAAATCTACATCACTAATTTTACCTGCCATTGTAACATTCTTCTGAACTCTGGTCTAACTTAGATAAGGTACAACACTTAATTGCTTACAGTACATGTTTTTGCCTTGCCTATATTCTAAACATCAATACTCAGATAAAAATTTCGTTTATTCTGTTTGACAAGTTTTCTAAACATATTCAATCAAATGTGTCATGAATATGACTCAGCTCCAGGCTACACAAAATAAAACTCGTCAAAAATTCAAACCTCCCTACTAGGGAAGTTTAGATTTTTTGACGTGACGAGATCTTTCACGAGTTTTATTTTGTTTAGTCGATAAATCAATAGGAAGGAAGAAAACGTTCGTAAAAACTTGCCATTAATAATATAGTTCCTATTGTCTAGCATCAGATAATCTAAACATATGGCTGCCGTGTATGTAGTTCCTTTTACTTATTAGATCTATCTTCTCCTAAGTAACGTATGACGTCTTTGTCATAATTTGCCTTTCTTCGAACCACTGCTCCAGAGCACTACTTTCGAACCTCTTCCAATTATTTCCAACGCTAATTTGTCTCCTTTCTCCTTTCAGTTTTGCAAGATTTTGTCGGTTTTACAAAAATCTTTTAGATTTAGTTCTGGAATAGCCGCTATTGCCTAGCGAAATGCCGAAGATAAATAGAAAGCTTTGAAATATTATATTCTGAAATATAGATTATCAACGATGCTAACATAATTCAACTTCATTTACTACAATTTGGAAATGATGGTTGCTTTTATCTCTAACATGATGTGCAAGCTATTTTGTCTTGCGTGATACTAGCATGGGAGTCTCTCAATCAAATCACTCAACATCATTAGTTAAAATTTCCTCGGATTTTATAAGTCTAATATGCATTTGTGGCATCTTGGAAATTTCCAGCGTTACTGTACTTAATTACCTTTCAGGTCATCCTATTTTCTCCAGATACAATAGATGATGCTCATCTGTCAAGGTGAACGACTTTATAGTGTATGCTTCTGTGATTTTGCATGCAGTTGCTCAAGAGATCGCACAGCTCTCCGAATGACTGCAATATTCACTATAGCTGAAATCATGACATATGCATAACTTCATTTTCAATGGCAGCCTCAATTGTATATGTCGGGTTACATAATTCGGCCATCTGCTGTTCTCTATCACCATTACAAGGCTAGTCTTTCTAATCATAAAGGGGAGGGGTGAAACAAATTGCACGAAAGACATTGTCTGCATTTTGTAGGATCAGATTTTGCGCTTAATAACATACTAAAGTAGAGAAAATAGAGGTATGAGAAATTCCGTGAATAGGAAACTGAAGTGTGCTAGCGAGGATGGAATGCTTCAGATCTTTAAAAATTTAGCTCGAATGCATTAGTAAGCATACTTAGCATGTAGAGTATGTCCCCAGTTAACCATAAAAGCAAATAATAAAAATAACATAACTTCTGTAAATAGAACACATGCAAATGAGGCTACATTGTCGTTTCCGAAGCAAACTTCTATAGCTAGAGTTTACTTTCAAAATGTTGTACGCATTCGGCTCAAGCAATTCCCAGAAATATAATTTTCGATAAGGTTGCCTTTGATCTTTCATCAGTGATAAATGTGCTATCATCGGCATAAAGAAGGAGTAGAATACAATTTTTGGATCTTCGAGTAAATCTTTTTCTTTCTAAGACAAGAAATTTCTCACAGCTTTTTTACCATTTGTATATAATATCTTATATACTCAAGTAGAAATAAAGATATACCCTTATATTTACGATATGCAGGCTTCTTGCAATCGCAAGACGAATAATACATTTTTAGGATATCGATAACTTATCGTAATGAATTTAGAATGTGGAAAAAATTCTTGTATGCAATAATCAAGGATATTACAAATTTCTGTTCACTACAATTCCTCTTTGCATATTTCTTTAAGTGACCACCAATCAATAGATGATAGATAAGTAATTATTGGTTGGTAATTCGCTTCCTATACAATAAGGTTTGGATTTACCATGGATTCATTCACTAAAATTTCGCATAAGCAATTTGAAAAGTAAAAGCATTGTGATCACAGGCAGAAATGAAAGGCTAAATAACATTTGAATTCATTACTTGAGAAGGATTTGTAACAATCGTGGATGTAGTAAAATTCTAGAACCAGTATGAAATAGAAAATCGTTCTAGCATTTATAGAAATAAATATCATTCCATAATTTGCTCTGGTACTTTTTGGATAACATTGACTGTTCGCATATGGTTATTGTTGGTAATTATTATATCCATTTTATAGCGTAGAGCCACGATAGCTTCGTTTCTAAGCCAGCTGATTTATTCATTGGAAAGCAGCACTTCTCAAGTCTCTATTTTCTTCTACTTTCAGTATGTTATTAGGCACAAAACGTACTTCAAGTAAACCCTAATACAGATTTTGTTGCAATTTCGTTATCGAATCGTAGGTTGACTGGACTATAGAGCGTAATCAGGGCTACAAATTGAAAAATGTGTTTTCTTTTTCAGGTGCGTTCAGTATTGCATATTTCATCATTACATTAATATGCGGAATACCATTGCTTTACGTGGAATTCAGTGTTGGCCAAATTACAAGAACGAACTTCTTACATACTTGGGGTCAAGTGAATCCTCTGGCAATCGGGATTGGTTATTCATCAATCGCATTCACCGTCTTAGCTTCAACTTACTATGCTGTTGTTATATCTTGGTGTTTGCACTATTTTTCCACATCATTTCAAAGTCCCTTACCTTGGGTGTTCTGTCCTTTGTAAGTAGCCTAATTTGAAATGTAATAGTTTGTTTGTTGGGCAAATGATCTGTTCGAGAGAAAAAAACAAACGGACTTAAGGTCTGATTACATCCGGTCAAAAGTGGCTCAAATCCTCCAAAGGTCAACTCAGACTTGAATTTATCTGCAATATCGTATGAATACTATACTCTGATGGTGAATGGAATGACCCTTGGAGGAAATGTCATTATGAGTAGCTGCAGCGTATCGTTGCACATTGACAATCGAGATCTATCTGCCATGAAATATGTTGAAATAAATCTACTGTGTCGTGGTTTAAATCAGCAAAGAGCATTTATAATCATTAGCGAAAAGAGCCACCCCGTCGAAATAGAATAGTAATGCAGGCGCGTTCTGTTTGGCTATACCGAATCAAATATTTAACTTAGGCAGGCAACACAGCATCAACTCATTCAATAATTCAAGTATTGTCATTTTGTTTTTAGTAATTTCGATAACCGAAGTCTTGCGTCTAGGATAATTTATTAGCATAGAAATGTAGTTGAAGGATGACATAAAGAGTAATAGCTTAAAGCGGGAAGAACTTTTGAAACTATAATTTGTACGATGTATTCGATGTATGGCATAATATTTATTTCGATTTGGAATTTCCTTGTGGGTGCAAACTACCATCAAAGAGGTGTTTTTGGACAAATATCGCTGAAAAACAAACTGGATCTAGCTTTATGACGTAAACATAAGAAAAAAAATTATTTTTTTACTACAGAAACGTATAGGACTGTCATAACTTAAAACAGTTCAGTAGCTTGCAGACACACAATTTAATCTAGGCAAGGTGGAAGCCAAAACCATGTGTCCATTCATTCTATGCTAAAAGCATTGCAATGTTTAGAGTGTTTCATGAACTCCGAATTAGAGATTTAAAAAGGCAATTGCTTTGAGATGACTGTCCGAGGAACGATTTTTGCGTGACATAAAAAAAAAGAAATAAGGAAACATGTTTGAATCGAATTAGAGGATTACTCTACAGAGAGATATACTGAATAAGAATGTTAATATATCTTTCTCAGGCTTATTTTAAATTAAAATTAATTGCCACAATGTAATATATATGTAATAATATTTTGACATTAAAAATGATATCGTGTAACAAAGTCTATCACTTCCCTCTTAAAAAATTTGAACGTGATTTTAGTTTTTTGTCATGAAGCTTGAACCAATCTCTTTTTTTTCTTATCGAGATTTGCCTAAAATACCCCTGTCATGGTAATTTACACGAACAAAGAAATTAGAGTTACGTGCATTACATTACATTACATGTTATAATGACTATAAGATTACGTATATACTTCAATGTGAATAACGACATTCGATGATTTGCTTTTAGTAATAAAGATTCATTGCATACAAATTATCATTCACTAAATGTAACAATGACCGCTGAACAAGAAGAATGCCATAAAACTACACCTGAAGCATATTACTGGTATCGGAAAGGCCTGGCTATCTCATCAGATATTGAATCAAATTTTCAACTAAACTTATACTTGATTACAGTGGTCGCTATCGTTTGGTTTTGTGCGTTTATTTTTCTTAGACATGGAGTCGAGAACTCAGCAAAGGTAATGGAATAATCAATTAGATTATTCTGCTAAGGAACTAAGGATAATAATATTGGATATAACACAGTAAAAACACCGTACAAGCTTAGCGGAATATACATTTCTCCATGACAGCGATATATCGCAGATCACCTCACACCGGAATTAATATGGACACTAGACTCAATAACAATATCAATCTCGTGAATCGGTTACCGAGATTTTGACCCACGCGTTCTCTAACAATAAAACTAGAGATCTATATCGTAAACAAGCCAGCCGAGTTTGCGATATGGATTTCGAGTTTTTTATTAGAGAGCGAGTGGGTCCAATTATCGATGACCCACGAACAATAGTGATGTAGTCATTTTAATAATCATATAACATAACCTTTGTTCGGAGCATCAATTATCTCTCATCACTTTCACCACAACAATGATTCGTTTTCTTATTTAATAGGTTATTGATCATTACTTGAATACAATTTTAACGAAATTGCTACATTATCATTTCAAAATAGAACGATAACAGTTCAACATGATAGCTTTTCAAATTCATTAATCAGCAATTTTACATCACTATTATGTTCGTTGGTCACCGTGATGCAGTATAGTTCTCAAACCCAAAATCTTTGAATCAAACGATTTGAATTTATCATTTTGTTGTTAGAGTCTAACTTCCGGTCACCCTTGCAGTTGCTTCAAATTATTCCTAATGCCTAATAGCTCCAAACCAGAGCCATCTATTTAAAAGAGTTGGGACACGCTTTCATGTGCAGCTATGGTCTCCTATTGGATAGATGCCATTCACGTGATTTTTTGGACGTCATTTTCGTACTTTCGGCACCAGGGTTCTTGTTCTTTTGGCATCAGGTTTCCTATTTTATGCGAAGTTCGCGGGAAAATACAACTTTTATCACTGAAAACAAACATAGGCTATTCAATTATTAATTGTTGTGTTAATAGACGAAATAGTAATCGAAATTGAAGTATTGTTTACTATTCCAACTTGGGACAAGAACTAGAAAAAAGTTGTCTTTGACTGCAAAGAATAAGCCTAAGAGCGTAAGAGATGTAGTCCATACTCCACAAACTCCTTGTCCATTTAGCAATTCCAATAGCATTGATCGGATTTACTCTCGAGCAACATGCTGATGAGATCGATAACAAAGTATAAATTTCTATTCTTATTTTGAGAGTGCGGCGAATAAATATGGAGAAAGACAACTAATAAATGGTTATATTACTCTTGTTAAACGATCGCAAATCATTAAAAACTGTTAAAAACGTGCTCGGGTCCAGGCCAGAAAACAAAAATTGCATGCGTGTCCCAACTCTTTTAAATAGATGGCTCTGCTCCAAACCAACTACGGTAAGAACCCCGACATTTTTTCGCATCAAAACGAGATAATCTTAAAACAGCTTTTGAGGCCAATTCTTAGTGATTTTGCCGTGGCAGAAGGGATCAAAATGTTTGGAGATGATCGATATTGAGTCAACAAAGATAAACTTTTTAAGGTGTTATTGATGTCGGACGGAGACGTTGTTTTTAAATTTGAATTATTCAATACTTGAGGATGTTAAATACATTTTATTTGGTTGATTTTCACAAAGGTAAGATAATATTATGGCCTGTTTAAAACTCTTTAAAACACAAATCTGAGTTAGACTATATTGGTTCTATTATAATATCTTGATAACGATTGGACTCGTATGAGACAAAACTGATCAAAGTAAATCACTTGACTTGATAATTTAACAGCAATACAGAAGCAGCATATTATATTGGCTTGAAATTACGGAAGACTAAAAGAAAAGTTTATAGGAGGCCTAGGAAACTACATTATCGAGGTGAATCAATTTTCTTTTCGAAATATGCATAAATATTCATCGTTGGATTGTGTTGTTTTGAACAAATGTTTGGATGCCGTTTTAATGTAGGATCAAATTTGTGAATTCGGAAATCATTCCTAACCTTATGGAGCTGTGAATTACTGCTGGAATAGGAAATGTCTATAACTATCTTAACTGCACATATGCTATTTCTCTTTATTTTGATAACAATATTACATTTAATTCATATTGCAGTCAGCTAGCGTTTGAAACATGTCGCGACTCAAGCATCTATTTTAAATTTACTCAGTTTTCATACTAAAAGGGTTAGAGACTTACCACTATTGTTTAAGTTATGAATACTTGCACTTGTTGGTGGAATAATGAACGAGAAATTGTATAATCCACGAGGCCACCGGTGTCTATAGCCCCTGATTAACAACGTTATGTTAACTTTAGATACTTTATTTCAACGTACTCTTTCCATATTTTGCTTTGGCGGTTCTATTCATGAGGACAGTTTCTATCGAAGGATCAGCTGCGGGGCTACTGCATCTTTTCATACCAAAGGTAAGGAATATGAAATACCTTCATGCATTTTCAACACGATGTATTGTTTGACAGTTTAGGAGGGGATTTTTCCTTAGTGACATTCAGATCCAAGTGTTCATTTGAAATTTCTTGCTTGAAACAAAATACGTCGCCAAGATGTAATCGCGATGTGTCAGCACGACCGATCCTGCAGGATGTGGTCGACCCTTGATTTACGACATCGTGATTTCTCCTGAAAATGATGTGTGCTTACTGGGTACAAAATTGAATCATATGTTATTTTTTAAACCATCTTATATATAAATGTTTTTTCATAAGCTCAGCTATAGATGTGAGAAATTATATTTGAAATTACGTGAAACTTTTAGTAGCAAACATGATTGTCTGCATGATTTCTGACTTTATATTTTATTTATTATTTAAAGTTCCTATGTTCAATCAGTAAGACAACTTACACTAAACTATATGTTATAAAATTATTCATAAGATATATAGTCAGAAATAAGACAATCGTGTGTGCGAACTTATGTGGATCATATTGCTGTTTTCTTGAGTATCAAAAATCTCCTCATTTTTTTATTCGATATATAAATTAATTCGATATATTAATTTCATATTTGTATCTGTTGATATACACGTTCGCTTTGATCTGTTGAAAATACAAACGAAATTAGATTACAATTATTTGTTTTTGAGATGCTGAGTAGCTAAAAAGAAAACACGAAATCCTAAACTGTTTGTCTAATGATGATACTTGATTGGGTACTGGGTATTGTCGGCTTACGAATATGTAATTACGAAATAATTTAAGTCACCGTATGTTTGGGGTGACTAGAGAACGTTTGATACTCTGCTGCTTCATATTATCACATATAAAGCTGATACCCTCTGCCAAAGTGAGGCAGTCCCAATGGGAAAGCTTGATTCACAATAATCAAATGAGACAGTAGAGCTGTTTCAAACTATAGTTTTCATCCGGAAGTTACCAGTTAAATAAATGTTAATGTTGATTGCTAATTACTAAATGGTGATTGTCACACAGTGGTCAGAACTTGGTATGATCAATCTATGGACAGACGCAGCTGCACAGATGATGTTCTCTCTCAGTCTTGGAGCTGGATGTATGACAATATATGGTGGCATGAATGGTGAACGTAGCAAAAGCAACTCTCTGAAAGAGGCAGCTATAGTTGTCTTTGTCGACACATTTACATCTATACTAGGAGCCTTAGTTGTATACAGCATTCTCGGAATAAGGTGAGATCAATCTAGAGCATTTTTGCGAGCTATAATTTCGAACCATGACGGAGATATATTATTTACCTGTTGCATGGGCAATTCGTAGAGTATTCTTTCAATTTTAGGGCGGAAGAAAGAATGAATGAATGCATATTTCAACAGCTGTCCAGTGAAAATGCGAACAACAACATCACAGCATCAAAAGCTCCTGCTTCAACAACAGACTGCACAATTGAAACATTTCTAGATGAGGTAACTACAATAATCTGAACGTATTAATCCCATCATGAAATCGTATAATATAAAAACTTCTCATAAAATTGGCAACGTTCAACTTTGATTGTTACTCAATTAAACAAATCTAAGCGAAGAACTTTTCTGCAGGATAAGATAGCTCTAATATTTCGAAAAGTTAGGAGTGATTCCCTGAGCTAGGGAATCCTCATAATTATTAGCAAAACGTAGGATGAGCATTAACATGATTTTTTTGCTTTTATGAATATGATAAAAGACCAAATCTGCAGTGTACGTTGTGTGTGTATAATTTCCACTGGATTATGATCATCCTGCATTTATTGTGAATAAAGTTTGCATTTGAATATTTGTTCAAAGCTTATACAGTTCAGAAAATTTTCAGAATTTTCAAACTTGACTGTATAAATTGAGCAGTAACACATTTAAAATAGAGCTAATACATCGCTTTCTAAAACATGATAATATTTTAAGTTATGAGTCATATCACTTGTTACTTTTTAAGCAAATAGATTTATCACTTGTTTTTCAAGTATGATTGATGTAATTAGTCTCTGTTCCAGTTTTGCTTTCTCATTTGCGATGAGATAGTAATTTAATAAAAGAGGTTTGATGAAAACATGGGCATTTAAAGCATATCTAAACTTTAATTACAAGCAGTGTTCCAATCTTAGCGCTGAGTCCAAAGATAATAAACGTTTTATCTTCTTTCAACAGGGTGGTGCCGGTACTGGATTGGCGTTCATTGATTTTGCATATACAGTTGCCTACGTTCCAGGGGCAACGCTATTTTCTGCTTTTTTCTTTCTTACGTTATCCTCACTTGGATTCACTAGCGTAGTTCCGTATATGCTAGGTACAACCGAGATCGCAAGAGAATATATCAAGTCTGACAAAAAGCAGCATATATTTCTTGGTAATATCTGTCCCTTTTAATTAAAATACATTTAATTAATAATAATAATAATAATATATGGTAAAAGTATCAAAGAATGCACATTCTTTACTGTTACTCAAGTTTCACGCATTTCACTGCGATCTTCATACAGATCGCAGTAATTTACGTGAAACTTGAGTAACAGTAAAGAATGTGCATTCTTTGACTCTTTCAACATATATTATTATTACTAATCGCTCTGTCAAATGAAGACATAGAGCCCTATATTAGCTGCTAGAAGATAAATATAAATTTTATTAATACATTTAATTATATATACTTTTAATATATTATATGTTATACAAATCAATATTTATTAGCGGTATAATTTGTACTGTATTTCCGTGGCAAATAATCAATTGAAATTAACAATGAAAACATAAGTCAATACTATAGAAACAAACATAGAGACCACAAAGCTGACGTCCAATTACAGAATATCCATTTTATTACTGTGTGTTTATACAGTGGCATAATCTCCATATAGGTTTTCTAATTCCGTTCTAATTCAAATGCATGTCCTTGTTGTTTTTGAAAATTTCTTGATTGAATATTTTCATAGAATTTCAAAACAGAGTCAATGAAATTCCCTCTTTTGTTCTATTGAAAGTTGTTTGATCACATTGCTACCAATCTTTACGATGTTATAAACATTTCTCTGTGTTACTTGGTCTAATGAAATGTATTAGGGATTGGTTAAAAGGTTTCTCGGATTCAAAATGTGGTTGTACTACTGTAGTTTAAATTGATATATTTAGCATAGAATATATTGTCATGGTGTCCCGACCGGAAACTTGCGACAAAGTTATTTTCCGCCAAATTTAAACTTCAAAATAACTAACGAATATATCCAAAAGGTTCTTCAAAATAAATATTCACAATTACCTTTTTCTTAATGTTTTACCAAGAAATTTTTTTTTTAGAAATTTATATGCTTAGTTGCGTTAATGGTATTTATTGAGGAAGGGATCCATTTTTTAAATGCAATGAAATGTATTAAATATAGATGTCTATTAGGCTTTTGCGATAATAATTCCTATAATATCTATAGTAAGAGAATTAAATAATAATAGATAATTGTCCACAGTTGGTTCCCATTTATAGTGTAAAGTCCATCTATCTTCTAAGTTTCAACAATTTAATTTCAAATATACAGTAAGGCCATACAATTGCAAAACGTAATAATCAGTTTTTCAATCTTATAGGATTTGTTTGCATCATGATGTTTCTCACGAGTGCATTTTACACTCAACCATCTGGAGATTACTATATGCAACTGTTAGATTCCTACAGCCAAATCCCTATTCTCTTTATTGTACTATGCGAAGTTTTGGCAGTTGCCAGTTCCAAAATAACGAGGTTTGTAAATGAGGGGATTAGGTTTCTTAGTTTCTCATATATTATATGCTCATAAATGCTTTCTATAACCTTAAAATGAGAATATAGTTATGTTTGGTCATTGCATGAATCCCGAATTGTTTTATCAAGATTACATCTCATATATTACTTCTATATAACTTCGTTTGTGATACTATTTTATTGATTTGTTGATTAGAAATCGTTATAAAGGCTAAGTATATAGTGTACATAAATGATGGAGATTTGATCTGAGAATTACCTATACGAATAATATTTTTAAAGTGATGATATTCAGTTATCAAAATTAACATGAAATGGCTTGTATAATCTATAATTGTATATATATAGCGCGTGTGGACAGCCTCATAAGGGACTTGCAGAAAACCATTGTGTATGTGAACTAACTTGTGATGAAGAGTAGAAATAATTTATGTATTCCTTTGTATTCGTCTTGTGCACTGGTATCTCAGTGACATAGTGTCTGATTAGCCGGGGTTCGACTCCTCGTCGGTGCACACATGTTTGTATTGGTCTGTAAATCTGTTCATGTCCCTTAAGTAAACAAGCACTTGCGCTTACTGGATGGCTATCGTTTATATTATATGTAATTAACTGAAGATATAATATTATTATCATCCAGTTTCGTGTGGCCGTTGCTACTTATGACGATTTTGAGAATAAGAATTAGAATTTATGACAATTGGTGTTTTGGTATTAGAGTGTGTAAAAATTCATCAGAATTAATCTAGAGGCAATTTTCCCTTGTCAAAAATCATATTCTGATTCACTCACCCTTGTTTCAAAATACTTTTGCTGCCCGGGTTAGGCAGTTTTATTAGTCATAATATTGAAGCACGATCCAATTGTCAACTTGTCAAGTACTCTAAAATGTGTTTTTCTAGGAGCAAAATGCGTGACAGCATCCCAAACCGTTGGTTTGCAATTTTCATTGAATTTGTCTGCTATGTTGTCAATCCAATCCTGATTATTACTGTCATTGTCTCAATCGGCCTGAGCGAAATCAATTCTGCTGGAAAATATCACTCATGGAATAGTGATTTGGTAATAATACTTTTAACTTTAAAGTTATGTGTTTGTGAAGTTTACTTGTTCTCGTAGCAAATATAAGAAAGGTTTGCTCCGCATTTGCATTGGTACAAATTAATATTTGGCATTTTAATAAGATATCCAATAAATACATTACATTACGAGAGAGATAGCATAGATCTTATTAAAAGTTAGAATTTAGGTTCAATAACATGTATTAAGGAGTTTTGTAGCAACAAAGCAAACATTTCCAGAGTAGAATGGGGTTTTCAGAACTTTATCATTCTGGAATAAAAAAGAGGGCTGAGCAGATCAAATTTTGGAACTATGAATATATATAGTAGTCAAATCTTTTGTAACCATTTTGAAATTTTGATCTTGAATAATTTTGTTATGAAAAACTTACAGATTTCTTCGATAAAATAATGTAAGTCAATCCAGAAAAAATAAATAATAATGTTACACCGGTACTAATGCCATTATTCTACCTTGAAATGTTTGCTTGGATTCTTCCATTGTGCTTTTTCTGATTGGAGAATAAACAAAAAACTGTAGTGTTTTGAAGTTTATAATAGCAGTTTTTTGTTTAGTCTCGGGCCCACGGATGATCAGCCGTGTTTTTCGCACTCTCCGTTGCTCTGTTTTAAAGCAGATGTTTGTTACATTATTACATTACATACGTACCATAGTCCATACTTGAGTATTAGTCCTAAATTTGGTCTACAACGTACGCAAATATGCTAAAAGAATAGCGTTGATATATACCGTTGATCCTAATCAGATGTAGCTTATCAAGAACATTGAATTAACTCAACTCTTGATAGTTTAGAGAAAAGGCGTTTTCGTGCGGATTTAATTAATTTAATTTCAATAATCAATAACTTAATAGAAATGGTATAATCCTTAAAGATTCTGAACTTCAACACTTAATTCAACACATCAACACAAAACTCAATTCAATTTTAAGCCCCGGCCAAATGAAGCCAGCATTTTCACAACATCCGGAGCCGGAAAGAGATTTGTAAAAGGGGAAATCATCTTCGGCGTCATTCGATTAAGATTTATATTTATTCAAATTATTCTCGTTCAATAACATCTTTCTTTTTGTCGTCCTTCTTTGCTCTTTACGTTGGAAATTTTAAGTTAAGCTTCACTACATTTTAATAATCAGTCTCTAAATCGTATTTACTTTCTTTGTCGTTTTAAAGGGTATGAACGTCGTAGTTGTGTCTTCCATCGTGGAAAGATTAAACCTGAGAATTTCCAATAAAGAGCAAAAACTGCTACAGGCAATGACAAACTATATTATTTGAATCTTTCGACTCTATGAAATAATAAATCAAAATTTTCATGGCAAGACTTTCGCGCCAAACTGTTATCATTACGCGACCAACTAAAATCATTACGTAATAATTGACCAATAGTAGAGACGTTTTTTTCATTCTTTGAAATTCGATATGTCAAATGTTGTGAAAATTCTGGCTTCATTTGGCCACCGCAGCCAGCATTTTAAACAATAGAATGTTGGTCAAATTTGTTATCATCTTCAAAGTGCCAGCCAACAAAATCCAACACTGAAATTTGTTAAAATTTATTGGCTGGGGTGATCAATTAAAGCCAACATTTTGCCAGCATTTTGACAACATCGATTGCGAAAATGTTGTGAAAATGCTGCCCAAATGCTGGCTGGGGTGGCCAAATGAAGCCAACATTTAGCCAGCATTTGATAAAAATTTGGATCAATGTTGTGAAAATGCTGGAAACATGTTGGCTTCATTTGGCCGGGGCTTTAGAGATTTATAACTCACATTAATTTACTAATTCTCTACATTTTTCTCATCCATAGGGAAAGTCTATAGATGAAGAATATCCGGTTTGGGCAACAATCATTGGATTGATATCTGCCATTGTTCCTGTTCTCCCAATCTTCATCGGTTTCTTTTACAAACTTTTAAAGAAATGATGACAAAATACGTCCCTGATACTATAGTAATGCACTAGTCAATTAACACCACGGCCTTTAGATCCCGAGAGATAGTTGGATGCTCACAAGTCGTATTGCAGCTACATTGTACGAGTACCGTAAACGTTAACATGGTTTTAACAGCTACATTGTACGATTTACTAGTACCCGGAACTTGCCATGGTGTTAACATGATCTTGAAAGCGGTAAAAAGAAAGCTAAAGTATATTCTATTCATCATCAACACTATTTAGTCCATAAACGGTCATCATAAAAGGATAGAAGCTTAAAATATGTGGTCTGGGATTTTAGCAAATAAGTCTCTTCCAATATAGGGAAGAAAATTCGAATTTTAAATTTGTTAATTGTCAACTTTTAGCGTGTTTCCCGTGATGTCAATTGAATAGCGCATAAATAAATTATAAGTAATATTGATAAACAAATCAATTGTAGAATCAATTGCACGATCAATCTGTGATAATTGTAAGATCAATTAAGTCAAACACTTCCGTGAAACCTGTTGAAATTGATCTGCAGTGTCGCACCTGAAATTGATAAAGAGCATACTATCATTTCTCTTTTAGTGAAATGAGCCACTCCTCTAGAAATAGAATTATGGTACGGACATCTTCTGTAAGGCAATACCGTTTCAATTACTATTACTCAAAGTTCATAGCTACTTTTTTTAAGGATCAAATTCACTGGCTTTGTTGTTAACGTTTTCAAGAGCGCGTAAGTCCTGAAAAGTACTAGCCGCAGACTCACTGACAAAATGTAAACTTGGTAAACAGTAGAGTCTGCTAACTCAAAAACAAAATATTGCTTTTCTTGATTCAGCATGGTGCGTGAAAATTGGCTGCCTCTCTTTCGCAAAGTCAAGCCCAGACAATATCATCGACTCTAACGATTTTATTATTAATTTACTTAATACTCTTTTAAAGGGTAGTAAAATACTTTGTTCAACGTCTTCCCGTTATTACCGTGCAGACTTACAAACTATTGTACTCATTTGAGCATATTTCGAAAGGCAGTTGTATTCTTTACCAAACAAAACATTCAAAATATGAAATCTAGGGAATACAAACACCATATGAAATCAACAGCAATGCAGAATTTTTTCCGTTGACATATATTTCGAAGAAGTTGTAATTATCAACGATAATATTTTCCAAAAATGACTATCCTCCTAAACCTCATATAATTCTATTCCATATGTAAAATGATTGAAATGGACTTTCAATATAGATCTGTGAATAGGATAGCTTTAACAAAGCTACGCCTGGATTATGGATATTTCTTTCCTACTGCCTATAATGACTCAAATTATTTGACAAGCAGGCATTTAATGCTTAAACCACTACAATGGTAATAAAGGAAGCTTTCATAAAAAATTGTAATCAACTATATATGTATACGATAATCCATTTAACATTACGTTTTGTGCCACCTTCAAATTGGATCTTCGATTGCAATCAATTTCGGCTGTTTGGAACATTTCCAATAGGAAGGTCTCTGAAACGCAATGTTTCGTGTACAATTTATTCACTAATTCATACATATTACCCTGTAACTCACCCTCTTATTCATTCAGCCGATATATAATCAGGAGGAATTAGTATCAATCAATGAAACAGTGGTACCTTCTGATGATTATACAATGGACATGTACATGATATTTTGCTCAAAACAATAATTGCTTTGGCTTGAAACAAAAAACTTGACTCGAAGCAAACTAAAATATTCTAGCAAGAACAAAATATATAATTCAAAATTATTGTAATGTTTCAGTTTTATTCACTTGGTATAACTTAGCCTGCTTACCATCGCTAAGGTTTTCTGAACCAAAGGTATATGAAACAATTCTCACAAATAATACCCAGACTATAGGATAATTTCTTTACAGATTATAAACTATTATTTGACATGTCGATAAATTAGAAATGAAAATTTACTGATAAAAGCTCAAAAAATGACTTATTACCGGACTCTGAATTGCTTTAAAGTAATATAGACAATTTTTCAATTATAAAATAATACATCATGATTTATATATTTTATCGGCGCATTCTCTAATAGAACGCTATATACTGATCTAAATTAGAACAACATAAGGTAAACAGCCCTAAACAGTATAATTCTTGTATGTGATTTAAATTTTCAAAAA
The DNA here is from genome assembly GCA_916610825.1 of Haliclystus octoradiatus. Lineage (NCBI taxonomy): Eukaryota > Metazoa > Cnidaria > Staurozoa > Stauromedusae > Haliclystidae > Haliclystus > Haliclystus octoradiatus. Next base: position 16,692,214 of record OU744451.1, read on the forward strand.
CAATGCAAGGTTCACAAAGTTATCAAATTTATCAATACAGCTTACAGCTGTTTGTATTTAATATATAAAACAATGGTCATTGTTTATGTTCAGAAAATAGTTTGAATAAACCATAAATGTGAATATGGCATTCCTTTTCCAGCAAATGCTTATAAAATTTAAGCGACTTCTCATTATTTGAAAAGTGAGAACATTTTAAGAACATTTTCAGTATCAACATTTGGAAAAAAACAAGAACAAAATCCCCCCGAGAGTCAATTCAGTCTTGAATTTATCTAAACATCAAATGAATATCGTCTTCTGGTGGTGGATGGGATTATCCAGAAGGAATTTCATTATGAGTAGCTGAATCGCATCATTGAACATTGAGAAATTGGGAAATGAGACCAACCTGCCATGAAAAATGATAAAATTGACCTGAAATGTCTTGGCTGAGATCAGTACAGAGTTTCTTTATAGTCATTGCATATAGCGAAAATGGCCATTCCTCTAGAAGTAAAAGAGTGGCATGGGCGCCATCAGTAGGGCAATATCTTCTCAATTATTTGTGCAGCCTTTACCAATTTATATATAATGCTAGTTTGAATAAAATGTATAATTTCCTGTTCACTTCCAAATTTTGCACTTCCAAAATAAACCATGCTTTCCTGTTTTCTTCAAACTAAACAACTTCAATAGGTGTATGAGCAACAATACATGGTATATTCATTGTTAACAAGACGACTCTCTATAATAGTGTTTCATAACATTAACCAGTATTATTTGTAATTAATTATGAATCGGATTGAATAGTTCCATTTTGCCATGTTTAGTAAACATCTGTCACTGATTTGGAAATCTAAACCATTGCATACGGATTCAATTCTATAGATGGCAGTAATAAATATTTAAATACGGTTTTGTTAACACAATAGTCGTGGTTATCAACATGTAGTTAAAGATATGCTGTCGTAATAGCAGCAGGTTTGATACAGGGGTCAATGGAGTTCACTGTCTCAAAAACAAAACAATAACTTATGGGTTTGATGAAATTTGTGTAGTGAAAACATGGAACGTAAAAGAAAACCATCTCAATGGCAACAATGGAAGGATATATTAACTAAACCAGATCCACCGGATGAGATAAAAGAAACTGGAGAATGGAAAAGTAGAAGACATTTTTTATTTGCTGGAATCGCTTCTACCGTTGGTTTAGGGAACATCTGGAGATTTCCATCTTTGGTCAAATTTCACGGAGGAGGTGAGAATTTCAGCTATGGAGGAATAAGAGGAATACTGTATATCAGAGAGTTAGAGGAAATATTCTGCATGAATAGACATAATGCATGATAATGATGAAATTCCAATATTGTTAGATAGTTATTATATATAAACGATACTTCCGAAATGCCGATCACGATTGTGATTGGATACATGAGCAATACCTGTCTCACATTCAGTTGTTTTCGGCATCTTTTATGTTGTCCTCTATATTTTTTGTATGATTTCGTATATCAATAAATTGCAAGATATCATTAAATTCGGATCGAGGAGACAATTTCGGGTCATATGGAATAGTTAAAAACAGATCTTGAAAAATTTGGAAAGTAGGCCAAAGTATTTTTCAGTGAAATTCTAGAAATAATTTCACCTTTATACGCATCACCAACCTTCGTGTCCTAAAGATAAACTTGCATGTCTTCATTAATCAAAAAAACATCTAGAAATCAAACTATGTACATGTAGATTAAATACCAAGGCACATGAAAGTTGGTTTTAATGCAATAACTATTTTAATGTTACTAATGGCTCTTGAGTCAGGAGGAAATTACCCTATATATATAAATATAATGTTTTCTTGCCAAACCAACGACCACATGGTTTATTGATAAGCTTCAGATATTATGTTCTGGAAATTTAAATGCATTTTAATAAATATGGATATCTTTGTTGATTGTTTAGATTTATCCTTTTAAAAATAATGTTTGCTTATTCAAGAACATATTTACTTGTTTTAGAGATCAGAGATCATCGGCAGCTTTCTTCTAAATAAATTAAAATTTTAATCACGCAGCTGTTTTCTAATAATAATAATATACAATTTATATAGCGCTAAATTCAGCTATAAGTATTCTAACGCGCTGTTTTACACATCCATGATTATATATACATTATCTACATTATCTACATTTTTTTTTCTTTTTGTACTAATTAAAAGTTCTTAACAGTATAATTACGGGAAATACGCTTCTCGGAAGAGATAAGTCTTTGAAGAAGCTTTAAAGATGTCTAATGTGTTAGGTTTCTAATCTGCTCTGGCAAGGAATTCCAAACTATTGGTCCCGCTACCGAGAAGGAACAATCTCCGAATGGTTTGGATTGCGTTCTTGGTATAACAAGGAGGTTTGATGTTAATGACCTCAGAGCCCCTCAGAGAGTATGTTTCACGTGAGCTGCTACGGAGTATCAATAATTCCTGTATGTATTGTGGTGCAGCCCCATGAAGTGCCTTGAAAATAATTAGTTAGATTTTATAATGGATTCTCTTCTTGGCTGGTAACCAATGAAGTTGGATGAGCGCAGATGTGATATGCTCTAATCTCAGTAGCATGCAAACAACACGAGCATTGATGATTTTCTGTAGTCTGGTGTACTGATGCTTTGTAATGCCATACATGAGAGAGTTGCATTAGTCCAAGTGAGACAGAACGCACGCGTGGATCAATTTTTCCGATGTTTGCCGTGATAGAAACTTCCTAACCTGATGGATGGAATAAAGACTTTGGAATGTGCTGCTACATATTCGCCCAGCGTATACATTCATTGACATTTGTTCATCAAGAAATGCTCCAAGATTTCGCCTATACTTCAGTACTGATATGTTAACTTCCCCAACGCTTATTGAATTGATTGAAACCTTTAATAGCTGTTGCCGCGAACCAATAATGATTAACTCTGTCTTGGTATCATTCAATCATAGACGATGGTGTGTCATCCACTCGTGAATATCTTCGATGCATTTTTCCATGGTGCTTACTGCTGATTCCTATGTAGAAGTTGATGGTTTATAGGACATGTCGAGCTGAGTGTCATCAGCATAACAAGGTACATCAGTCAAATGTTTTGATACTATTTTGAAAATGCCACTCGTGTGAAGTAAGAATAGTATTAGCCCTAGGCAACTTCCCTGTGGTACACCAGAATTGATTATAAATGCATTGACGCTATCCAGGTACTGGCTTTGCCTACAATACCAAAGTCCTGTTGGAGGATGTCTATGAGTGTAGAGTGATTGATGGTGTCAAAGGCAGCACTGAGGTCAAGTAAAACTAGTAAAGTTACTTCCTTCTTGTCCATATTTAACAATATATCATTTTACACCCTTAGGAGTGCAGTTTCAGTGGAATGGAACTGACGATACGAAGACTGTAATGTAGGCAATGGTGCATTTGCAGTCAAATGTGGTGAAAGCTGTTTTTTCGCCAGACTTAGCAATAAAAGGTAGGTTACTGACTGGCTGGAAGTTTTTAAATAATGCTTCAAGGCCATACTTCTTCAGTACAGGTAATATTATTGGCATTTCCAAGTGTCCAGGATACAGCCATCTTCAAAATAGGAGTTGATAATGTCTGCTTTTATTGATGCAATGACGTCAATACTTTTCTTTAGAAGTGGTGTAAGGATTCGGATCTAATTCACAAGTAGCATTACCTGACTGCAAGATAACCCCTTCAGTTGACAAGGTAGATGAGGATGTAAACGGATTGCATTGACAATCTGCACGGATCTAGAGTTTCATGAGTACTGGCCATTTGTCTATCGTAGTATTTATAACTTCGATGTTCTGACAGAAAAAATGTCCAAATGCATTGGCCAGCGTACAAGGATCCTTGTGAGGTGGTAATTGATCGCTTCTTGGTTCCTTGGTAAGATTGTTGATTATGCGAAACAAGTTTTTTGGATCACCGACACATTTGTCTATTTCTTCTGTATAGTGATTAGTTTTGGCTTCTTCCAGAATAGTACTATACAGGTCTCTGACTTCAAAATATGCTGCTTTATCTTCCGTAAGCGTTGTTCTAATCATAGTTCTTTCAAGCCTTCGTCGCTTTGATTTCAGCTTTTTTAGTTCCTGGCTATACCGCGGTACTCTTGGCCGAACAACCAATGTTGTTTCTTTTAGTGGTGCATCTTTATCAAGGATGGCTGACAATACGTCGTTGTATTTTCTTGCCATTTCGTTAGTATTACTGTAACCGATGTTATACAGTGATGAAGATGTGATGTCCTGTTTGAAATTTTCCAAGTTGATCTCTTTCAGTTTTTGATACTACACTTTTTTGACGACTTCCAGGTGCGGACGTGGGGAGGCTATTTGGATTTCCATAAAACCGTGATCGGATAAGTACAAAGTTGGTCGAAGTGCAGATATAATTGAATTTTCAGTTGATCTTGTAATAAGTAAGTCAAGTGAATGGCCAGAGGAATGAGTAGTAAAATCAACGTATTGCGTAAGTCCAAACGTTCTCAACAAATCAGACAATGTCTGTGCATTGGTATTGGTAGTGCAGTAAACATGGAAATTGAAATCTCCAGGTGATCACCAACACCTCTGATGTCATAACAAGCTTCTCAATATAATTGGAGAACTGTTCAAAGAAGAGTGAAGATTGGGCAGGATGATTCACAGAAGAGGGTGGACGATAGATAATTACTAGTTTGACGATATGATTTTTACCAGTAATGTTCCATTCCGATTACTCTAATGTGGAATGTTCTTATACATCAATACATTTTACACTCATTGTGCTCCTGAACAGCAGGTCTGTCCCTCCACTTCTGCGATCAGGACGTTTGTACAGGAAAATGTTCAAATGTATACCCAACAGGAGACAAAGTGGAAATACTGAAAAAGTCATAATCTTTGAGCCAAGTTTCAGTAATAGCACATACATCGATACTAGAGTTGATGACATGGTCTGCTATTTCAGTCAGCTTGTTTTTTACTGAACGAGCATTCACGTTAGTAAAATAAAGAGATTTCGGCTTAGAGAGGTAGATTTTGATCTTGATCTACATCCAGGTTTATTAATTAACGATGTGTCTAAACAAACGTTGATGTTGCTTATATTTCGTCTATGCCCTTTTGAATTGCTCTTCCTTCTTCTTTCTCTTGGAACAATTAAATCAACTGGAAAATTGTTTGTATAACAATTAATATTGTAGTCATCCTTTATAGAACACTGTTCATCCATGTCAAAATCATCGTTACAATATTCTCACAGGACTTTCAAATATTATATAATTTGAGTCTTGCTTCCACCCCTTCTGCCTCGTGTTGTTTTTTTCCTGGATCGTTCCTTCCTGAAATATTCTTTTCCAGTCGTAATTCCAGTAGATAGATTTGTGTGGCGATGTTTCAGTATGTCTTCTCGACTGTACTGGATAATTGTATCGTTGACCATTGTAAGATCGATATCGCGAGCCAATGTAAAAACATCAATAGTAACTTAGAAACAGTAGACTTGCTAATAAATTATATTTTGTAGTAAACAAATAAGTAAATAAGCAATGAATTCAACGGACTTGGTAAAAAAAGATTTCTGATTTTCAATACTGTGTAAAATGAGATGCGCAGATTTGTAAAATGAGATGTTCGAGGAATATGAAAAACTGAATTGAATCAATGCTATTCGAAATTTGTCCGACAAACATTGGACAGAACACCCGGTAATCCTGCCAAACGATAGAACATGACACCGAATATTCATGTTCTGTGAATGTTCTGTCAAATTGTTCTACGGTTTTAAGGCTTAACTATGTAATCAAAACTTCTAACACACAGGAGCGAATGAAATAATGTCCACCATCAACAAATGCTCATCCCAACCCACCATAATGGCTGTTTTATAGCCCTTTCAGAGAGTTCATATTCTGACCGTAAATTCTAACGCTACTCTTTATTAGAACATAAAAAGGATCTGCTACGATTCTTTCTTGCAATTTGATTGGTTAACGCCAATAGCGTCATTTCTTCATAACCGAGCTTGGCCGAGTCGATTTAACGAAATTTATGAAAATACCAATCAATCGATAATTAATTAAGCGTGGCATTAACTAACAAGTAATGACGAGCAATTACATTGAATATTTTTAGAGTCATATAGTATCACATAGTTTTATGCAGTTTCTCAGTTGTTCATATTAAATCAAATGGCTTGTAGGAGAAATATCCGTGTCAGGAAACAAACACATTTAAAGTGTATTGAAATATTTTGCACACATTAACAACTCAAAAACAACTTGCCTAACTTATACTGAACTGATAATTGTGGAAACATAAAGTAACATAATTTAATTTCATTAATACATTCCCTCGCCCTTTAAAGGCCAATTTTCGGTAGTTCCTAGCTATAGGTATATAAAATAAATTCCTGGCATATAAAGGAAAGCTCTCAATAAACTACCAAAACCAAAACATAAACAAAATCAACCGATAAAATATTTAATTAATTATTAAATATTTAAAATAATTAAACCATTGCATTCATCTAAATGTAAGTTAGCAACATTCTAAAATGTTTTCATAAGTTCAATAATCTGCTCTTTTAAATCGCATACAACGCGTAATAAATAAGGAATTAGCAAACATCTAATCAATAAATCTTTCTTTGTTTTATTTGTTTCTTCGCGTTCACGGCTTTTTATGAAATTCTTCAAATTATACGTAAGACACATTTCCTTTCCTTTAATAAATTTGCCATAATAAACAACATCCCCAAGAAAATTAAATATATTTTTTAAAGATCAGAATCCATGATTATGGAAGAAAACGATGTTGAGCATCCATTCTTTTAATTTCAAGAAGAGAAATATCAATTTTTCGATTTAAATTTTTTTCTCGCAGCTTTGAAATGTTTGAATGGATTCGAGTTTGAATGTTGAGCAAACTCCTCAATAGAAAGAAAGCAAAATAAGAAATATTATTTGGTTGTGTTCATTTGTGTGGTTCATTCAATGCTTGATCTTTTGAGTTTAAATACGTTCACATATTATACATACAGTTCTTATTCGCAAGAACACGGATGCATAAAGCTGTGAGGATTATTGCAAGACTTAGAAACCTTGGCTGAGCGCTTCAAATTCATTGTATAGAGCAAAACCTTTGCAATCCCATTGAAGAAATACAACCTTTGCATTCCATTGGTGACTTGCTCCTTCTTACTGATCCTGATATCCTCTTTATGATGCTAAAAAATATTGCCACACATTTGATGATATCACAATTGGTGCTTGATTATAACTCGAAGTCTGCCAGTGTGTTATGTACACATAAAGTTTAAAATTATTCAAAGTTTGTATATATTACTACAAACGCTAAAACCATGAAAATGTCCTGAAAATATGAAAAAGTGAAAACTACCAATTTTTGTAGGCCATGAAAAGATTTGAAAACCATAAAAAAACTCCACAATCACGATTTTAAAATGTGAATATGCCATGAAAATGTCACGAGAACGCCATAAAATGTCACGCTTTTTCATGGCTTTGGTATCAGTAGTGTATATACAATTATATAGCCATTGTTCAAATATCGAACTACACATATTAATTAAAATGAATGCATATGTTTGTCATTGCCAGGTGCCTTCCTCCTTGCCTACTGCATTTTGACTACGATATGTGGAATCCCTATGCTTTATTTGGAATTCAGCGTGGGTGAATTATTGAACAAGAATTTGTTACATATCTGGAGTCACGTGCATCCACTAGCAACTGGGATAGGCTACTCCTGCGGTATATTCAGTATTTTTGTAGCTTCATATTATTCAGTCATTGTCTCATGGTTGTTGCATTATTTTCTTTATTCGTTTCAAAGCCCTCTACCTTGGATATTTTGCCCAGCGTGAGTGTAAAATACGTTATTCTTATCAAAAATAATATTAGTCAAGGGTTATTCATTTACAAATCTTACTATAGCAGTTTCATGCTTTAAAATGCAATCATGAGACTAGTATACTAAATAATAATCAACTCACTAAATACTACTTTTATTCTATTCAATTCTGTACAATCCTGATGTCACGAATGGAATGTTATTATGACTAGAGCTAAAATCGTCAGACCACGATTCGTGACGATATTCTTGTTTACCCGAGTTACCTAATTTATATTTATAATTACCAAGATTAAATTTACATCATGTTAGATCATATCATTCTTGTATTTCCCAAGAAATTCTTTTATACTGTATTGTCGAAACGTCGTTCCAATTATTGATAAAAATAATATTGTGCTTATTTTATAGCCCTATCTCATTCCTGGATGATAATGGACATGTAATAAATACAACAGTCACTTCCAATCAAATTGAATGCCAGCAAACCACACCCGAGGCATACTATTGGTACCGAGAATGTCTAGACATCTCATCAGGAATAGAATCGAAATTTCAATGGAACTTTTATCTAATGTTAGTAGTAGCTGTTGTGTGGTTCTGTGTATTTATAAATTTGCGAAATGGAATAGAGAATGCCTCAAAGGTAAGCTTCAAATGCAGCTGCATCTTAAATGCAATCGCAAAAGTAGCTTTGAAATCATTTATTATAATAATAACTTCAATGTTTCTCAGTGGTTTATGACGATTTTCAGAAGTAAGAGAAAGCAAGGAAAACTTAATTGAATTATTTTAAATCAAATGGAATCTGGTTGCTTGTTTGTATTTGGTTCCATATCCCTGATGAATAACATTTCTAAAACTAGTCCTTTCAATTTAGAACTTCAATATGTACTACAATATTTTGCATTGAACGAGTCGATGACATCATCAATCTTTTGATTGTGTTGTTTGATGCAAATGCCATTTACTGAACAATTTCAGCTATATTCCTCAAATTGCTGGTGATAGGTGAGGTTTAATATAATCAACACAACTTATTTACACTAGAAACATTTATATTGATATCTGATATCTTTCATCTGATATCTGATATCGTGAAAATAAATAAAAATGATGACGATGATGATAAATCCTGTAAAGCTGTCTCTTAATACTGCTGAAAGTTATCATAAACAGTGAGCAAACCGTCGAAAATAAAACGAAATAATATTAATTCGAGGCTGCTGTTGCTATCGGTTTTTGTTGATGCGTTATACTAAGCTTCTACTTATCACACATATATATTATTATAAAATCGCATTGACTTTGCTGATTGAAAATGTTTGTCTTTCGTTGATCTTGTCAACAGAATGAGTATTATTCCGTTTCACACAATTATGTTGATAGCACGTATTTCTGACGTGATTAAACAAAAAAGAACTATTTCACTGTAGCCATGAAAATGTGCCTGATTTTATGGGCATTTATTTTATGCAATGGCATTCAACCCGTCATCATTAACATTATCATCGTCGTCTTTTCAGCAAACTTACAAACAATATGAATACAAGAATTGCAAATAACTTTTTTTTTCAAATTATTCGACGTAATCCGTGTATCATGTGTTTGAAATAGTTTTTGCTTTAAATAAAATTCATTTATAGGCTGTCTGTCTTCTCCTCTATCCCTGCAGCTCTGTAAGAGTTGTGTTGATCGACGTTGTATTTTCTCAGTAGCCTAAACACGTTAATGTCCTTGAAATCAAATTTTACACAAAGGGACACTTATTCCTAAAACATTTGTAAATAATGACATTATTTATGTCTTCGGCGGGCCTTAAAACATCAACAAGATCTTCTTTTCGTTTTTCCAAGTTAATGCATTGAAAGTTTATGTAATTATAACCCGGTCGTTCTTGTTTATTTTTCAGATAATATACTGTAATGTAATGTTCCCTTATATTGCGCTGGCGATACTACTTTTGAGGACAGTTTTTATAAATGGATCATCGACTGGCCTCGAATATTTATTACAGCCTCAAGTAAGTTCAACAAGACTATTTCCAAATTCAGCTTTTAATATGATCATATGTTACTGTAAAAGATACTACGAAGTTAAATGAATTTATAGATATCATTGTTTTATTAGATTACAATAGTTTCACAACATATTTTGTCAAAGAATTACAAATTGTAATGATCCGCATCAAGTGACACAGTTTGAAATTTAACCATATTTTTATGTCGTTTCAAGGTTGTGCTACTTTTGAATATTATTTTTCAGTTGTAATATGCTGCCTCTGTCTACTCATAAGGTATGACATGATGTAGGACAGAGTTACAATACGATCTCTATCTAGCTTTATTTGGAAAATTCTTATATCAAGGACATACTTTGTAATTTATGCACATCAAAATACACAACATTTATTTGAAATACATGTTTATATTAATTGTTTATATTCTTTAAGCATGAACAGTTCATATAGCTATGTAATAAAACAAACAGGTATAGCCGTACTGTTGTTTACGTGCACTAGATTCGAATAAAACGATTCGTTATCTTCCTGGTGAAATCTCAGATAAGAGATTGAAATCGAAATTTAACAACGCACAGTATTTACAAGGAGCCTATAAATAACAAGGATTACAGATACGGCATGAGATCTACTAACATCAATACAAACAAAGTTTCATTAATTAGACAAAGACCTGGGGTTCTACAGACATTCCACTTCAATTATCTTAACTCATCTTTTCTTCAATATAATTATAGTGGACAAGCCTGTGGGATGTTACGCTGTGGACAGATGCTGCATCTCAATCGCTATTCTCACTCAGTCTTGGGAGTGGTTGTATGACAATATATGGAGCAATGAACCGTTAAAACAAAAAGAAGAACGGTTTAAAGGACGCTGCACTTGTCGCCTTCATCGATAGCTTCACGTCAATACTGTGTGCACTCGTTGTGTATAGTATACTTGGAATCAGGTACAATATTATCATATTCATATTTATTGCTGTAGAATTGTTACACTTTTTACATTTATTAACTGCCACCCGCAATATCGTTTGGCTGTCTTTGAGAGGAGTATGAGCATGGAGATATCACGCTCAATGACTCCCATTTTTGGTTGACCCGTGCAAGTTTACTAAAACGGCGTGTATGCACAGTGAAAGTCAACACCTGATATATATCTTAGCTTAAAGATAATACCATGTTGCATCAATCCACTGTTTTCTTTTTTCGCTTAATTGGTATTACTCTCGCAATATCAACAGAAAATAAACTTCTGTATTTGCAGCACTTTTGAAACTATACAGGGGACGTGAATAATAGAAAATAGTTCATTTCGAAGTCTGAAGTTATAAATATAGACAAAACAACACTCCACGGCAGAGATATTTTTGAGCTGCTAGGAAATGAACACTTGAACATTTTCTTATTTGGTAAGCTATTACAGTTTTCCATGTTTGATAATAATATTGACATCTCATTAATCTCGCCATATCGATAGAAAGAAATGTTGACATTTTCGAGCAACAAAAATACTTTCACATAAAAGAAAATATGAATTATGCTCCTAGGAAATGACTATTAAACCTTTACTGTTCTCCTAAGCTGGAACATATTTGACAGGCACGGTTCAAATGACATGATTGAGGTACTTTTTATTTTATAATTTGATATTTGTCTTTGTTTTATTTATTCGTTACTTATTATTCATTTTGGTATATTATTTTATTATAATAGTCGTTTAACTATATTTATCAATATGGAATTGATAATGCAAAATAAATAAAAGATAAAATTTCTGACTTGAGCAAAATAATAGAGGAAATATTTAATACCAGTTGAGGCTCACTCCTCCACCACCTATTGTTTATAAAGTCATAAGTTGACTGGCGGTCTCTGCACTCACTATTTGTATATGCTATGATTTACTAACGATAATTTTTGCTTGAAAAATGGCAGCCATTTTCAACGTTGAGTCCACATGGCAAGATTGTAAATGTTATGTATTTCAAGTTAATAACGATATGATCAGGATTTTAATTGTTTCTACCAGTTACTTACTCAATAATTTGTAATTCATTGCTAGGGCCGAAGAACGAGTTAATGAATGTCTAACGGTGAACCAATATCAGGATTTTACCTCTGGTGTAAATAAGACAATGAATATGAGTATCTTGCAACATAATTGTACGTTCAAAAGGTTTCTAGAGGAGGTAGGATATTTCGTAATTAAAATTCAATTTTCTACAACTAACCTGACTGGATCCTTATTGTTTTCCGTCTTCAACGTGTAAGATATGTGTAGCCCTGAAAAAAACCAATTCAGATGCTTTGCAGTGTCTTTCTTAACCACAAAGTCCTGCACTTCGGAGACATTTTTTTTCAAAATGACTTCTAGCAGCGTTCAATATACGGGAATGATACCAATATGTCTGTTCCAAGCTTTGAGTTAGGATTTATTTGTGAGCTCGCGTTTTCAACTTACGGACATTACTGACATTAGTTCAAATAGGCACGGTTCATGTTATTGCATGATAATGGTTTTAGAAATATTTTCTTTGTATACATAATGTAATTCCCTTGTAATTCAACACCATTGATATTGTGGCATCTGTATTAAAAAACTCAAATAAGTTCTTCTATTTAAAGTTTTGCTCGTAAGAATCTCTTTTTGCAAGAGCCATATTCATCCTATCAAAAATGTAAACCTCGCTGTTTACATTGAAGTCACAAAGAAATAATAGGAATTTTGTTGTGAAAGTACGAATGAGAATACAATAAAGAAAATGATCACGATGCTGATGGGTCTTTTTGGCCTTAAAAAAATATTAGACAAAGGACAATATTAAATAAAGCAATCATTCTACTCACTTTAGCCAAGGGTCTAGATTCCAACTGCGGCCTGATAGTTAACCGTTATGAGGTGGTCATTCTGTATTTTTTTATTGATTGGAAAGGCACTGAGCTCCATTGATTTCAATCTATAATCTGCGATACAATCTCAATTGACTTTAGGTAGTGATTATAAATATTTGAATAATGATATGACATGACGTAACGACAAATTACCTATTAATCCAAAAGAAAATCATATTCCAAAACTCAATCGATATTGCAATTCAAAATAAAATCGAACTTCAGAGCTCCTAACTAATGATAATTTCAAATGTTATCAGAAATATTCCTAATCATTAAAACAACTGTAAGAAATCCATGTAAATTAATCCATGTAAAAGTGAGTTAATTATCTTACAACGCAATTGGTTTCTATATGAGCTATCGCATTTTATTTGATTATTATCATCTCTATATAGGATGAAGGTGGTACTGGCTTGGCTTTCATTGATTTTACTTACACAATTGCTTATGTTCCTGAAGCAACCTTATTCTCTGCAGTGTTTTTTCTTACTTTATTCACATTAGGATTTACTAGTCTTGTTTCTTTTATTGTATCTGCAAATGAATTTCTTCGTGATGCATTCAGGACTAGTAAAAGGAAAAGAGCACTTTATTTTGGTAAGAAAGCATATATATTACTGTTATATAATTAGTTAGAAGTAGATTAATCACCTTTGTGTTAAACTATGTCATTTACATATTTCCTGTATTCGCCTTTCTATGTGATATTATTGTGAAATATAATTCAGATCTGCCTTAGCAATATGACTGATCACTTGTGTCCTTCGTTGGTACAAATTATATTAGTTTGATATACGACAATTGCAACCTTCATTTATCTGAAAATATCTCTTAGACCCCCCAACACTGGCTGAAGTCATTGTGTGAACGAAGAGTTGACTAAGAATTACTCGTGAATAATAAGGCTGGATACAAAATCTCTACTAACGATACTTTTCAGTAAATTGCAGTATAAACTGTATACTTATAAAACAGTCAAAATGTGAGACAGATCATATTGAGTATTATTACTTTCTCAATACTTTAATCAAATGCTGAACAAATTAAATCTTCACAGTTGAAACCGATCCATAGTATTTTCCTTAAAATATATTTATCTGAGATCGACTCACGTTGCTATTCTTCTATTTGTATTCCAGCACTGGCATGTACCTGTATGCTGATATTGAGTACTTTTTACACCCAGCCATCTGGTGAATACTATATTCAATTATTTGGATCATACGGACAGGACATTCCAATTCTTTTTATTATGTTATGCGAAGCGTTGGCTGTGGCAAGTTCTAAGGATATAAGGTGCAGCATAATATTTACGTATTATATGTCCATTGCGCGTACGAGAAAAAAAATGCGAAATGTTTCAGTAAAATGAATTAGGGGTCAACTTAATGCTATTTTTATTTTTTTTGCATTTGACAGTGTTTTCTCAATATATAATTAGAAGTTCTGAATGTGCAGTTTTTGAAGATATTTTAAGATAGTGGAGCGGCTTTCAATAGAGATAATAGGATCGCTATAGGGGAGGGAGAGCGTTAACAATATATCCATTTATAGTAAGAAAAGACATCTAGAGAAGAAGTATCTAAATTAAAACATTAATACAGGAGGATATACATTGTGTAAATTTCTTGCATGGCCGAATACCATTACAAATGATTTCATTTGTAACCCGCTTTATAAGTGTAAATCAAAATTGGCAACGGACTTCATTGCATTTATCCGAAATTTCATAAATATAACTTGACCTCATTCGGCTTCATAGACGCAGCATTGATTAACCATGAGAATTAAAAGGCAGGATTAACCAATGAGAATTATAAAGCAGGATGAACCATGAGAATTAAAAAGCAGGATTTATTTGATTATGTGATAAATAGAAGAGGATTTATTCTTACTTCTGCTAACACGATGTTGATTTGTTTGCCCGTAATACTAGTCCTTACATTTTTGGTAAATTACAATATATGGGAAGCGTGTTATTTGACATTATACTAACTGATACAATTTTATACATTTCTAGGAAGAAGCTCCGGGATAACATTAGATATCGCTGGTTAGGAAATTTTATGGAATTCGTTTGCTACATAGTCAATCCAATATTAACAACATCTATTATTGTATATGTTCTTATTCGTCAAGTAAAAAATGGTGGCAAATATCAAATATGGAAATATGATAAGGTAATTTATTTAATGTTTTGTTTACTTCGCCCGTCGTTTTTCAATTTCAAGCTTGATTGAAATGTTCTATTATATAATCTGATAGATCAAGTTAACAGATGTGTGACTTACGTAGGATGGGATTTTCTTGTGAATGCTGATGAGATTCACAGTAGACATAATTGACATTGTAAAGGAACATAGGCTCAACATGATTTAATGAGGAGAAGTGACCATCACATTAAATTGTTAATTTCATATTTACATTCACATCGGCAATGTTGGTGTTCCATAACAATACATTGAAATCTACATTTGGGTCACAATCTCTCCAAAATACACCACCAGGTTTATCAATCTTTTCTTCAAATAATTATCAAGAGACTCACTCAATGGTGTAACAGTGAAAAGCTCTAAAGTAATATCTATTTATAAGTAGTGTCATTCACATTAGACAAAGCACAATCCTCATAGATGTGTATACCATTTTATTTAAGTTGTAGCAGAGAGACCAAACATTTACTGTTCCATTGCTTTTCTGTTTCATGCAATTTATATTGAAAAGACGTACATCAATTAAGTACGTCACTGCATTTGTGTTAATTAAGATGATTATCGATATTTCTGATACATCTTTCATTTTCATGCAGCGTCTGATTTGAAACATTTTATTATCGTGAAAATTGATTTGAATTCGTTAAATGGACAAATATTTAGATTTACCATTCATTTGATGACAAATTATGAATTGTAAGTTGGCTATCGAGCTGATTAATCTGACACATGCAGAATAAGGGAACTTAGCTTTTTCTTTGAGTCATGGATAGGAGTTGATTGCACAATTTGATCTATTGAAAAACTAGATATAATGAATCGACAAATCATTTTCTGAATAATCTTGGAAATCCAAAGCTTATTAAAATTTATACCAATAATAATCCACCGAAAATAATCATTCATTTTAACTACATGGTAGAAACTGTTGTATTGGCATTCGACTATCATACATGGTGTAAGTAAGTGGGACAGTATCGCCGTATCAATGGCACCCGTATCACTCCTCTATATTTCTAGAGTGCAATTATGCTAAGGAGGTTTGGGACAAAACTTTTTTTTAGTTTTCTAGTGCTTCATTTTTCCAGAAAAAAATGGGGAGCACAGATTGATTTTAGGGGTTTTGGAGTCACCCGATTTTTTACCTCAATAACAATGCATGTCATAATAACAATAAATTTCTGAGGAAAGACACAATAGCGGATTAACGGTTACATATTCCAGTAAAGCAACACAAACAATCAAGGATAGAAGTATTTGGATTAACTAAGGTTGTGAAATGAAACATAAATCGGCAAATTGATTGGGGAAAAACTTTTCTAGCTTATATTCTATAATTAATCCCTATTTTAGAAAAATTCCTTCTGTTGAATAAGGGATAAAGCACTCTTGTGAGTATACATTTCGATGGCCCATGAACAAGAGTGATTTAATCATTTTAATAATCATGTAACATAGCCTTTGTCTGGAACATCAATTATCTCTCATCAATTTCACCACAACAATGATTTGTTTTCTAATTCAATGGGTCATTGATTTTTCATTAAATACTATTGGAATGAAATTCTTACGAATATCATTTCAAAATATGCCGCGAAGATTTCAACATAATTGTTTTTCAAACATTTTTCAATATTGAAAATATAATAGTTACATCTGAATATAGAAAGTCCCAAGTTGTTACTTTTTTGATTTTCTCAAATTGAATTTTCAATTACAGAGTATACATTCAGAGTGTAATTGAAAATTCAATTGAGAAATTAAATATAGTAACAGCTTGGGAAACCCACCAGGAAAGCTTGTCATTTAGTTTATTAAAAATATGTGTTTGGAAACGCTAGTACAGCAACGCTCGCTCGTGTTCAAAATTGGTTCAAAAAAGGATTGACGAAAAACACACATTTTGCGAGGCAAACTCTGTTTCAAAACGAGTACTTGAATTTGGTATGAAGAATTCAAGTTGCGCGCACAGCGCTCCCAGGTCAACATTCTCCCTTCAATTGAATCTTCTTTATTGATCTCTGCTGCAACACTGCAGATCAATCTCAACAGATTTCATTACTTACAATGGAATTCCCTCTAGACCATTCCATCCACCATCCTTGGGCCTGGATTATACAAGCTCTCTGTCAGCGCGCCCGTTTACCTAGACACAGCTATCTGTCATCAGCACGGCGCGCTTCAAACCGAATGCTCGCATGGGAAGAGTGTGCTTTCACTTTGAAGGCAAACTTTCATTTGACATTCCAGGGATTCCTTTCTTCATATTTGGTAAAACCGGGGGTTGATGTCGAGAAAGAAATGTCTAGCCTCTTTTTCTCTGCCGTTGCCTAGATACAGTTCCGCTTTGCAAATAAACAGATGAATAAACATTGGTTTTCTTTTGAATTATTATCGAAATCGAAAAAGTAAGGCCTGGATTATACAGCGCGCTTTCGAGCGTGCCGTGCTTTCGAGCGCGCTTTCATTTGAAGGCGCGCGCTTTTGAAAATGTCTAGTTATACAGCGAGCCGTCCTCAAAAGTTATGTAAAAACTTCCAATGAATTACATGATGACGCGTAAGAAAATATATCACAAGACTTTTGATTGACAAGTATACGCTTTTCGTGAAATAAATTTATTGCTTCAAAAAGTGATTTTTATCACAATTCGCCATCAAATAGTTGTGATTATCGTACAATGATAGTTTTTTAACCTACCATGGTCCTACAAATACAAGACAGTGTCTTATATCTAATCTGCAGAGCATATATATATAACCTTGTCTAATTAATACTATTTGAAAGTTTTCTCCTCTTCAATTGAGAAGTACAGATGCTCTGAGTAGTTTCCTTATTATTATTTTGTGGATTTCGATTATAATTCGAAAGAAAATCAATGTTTATTCATCTGTTTATTTGCAAAACGGAACTGTATCTAGGCAACGGCCGAGAAAAAGAGGCTAGACATTTCTTTCTCGACATCAACCCCCGGTTTTTACCAAATATGGTGAGAGGAATCCCTGGAATGTCGAAATGAAAGTTCGCCTTCAAGTGAAAGCACGCTCTTCCTATGCGAGCTTTCGATTTGGAGCGCGCCGTGCTAATGACAGCGAGCCGTGTCAAGTTAGACGGGCGCGCCGACAGCGAGCCAACTTTCAATTTACTGTAAACGAAAGCACGGCACGCTCGAAAGCGCGCTGTATAATCCAGGCCTAACAATAAGGAAACTACTCACAGCATCTGTACTTTTCAATTGAAGAGAAGAAATTTTCTATATATTATTAATTAGAGAAGTTTTTTGCTCTTCAGTTTAGATTTTTACCACTGCTGTAATTGTAGGATCTATAACAATTATTTCGAGGTTAAAAAACTAACATTGTACGATAGATTACAACTATTTGATGACGAATTGTGATAAAAACCACTCTGAAACAATAAATTTATTTCACGGAAAGCGTATACTTGTCAATCGAAAGTCTTGTGAGATATGTTCTTACATGTCATCATGTAATTCACAGGAAGTTTCTACACAACTTTTGAGGACAGCTCGATGTATAGCTAGACATTTTCAAAAGAGCGCGCTCGAAAGCGTGCTGTATAATCCAGGCCTTAGTTGGTACTCATTTGATGTTTTGTATAAATGCAAGGCTGAGTTGAACGGATCACAGTCGATCGAATATGATTGATTTGAAGTTCGGTTGCTCTTCCATCTAAATTGATCCCGCCCTTCATGGTGTTGGGCTATTATATAATTTTTCTCCTTCTAGGGAGAGCGCATAGAAGAGAACTATCCTGTTTGAGCAAATGTGATTGGACTCATCTATGCAGCAATTCCAGTATCACCTTTGTTGATTGGCTTCTTTTATGGACTAAGGATCATTTTGAAAGAAGATAGAGCATTGAAAAACAGCATACAAAAAGTTATCGACAATACTAATGGGTTCACAATGGATAAAACAAACACTGCTTATGATTGTTAAATGTCATTCACGACAATTTCCTTTATACTTCTTGCATTTGTAAAAAATTTTGTAATTAAGATATGTTATGTAAGATAAGATTTTAAATATTACGGGAACATTCTATATCGCTTGAATAAAACGTTTTGCAAAGACATAAAGTTTGTTATGAATAATTGATGATGATTATTGCCAGAAATAGTAATGATGATGATGATGATGATGATTCTCTGCTGTTTGGAAATGAAATATTTATGTCAAACGTTGCAGCATCCGAAGACTTCTCTGGTTTCATTGTTAATTACTAATTTCAGGAAAGCATGCCTTAAGAAAGAGAGATAAGATCGTAAAATTTTAATATAATTGTTAATTAATACACTGTTGGAAAGTTGACTTTGAACCTAAATTCAGCACCATTGTTCAATCAAATTGGTATAATTTATATGAAACCTTGAAAAATATTTATTTAGGATTTGATAGCACTTTGCTATACGAAAATAGCCTGGATAAATTCTAAGCCCTGTTTTTTCCTATTCCTTCTTCACAATTTGAACTCAAAACCAAAACCCAAAATCGAATATATCAGTGATGTGAAAAGAATAAAACATGTGTTTTCCATTTCTGTTTAGAAGGTCCCGTAGAAAAATCAACCAATAATATGGACATTCTGACTATCAAGTATTTATTGGAAATGATCAAGAATTATCCACTATGATATTTCGAATAAATTAGAATAAAAAATAATTTAAAATGAACACAGGGACTAGCTCCAGACACTTTATCGTAAAACTTCAGTTTTCACATAGAAATAAAAATAACCCCGGAACTAGCTCCGATGCTCATTGTGGAATATTTTTATTCTACTTCGTTCAGAGTATCAGAGCGGATGATTATAGATCAATTTCAATAATTATCTGATAACCAAAGTGTCCACATGATTGTTTGATTTTTTCTATTCGACTATACTACGAAACAGATTGTAGAGATGCTGTTTTCCAGCTGAGGTGTTATACGGATATTTTGACGATGTATTGTTCGATTTATTGTAAAAAAAGTAATAAGTAAATGTAGACGGTGTTCGCCCTACCGAAGGCACCCGTACCACTCCTCTATTTCTAGATGAGTGGCTTTTTTCGCTGACAGCAATGATTTTAAACGCTCTTTGTTGATCTCAGCCGCGACACTGCAGATCAATTTCAACAGATTTCATGGGAGATAGGTTTCGATTGTCAATGCGCAACGATGCGCCGCAGCTACTCACAATGCAATTCCCTCTGGACCATTCCATCCGCCATCCTCAGATGGTACTCATTTGATGTTTCAGATAAAGTCAAGGCTGAGTTGACCTTAGGGGGGATTCGAACCACAGTCGATCAGATATGATCCGATCTGAAGTTCGGTTGCTCTGCCATCTGAGCTAATCCGCCGATTTATTGTGCGTTTCTCAAGAAATATGTTGCCATTCAAAAAACTTGGCAGAAAATCATCCTATTTAACCAGATTATATATGAAAGGACCAATCTTGCTGACCACAACTCTCAGAGGTGGTAGCTACCCAATTGGAACCCTCCCAAATAGACCATTGTAGAAAATCAATAATGCAAAATACTACCACGAAAATAATAGGTTTTCAATACAAATGGACTGACGTATAAAACAAACTATTGGTTATTGATCAAAATTGATCACAGTTTCGAAATCATCTTGTTGAAAACGTTTATGGAAAAGATCTGATGGGTGTTGCTCTTAATAGAACATCTTTATTTAAAGAATGAGAAGATACAATATAGAATTTCATCTTGTATGATAAAGGTCAGTTAAACGTAATTAAACATCAGCTATGTAATCAATAAACTAAATGCTTTTAGAAATTAAAAGTGATTCATGAGTTCTTGTTTCACAAAATGTTAATCTGCTAGATTGGTGTAATTTCACTTAGATTATCTTACTGTTGTCGCATCACCATTAACGAGACATAATGCGTGAATGATTGTGCAGTTTCAGTATGTATTGTCTCTCCTGATATCCTCATTATATCGGATTGACATTTTAAAAATTAGTCATTAAAATTTAACATCGAACGTTATAAGCATATAGCTTATATAAATATAATGTATGAATTACTCTTATGTAAAATAGTAAAATTCTACACGTAGTGCCTATAATGGGGCCACTTTACATTGATCATGTCTTGAAAAAATAATGCGTGCGATTGCTCTAAGTCTCTCACATGTTGGTAATACAAAATGGCGTCATCTGTTATTGTTATGAACAAGAAGGTGGAAATATTTGTTTTAAATTTATATGCATGCTTAGATTATTTGAAAGAGTTAGGAAAGTATCGCAATTCAAAAGAAATAAATCATAGCTAAAACAATGGCGAGCACGAAGGATAATGCCAGTTCACTGTAGGAAAATGCCTCGGAGGGGAATTCTACTCACATTTAGACCTAAAAATAAATAAAAACTGGCCAATCATAGATTTCCCTACCAGGAACTAACTGGGTTGATGACTTCCTTTCATTATACTCAACGTTATCTTGATATTTTGCTCGCGATTCAACACGAGATATTTTACTTGGCCATACAAACCCTTGTTGATGAGTTTAATAATTGACGATGTTTGACAAGCTTGGAGGGGAATTTCTTAGAAGGTAACTAAAATCTAACACCATTTCTATGTTTCGTTTCATGTCAAGATAACAGAACTGGCTGGGTTGGGATGATTGATAATGCTTATTTATTATAAATAGTCTATTTTGCTTCAAAATGTTAGTATTTTTGCGTGATTTGTGTGATTTTGACGCGCCCGCAAATACGCGATGGCTCGATTATTGGCACTACGAAAATGTCTTTTCACTGTATTGATTATTCTTATTGAAAATTATTTTTTGTTTGCTGCGAAGTGGAGATTGTTCCCTCGATTCCATGCATTTAATCCCATTGGATAAGTGCATTGGGAAAAAAACACAATCAAAACGTTTTGAATAATCATGTCATAAGCTAATCATTTTTATTTGTTAATAAACTTTAAGTGACGTAACTGACCAATTCCATTTAGATGCCAGAATCCAGGCACGTGAGTTTACGCAGAGTCATCTATACAAGAGTTGGGACAGGCTTTTATACGCCACTATCGTCACCTATTGGATAGATGCCAGTCCCGTGATTTTTAGACGCCATTTTTGATCTTTCGGAAACAGGGTTCTCATTTCAAATTTAACCCGCAAAAGATCATAGGCTATTAAATTATTAACTGTTGTATTTACAGATGCAATATTAATCGAAATAAAAGTATTGCTTACTATTCCAAATGGGGGCAAGAAGTAAGAAAAGGAGTCTTTGGCTGCAAAGAATAGAGCATAAGATGTAATCCAAAAATTCCTTTTCCATGTAGCAATTCCAATAGCTTTGAACTGTATTAACTCCCGAGTAACATACTGATGAGATCTATAACATAGTATATATTGAAGTAGATTTTTGTGGTGATTTTGAGAGTCCAGCAAATAAA
This sequence comes from Haliclystus octoradiatus, assembly GCA_916610825.1. NCBI lineage: Eukaryota > Metazoa > Cnidaria > Staurozoa > Stauromedusae > Haliclystidae > Haliclystus > Haliclystus octoradiatus. Next base: position 16,714,672 of record OU744451.1, read on the forward strand.
TATTGAGAAAGAAAACTATTAAATGGTTACTCCTGTTAAACGATCGCAAACAATTTCACACCGTGCCAAACTTACAGAAAAACACAACATTTTCCCGCGTATGCGCACTGTTAGAAACGTGCTCGAGTCCAGGCCAGGAAGATCAAAAATGGCGTAATTGTCCTAACTCTTGTAAATTGGTTGCTCTGAGTTTAGGAGTTCAGTTCTGAGTTTAGTTTCTATATTTTAATTGGATTTTTGCCTAAAAATCGTTATTTCAAACCTTTAAAAATGGGAGCATTCAACGTACGTGGCTGTAAAGAGGAAAATCAACGCAAAGTATTATTTAATGAAATCATAACCTTTGACCTTCAAATTCTTGGAATCACAGAGACACATATAGGAGATCCTGGCCTTGAAGAACATACCATAAAAAAACAAAACTTTTCATTTTTCTACTGTGGAAAGGGATCCCACCATGGAGTTGGACTAATATTAGACAAAATTTTAAAGACAAAATTTACAGAGATAAAGTAAAGGAATATGTAATGCCGAAATTAAATTATAAAATAGAAAAGCAACCGTAATATAAGCATATGCACCAACAACAGCAATAAATAAGAAATACCCTGAACAACTAGATACATTTTATGAAAAATTATCAATAACTGTAAGTCAAATATCATCTAGAGACCCAATATTTATATTAGGAGATTTTAATACAAAACCTGGAAACAGCCATGACGATTATCCTGAAATTGTTGGAAGATTTGATAAAGGTAAAACAAATGACAATGGTGAAAGATTACTTGAATTTGCCCAACTAAACAATCTCAAATTAACCAATACACATTTTCAACATCCCCTCAGACATATAGCAACATGGAAAGCAGCACCAAGATACCATACTAATGCAAAAGATATTAATGGAGACCCATGTTTACTTTTGGGACCTGATGGATTACCAAGAAAAAATCCTTTTCGAAATCAAATCGATTATATACTAGTAAAACAACAACACAAACGCTTTGTAATGAACAGTCAACAGTCGATCTTACAATAATATAGAGACAGAAACTGATCATCGCTTAATTAAGCTAAGCATAAATTTCAAATAGTATATGCTAAAACGAAAACAACATAATATCGAGCCAAAAACCAATATGAAAGGTTTCTCTGATGCTGAAAAACAGCAACAGTAAAAACGAAATGTTGTATTTAATCCACCAAGAACACCTCAAAATATTCAAGAAAAATGGTATTTTTATGTACTGATCTAATTAATACAACCAAAGAGTTCATGGGCACAATTTAGACTCTAAAAAGTCAATTGATCCATTACTAAAATGTCTCTCCATTTGCACACGCCAATTACGAGAAAAGTTTTCTTAGGCAACAAATCAAATGCAAAGAACAAATATCAAAATAGAAAAACAACAAATCAAAAATCAGATTAGAAAATGAAAACGTGAAGTACCAATGATAGAACTAGATACTCAATTAAAAAACCATGAATCAGTAACTAATGACAACAGCAAATACTTTCAAGCTATCAGAGAAATGAAATCAAAATTACTAAAACACTCATTGTGTGTGCAAAGTGATAAAAAATGGTTGGAACAGAAATTGAACAAGTAGATGCCATTACACAGTATTTCCAACGTATACTTGGTCCTGATAATATCAAAAATCTTAAGGAATATTCACCTATGAATATGACGACACCTTTCATTGCTATAGAAATTAAGAAATCATCAGCAAATATGAAAAATGGAAAAACTCCTGGTAGCGATCAGATAAGAGCAGAGATGATTAAATTTGCATCAAAAGAAATTCATTCAACGATTGCCGATATACTAAATGAGATTGCAGAAAATAGAACATTCCCAAGAGAAATCAAATTACGTATTCTAACACCATTACCAATACCTGGAAAACCAAAAGGACCGAGAAAACTTTGAGGCCAATAATATTGTTATCAGCGATTCGCAAAATACTCACCATAAGTCTTATTCGTAGAATCTGGGACAGATTAAGTACTCTTATTAGCAGAGATCAAGCAGCATATCAGAACAATCGATCCACAACAGAACAAGTTTTTGCAATTAAATTATTTATTGAAAAAGCTATTTCATCATCAAATTACAGAATACATATTTTAATGTTAGACATGAGTAAAGCTTTTGATACGGTCGAGAGAAATACTCTCTTTGATGAATTGGAAAAAGTTTTATTACCTGAAGAACTACATCTATTTCATATATTGACCTATAATATTTTCCTAAAACTAAAAGTTGGAAACACGCTCGGCCAAACTTTTATGACCCTTCAAGGAATTATGCAAGGAGACTGTTTATCAGCAATACTTTTTATATTCTATCTGGCTCGTGCATTATCATCAAATTCCACTTCTATTTGTTCTGAACATAATTACTCTTTAATAAATCATGCCCGAAACAAACTGGAAATTACAAACATTACAAAAAAACAGATTATCAATTTCACCTAAATATGCAGATGACACAATATGGCTACCAACAGACAAAGATATTATAAATGAACTTGAAAACACTATACCGGCAATTTTATCAAACTACAGCTTAACAATCAATAATTCGAAACTAACAGAAAAATTTTCTATACCCTATAAAGAACCATACAATACTTCATCAGAACATAACTATTTAAAAAATCCAACAATTAATGATTGGAAAAATGCAAAGTTTTAGGAAGCTATTTAGATACAGGCAAATACATTATTAATAGAAAGATTTTACTTATAAACAATATGAAAAACAGTAAAAAGATATATAATTCAAAGTTAGTATCATTGCAACTTAAACTTCGCCACCTTGATTGTTATCAAACAGCCATTTCTTATACAACTGCTCTCTGTGGACATTAACACCTATACGTCAGAAAAAAATGATGCTTTTCATAGAAGACAACTTCGATATGTAATTTGTTATCATTGGCCCAAAGTGATCTCTAACGATGATTCATGTTCGTTAACTAAACGAAAAAAATCGTCGATAATCATCAGAAAGCGAAGACTGAAAATGCTAGGTCATATCAGTCGACTGCACGAAAATATCCCAGCAAGACAATCTTTAACAGAAGCCCTTCGCCCTGACAAGAAAAAAAGTGGTAGACCAAAGCAGTCATGGCTTAAATATAATAAAATTTATAATAAAAGATTTGAAAAAACATAACATAACAGCCGACATCAATTTTCATAATATTATCGAGCTGGCTCAAGATAGGAATAAATGGAGGGAAATGGTATCTAATGAATGACGATTAACACGATGGCGGAAAACCGTCTGTTTATTGTATAACACATGATCATGATGATGATGATGATGATGATGATGATGATGATGATGATGATGATGATGATGATGAGTTGACGCACCAATGATCAAACACCAGTGATCAAGTTGTCTTAGCCTGCATGCAGACCTTACGAGCAACTGTAACGTTGAGCATATTTTATATCCGGTAAGATATGTACACAATCTATCACAAATGCCTTATAAATATTTTTTGATTTATAAAATATATTTTTTCATCTTGTTTTCCAAGGTACAAGCTGTAAAAGCACTTTTGGATCTCATAATTAATTTATTAGATAAAATTAAAGCCGCGACTAAATGATTACAAAACAGCGACTATGTTTAGAACGACAAATTGATTAAATCAAGCAAAAGTTTAATTTTGATTAGCGACTGAATAACTCATTGACAGTGACAAAACAATAAGCGATTAAGCAATTTATTACAACATTCGCAACTATAAAATCAAAACCCACAGCAAATTTTATAGCAGCAAATTTATTTGATATTTAGAGAAGGGGTTAGTTTCCGATTCAGACAAAAAATTAGTAGTTGCAGTATATATTTACGACCTTTTATTTGTTAAAAGTGATTTTCTCCAAAATTCTCCATGACGAAAACTCTAATCATTGAGAATGTAAAAATGAAAACAATGTTTGCCAATAATCAGAGCCATTTTAAGCTGCAATTGAAACTGCAATTGAAAAAGAACTGGAGAAAATTTATAAATTTTCCTTGAACCGACAATGAATATCACATAACAAAAGTGTGAATTCAAGACTTTTGTAGTCGTGCATCTGTCTTTTTTTAATAACAAATGAGTGAAGCACGTGGAATGTGCGGCGGTACATTTCAGATAAAATAAAATATAATAATTCGATCGAATAGCGATAATATAAATCAAGTGTTTATGCGATGATTTATTAAAAATCTCTTCCTTGTGTGGACCTACAAGGCTGCAATTCCTGTTGGTATCGTTAAAAACATGCTAATTTTCATTTATTTTTATAACTGGTTTATTTTGAAAGCAACGTATTTGATATGATATATTTCAACATTTTTTGCATTAAAAAGGTTAATAAAACTGCAAGGATTCCCTAGGAAAAGAGGAAGTAATTTGCTTCAGAATTGAATCAATTAGGTGTTATCAGCTCCTTATTTTCTGCGGGAAAACAATAAATTGTCACGGAATAGTTTGTCGCTTTCTTTCAAGCTTTCGTGTTTATTTCTTTGTTTTCGTAAATATGAATTACACTTACAAGCATATCAAAATGGGATGGTGAGAAAAAGTTACATTAATGCAAGTAATTCAACAATATCTTGTATGGGGAATTTTAAATCAGAAATTTGTTTTCTGTAGTTATTTCGTATACAACAGAACCTGTCTGTAGCCTATTGCATTTAACTAACAGATTGAGTTCAATCGCACTATTCATAGATTTGAAGGACAATATAACAGTTCCACCTGTAATTCATATCAGCTCAATTCTGTCTCATGACTAAAACATTGAAGACCTATCTCTGTAGGTTCCACATAGCGATGCTTATCCAAATCTTGTTTTATGTTTAAAACATGTCCTCCTCGAGAAAACTCATCCACCTTATAGTCGCAACGACTGCATCTCAGTACAGTATAATATGGCCGAGATTTCCATCCTGATTATATATTCTCTACATAGTAACGATAACAAGTACTGCAAAAATACGATTAACTGTTATTGTGTATCGCTGCGTTCTGAACCATTAAATTAAATTACAAGGTTATTGGCATTCACAGTAAATGATCATGAAATGTTTTAGATGCCTTTCCATAGGAAACAAGAATATAGCATTTATCACATAAATAGAATAACCATGAATTGAAAATAACAAAGCGCTTAATTGTTCAATTATCTTCATCTGTTTGATATGGCTTAATAAAATCTAAAACTAAAAAGGCTAATTTTCACGTGATGTTTTAATCCGCTAAAACAATTACCACCGTAGAGAAGTAAAAACTTTGGATTATAAAATATAACAAGATGTTCTAATGCGCTCTTATCTAGCATGATCAGATACTGTTATTGTCTGAAATAATTTATTTTCAAATGTCACCTCTATATGGGGTCATAAAACCTCTATTGAAGCGCGTTTTGTATGCGTTTCCTGATTTAGAATTAATTGGAGTACGGAACGTCATCGAATGAATAAAATATGTGATTAAAAATCACACTGTATTCGTATTTATTTGCTATGACCACATGACGACTATATATTTTACACTCGACTTGATTCCGAAAGCAGTAGGGTATTGTTACGAAATTTAGGGTATGAATATTATGCTTTGAACAACAACTTGTCAATGAAAGTGTTTCTATTTAATGACTATATTCAGTCTAACCACATGTTGAATGTATAATTAATGGACCAAGATATTCAGGTGGTAATCAGAAGGTTCATCTATTAGTGTTGCCAACATTGATCGATGATCTCAATAAACTATTTATTCAAAAATACGAATAGTTTTAAGGCTTGTCATGGATAGACCTATTCAATTAGCTACTTTATTTGATGCCACGTCAGTAGAGGATGCCAAACAAGAACCAAAAGAATGGAAAAGCAGAAGGCATTTCGTATTTGCTGCAGTTTCCAGTGCTGTCGGTTTAGCTAATGTTTGGCGTTTTCCGTCGCTTTTAAAATTTCATGGTGGAGGTAAGAGAAGTAAAAAATTGTAATACATGTAGATATAGATTGATATGATGCTATAAAGTATGAATAAATTGCAAGCATATGATAATTGATAATTCATTGCTTTACTATGTATTAGCTATAACTGCTGAGGTGTTATCTGTCTTTACCCATTTAAGAAGTAAATCATATAATATAGAATTATAGTGTCTGCATTAATAGTAATTCATATCAGAGTCAAGCTACACAAATTATAGTTGAATTATTATTATTCTTTTTTTTTATTTACGCTCTTATTCTGAGCAAATTTGTTAATCTCATATATATATATATACATTTTGCGTTGTTGCTGTTTCTAATTGATAATTTGATATAAGTGAGTTCCTTACTGTTTGTTATTTCAAGGATGAGTATGTATGTAAAATTTATTTACGTTATTTTAACTTTAATTTTGAATTATTTTCAATTATCTTCACTCTCTATATTGTTTTCAAATTGAATGTAGGATTCGATAGCTTCACAATTTAGGATATGGTTTAGATATAATGCAGATGAGCCACATTTTTGCATATACACTGTTCATCAGTTGGCATTTGAAATCCATTTGTCAGGCAAATGAGGAAATGAAATCCATGCATATAGACAATCTGGTAATATAATGTCTGTTTATTTTGTTTGGCATCTGCCATCCGCTTGATTTAAAACCGGAGCATATTGATTACCATAATTAATATATAATATAACACATAAATAAAATTTATGTTTATCTAATAGCAGATAATATAGGGCTCTATGTCTTCTTTGACAGAGCGGTAAATAATAATAATATATGGCGAAAGAGTCAAAGAATACACATTCTTTACTGTTGCTTTAAGTTTCACGCATTTCACAGCGTTTCAGACAGATTTTTTACTCAAATGCGCATTATTTCCTCTAATCTGAAATTCTCCCTTTATTGCAAAGCTATTAATGGCGTCAAAAGCACACTCTCGTTCTTTTTTAATTTGGAAATGCTTCAAATCAAGAAATCCAAAGCTTTTATTAAGAGCCTACACATTATATGTAAGGCCTATCATTGAATCAGACACTGCAGTATGGAGTCCAAACTACATCAAGGATATAATAACTATTGAGAAGGTACAGGACAGAAGAAATTTACTAAACGACTCTGCAAATTAGCAAACATCTTCACTAATTACTCTGATCATCTTACTGTCCTTCATTTAAAATCACTGGAACAGCGTCTAACCTTATAAGAACGGGTCTTATATTGACATTCAAATTATTAAATGGCTTTGTTGACGTCGATATAAATAATACCTTTTCTAATGAAACAAAAAACAAAATAGACGTCAAGGAGAGGAGATGTCATTCTCTAATGTTGGAATCAGTCAAAGTAATAAATGTCACCATTGGTTCTACCTTTTGTCAATGTTTGAAACTCATTGCCTGATAGCGTTGTGACAGCGAAACATCCTCTCATTTTTTGCAATCGATTATCAAAGGTTGATTTATTGCAAAATATTTAAATTTTGTTAAACTTTGAACAATATATCAATATATTTGATTATCCATTTTGTTAATCATTCATAAAGCACTTGTAGGCTCTATTTAAGTGGAAGTTGTACTTCCCATTATTTGCCTGTCAATTTTTTACACCATCGTCGTAAATATCCATCCGTCCTAGACAGTAAGTAATATCCTTCATCATATCAATCTTTCATTTCGTCTATTAGGTGCGTTTCTCATTGTGTACTGTCTTCTCAATTTAATTCATGGAATCCCTTTGCTCTATTTGGAATTTAGCGTTGGTCAAATTGTAAAGAAGAATTTATTACATGTCTGGGGTCACGTGAATCTTTTGGCAACTGGTATTGGATATTCATGTTGTATAGTCAGTATTATTGTAGCATCGTACTATGCTGTTATCTTATGTTGGCTGCTTCACTACTTTCTTTATACATTTCAAAGCCCTCTGCCATGGATATTTTGCCCAATGTGAGTATCATCACTAGCATAATATGGAATGTCTTATAGGATAGATCAAACACAAGTAAAATAATGTAGACGGTAACGCCCTGCCGAAGGCACCCATACCACTCCTCTATTTCTAGAGGAGTGGTTTTTTTTGCTGAGAGCAATGATTTTAAAAGCTCTTTGTTGATCTCAGCCGCGACACTGCAGATCAATTGCAACAGATTTCATGGCAGATAAGTCTTGATTGTCAATGAGCAACGATGCGCCGCAGCTACTCGCAATGCAATTCCTTGTGAACCATTCCATCCGCCATCCTCAGATGGTACTCATTTGATGTTTCAGATAAAGTCAAGGCTGAGTTGACTTTCGGAGGATTTGAATCACAGTCGATCAGATATGATCCGATCTGAAGTTTGGTTGATCTGCCATCTGAACTAATCCTCCCATGAAAAATACATTAGTTCTATATTAAGAGATTATAGCACTCTTGTGAGTGGGTTACAGGAATTTAAACCCACGAGTTCTGTAATAACAAACAATAAATCCATATCATAAACGAGGCCATCGAGTTGAGCTCAAGCTGAACTCGTTCCAGGTCCTCTAATTTCTATCTGATTTTTAACGATAACAACATGGAACTAGTTCCAATGCATGTTGTTTTGACTCTAATTAGTTCATAATAATATGGTTGAAATAGACTATTTCCAATAATTATCTCGTAGTGAAAGTGTCTATATGATTGCTTAATTTTCTATGGGACTATACTACCACACAGATTGTAGATTTGTGTGTATTGCCAATTCAGGTATAGACCTATGCCTGCACGGTCTATATTCGACACAGCACAAAAACCTATACTATACTTTTATTGGTTGCCATGGAATGTCGTGGGTTGTCTTGACATAACTGCAAATCAAGTGGTATAAATCCGCCGATCATGAGTCGCGTTTTTTCAAGTTCATCTATCCATTCATTTTATTTATTTAACCTCGTATTTTACTGTGGCAATACAAGAATGCCGCAGTTACCGCGTGAGTAGGTTTTAAAAATAACGAGCTAAAGACTACTTATATACTAACGTAATTTATACGTTTAAAAATTTAAATTAATAAAAAATAAATAAATATTATGATAATTAAAGTAGAATTAAGTTGATAAATTAAGTTGATAAAACTATCTGTGCTATTTATTTACAAGATGATTATAATAAATTAACTTTTTTTCTAAATAAATAATTAAGAAAAAAAGATAAAGGAAAAAATAAGTTAATAAGTTTATTCAAGCGCGTATTAATAAGTATTAATTTGGGTAAGAAGCAACCCTTAATATCAAGACGATCTGAACACCAGCGTGATAGCGCGAACCTCTTAAAACAGGAGACAACGTCTAGTCTTTGACTTTATTTCTACCTATAGTAATATACAGTTACATAATTAATATTAGTAAATTTTTATTACAGCAATGACGATCAGTTTGGGGTCGTTGGTGAAGCCTTGAATGCAACTCAAGCGATTGAACAAGTAGAATGTTCCAAGACAAGTGCGGAAGCATACTACTGGTATCGAATAAGCTTAAAAATCTCGGAGGGGATAGATTCAGAATTTGAATGGAATATATATTTCATTGTGTTGATATCTGTGATATGGTTTCTTATTTTCCTACTTCTTCGAAATGGGATCCACAATGCATCAAATGTATGTACCTATTGTTCGTTGAATTATCTGCTTCACTTCAGTTGTTTTATATTATCCTTATTTGTAGTATAGGAGCCTTCCTTATAGAACATTCAAGAATATAGGAGAACCTACATGACTCCCCGCTTAACTCACAATGACCATGCATAATCTAGAAACTTCTAAAATTTACTTAATGTACAGAATAAATGAATCAATACAACCTACGTTGTTATCCTTGTTTCTTTTACGTTTCTTCGACATAAATTTACAGTTCTCATCAATTAATCCGTCAGGAGAACTGTAGATTTATGTTAAATAAATATTGAAGAAACAAGGATACCAAAGTAGGTTGAATTGATTGATTAATTTATTCTTATAAATGATAATAATATTTCCAAATTGATGTCGATATTAAAGTGTACATTAAACTCTCAAAGTTTGATTGAGTTCTCATTTACTGTATTTATAGCGTTTAATCTAAATGCTAGAGGCTGCTAGATCATGCATAGTCATTGTGATTCATGAGGGGAGTCATGTATGTTCTAGAATGTTCTAGATATTTTAGGAAGGCTCCGACAGTAGAATCTAGATTCGATATTCTGCATTCTGATTACTCAGTCTTAATTCCTTGTCATAAAAAGTTTTGATGTATACTTGTTGATGACATGATGTATACATGATGTGTTTGTTAACATTTCAAAACGCTTTTCTTTAGCAGAAATATTATGTTTTCGTTTCTTAATTGTTGTAACTGTACTTTCAAAAACATATTTGGGGTATCGTTTTCATGATGTAAAACATTTTCCTAGTCAATTTGCCAACTTTGCATTCGAAGAACCCTGTTGAAGCACAAGGGAACCTACCTCCTTGCTTGATATATTTGATCTAATTGGAAAGACAATGAAACACACCTCTTGCCCTTGTATTTAACAACAGGCCAACTGAACGATGGAATACGTTGTGCACCAATAAAGGCACATTTTGACAATTTCTAGAAGATAGTAAAACATTAGAAATAACCTATTATGCATATATAAACGTTTTTTGCTTAGTTTTAATTACATCTGAAAATTAGATCTGTTTTGCTATTAACATTAAAATTGTAACAAACTTTTATTGAAATTGATTGAAATTGGTTGATTAAATTTGCTTTTCAAGAATTGATTCTTAGTTTCTTTTGAAAGGCGAGTCGAATATGTATCAAACACATGCATGTATTACTTCTTCAGGCTATCTATGTGGCCGTAATTTTTCCATACATTTCATTGGTCACGCTCTTCTTGAGAACTATCTTCATCAATGGATCATACAATGGACTTGTTTATTTATTCCAACCCGAGGTATGTCAACGTACTAACTATGAATTATAATGATATTTAATAAACATTTGATTCACTCATAATCATCGATATATAAGAGTTGAAACAATTTGTGAAGTCAATGCTTAGAGCTCTGATTGGTTCAAATGTGCCGTGTGACGTTTTTCGTTCCAACCTGAGGAGTTTCATAACAAAGTTTGTAATAGAAATTACGGTGGTGATCAAGCTTTCTGCTTTGATTAATATGCCTTATCGACGGTTATATTATTATGAAACTAGAATCTATGCAACTAAATGTGACAGCGATGTGATGATGGGTTAAACATTTAGTTTTCCGTCTGATATATAGTGTTCTATTTCAATTTTTGAAAAAATTGTAATTTTGATGTTTTGGCGATCGCGTTCAGGGTGAGATTTAGAAACATTAAAAGAAGTTTGAATTGCACTTAAATAAGAGCAAGGACACATCTACCGTAAGATCTCGGAAGAATAATCAAAACATTTATATTAGTACAGCAAGTTGAGGCCCGAGTTAAGGTAAAAGTGTTGAGTTTTGACTTTTTATGAGGACTGTTCAGAAAATGACGAAAACCGAATTGTACATTAATCAGAAACTTCTTCTCAAATACATATATATAATAACCTACAAATAAACTAAAAATTATAAACAGACTTTTCTAATACTTGTAATATTTTGATACTTTATATATTGGGATTACTTTTGCGATATTGAAAGTCTCAGCAACAAAACCTGAACAGATCGGAAGCTTTATCAGGTAGGTCAAAAGAGAAATAACCATTGAGTGAATTTCTTTCAGACAATCGTTCGAGATACAATTTAAACCACTGCTGTTTTTTGGGTTCATTTTTCGATTGTTTTGGCTGCTTGGGTGATAGAAAGACATTTTAAATTAACAGAAGAATCGTTATTTTGAGGTAGATAAGGTTAAAAATATTCAGAAGTGATAAAAGCGATTGATAAGTTTTTACCTAAATTTGCAAAATAATGGTTACATTTTTATGCATTTTGGAGCGGTCATATTGTCTTTTGACATCAATTGTGCAAATATCGACCAGAAGATCAGTTGTTGCTAGCCGTAGTGCTTTGGAATTGGTGTGATTATCCTTATATACGTTTTCCCAATATAAAGTTTTACGCTTGCGTAGCAATCTTAAGTATTTTATGGAATACTTATCATATAAATGTCATTTACAGATGTCACGGCCTTTTATTCATTTTTAGGTGTCTGCCTATTTCTCCTAGAAATGAGCAGACCTTTTGACATTTAATTTTTTTAATATGATTGATTATAGTCAATCACTTCGCTATAGGGAACGATAAATATTTAAACATTCTTCTATTGTATTTTCAACTTGAATATTTTTATTATTAAAGCCTTTTCCGTGGTAGACATAGTTTACCCATTAACGATTATCATGTTGAACTGATATTGAATGTTGTTCTTTCAATAATTGCTTCAAGGTTATAAAGTTTGAGCAAAATTTGATCATAGGAATTTCACTATACTTTTCATCATCAAATATATCAACAATAGTTACGTATATATAAAATACCAGTGTGAAATGTGGATAAAGAAGTTTTATTGATAACTATACTATCTAAAAAATTTTTTTTTGTTTCTTGCATATCAAAATATCAACTTGGATATCAATTTGAATATCAGTTTTCTGATTAATTAAACACTTAAAAATGCAATATGTTTAAATTTGATTCCTTTCTCAGTGGTCACAGTTTGGAACGATAAAATTGTGGACCGATGCAGCGTCCCAAGCATTCTTTTCTCTAAGTCTTGGTTTGGGTACAATGAGCGTATTTGGTGGCATGAAGCCTCACAATGACAAACGAAATAATCTGAAGGATGCAATATGTGTTACGTTTGTGGACACTGCCACGTCATTATTCAGTGCCTTAGTCGTTTACAGCATTCTCGGTATAAGGTGAGATGTTATTCACAGATGTTACGCCTCACATTGTGGTAAATGAAACAAGTTATAGAGTACTTCGTGGGTATCGCCTCTATACGAATTTTATTCACGATGTTTGACGTACATCATAAAGCGAAAAAGCAAGGCTCTGTGAGCTAGAAATGCAATGATACAAAACAACGAGTGAATTATATGCATTTCTAAAGTTGATAAATCTTCCACGAATTTGTATACATAAAATGTCATAAATAAGCTTTAATCATGAGAACTTTACACTTCCAACAAGTCGCAATATATATAGAGAGAGAGACTTCCAGGCAGATATATAGGTGTATGGACGCGATTCCCATGAAATTTTCTTTCTATATAGTACACTAAGAGAATTCAAATCAATTAAATCCAAAATGACTAATGATGATAAAAAAGAAAACTTGATACATTTATTTTCTCAAACGGTTGCAAACACATTTTGCAGGACAAGAGGTGATTTGTGATTGGACGAATCATTATTCTCACGCGTAAGTAATATCATGCGCAGAATTCAATTGGACTGAGTTATCGTTTCTTCAACTGCGAGAACGTGATACACGTAACCGATTGACGGAGATGAAAAATAAGCGAAAAAATATCATTTAAATGGATTTAACCTGCAAATTTTGATGAATAAAAGTTATCATTCTAAAACGATGGTAGTATAAAGACTGAATTGAGGTTGAACTATAAGTTTATATTTCTAGATACCGATAACTAATTCTGAGGGATTAATGAAAACTCAAAGTTTGTAAGCTTTGCTAGTGTATCTTCTTACACTAGCCAATTCCGAATGTGAATGGAAATGCAATTCAATGAAATATATTATTCTTGCAATTCTAGAGCAGAAGAAAGAATGAATGAATGTATGTCAAACCAATTTGCAAAAAGATTAAATTCAAATGGCACCTCGAATTCGTGCAATGAATCTCAAATTAAATGCAGCAGAGATGCCTTCTTAGCAGAGGTAATATGCGGCGTTAGAGTTTTATATATTTATATATACTAGATTTTAATCTGTTGCAATCTATCCGTTCCCCTTTTCAGTTTGAACAATTAGAAATACGATAATGAACAATTAATCTTAGTGATTACAGTAGCAACTTATTTCCCGCTCGCAGAGAAAAATAATCGATTTAATCTACGTAACGTGGCTAGCAATCAACCAATCACAAAAATCGATCTACAGCAATTAATAAATCAAACAAATTATCAATACAAAAATAAATTAAAATTGCCATACATTAATATCTATAGTATATATATAAACGAAAAAATCAGACATTCATATTTGAAACTAATAGTAGCAATTATGAATGTCTGATTCTGTCGTTTATTCATTATTTAACAGCTCTGCATTTATGGCATCAAGCACTATTGAAACAGCAAAGATAACATAATTACCTTGATATTACTACTATATATCTATAAATTTAATGATCACTTAAAAACTCTTGCAACTCATGATTGAAGAATTTGTACGACCTGGAAGGCAGCTAAGTCAAGATTACTCATGACATTCAACACTAAAAGTATATGTGTTGTCGTGCTATATCAGGGTATACCCGCACAGAATAGTCGCCAACTCTTTTACTCAAAATGCCGCCTTTTTAACTGGTATATAACGGGACTGGGAATGATCTAGAATCAATCAGTAGCTAACTACGAGCCAATCCCAAGAAAAAACTTTAGAAAGTGTGTACCTGAACTAATCCCTGGCAAATTTGTCAAGATTTAGTAGGTCATCTAGAAACAAAAACATTTAAATTTTGTTTCAACCGATTTTCAAATTTCTTTTTGCATCTTATGTCTTGGTACATTTACTACAAATGATTTGCTAGCTTTTTAAATAAATGAAGAATAAAAAAGTTATTCAACTTTGAAACTGCAGATGACGGTTAACGTTTTTGTTCGACTAACATTTGTTGTAATAGCAGTATCCAGGCGGGTGTCTCATAGCACCTAAAGTGTTCCGATCAGAGTAATTACCACTGATAACCGTTTTCTATTTGTTTTATAAAATATATCACATGTAAATTTTGGCATTAAAAAGCTCAAAGTAATGATCATATATGAATTCTACTAAAATGATGTCATCATAGAAACTAGAACGAGCGTGGATTTCCAATAGAAATACGTTGCTCTTATGTAGAAATGCTACGAAAAGCTACAAAATGGCATAAAACAGCTTAAAAATAAACTCATAAAGCATTGGGTAAGTCTGAATACATGTATTGTTTGTATAGAAGATTTTAAGTATTATTCAGCTATTAGTATACAGGATTTTACGCGTTTATACTTTTGAGCAACTGAAATACTGAAATTTATCGTAAAGTAAGGTGCTGCATTGGCGATGATCAACAAAACAAAAATGCTGTAGAACTACCAACATAAATATTAAACAAAGCCAAGGGAGTTTTATAGACTCGTGTGTTTAATTTATGATATCTTGATATGGACTCTCTTTTTATTTTTACCATCAAATTATACCACAAGATGGTACTCATTAAGAATGAAACAACAACATCTCAATAGGAATTATCAGACACGTACATTTGTTTTTGTAGTAAAGTAATTACTTTGTGGAATTCACTTTGTGAAAGTGTTGTTCTATCACCATCATTGAATGCTTTGATATAATAAATGGTATAAGCCTGTGTAACATATAAATCTCTTTTTACAGGCAGAAGGTGGGCCTGGATTGGTGTTCATTGATTTCACTTACACAGTTTCATTTCTTCCTGGAGCACCCTTCTTTGCTGCTGTTTTCTTCTTTTCCCTATTTTTGGTTGGATTGACAAGCCTCGTCTCTATCATCGTATCTGCCAATGAGATTTTATGTGAAGTTTTTTGTGGAAGTAAATGGAAACAAATGTTTTTTCTAGGTAGGAAAATCATTCTTTGTTTACAAATGCTGTTGTTAGAACTACACAGGTACTTCATATGGACAGATTGTATCTTCTAGACATTTAGACTTTATTTAACGTTAGATACGTTTTTCATGTGATGAATTTTTTCACCCCTCACAGTTGAATTCAGTTCTTTGTTCACTGAGCAGTATTAATGACGGCTAATGGACAGAAACAAGTACTTGTCTGCTGATATGTTCAATAGGATTTCAAGGCAATATTATAATTTACACAATTTGGACCAGCAGACATAGTATTGAAAGATCTGAGAACAATTGAAAATAGGGGCTTAAAAATTGGCCTTTCCCTCTACAGAGCAAAATGTGAAGTGATCTCTAGAAATGCACTGGAAAATGAATCAACACTATAAAGCTTCAGATGCACATCTGTTGGAGAGGTGTTGCTTTTTGGCGGACCAATTGGAAATAAAGCCATTAAAAATATGCATCATTTTGAAAGCAGATCAACTAGACAGAATGGCTTCCAGAATTGCTCTCTTGGACTCCCATCACGCACTTAAACTTCTCCAGCAATTTTTTCCACGCCCCGACTCTAACACATTCTATTTTCAGATGCACGCCATGCTTCGGCAAGGATATTTTAGAAGGATGGGATTTATATTGCAAGGAAAGCTAATGTAATAGTATTGTAATCGTGTTTCAATCACTGTGGTAACTTCTTGTAACATTACTAATTAACGTCTATTCATTGTAACTCATGAAAATACCGTCTCTCGACACTTTTAAATTCATTCCGTGCTTGTTGCTATCACGAATAACATCTCAACTCAATCTCTTGTGTCATATATCTCAATCCTGCTCACACAATCCTTAGCAGATGCTTGGAAACAGCACACCTACGGTCTATTCTCAAACCACCTGGTCTATGTAGAATTGATTTCAAACGACCAGATGGGGTCACACAAGTCCCATGGAAGAAGGAGAAATGTGCAGTGTGGGACGTTACCAGTACGGATACTTCGGTGCCATCAAATCTACAAAATCACGGTCAAGCAGCTAATCAAGCAGAAAATAAAATATTATCAAATATTTCAGCCTATCAGTAGACTACATCATACATCCGATTGGTTTGTTAAAACCATGGAACCAATAGTTGGTGGAGGCAGTGTATTTATCCAAGAAATAGGAAAACGAATTATTAAAGTAAAAGGAGAAACAACTAGGATTTACGCAGTAATGGTTTTCAAGCGTACGCTGCTTTTATACTGATTATCTTTAAAGAAAGATCTGCCTATTTAAATTCAATTGCAAAATTTGTCAATAAAAATTAAACTCAAAAGGTGGAAATAAAGATAACAATGAAAGAAAAAAAATTACACTCATAATTTGCGTTTGTGTCATTAAACTAATGATTGCTTTGCTTTGATTTTTGATACAGGTGTAGGATGCACGGGTATATTTGTGCTTGGTATATTCTTCACTCAACCTTCTGGGTTATATTTCATTGGCTTGTATGGTTCTGGTCAAAACATTGGATTCCTGTCAATCGTGCTGTGTGAAATTCTTGCTGTTGCAAGTTCAAAATCTATGAGGTTTGTGTACTTGTTTCTGGTCATTAGCCGTCATTAATACTGCTTAGTTTTATAAATTTTACTTTATTATTTCCATTCTAATCAAATTGACATTCTTATTCGTGCTTAAAAAGTTTACGTTAGACCTCTATTGGAATCAGCATCTCCAACATGGGACCCATGGCTGCACAAAGACTGTACAAAATTTAGAAGAAATACCCAGCGTTCCCATACTATAGGCTTGAAAACAAATGCATTTGTAATATGAGAGTTACGCTTATCGGTTACAGGAAGAACCATTGGAATGAAGACAATTAAAATCACCCATAATTTAGTAGATCTGAATATGGATACATTGTCTGTTAAATATGACCAATCAAAGTAAACTTTAAGAGGGCATCGTCCTAAATTGAAAACATTAAAATGCGACTCCTTCAGAATACCAAGCATCTATTCTGCCACCGTGTATAATACCATTGTGGAATACCTTGAAAAATATATTGTATCTCTAAAACCGTTTTTGAAACTTAAAAAGTTTTAAAAACAAGATAGATAATATTGATTCATGACCTTTTGGCAAAATACATAAATAGTATAATAATTAATCATGTAACATTTAATTTAAATTTTGATACCTGTAATGTTATTTCAAGGCTGTATTATAAATATGTAAGTGAAGAATGGAGCTGTTTCAGACTCTTTTTATTTTCCCATAAAAATTTTCATTTTTATTTTAGCAAAATAAATCAAATGAAACTACACATGTAAATGTGTCTGTTCGCATTGCTGCATAATATCAACAATAACAGCAATATGATACAACTTGATTTGAATGAGCGTCAAGTCCCTTTCTTATTTACATATTTATACTAATAATAAAATTGACTTCCAGGCATGAACTTCGTGTCGAGCTCAGACATCGTTGGTTAGCAAATGCAATGGAGATCATTTGTTATCTTGTCAATCCGATGCTTATTACATGGATGATAATCTCAACTTTAATATCTAGCGCAGAATCTGGAGGAATCTATTATGCATGGAGAAGTGATTTGGTAATTGATTTTATTGATTTGATGTATAGTAAAACAATCGGAAAATGAAAAAAAAAACATAAAATATATGACTTGATATTGCTTATATAGGCATAAAGAGGAGAGTAGCTTTTGGAAAGATTTTAAATGTCAATTGGTGCTGGCGCATGTTTTAATTACCTGCATTCTTATAAATCAGAGGCATCTTATCTCTTAACATTTTCTCTGCTCATTTTAATCTGAATTCTGCAGATATCAGTCCCAGTAGAAAATTAACATACAAACTTACAATAAAAGAATGCAGAATCAATAGCAACAAATTTATTGCTCTATTAAATAATTCAATAACTGTATCCAATGTAATGATCTCAAATATATTGTTTGTATCTATGTATCATCTTCAATCGTGTATCACACCAGAAACATCTATTTATAAGAGTTGGGACACGAAAAATTTACTTCTCGAAAATTGACATTTTCGTTTCATTAAAAACGAGGTTCTGCTTTTGAACAAAATGATTTTCGAATTCATGGTACAATTTTCGCACGTTTTGGTTCAAATTTCACCGTAGACTTATTAGAATATCTAGACCGCCAACTTCTGAAGTCACAGTATCCCCTCGAAAACCATCAAGAACACGAAACTTTCCATGTTTTTTCACCATATTTTCAAAACGACATTTAAAAGATTAGGAAACGTACAAATGGAGTGAGGAAAGTAAGCATTTACTAACGTAATTAGAAGCCGATGGTCATCAAGTTACACTCATTTAAGGATCATATAAAGTACAATGGACTTCCATTGTCATTTTTAGACAAGAGAAATACTCCATCCGATTTATGATCTGGAGATCATCGAAAAAATTGAGCAAACTACTTTCATAGATATTGATATAAACACTTTAGTATAATTATTCATGCTTATTGGGAAAATGCGATGATAACATGATGATCTTTAGGAGTTGTTATTTTTTTTTCAAGGGGAAAATGGTTTCAGCAGAGTATCCTATTTGGGCACATGTCAGTGCATTGATTTTAGCTTCCATCCCTATTCTGCCTTTGATCATTGGTTTTATTTATGGTCTGCGTAAAAAGATGGCGAAATCAAAAAATAATCAACATAGAGATATAAACACTGATAGCGTAATTGTGAACCAAATGCAAGTTGTTGAAAGAAACAGAAAGAAGTCTGTATTCTTTGATCGATTCTGAGGAAATAATAATAAATGAAACAAAAGAAAAACATCAACATGCATGTACGGAGACTCCATTTGCAGTAATCCACACACTTCAACGAAGATGGTATTACTTACATAATTGATAAACTCATTGAAATGAAGGATTTGTTATTCCCAGGACAGAGCTATACTATTGAGCTACATTTCTTACAAAAATTATTTTATTCTGTTTAATATCTTATTATTAATTGCTGTGATAGAGAACAGTCCTGTAATTCAAACAGCGTGATAATATGCTGTTTGAATAATAGTTCTTGTTGTTTTTGTTGCTATTAACTTATTTATTCATCTACAAAATATATCAAAGGTTATTATCAATAAAAAATGTATACAATAACATTAAGCCTATTTAGGATTTACAAAATCGCAGTTAGCTTACAACGTCTAGGCTGATGGTGATATTACAACACTTTTACCACGCAAATTCCACCATGTAATTCGCAAGGCGCAATCACGTGTCCACAGGTGGAAGTCTTGGTGAAGCACCAATCATTTCCAGTACAAACCTTTGCTAAATATAGCACATTTTAATCTCAGACTCAAGACTTCGCTGAAAGTCAGATTCGTATTTTGAGAATGGAATCGTGATATATAAAAATTCAGACATCATATAGCAATTTTGTAATCATTTTCCCCTTTCTATGACCATTTTATATGCATTTGAGTTAAGAAGGGTTTGACCGTAAAATTACTGTCCCTGTAAAAGCTGTCCGGCTGTGATTCTATTGTTTGATCGGTTCAACACCTCCATTGCACCTTGCGAATTACTCTACTACAAAAAAAATGAGCATTTGATTATTCATATTGGCATGCTGTTTTTTTATTCTTAGAGGATGGAAAATGAAAAAAAAGAAAGGGGAGTCCATAGGAAGATCTAATAAATCATTTATGATTTTACAAACCATGTATATGTCGAGTTTGATGTATCTTTGCACTTGCAGTAAAATTAAAGTAACTTAATTAACCAATGTCCCTCGATTTCTTGATAATTCTATCAATACCTCAATGAATGTCCCAATGTCTCATTGCACGATCGTATTCCATTGCTGGAATCGTAATTCGAGGTATAATCGGTTCAATTTCCTTTCTGTTTTGGAACAACATAGAAATGGGCCATGCCAATTTGAGATACAAGCGTGTTAAACCTCCGAGCACCTATGAATTATTCGATAAATCAATTTAGAAGAAGCGGATTCATTTTGTAATATATTGTCACATGCGTAAAATATCTTTGTTGCTCGTTTGACTCTTTAAGGCATTCTGTATCGGGCTCTCCGATTTAGTTCATTTTCAGACAGGGTATTTGAAAACAACAGACGTATTTAAATTCAGCAACTTTTAATGATAACTAATAACTTCTTAACTAATTTTGATTATAGTTGATTACTTACGCATTCCAATTGTCTATATTTATATTCTATCTGAAAAACAGTCAGGTTTTCAAACACTACTGACCAAGAACACACTAATTACATTCAGTTTTACCAAAGCTAAAAACAAGTTGTGAGCTTAAATGCGTTGAACCTACGTAACGACGCGTCTTAATCTGACAGCAGTTTTATCATACTAATACCGATTATATAATCATACAAAATATCAAGCTGTCTAAACCACTTTCCGAAATGCAGGTTTCTATTATTGAAGTCCATTGTGAAAATAAATTAAACAGTTGTTGAAAAATTAATTGTAGATGCATAATTCATGATAACATCAAATCAGCATGTCTTATCACGAACACAATCTATACACAAACATAATATAGCACATGAATGAGAGAACAAACAAAGTTTGAGACCAAAGAGAGACCATACACTTTAATGCAAAAAGGACGTTTATATTATTTTTATGACATGGAGGAAAAAGCAGTAAAATTTATTGATTTATCAACTCACCCAACAAAAGTAACCAATAACCAAGGAACAGGGGAATGGAAGACTAGAAGACATTTTTTATTTGCTGCTATTGCCACAGCAGTTGGCCTAGGAAACATTTGGCGATTTCCATCTTTGCTAAAACTACACGGAGGAGGTGAGAAAATAAACAGTTTATTATCAAAGCCCAGCTTTCATTATGTACAATCATAAAGATATGAACCCCTCTCATGCAAACATTCCCTTGCTGTATTTCTCTATTACACATGATAATTAAAATATGTAAGTAATATCTTTACGGTAAGCCATTTTGATACACATGTATTCATCACTGAAAACAGATGTTTTTTATTCCAAAATTATCAATGAAACGTTTTCTAACTTTAGGCCTAAGGAAAGATAAACGTATAAGTAAAATATTCACTATGGAGAAATGCCCACGCTACATCCAATAGTCCTGTATGATTACTGATAGTATACAACACAAAATAAATTCTGCCTTTCCGCTATCTCATTATCATTAAAAACTTATATCAATCAAGAAACGTATCATCGTTTGTGTTTACCATGTCACCCTCATGACTGAATCCTGATGTTGAAAACATTACAGATTAATAAATTATGTTTCATAATAAATATTTTTCTACTCTATAATATACTTAAAGTGGAAAACTTTTGAAACTATAATTTGATATATGATGTATTCGAGACTGAAAACTACAATGGCGTACTAATTAATAGTAACTATCTGGAATTATCTTATTGGTGTAAACTACTATCAAAATAGGCGTTTAGGCCAAATTTGGCTGAGGCAAAAAAGAGACTGAATCTAGCTTTATGACGCAAAACTAAGAATGAGATTTTTTTCTTGTAGAGAAACGTACGGGACTGTCACGCGATATTTTTTTAATATATAACACAGCTCAATAGCCTGAGACGCAATTTTATTCTATGAGAAAGTTGAAGCCAAAACCATATATATATATTCATTCTATTTTCAAAACATTGTGATGTTTAGTGTGGCTTATGGGCTCTGAAATAGAGCTTTATAAAGACAATTGCTTTTAAGATGACTGTCCGAGGAACAATTTTTTGCGTGACATAAAAAGACAGATATAAAAATACATAATCATCTTAGACAAACCCCAAGCAAACAAGATACGCATGTTTGAGTCGAATTTGAGGATTACCCTACAAAGAGATGTGCCGCAGATTGTCACCCATTAACCACAATCGCTGTTCATTAAACGAGTGATTGTGGAACAAAGTTGAACAATAATTAAACTTGTTATAATATTCTTATAAAATCGTGAAGGCAGCTAACAGAAACAGATTTAAAGAAATAGGAAGAGTACATGTTAATGTTTTTTACATTCAAATAGATTACCGCAATGATCAATACTTTGACATCAGAAATGATATCGGGTAACAAAGTCTATCACTTCCCTCTTGAAAAATTAGAACGTGATCCTGGATTTTTGTCATGAAGATCCAGTCTCTTTTTCTTCTCGGCGAAATTTGGCCTGAAATAACTCTTTAATGGTAGTTTTCACCAACAAGGAAATTCCAAATCGAAAAAAAATTTACGCCATAGTAATTTTCAGACTCGAATACATCATGTATTAAATTATCGTTTCAAAGGTTTTCCCACTTTAAACCGTTAAATAATAAATGCTATCAGTACTACTTTTGAATATTTACACCAGAAAGGCGGATAATGTTTTGTTTACATTATCGGCAGAGGATCTCACAAACAGCATTCGACTAAAATAGTTTACACATTTTGAACGAGCATAAACATATTTGAAACCTGTAAACAATTTGTAAAAAGTTATTTGACGCTCCGAAAACAGATCAAGCAAACAGCATTGTGTTTTTATGATGCAAAACAACGTTTGAATAAAATAGGTACAAGTGCTTCCCATGAAGTTTCATTTTTTATACTTTATAGCCGTTCGAGATTTGAACTCTTAAAGTAAAGCATATTTATGACCTTTTGATTGCTACATATATTTTAAAGATTTTTAATTGCTTTCTTTGTCGGTTAGGTGTTTGATCTGAAGTTAAATAATGTTTGCATAAATTAATTACAAACTCGCAGCAAATTTATCATCTAAATGTTAGTTAAGCAACACTAAAATGAAGACATTATCCTTGGAAGTTCAACAACATTACCGTTTTTTCAGTCAACTAACTTTATAAATTCAACAAGACGACCAGCAATTAGACGAGGAATACTGATAGTTTACATAATTCTTTTCACTTTTCTTTCTTTGTTAAAAATTATTGCAAAAATTTTAAATTATACCTCGTTTTTCGTGTTTTATAATCTTAATTCTTAGCAATTAAATCTTTGTAAGACTCCAAACGATTATTTTAGAGGTCAATTGTTCGCTCGAGTCCTTATTCAAAAAGCGAAGGGCATCAAAAAAAAATTACTTGTTGTACACAAGGTTTATTTTCACAGGGCATTTTATTTTCTTGCGAAAGAGGAAAGGGTTTGTAATTGATTTTATCGTTTTCTGGTATGTGAGAAAACATCATACAAGCAATCTGATTGGTTATAACGTTTTTTCACGTACGAGGAACATGATACAAAGATACTGATTGGTTGGCTATTGTATACGTTGAAAATCACCTTGGCTATAGAATCAATGATAATTTAACATTATATTTCGGGTGAAATCCGTTACTTGTATATGGATCAAACAATCCCAACCCTGGAATTGATTTAAAGTAGTAAGTGAAACAATAGTCTAACTTTATAGTAACAAGTTGATTCGAAGGATCGTTACAATTATAATTAAAAAGTTCAATGACCCATGGAGCAATAAAAGATTGAATTGAGTAATTTATGGTTTGAATGTATAAATTTCTTAATCTTAGTTACGTTCTTTCATTTATACTTGATACAGTAGTTTAAAAACAAATATTTGTGTTTATTGTAGGGGCCTTTCTTCTTGCATATTGTTTCGTTACATTAATAAATGGAATACCTCTGCTATATTTAGAATTTAGCATTGGTGAATTGATAAAAAAGAATTTACTGTATGTCTGGGGTGAAGTGAATCCTCTGGCCGTTGGTATCGGTTGCTCGTGCAGCTTGGTCAGTATTTTCGTTGCAGCATATTATGCAGTAATACTTTGCTGGCTAATGCATTATTTTTTGTACTCGTTTCAAAGTCCTTTGCCTTGGATATTTTGTCCTATGTAAGTACATACTATATAAATGTATTACACAAATAGTTCATACTTTCCGTGAACTATACTCTGATTGCACCACGAGAGGCACGTAAGCAGAAAACGAGAAGGCATCAGAAAATTACGAGCAGCCTTGGCGAGTATTTTTCACCTTCGAGGTTTCTCCTTGAAGTGACTTGAGTGGTGCTATCAGAGTATAGTTCACGGAAAGTATGAACTATTTGGTTTAGAACATAGCCAGCCCCGATTTGTGAATGTTGGGCACGTTTTTTCAGAGCATTTTCTGATCTTACAATCCATGATCAAGTATGTAACTCTCATATTTCCGTGACGTCACAGGAAAAAAGCTGAATCGATAGCTGTACACTTGTCTTTTTAAATCAACTAAAAGCTGCGAGGAAAATCGATATCGAGAAATTTATATTTCTCTTCTTGAAATTAAAAGAATGGATGCTTAACATCGTTTCATTACATAGTCATGGATTCGTATCTTTAAACAATATTTTCTACTTTCTTATGTGTGTTATTCATTATGGAAAACTTACTGGGAAAACTTGGAAAGGAAAGAAAATGATTCTTACCTATAATTTGAAGAATTTCGTAAAAACCCGTGAACGCGAAGAAAGATTTATTGACTAAATATTTGCTAATTGCCTATTGAATTTATGATAACTCTTTAGAATGCTGCTAACCTGCAGTTGGAGAAATTGTTTAATTATTTGAAATTTTAGCGGTTGATTCTGTTTAGCCTATGTTTTGGTTTCGGTTGTTTATCGAAAGCTTTCTTTTCTATGCCAGGAATTTAGTTCTCACTTATTTCTATGAACTTGCAAAAATTGGCCATTAAAATATAAGGGGATGTATTAATGAAATGAATTTATGTTAAGGTATGTTTTCACAATTATCAATACAGTAAAATTTATGCATATTGTTTTTGAGTTGTTAATTTGTGCAAAATATTTCTATACACTTTAAAAATGTTTGTTTACTGGCTCAGATATTTCTCCTGGCAAGCCATTTGATTTATTTTGAACAACTCAGAAAATGAAATTTTATATGACTCCACAAATATTTACTGTATTTGCCTTTCACTTTTAATTACTTGCTAGTTTCTAATGCCATATTTAAATAATTATCGGTTGTTTAGTATTTTAATAAATTTTTTGAATCGACGGGGTCAAGCTGACGTTAACCAATCAAATTGCAAGAATAAGTCGTAGCAGATCCGTGATATCTTCTAAATATATATATATCAGAGGTGTACAGGAGCCGGAGTCAACAATTTTTACTTGAACTGGACTGGAGTGAATTTTTTGCCAGTCAAGTGTTGGAGTTGCAGTAGGGGTCTCACAATGCAGTCCTTCGGTGATTTGTTTAAATTATTTCAAAGTTGAAAATTGTCGAGATTATAGTTCTACATAGTTGGATTGGCCACGTATTGCACATTATGAATATTTTGTACCTTCTTATGTTTGATTAGTTTGGAAATTGGCTTGGTAAATTAATCTATTTTAAACTTTTTACAGGAGTTTTCTGAAATATTTTGGAGCCGGAGTCCGAGTTGAAGTCTATTTTCTTACATTTTCGGAGCAAGACTCGGAGTCAAACGCTACTACAAGGAATTTTTTCGGATTCAAAGTCTAAAGACACAACTCAGTACACCTTTGATATGTATATATAACATCTTACACTTCTGTTATAATTTAAATGTCCTCGTGTTGGCTGCATTGACTGTTTACTATCTTCCGTCGCTCTTCATCACATCCATAAATGCATAAGACCATTATGCATTAATGGTGAACGACGGAAGATCCATAATTTAATGTGATGTCAGCTTTATCCTTGTTAACGTTTATGCTTGGTACTTTATATTCTAGACGAACACATCTATTCGTAAATAATTTTATTATGAAGATAAACGATCTTTCTGTTTACAAAGTGACTTTGAATAATCAAAAAGTGACAACGTCTTCTTATGATATCAAAAAGGAAAGTTGTTAATGTGTTTTGAAATAAAACACATTAATATCTACGATACAAAAACTTATAATCTTGCCTCTTCGATTTTAATCATAATCTAGACAAGCACCCTCATCCAGCAACTAATGATAGAGATGAATGATCTGTTTGAAAAAAATTACTTGTGATCACAAAAACAATGGTCAAACTGTGTGAATTTTATGTTCTGCAACATAGCTAATGGGAACCAATGATATTATCAAGAAAAATATTATATTATATATATTAAAGGTTTATTTGATATAGGCTCAAAGATTCTTTCATCCCTGTGATTGGGAATTCATATTTGCGAAACGGATTGCAAAACACCCAACTTGTTCCCCGCTGCATCTTCTGCTGGACTTGCAAATTTAACTATATGACGAATATTTTTTAAGCTGTATTTCTTGCATATTTCTAGAAACCATCCAGAGCTGGGACTGCTTGATGCTGTAGGAAACAAAACTCTCACAGCTGATAAATTGGAATGCTCGAAATCCAGTGCTGAAGCATTCTATTGGTACCGTAAAAGTCTAAATATATCTTCAAGAATCGATTCAGAGTTTGAATGGAATATATATTTCATCATCGTACTGTTTTTCATTTGGATTGGTGTTTTCTTATCGCTTCGCAATGGGATTCACAATGCATCAAAGGTTCGTATGACATCAATACTAAATATTATGCAGCACATGTCCCTCTTTCTAAATGTGGTTAAATAAAATCAATAAGATAAGATATATGAGATAAGATATATATGTAAATAATGAAAATTAATACGCTTTGTTGTGATCTTTGAGAACTTGATGGCATTCGCTTTCTCTGCTAAGCTGCTACACATTTTAAAAATTATGAAATTAAGAAAAAGTCTGACCTGCAACTACAAATTGATGAGCTTTATGTAAAAGCTTCTTCATCTTGTCATCCCGTGGCAAGTATTAAACGCATGCTGCATTACTTACAGAGCACACTATGTAACATTGAAACACAGGAAGGGAAGGATTTCATGATGAAGAATTTGTGTCTAACTGGTGTCTCTTTATACACACATATATATATGTATAAAGTATATCATAAAAGGAGTCAAAGACTACACATTCATAATTGTCATTTATGAATATGTAGCCGTTGACTCCTTTTATTATATTTAGCTCTGTCAAATGACATCGAGCACTATTATTTGCTATTAGATAATATGTAACATATAAACAGTATATACATAAATATATATATTTGTAATTCCATGACTTATGTATATGCATCACTGGTAAAATAATGCCGAAAATTCATTGTCGGAAATTATGCAACAATTTGTGTCGATATAACCATGTACAGTGACAGATTTGTTGTATGAATATTATGATATTCTGGCGTTGTTTTGAAATAATAAACTTCCCTTGATACTTTATTTGATATCCTTGTATTACCAAAATTAGAGATTTTCACAATTTCCGTGGTAGATAATCTAGCAGTTAAATAAAAACGAAGGTGAATCGAAATCTCCAGAAGAAAAATGCTCTGTTTTCAAATTAAGCTGCGAGAAAAAACCTTAAAAAGTAAAATTAAATAGTAAACCAGTTTTATCATAAATAAATTGTACAAAATACTGATCTGCTTTGAATTACTAGAGCTAAACTAAACAAAATATGTTTTGAAATTGAAGAAACGTAGACCTATTTCATGTGGTGGTGATATTAGCAATTTAGAGCGGGCACAAAGGCTTTGAAATTTGAACAGATTTTAGGTCCGTAAATTATTATTATTAAATTATTAAAAACACACTTATTCAATATTGCATATTTTACACGATAAGGACTTTTAAATAATATAATATTGAGTTTAAATTTTTAACTTTTTAATTTTTAAACATTGAACATTTTAAAGATAAACATTTTAACATTGAACATTTTGAACATAAACATTTTAACATTTTAAATTTTACTAGGTATTTGCATGATTCTTTTTATAATTTATCGAAACCTTAATACTCTTGTAAAGCGCTTTAGAATATATTCCTTATAGTTTAAGCGCTATATAAAACTAAATTTATTATTATTATTATTATCTTATATCGTTGACACTAATAAGTATAATAGTAGTAGACATATTCCATTCAATATATCAACGCTTTTACCCCTTCAAGAATTTCAGAATATTAATATGCTATATGACGAATCCGACAGCAAAAGGAGATGTTTTTTTCTAGCAAACCAACCAGTTTATTCATGATCATCTTGTGTCTTTTATTCGACATCATTCTGGAAATTGGTTTACATAGTAGACCTAGAAATGTTGACAGCAAGATGCAACATAATTCCAACTATATATAGCAATTTATTACAACAATAAACGTAACATTTAGTAATGAGCAAAGATATGTAACAGGCTATCATATACAATACTGTAACAAAACACGATATATCAAGATATTACTGAGTAGCAATTCAAAATCAAAATAGCAATTTAAAATCTGAATATATAGAATTTAAATAATTAAAAATATCTAAGTAGCCCCTATCCGAATAAATCCGAACATGATCGGAAATTTTAACGGAAACGGAACATGGTAGTGTGTACGCCTTGCGAGCCTCCATTAGCAAGGGTGTATTTTATAAAATGTTGATGTTTCCATCCTTGAAAATTTTATAAGAAGAAGTACTTTTATTCATTTTCATCAATTTGAAGGCTCATTTTCCAGGGTTTTTTACTTATGAAATTTTAATTTCAAAGAAATCTATTTTGATAGATGGCATAAAAAACACAACGCTCTTTTCTGTGATTTTTAGAATTAAAGATGCTTCCTTCTTAGAAAACTTCTATTTCAGGATTCTATAACATACCGTTTGATATTGTATTCTGATGTGAAGCTACGCTTCAGTGGCTAAAAACCGGACCAGTGCAAGCCTACAAAGATAAAGATGTCATTGAATTATACTCACCAAGAATGTTCTGTTGATATTAACGAGTGAATGATTATTGAATATTTCTTTTCAGGTCATTTTCACAGCAGTAATCTTCCCGTACATTGCTTTGATGATCCTCTTCGTAAGAACAATTTCCATTAATGGATCGTTTACTGGTTTAGAGTATCTTTTCCAGCCAGAGGTACTTGTCACATACATTAGATATAGCTCTCAATACCTAAATGGTTGATATGTATATCGTATAGAACACCAACGTAGATCGCCATTAAGTGCATATATATTATTTCTACAATCCAAGAAAGCTCATGCCATAATAGCATTTTTCTGATTAATAGACTCCTTCTAAAGCAAGCAACCACATTCCTTTTGAAATGACATTTATTAAGCTTTTCAAACATTTAGTAAATTGATTAAACTAGTTCTTTGTTCCAAATAAATTCTCATCAGTTGCCTTCAAGTAGCCTCACTTAATTTTCTTCAGTGGTCAAGATTGGGACATTTGAAATTGTGGAATGCTGCAGCCTCACAAGCACTCTTCTCTCTTAGTCTTGGATTTGGCTGCATGACAATATACGGATCGATGAAGCCTGCAAATGAAAAGCGAAACAATCTGAGAGATGCTATTTATATAACATGTGTTGATACTATGACGTCAATATTTGGAGCTTTGGTTGTGTATAGCATTCTTGGTATCAGGTATGTTTAGAACCGGCTGCAATAATGTATGTGAAATTATTAATAATAGCGCAATCGTTAGATCGAGGTTCATCATTTATACTTCAGCGAATACCTACATGTTACCTACATGTATATTCATTTTGATCTGTAAATTCTGCTTCTTACCAGTGGATAATCGGCTTCATAACAGTTAATCAGTGTACAGATTAAGCATGTATGCGTTTGTTGAAAGTGCCAATGAAAGTGTTCAAATAAGTTTCATTCATGCATGTGTTTGTGTGGTATTAATTACATATAATCAAGAATTATCAGCTATCATTAGAGTACTATAATGATTAACCTATATCCAATAGGTTATATCCTATATAGATTTCTATTTTGCAATTTCTTCGCAGAGCTGAAGAACGAGTGAATGAGTGCTTGTCAGAGCAAATGGTAGCGCAAGGAATGGCTCCAAATGGGAGTGCTACATCTGCGCCGCCGAGAGTTTGCAGCAGAGAAAGTTTCATTGCGGAGGTTTATAGTATTTTATAGTTTCAAATAACTTCATAAATATATGCACATAACAGATGGATAGTCAAAAGTGTTGGCCTCTATACAAAGTAAAAGTATGCGAGTTGAATGCATATCTGTAACTGTTTTGATCAGTTCGATCTGTTTTTATGTACATTAGTACATACTTCATTTGCCATCTTGTACTCCCAATTACAGTATAGTGGCCCCGTGTTTTTACATTTTACATCAATAATTGAGAAATGCTACATATAAATCGGCAAGTTTCACAAAAAGTAGGACAAAATAGGACAAAACATTACATAAATAATATAACTAATCAATATTTTTGGTGATATTCCCTCCTGTTGGAATTTCTTAAAATTTCTTTATTGAAGCGAAAGTATTTTTGAAGTTAATAATTTTAAAAAGGGGATTGGCCAGGATTTGTTTCAGTCTATTGCGCAAAATGTATATAACATGAAATTCTGCTATTTAATGCTGGAATATTGTCATGGCTACACAATTGAAATTTAAAAGTCTTACCGCAGCAACAACGTGTGACATAAATAGAGCCGAAGTTCTCTACCACTATGTAGTAACCAGAGCCATATATTTAATAGATGACTCTGGTAATAACAACCAAGTTTCCACTAATCTGCCCCATTGTTTTGAAAAAGTAAAGAATCCTGGGACTGTACTCTTTAAACTGATGCATTTACTAACTTCTTTGATCAAATAAGCACATCTAATTTTCTATATACTGTATAGGCTTTGATTGAATTGAATTTATATTCGTTTACAGGCTGAAGGAGGAACTGGATTGGTATTTATTGACTTCACGTACACAATCGCATTTCTTCCTGGAGCACCACTGTTCTCAGCAGTTTTCTTTCTTGCATTGTTTTCAATTGGTTTTACAAGCCTTGTATCATTCATTGTGTCTGCTAATGAAATTATATGTGACGTGTTTAAAGACAGTAGATGGAAGAAAATGATTTCTCTAGGTGAGGCTGATCTATAGCAAGATAGTGTCTGTATCATCAATTTCGTTATGCATTTCACCGTCATATTATGTCTTTTTGTTTTATTGATCTTAATTATTCAAAACCAGGTTGAATCTCAATGATGTGTAGCCTGCGTCTACATAATCAGAAAAATTGCGTATTACACGGGACCTATTAATTCGTTAAATGGTCTGAGACGCAGGCTAGATGGTATAATTGGCAACATTTGAATCTCTAGATGATGTAGTAATAATTTTAATACGCACCTTTATGCTACAGAATATTCAACGTTTCGTATATGACTGTATTCCTTGTGATATCACAATAAAGTAGTAACTGATACGATATATTGCTTCAGCAAATGCGCCAAGTACGACTCTTCTATTAGTAGAGGAGTGGCTTTCCTCGCGAAGAGAAATGATTGTAAATGCTTTCTAATCATATCAGCCGCGACACTTCAGATCAATTTTGATTTAGATAGTTCTTGATTGTCAATACTCCGGGATATGCCACAGCTTCCCATATTACAACTCCTTCTGAACCATATTCCACTCGCCATCAGAAGATGGTATTTATTTTATGTAATTAAGTCAAGGCTGAGTTGGCCTTCGGGAAATTGGAACCACAGTTGACCAAATATTATCAGTTCTGAAGTCTGGTTGCTCTTCCATTTGAACTAATCCTCCAAGAATAACAAAAACGCTTTTTTACCAAAAACAAATAAACATGCATTAATTCTCTTTTCCTGGCTGATTTTAATCATAAATAATGCATACATAAATTGTTCTTGTGACTGTCTAATTCTATCATGCAAATATAAATTAATGATATGTTTGAATGATCATTACAGCTGTTGGATGCATTTGCATATTTATTCTTGGTATAATGTTCACACAACCATCTGGAGAATATTTCATTCAACTACTTGGTTCTTACGGTGTAGATATTCCATTACTTTTCATAGTGTTGTTCGAGATACTGGCAGTTGCAAGCTCAAAGCAAATAAGGTATATGCATCAGCATGTCAATAGGAAAAAGTGGTTATTTTATGATGCTGTTCTTAATACGCAGAAATATTGATCATGTATTCATTTAAAAATTTTGGACACCGGATAGGTACCGAGACTGGGATCATACAGTGAAATAGTCAGTGATATCCTCCAAGTTGATTGTTATCAAGGTGGCAGACAACAGGGTGAGGTGAATGGTTTTAACATGTGATGTATCAGTCGCTAAGCCAATGAGAGTTTGAGGGAATAATCAGAATGCAGATCATTGAATAGTACTTTGTCGGGTTCTATACTAATTTCGAATATTCCATTGCATGATTCCGGGCATGATTCATGATTCACAAAGGAATTACATTACTGCAATGGAATATTTAACTATTGTATTGAAGTATTGTAATGGATAGACTATCTTACACTGACTCCGTGTACTTTAATCGAACTTTCATTTTAAAAAAAAAATTGAAGATGTACGTTACAATATTCAATTTATTCTTTGATTCATATTTACATTTCACATTCAGCAGGTATACAACTTGGAATTTAAAATGTCACCCCTTTTTTACGAGATTATTTCTATGGTACTAGATCATGCAGTTTATGGAATGGGATTATACGTGCACATAACATATATCTTAGCATTTACTTTAAATTCGAGAAAGTATCTGACCACACCAGAGTTTGAAGATGTATTGGTTTGCCTTTTTGCAGGCAAAAGCTGCGTGATGAGTTTCAGCATCGGTGGATGGCTTACGTAATGGAAACCCTCTGTTATCTAATCAATCCGATTCTGATTGGATGGATGATGATTTCCATTGTTGTTGACCAAACAAAATCAGGAGGGATCTATCAGGCATGGAATCATGACAGGGTAATTATTTTATTTACAATTTTAGTTAAAAATGATGATTATTCATGAGACTGTTTTAAATTTCTGTTACAGAAAGACATCTAGACTTGATCATTCAGAGTATTATATCAAACGGTTTGCCATATATTCTTACATTTAACTAATTTTGAGTGTTATATCCGATAGAATCGGTCTTCGAATAGTACGAATAACCATACAACATGGATATAACTTTATCTTTGAAATAGTAATGACGAGTTCACAACGCTCTGGTTTGAATATTTCTTTAAAATAGATATATAGATATGTATATAATAATGTACTTGTCAGATAGAATATGTTTCAGGGGCTAAATGGTATATCTAACGATTTATTTTATAGGCAAAATTGAAGGAGGAAACATTTCCAGCTTGGGCTAATGTAGTTGCCCTGATTTTCGCTTCAATTCCAATTCTACCCATAATTATTGGGTTTTTTTATGGCCTTCGGGTGATGATAAGGAGGAGGAAAGAAAACAACCACAAGACATCATCTAGAAATGGTTGCATTGGATTTGAATTGAATGATATTGAAGAAATCAAGTCAGATGACAAATAGGATTGATTAATGACATACAACAGTTAATGTTATTTTTAATTAAGGATTAAATCACTTGCGTTAATCGGCTGTGAACGAGCGAAAATAAATCCTATTACCCAAGAACAAGAGTCAATAAATAATTTTAGTCTTTGATTTGAGAATCTATTCAAGTTTGACAAGTGATGAATACACGTGGTCCGAGCGTCAACAAACATTACCGAAGTTACAAAATCAGAAATAAAAGAGATACAATAATTATACCAATAATTCGATACACAATGGCTACAAAGTTAAAATGATATTAGCAGGTGATTGATTGACAGCAATAAAACAACAAATAAATTATTCATTGTGCTGAACCAAGGCATCAAACTTTCATTTTTATCTTATAAACTTTTTTTATGAAAAATATATGCTTCTATTACATATTCTAACTTATAAAAGACACCTCATATTAGTTTGGTTACATAATCTTTCATGTAATTTTGCAAATGTGGGTTAATTTTATTAATTCATATTGGCTAATATTTACTCGGAATTTGTCACGTAAAACATGGGGGAAACATGGTTATCAATGTTTAACCATGCATCATGTGGTACAAGTGAACCAATCAGATATACAATTTTCGAGCATTGAATTAATTACAATACATTGCCCTCTTGAAGGAAAATTGAGACTTTGATGCATTCTATATGTTTGCACAGAGTCAGCTATAGAGAATTTTCAGTTCAAATCCCGGGTTTACGTCATGTATCCCTCTTTGAAACCACTCGTGTAAAACGCACTGATCAGAAAATTTGATTTATTTCCGCCTGTTGAGTGCGCTTCAAGTTTTCAAACATGTCGGAGGCGTATTTCGAGGCGTGAATAATGAATTTTAGTAATCACTTGAAAATTACTTGTATCATGCATGATTGGTGGATTTGTACCACGTGTTTAGCAGTTATGTCAAGACAACCCACGAAATTCCATGGCAACCCATAAAAACGTGCAGGTATAAGTCTATACCCGCACGTGTGTGGTTATAGACCTATACCTGCACGGTTTTAGCCAAACAACTAGAAAACATGTTTTGAAAATGGCAACTAGCTGCGACAGAATGAATATTTTTTCATAAAAAAAACTTAAATGTATACTCTGTAATTGAAAATTCAATTGAGAAATTAAAAAAGTAACAGCTTGGGATTTGCTATATTCAGATGTAACTTTTACTATATATTTCTAATATTGCAAACATATTGAATTCTTCGCGTTATATTTTTAGATGATATTCGTAACAATTTCATTCAAATTGTATTTAATGAAAAATCAATGACCCATTAAATTAGAAAACGAATCATTGTTGTAGTGAAATTGATGAGAGATAATTGATGTTCCAGACAAAGGTTATGTGACATGATTATTAAAATGATTACATTACTCTTGTTCGTGGGCCATCGAACCCACTCACAAGAGTGATGTAATCCCTTAATATACGCCTGCATTATTTTCGCTCAAAATTCGCCGTTAAGCCATATCCATTGTAATGGTTGGTTTCTATAAAAAGATGTGGTAAATTTCTCCAGCTGAGTTGGAAATGTGCCCCAGTCAGTATTCTCCTTTAAAGATCCATGCATCTTAATTTAAATTACGTAGATTGACGCCGGATAATAGGATAATTTTAAATGCTGGATTCTAGAATTAGATTTTAGGGCATGTGAATTGCATTGCAAAGTTGTCGTTTAGATGTATCAGATTGCAAACAATATATAAATAATTTGCCAATGATGTTTTGGTGACACATCATGCTAAGATATATAAAAACCGATAGTTGAAGTGTTGTATGCTTTCTTTAGATGAAATGTCAAGCGAGAATATAAATTGAGCAAAATGATATAGCAGCTGACTCTTATTATTGAAACGACACCGCACGCGACATCATACATGACATGTTTGTAAAAGCTTGAATAATAGCAAATGGTTTGCTATGGTGTAACAAACTGCACAGATGTAAAATTATGCTTAACCATAAACTATATGTAATACAACGAAAAGAGAGAATTGCTTCATTTAAAAAAACAAAATAATAGAATGTCCGATGCAAGAGAAGAGACTGGAGAATGGCAAAGTCGTACACATTTTTTATTTGCTGCAGTTGCCTCTGCAGTGGGCTTAGGCAATGTTTGGAGATTTCCACCTTTACTGAAGATTCACGGAGGAGGTAGTAATATATATGTATATGATTTGTTTATCGTGTAAATAAATGAAGTTAATCTGCAAATAACGTACATCTGCATAAAAATAGATGTTTTAGTTTTAATTCCTAAGATTAATTTATATGTCAGGCTCTATTGGCTATAATAATAAATCTCCTCCTAAATCTATTTATTAGCTCTCAAGGTTATGCATATATGCTTTTGTTAAGAATTACCTATGGATAATTGTAAATGATCATGGTGGCAACGATGAAGTACATTTGTTTCTTCATTATGTTCATTCGTCAAAATGCTTCGAAAAATGTGGACTTGCTCAAGTCTCACTACTGTGTTATGCCGATCTTGATTGATTGCGAAGTGATGCTTTCCAATCATGAAAATGAGGCAGCAAAAAGAAAGCAGGACTTGAGCCAGTCAACGATAAATGATTTGATTAGCAGAACTATTTTTGTACCAGCTATATTTGTACTAGTCTTTCATGATACGACAATTAATGGTAACAGGGTTCTCCACCGTTGAGAAATGCCGTATTGGATTAAGGTGGATATTTCGCAGGTAAAAATATCATATTTTGCACGTGAAAACAGTACATTTTTAAACCAATTAATGAATTCCATTTGTTGCCGTGACAACAATAACAAGTTTCTTTTATTGTTTCTATCAAAATTCAGAATGATTCGAACTTCGAGAGTTGCAAATTACAAATTGGAAATTATCTCAATTAATTATAAGAAGCTCGGAAAGATATTAAGTTCCCAACCAAGACAAAGGTTTAGCAGTATTTAAGATATGTTTAATTGCAACATTTACTTTTCAAAACTAAATTGGCTTTTTTGTTAGAATGACTGCTAGTAAGATTCAATTCTAATTTCATATTTGAAAACTCTTCGAAGAATCAAAAAAGTCACAATTCTATCTACCAAAAAGACTTAGCATAGGATTTGAGGTATTATTTTATTGTACTCGAAGAGCCTTGCTCATGAAGTATCTCTTTGAATGCTCGAAAAACAAATCCAATATCTCGCATGAATTATCCTCGTATTTGCTAATGTATGCCAATATTTTTTCAAATTTTCAATGCATAATCGGATAAATGTGTATTTCAAGATAGATATCCAAGGCATGAATCATAGTTTCAATGATGCTGTTCTTTCGAAAATTGAAGGTTGACTAACTTAATACTGCCGCATGACTAGAGGGCTTTTTGCATCAGCCATGTAATGGTGTTCCTAACAATACATCCCAGGGTCACGGTATTTTCAAATTACACCACAAGGGTTATAACTCCATAGCTATATAGACACGGTTTACTTTACTTTGCAAGGGATCTCACCAAACCAATAGCTTGCAGAAGAAGAAGAGCTAAAGCGCAAAGGAATACCAAGACGAGCTTTCCATTGACATTCGAAGTATTTCATTTGCAATACTAAAACTATCTTATCCCGTATTGGCGTATTTCTTGCTTTCGTGTAGTCTTGAGGTACTATTAGGCTAATAAACAATTCAATAAACATTACAAATAGTTGTTGTGTGATAATAAGCTCTGATTTGATTCTTCTGCAGAAATAGAGAATTATTTATTCTCTATGTTGTATTAGAATTTTAGGGTATGAACTTGCAGCAGTTAATTTGAGACATCAATCTGATTTCGAAATCCACAAAAACTGTTCCAACAAATTGTTTGTTACCAAATTAATTTCGATAAGCAGCAGAAAAAATAGATTTATGCAAATTAGTTTTACGTGCTTCTTATTATATGACATGACATTATGACATTATGTTAGATGACAAGAGGACATGGTACTAGTTTCAGTTAACAATTTTTGGATATTTCTCTATCGCGATTGACCATCATATTTACTAGACTGTAAAAGTCTACATTGGTCGTCAGATCAATTATATATTACGACAAGATAAAAAAATTCAGCTTTCACTAAAAGATTCGATAGAAAATTAATTTCAGTATTTAGGAAGGCAATTGAATTTACAAAATAAAATTTTTTTTTCGGACACACCGCTAGAGTTACTGAATTTCATAACAATAAGCTTTGAATTTGAAATTTATTTGTTCAGAAACATAATAATAATTTTACTTCATTCATTGACGATTTCAACAGAAGACATTATTGATTGGAAAAGCAGATAGGGAGTTAAGGCACAATTAGTTAGGCCCCCGTGTGTGATTGGCCCTAATTCTCCGATGGAGTGCCTTCAATCAATATGTTATATCTAAGGGTATGGTTATGATTGATATACAAGCAAATAAGAACTATGAACTGCATTGGAAATATTTACTATA
Source organism: Haliclystus octoradiatus (assembly GCA_916610825.1). Lineage (NCBI taxonomy): Eukaryota > Metazoa > Cnidaria > Staurozoa > Stauromedusae > Haliclystidae > Haliclystus > Haliclystus octoradiatus. The sequence goes on from OU744451.1 coordinate 16,753,413, forward strand.
ATAATTAAAGTTTTTTCCAATGATTTCGAATTAGCACTGTATCACCATTAAAAATTTTAATTAGCTATTTTATTAACAATTTTATTTACAAACATTTATTGAGCCGTTCATTTTCGATAGCTTTTTTGAATGAAAGTATGCTCTTCAATTCATGCCTTATGTCAAGTGATAACAACATTTTACACGCATTGACGACCCCCGATGCAAATGAATTGCGGTACCTTTCAGAATTGCAATGAGTGACCTCAATTTTACGATGTGAAGTATATTTCAAAATTGAATTATAGTAATCGTCTTCCTGACAGTGGCCAAAATCAAAAATGATTAAAAGTTAAATAAATAAATATCAAGTTAATTTATCTATGCCTTACAATTTTAATTCTATACATAAAATGTCAAAGTGCACATGACACGAAAAAATTTCAACACAGAATCGGGACTCAGTGTCGTTATAGCCAAGTCAGCTATACGACAACTTGTAATTCCGAAAGAATGGAGATACGATTTTTAAAGTTTTCAATTGTCTTTTTCCCATAGTACGCCCTCTTGTCATTCTTACTATTCTTACTATATCGTTCCGAGTTTGGGAAATGTGACTGATCAAAAATAGGGTATAGATTCAACATTAAATATCTCTGCTTATACGCATTCAAACTAAGAAATCATCGTCACCATTCTTCATCATTTAGCTTCAGCTACTCGAATCTGTGACAAAATTCGTTCGTGTCATGTGCTATAATAACTACTCTGTTTAACTATATAGGTGCTTTTCTTGTTGCTTATTTCATTGTAACAATCTTCCATGGTATACCAATGCTTTATTTGGAATTTAGCATTGGCGAGATCGTCAAAAAGAACTTGCTACATGTGTGGGGTCATGTTCATCCTATGGCAACTGGAATCGGTTATTCGTGTTCTGCTGTTACGATTGCCATTTCATCATACTATGCAGTGATCATTTGCTGGTGTTTACATTACTTTTTTTATTCATTTCAAAGTCCACTACCTTGGCTGTTTTGTCCAATGTGAGTATTATCCGATATGTCGATAAGGGAGATCCCTAGCGAAAAATAGCAGTTATGACAATAACAAATCGACTGATACCTCGTGAAGAGCTACTGTAACGACGGTGTTATTCGAGTAATAAGAGACGAGACACAGATGACACAATTGGTGTATAAGGTATTCTATATATATTTCTTACAGCGATAATGTAACGACTTGAAACTACGGCTCACGATAACGTACGACGACTCTCCTTATTATATACAACTACGAACGGACTACGAATGAACTACGAATGAGCTACTTACAACGAGCATGAACGGCTCTATATATAACACAACAACAACATCAATTAATCTCAATCTCACATTACTGTCAAAATTAACTGAGTTTTAGGTGTACAAACATACATCATATGTGCGTATACATAAAACGAGACAACAGTAGTAATATTGTCAATTAATCTAGAAAAATTTATGAATGCGTAGCTTTTGACTCCTTCTATTCCGCTTCTATTATATATTTAGATATACATTTATTTTTCATAAATAAATTCTGAAGATGAAAAAGTACTCAAAACGTCAACCAACTTTTTTATTGATTACTTTCCTCATACGCTATGAATAATTGCCGGAATAATTACTTACACAATCAATATTTAAATACACCATCGTCGTATCCTATTTAACTCTTTACTATTTATCTGCTCTTGTTTCTCTTTTCCTCAACGGCTTACTATAACCTGTTATAATTATGCTATGACCCGTAGTCAGACATTATGCATTTTATCGGGAGAGTGAGTTTTATGATACTCAACCACGAATGAATAAAATGTACAAAGCGCTTCCCGTGAAGTTTTCTTTTTACATTATAGCAAGCGAGATTTGAATTCTTAAAGTAATGAATGAGAGGCATAATAGCTGCGTACATTTCTAAGATATTAAATGTTTTTGAAGATTTGAAAGTACTTTGTCGATCGGTTTGATGTTTTGATTTGAACACTTGAATAATGTTTGCATACATTAATTACAACTTCGCAGCAAATTAATCTCGTAAACTTTGTTTCGTCCGCATTCCTCAAAAATGGAAATAAAAACAATATGCTTAAGGTTTCAACAACATTGTCGTCTTGTCGTTTAACTATAATCTTATAAATTTAGCAAATTGATCAGCAAGACCAAGAATACTGTAGTTGCATAATTCCTATCTCGCTTTTCTTTTTGTTTGTTAAAAACTATTGCAATAATTTTACATTTTGGTTACATTTTTTTCACGTGCGAGGAAAATGATATAAAAACACTGATTGGCTGATACAATTCTAAATACAAAATTAATAGAAGGAAAACCTGTCAACGTTTTCTTATTGAGAAATTTCGCTGGCTGTAGACTAATTGGATTTTAAAAATATTACATTGTAATAGAAAGTACGTACTCTTGCAGTTTAATTGATTGGCCCATGTGTTTGGAATTTCTAGGATAAACATTTTCCAAAAATTCCAGCAGAAATTTGCCGATAAATTTTTGTCAGAGGCTCAGAGCTGAAGAAGAATAAGAAACTACAACGCATTATCGGGAAATTATGAAACGAAAAAAGTGTTTGCATAGTTTATATGAACACGAGAGATACATAATGGAGACAAGAGAAAGGCATCAGAAATCACAAGCAAGCCGCCTAGGCAAGTGATTTCAGCCTTTCGAATGTCTTGATCATATAGCATCTCGAGTGTCCGCAAAAACTTATGCAACACTAGGCTGATGTTTCATAATTGCTTTATTATATTATAATTATTATATTAAGCATGCTTATATTTAATCAAATACTTATCAACATCGCAACTATTATTTGTTTATGGCATCACTTGCGTTTTCATATAAGGTTCGGTTTTGAAAACTCACTAAAACTCATAAAAATCTACTTGAAAAGCTGCGAGTCGTTTTGATCGCTTTGAATTTATTTCAACTTCTGGAAAGCATTGAATGTAGCATCAAATGAGCAACAATAAGATTGCTTGCCTGTCGATAAAAGAATAGCCTATGGTCACACAGTGTTAACGTAATATTGGCAATATTTATAAATTGAAGAAATTAACAAGTCGCAAAAGATTTTTAAATATTATAATCGAAATTGATTGCATTAGTTACTATTTCGAGAAAGTATCTGTAGTGATTTACAAGACCTGTGTTTGGCTATTACAGCATGGTAACAGTTGTACGAAAAAAGTAATTTGCAGATTTGTATTCATGCATATTGTTAATCCTATTTAGCCCCTTCGGTATAATTTTGCACAGATGTTTGCGCTTTGTTTACAGATGTTGCGTGTTGGAGAATGAAGAATTTCAACTCTCCCGATCTAGTCGAGAGTATCCCTATTTCGAGACTATTCTCCCGCTCTCCCGATTTCGGCAATCCTCCATTTTATTCAATATTATGCTCATTCTTCTAAATAATCAATTAATTTACAAGTTATAACATATTTTGTTCAATAAAATAAGCTTTTTGGCTCTGAAATGACGAAAAACAGCCAAGAATAAACATTGCAATAATTGCACCTTCGTAAAATCGTGAGTAAAAATGTGAAATGTGACTGTGACTTTATTAATTGATATTGTTAAGAAGGCTATTTTAAAATGGAGATATTTTATCCATGGAAATGAGATTTCATGTTAGCAGACTGTATACAGAATGTCTATTTACCAATCACCTTTGCCAAAATCTGCTTTAAATTTGTCAGCAGAGGAATTCAGGCAAATTATAATTGTGAAAGCGTTTAGAAACCAAGTTTTATCGAAAGCAAATAGTGTAATATATCAACTTAGAGAGGAATCCAGTCAAACACTACATTATTGCTTTACTTTCCATCACATCTAACGTACCCTATACCTTGCTTTTCAGTAATCACGAGATACTGTTAGCACCATCTGTTCTAAAGAATACATCAGCTACTGCAAATCAACTTGAATGTCAGAAAACTACACCTGAATCGTATTACTGGTATCGTGAAAGTCTGGACATATCATCTGGAATTGAATCAACTTTTCAGTGGAATATTTACTTCATTATATTGGTTGCTTTTGTATGGTTGTGTGTATTTCTTAATCTCAGAAATGGGATAGAAAACGCCTCAAAGGTATCAATCGCTAAAAAACTTGTCTTGGTAGCCACCACAAGCCAACTCGGAATTTGATGAATGTTTGACCAAAATAAGAGTTATTTGGCCACCCCAAAATTGAGCTGAGCTGAATTGGGATGAGTTGGCGTGTGTTGCGCTGCTAAAAAGCAGTTTGAGGATGATCAAAAAGTTGGCCAACAGAGCACAGCAATCTATTGTTCTCGACTATTTTTGAAGTTATTTGCGAAATCAAAAAGTAATTTGGCCGCTTTGGCAAACTCAGGCCAACACAGCTTTGATCTGCAGAATACAAGGCTTCAACGATTGGTTGATAATGACGTAGTTTGACTCATGCCACTGGAAATCAGACTTTTGCGCGGACGGTTTTTTATTTCTAGATTTTGCTGCGATTTATTTCGAGTGTGAAATTCTGTTATTTTACAGTTATTTGTCTATATATTTTACGTTTATCAAAACACAACATGGCTCTATTTATTCATCCTTGGCTAAGTTTAGATTATGCAAGATGCATATGAAGTCGACATGCGTGTATAACATTAGCACTTCCCAATTCCTATATTTTATGGTCGCCATTTTGTCAACTAAAATCGTGTTACAATTTGTTGATTTTAGCGAAAATAAAAAGTCATTTGGCCACCCCAAAGTTGAGTTGCGAATCGGTGAGAGTTGGCCAAAATTTAAAAAGTCATTTGGCAACGCATCATTTCAGAATTATAAAAGTTGTATTCTTCTTTCTCGCGAAATCGAAACCTTTAAACGTCCAAGCAATGCCCATACCCTTAGGACATCTTTTCTGCTTAAAATAAATACAATTTATCAAGAAATACATGAAATGCAAAGGTTTTTAGTTATTGGATTTATTTTTTCTGTCAGAAATGTGTCAATTTTCCTCCACGGCCAGCGGCTTGGGACTGTGCACTCGCTGTTTTACGTACACATCACCTCCATTTGTGACAGGTGTCCGTCAGGCGCCTGAGCCTGGGTGTTTTTCTACAGAAAAACACTATTTCAACTTCTGGATGTCCTTGTATCTCATGTGTTTCTGTCTTACATGGACCCATTTCAAGCAGATAAGGTGTCCCAAAGATGCAGACATAATTGAATTGAGCGTTTAAGACTTTTGGCTCCGCGCGAAAGGAGATACGATTTTTTAAGTTTTGAATCTTCCTTTTCCTATAGCAAGTTCTCTTGTCATTCAAACCATCGTTCCGTGTTTGGAAAAAGTGACTGATCGAAAATAGGGTATATTCAATTTATATATCTCCGCTTATACGCGTTTAAACTAAGAAATCATTGTCACCATTCTTCATCATTTTCCTTCAGCTACTCGAATCTGTGTTAAAAATTTTTGTCTCACGTGCACTTTAAGAGAACAAATTTTAACAAAATAAATCGACATCTTCTGGCTATATCGTTTGTAGGTTTTATTCTTCATAGACACGCAAGCCGATTCATTGAATCCTTGGTGTTTTAAAATATGTTTCAATAAAAAATAGAATAATTGTTTACTTTAATTGTATATATTATACTAATTTCTATATCCTGGGAATGGCAATACGGAATCCAGCCAACGGAAACGTTGCTCGAAATAATAGAATATTAAAATGTTTCAATTGACTTTCTACTTGTAAATTTCCTTTCAGATCGTTTATTGTACAGTGATATTCCCTTACTTGGCTTTGTTGATACTGTTATTGAGGACAATGTTCACCGATGGGTCCACTAAAGGTCTCGCGTATCTATTCAAACCAAAGGTATTGGACGATTTGACAGTTCAGCATGGAAAGCATGCATGATGCAGTAACCTAATTTAAAATTGGCAAAGCATGTCAATTTTGAGTGTCATTTCGAAAATTACAAATATTCAATCTAGTAGACGTTCCTCGTAGAAGATTATCCTCCTGACACATCTTAATTGCTATTAGGTCATATTGCCCCTATAAACGAGGCCTTGAAGTTCCTACATTTATGTTTTGTTAAGTCGCACAAGTATTATCCTACCAGATAATGTCATTAGGTATTTCTGAATAACTGATATATTATTAAAAGGTTACCACACACCTGCCATGTTTGTATTCGTAAATACAAATATAAACATATGCAAGCGTGTGGTATCCCTTTTCTAAATAAGGTGAACGTCAGAATCTCATTCGACTGCGAATTTTCAATTCACGAATTCACAATTTAAAATTCGATTTCAATTCATAAACAAAGCAATGGGAATCCCACAACAAGATAGATTGTTCTGAATAAAGAAAGACATATACCGGGGACATAGACAAGAACGCATGTAATATAAATTGTACAATAGCTCTGTATAAGCATATATAGATATTTTCCTCGTTTTAATGTTATAGCCTCTTATTCATATATAGTGTATTTAGCAAATGTTCTGTTTTGAGATAGATTAGATTCGTTAGCGTTCGCTTGTGCAGCACGTGTCTCATTATTGTGTTACACTCTTTCGTTGGTATTACTTGATCAGATTTAAGTTGATCTTACAAGCTCTCTTGGAAATCAATGTAGTAGTTGTTATATAAATTTAGGTTTACCTTGAAGCAGCGTAGCCTACCCTGCCTATAATTGTCTTCCATTTACCATGCTTTTCGATAAACAAAAACATCTTGAGCTAAATACTGTTTTGTAGATCGTTGCCATAACTAATTGAGATATTTAGCGGATTTTTATTGGAAATTTATAATTTCTGTATTTTATCAAAGATCAAACTTTTGAAGCTAGCGGTTTTTCCAGGTTTCGGAGCCATGTGTTACCCTAGGATTTCATGCACGCTCTTTCGACCAATAGGATTGCAGAAAATTTTCGCGATATTTCAGAACGACTTTTCTTTTATCATTCTAGTGGTCAAGTTTATGGAAATTGGAGTTATGGACGGATGCTGCCTCCCAAATGCTATTTTCTATGAGTATCGGTCTTGGTTGCATGACCGTATATGGTGGTATGAATTGCCGAAAGAAAAATCGAAATTGTTTTAAAGATGCAACAATTATTGCATTGATTGATACATTCACATCAATACTTGGTGCATTTGTTGTGTACTTTATACTTGGAATTAGGTAAATTGTTTTTCATATTTGTTATTTCCATCTATTTAACAATTAGACAACGAGCCCGAGTTGGCTACCGTCGGTCGAATAGTGACTTTTCAGGACGGTAGCCAACAAGGGCGAGTTGCCTAATTGTTTCAGTAGAAACCAACTAGTGGTACAAGCCAAACATCGAAAGAAATAAATTCCAACCATTTATTCGCTTCTTGCATAATTAATTTTTAATACAATCGTCAATCAAACGCATCCATGACGACTGCAGCGTCGTGATTTGGAGTATGAATTTTTCAAACAACTTCATCTCATATTTTGTTGCTTGCTTTGTTTTCTCGGGCACGGAATATATAAGACTCGACTCGTATAAAGTTGATTCAAAAATTTGCGAATCGCTTGTTTACTTTAGAATTTTGCGTGGGAACTTGCCAGCGTTACTATGAAAAAATAGTGAACGATTGAGCAACCAATCAGAATGCAGATCATCGAATAGTACCCTAGTCAGTTTCGACTATTGATTAAATAGAGCTTTAACGTATCGATTATTGTGATTGGAGATTAAGCACATTTGTTGCTATCTATAACTTGCGGTTCATTGCGGGAAGCAGATGTTTCTTTGGAAAGAATTTGACGCTAGCGGCATGAGTAGTATAAAACAGGGGCTCGCACGATCAAAGGAATATGGGTACAGGAAACACGTAGACATCACGTGATCTTCATTCTAAAAATAGGCATCATACGACGAAAGAATGTGGGTACAGGAAGTAGATGAATATCATGTGATTCTAGTCTAAAAATAGGCATCGTACGATGAAAGAATGTGGGTACAGGAAGTAGATGAATATCATGTGATTCTAGTCTAAAAATAGGGATCATACGACGAAGGAATGTGGGTACAGGAAGTACAAAAATATATTACGTGATCTTGTACTGAGAATAGAATAAATTAGACAGATGAGGTCATGTCTAAATATATACAGGATACCCATATCACAGCTTCATAAAGTAGTGTTGAGCATGTTCTAGCATATATTCAACCTCATTCGGGTGTTATTCTGAGTATAAATAGAATACAATCCAGCAGCTATAGCTTTACAAGCACAGTTACAGTAGACAGGACTCAAACTACGACCATGGCTTCAGCTGTTCCAGAATGGATTCATGCAAGCCAGGATAGGGCAAGAGACACACTTAGAAGAAAGAAAGATACGCGCCTATTTAAGAAAATGCTAAAATCATGGAGAAGCACAAAATCCTCTTACACAAATGTGGATGTAACGGCTCATGTAGATGAACAGAATAGAACTAAAGGATTATATGCCTTGATGCAACAAAGTAACAACAATGGTACTGAAATGGGATCAATTCTGTTACACGCTTCAAGCATCCCTGACATTATCAGAGCACTAAACTCTATCAAGAGATCTTTTCAGACTTACAGTAAACAATTACAGAAAGTCGAAGTAGATAGGATGGGTGATACGAGTATACAGATGGAGATGCAGGAAGACAAAGATGAAAAAGTGCCAGTGACACATCTAACAGTGGATGAATTGGAACTTACATCATGGCAATCGAGACATAGATTAGAAATGGCCACTGTCTACGCAGAGCTGATGTTGAAGATTTTTCCAGACGTCGTGAAAGATTTGTGCTATGGTTGTCAGAACGACTGCCCATCCCAGAAGGATCATGATCTATGTCTGATGGCTGACTTTGAAGCCCAGATAGACACCACGTTCTACGACTTGATCAATCGTGTCGACGAGGAACTCGCCAACGCAAAACTGTTTTCATTTCTAAGCAAGAATGAAACTATGGCAATAAATACCAAACGACTCTACTTGCATAAAGTCGATCTACTTCGTGATCCCGAGTGGGTTGACGCTGTCAAGAGGAGCATGGCAAAGTCAGATGAGATTAATGTGGAAGAAGAACAACCCGAGAAGAAAGATTCAACAACAGTAAAGATAGAATAGATGGGAATCCAATATAGTTTTACAAAAAAAAATAATCATGATATAATGTAATAATAAATTGTATTTTTTCAAGTAAAAGAGAAATATACTAACAAAGGGATTAATGAGTTATATCTGGAAATGTTTCTTTATGTATTTACAAATCAATTCTAGATCATTCTAGATCATATAATTACGCTATTCTATAGAAATGTCTTTGTGTCCGTATGGCAGTGACGTTACTCCGTCTGCCAGCAAGTACCGCTTATCATCGGACGACGCGAGGGCTTTCTTTGTCATGGTAACAGTTTGTAGTTTATGATTTTTAGACCTGATCTGGGTCATACTACGAATAACAATAATTGAATCGAAGAGACATCTTTTGTAGTCCTCAAAAGACAGATGCTTTTGAATAGTGGTCTTCTTTACACCTTTAGCTTTTTTCACCTCTTTCCCCTCAAAGTTGAAAGCATAAAGCTTGGCCCTAAGCCCGACGAATTCAAACATAGGCTTTCCACCAAGTTCATCTTTAAATTTTCCAATAACCTTTTTATTCTCCGTGGAATAGCAATGATGGTCAGATGGATAGCCACTAAAATCAAAACGGGTGTGGTCTTCTGCCATATCTGAATAAATATCTTCCGTTTCAATAGTATAAGCTAGCGAATCGGTGTCTGTAAACAACAGTTTAGATCTCTGCCCAGGATATCTCCTCTTCACGTAATCGTAATGAAAGGTGTACATAAGCAGTTTACTTAAGTCAAGGATACAAAATCCAACATAAAGAGGTCTGTTCAAATACAGTTCGGCTTGAGCCCTCTCTACGGCACATAAATTCTGATGAAATATTCTAAAGGATTTGAAAGTCGGCTTACACACCAATTTTTTTAAACTCTGTGGATTTGTTACCAGATTTACTGTCCTTCTATTTCGTAAATTCTCACACGTTTTACCAAAACAACTGTTGTTGGCAAGCTTGAAAAAGTTTTTTTCAAACTCGTTACTTGCTTGGGCGCGTTTACTTGTATTAAATGAAATAAACACCTTCAACCAAGCAGACTGTGAGAATGACAATACCTAAAGATATAGGAAGTAAATGAAAACGACTGTTATTGAAAGTAATTGTACACAACGTAAAGCTCAATCTCTCAATAAATGATGACATGGTTACCTGGTGAACTTTTCCAAGTATCATACCATGATCGAGGTAAAACTTCAAGTTTCTATAATGTACAATGTACTTTTCTTTGTTTCGGAGGTTCGGAACGAGCTTTGTAGAACTTGATGTTCTAGTTGTGAACGATCCATTCTCTTGATCGAGTACATAGTTGTGACATGGGGAGCGCATGTCGGGAGTGATGACCATCTTTTCTGGAGCCAACGGGTACTCGGAATGTTGATCATGAATAGACGGAGGATATTCTAGATCACATTCCAGTACGTATCCGATTTCACTGTCATCAGAAACGGTGCCAAAATCCAAACTGGAAATTTCCGACTCCGAAAGCCAGCGAAATTTTCCAGTTGGAAGTGGCTCTGACATGGCCCAGCCGTACAAATTACTGAAAAGAGAAGAATAAAAGCGCTCGATTAGACATCTATTTTCATGCAGACCAGACAATAAAACAGATACGATGCCAACACATGACACTCACTTTGCATCCTAGTAAACCAAATGAGATGTAGGATCTTTGGAATTGTACTCAGGACATCTGGGATTATTTGCTTTGGCATAACGATGTGAAATCACTGCCACACCACCCCGGAGGCCCTCTTCGAAGAACAGATGCTTGTCTACGTCACACAAGAGCTCCAACTTGACACCTGTCATCTTCAAAGCTGCACACCAAGCCATACCGGGCGAAGTGTAAAAGTGGCACGGATCAAGTCCGTAATGCTGAAGACAAGTGTCTCTGAACGCCTCAAACACATCTGCCAACAACACCACATCCGTCAGGAGATAAAAGTCATGATACTCTCCCAAGTTTTTCATATTAAACGATTCAAAGACGTTCTTAGCGTGCTGGTAATCCTGTTCAGATACGCCTTCTTCTGTAATGCAGCTGTAAAACGATTCTGCTGGTGGTAGGGAAGACTCATCGAATCGTGCCCAACTATCCATATATTCATACGGATACACGCCCTTTCTCTTCATCAGCTTCATCGCCTCATTAACAAAATCGTCAGACATGTCTGTTTTTTCCAGGTAACAACGCAACGTCTTCAACTGTTCCATTGACAAATTGTCCACCAAAGAACTGAGACTCGATGGCATGAACTGCATCGAGTCCAGGAAAGTGGCTCCACCGATTTTAAAAGTAATGTACTTTTCCATGTCGAGGGGAATGCACTCAATCACTTTTCCATGACGCTCAGTCACAGAACCCATGATGTGATGAGCATCATATCCCCTCAAATTATGAAACACGACAGGGATCTTAATGCGATCCTGATCAAGCCGGTATTGCAAATTGCAATTAGAATGGGCTGCACCACGATAATGTCCGGTGATATGATCATGGTCCATGACCTTGTGCCTCCCGCCCTTATTATTAGATAACGAAAATCCACATTTACCACAGATGTAGCAGTTCTGTGCAGCATCATGCGTCCTCTGTTGATACGGTGTTAAGGGGATCATTTTCTTTGGATTACGTACAATATTTTTGATTTTTTCCAACTTTTCAGCTAAGGTATCTAGAAAATGTGTCATAGGATCTGGACCCCTATAAACCACTGTTTCCTCCGTGTATTCCTCACAAGACGATTTAAGGATAAGTCCGTATCCACATGCCACGTGTTGAGAAACGACTTTGGTTGAACCTCCACTGCTGACGTTCTGGTCAGTTGTCTTGATGAGGAGACTTTCCGTATCAGCGTAAAACACAAATGGAAGACGCATCTGAGCTTCCAACTTTGTGAACTGCACTATGTCTCTTTTATTAATGTCACCTTTCAAGGGTAATCGGACGCGTTGAGCATTGTGCTTTTTACATCGATCAATATGTTTTTCCAACACTTCCGCTGACCAACATCCATGCAAGCAATATTGACAGAAATGTGTTTTCGATTTCCGCTTGTTATGCTGTTTACTTAGGAGCCTGCTCAGGGAATCAATTGTGACGTAATGACTTCTTTGTCGGTTCTGCACATCAATATCCATCTGATTGTCGAAATTATCGATGTATCTTCTACGTTCATGTTGTTCACCTTCAACTTCTTCGTCTTCTATAGGAGTGTAGTCATCGGAAATCATCAGCAAATTCACATGGCGAGAAGTGTGTTGATTGTGGGAAATCCTCAGTGGGACAATCTTTCTATCTTCATAACCAAAGACATGCACAGATATCAAGTTCATTTCTTCGAATTTATCAATGTCTTTTAATTCTATTGGAAAGGTTAAATCTCCAAAATTTAAAGTTCTTGCATGTCTCTTGTAACTTGCTGTACGATTTTGATTTATCTTGGTGGGATATAGAGCTGCTAGAACTGCCCACATGAAACAACGGTTGTCATTATTCTTGACGTTGACTGTGGCTTTCCGTGCCACCAATTCATCAGGTAAGCTAACAAACGACGATCCACGCAAAGGTTCGTAGGACACTATGCCAACGTCGAGAGACTCGAAATGGCTGAAAACCCAAGAGGAGCCATTTTGTTGGTACTGCTCAATTTTATTAAGTAGTTGATCATGAGCAACATCAAGAAAGAAATCAAATTTCTTATCCAGTCTGAGCAGGCGAAAAACTTCCGAACGGAATACAACTGGGGGATCAGTCACTTCGTTCACATCATCAGACTTGTGAAAAATGACCGATGTTGAAATGAAAAACTTGATCGCAGATCTCTCACGGCATTCTCTGGCAATAACGTCGGAGAATAACGAAACCATCTGTTTGAAGTGAAACAAAGAATTACTGACATTGTTCGGACCAAAATCTTTCGTATACACAATGGCTGTCTTGTTTAGGGAAGATTTTTTCACCGTTGGTGGTAGATCGGCATTGTAAGTAGATCCATCATCAGTGCTCTCAACGTTCACTCCGGACCCACCCTGCTGTACTTTGGTATCATCAAAATGCTGGTCGAGTATGTCACGACAATGACGTACATGCAATTCGAGTTGAGTTTTCTTGGCGTAGCACTTACCACAACATGAACACATGTGTGGTCGCTTAACATCATGGCATCCCACGTGATTTAAATGCTGCTGTTCGTCCACAAAAAGCAAGTGACATACCTCACACTTGTAAAGCATATCAATTTCTAGGTCTTCACTTGCTGTTGGATTTATGAAGGCTTGAGAAAAGTCAATAATCATAGTGCTGGAGGACTGCGTAGTAGCATGGTTTGTATTCACTTGCTCAACATCAACAGGAGTGCTAATATCATCAGCAATAGTCATGTTTTTGAAAAGAGCACGTGCAGCCAATTCCGGGTCAAAATTAGCCACATCATCATTATCATCGTCATCATAAGCAGCAGCATCATTATTGTTATCACCATCATCATCATCATCATCATCATCATCATCATCATCATCATCATCCTCTGGAACAACCTGAATAACAATGAGTTGAAAACAAAACGAGAAATAAAATATTGAGCGGACCAATGGTATCTCAAAATTTCTTTTGCAGGGTTTCAACAGACATAATGTTTGTACAATATTTTTACCTTGTCTGAGACGGCATCATCTGCACCAAGCTCATAACGCACTCGATCCATGTAATAGTCGTGATTAACGATATCATTCTCATCATCGGACTGTGGCAGGTTATCTTTGAAGTCTCCCACGATGACAATGTCATTGCTAGGCACAGGCCCGCTCGGGAGTGAAACACTAGTCTTTTGTGGGATGGTCTCTGTGTTATCTTGAGAATTGGTTGACTTTCCTACTAGATTCCTTTTGCAAATAGAAGCGTGATTTTTAAGATGCTCTTTCCGTGAGAAATCAACCAAGCAGGTTGGACACTTGAAATTCCTGCTTCCATGTACCTCCATGATGTGTCTCTTGAGCGAAAATTTCTTTGTAAATCTTTTCTGACATGATTGACATCTGTAAGGCATTCTATCTTTTCCCGGTGCTTCTTCAAGAGACAGATGGTGAGGGCAGCTGTCAATGAAAAAAAAAATGAGCAATATCAGTCAACTTTTATAGCCGAGGGTATACATAAGGTAACCAAATAAGGTAATCTACATTACAAATATGGTCAAGACTGACACGTGACAACTGACAATACAGGCAAGCCCAGGCAAGCCTTTCTCTTTGTCAGATTTGTATAAACAAAAGCGGGGTAGTGAAAACGAGTCAGATTTTGGCCATTGCAGTGAACCATGGACGTGAGATTGCATCATCCGTTCAGCATGTTAGTCTCGGGGACGCGGGGCTCGGGGAAGACAGAGTTTATGAAAAGGCTGCTGAAATACGGAGACGTGATGATCACCCCCGATATCAACCAAGTTATCTGGTGCTACACCAAACATCAACCCAAGCTCTACGATGAATTGATGAAGCTAAAGATGGCAGTCAAGTACATCGAAGGTCTTCCCAACGATTTGACATCCATGCTCGACCTCAAAACGAACACTCTGGTTGTGCTAAACGACATGATGGACAAGTGCAAGGATGGAAGAATCACCGAGTTGTTTTTCAAGGGTCGTCACGACAATATGAGTGTGGCCATGCTAACACAAGATCTGTTTCACAAAGACCAGCGATTGATATCACGAAACTCGGACTACATGATCATCTTTAAGAACCCGAGAGATGCCTCGCAGTTTACCCATCTAGCCAAACAAATCAGCCCTCACAACATCACATTCCTACAACAGGCCTATCAAGACACTGTCAGAGAACCGCATTCTTATCTATTTCTCGACTTTAAATCGACCACGCCGGAAAAGTTTCGCATTCGGGCCAGAATACTGCCAGACGAGTTCCCACATCACAACTATCAGGAGCGAACGTGATGCCTTGTACCTACATATCTCGTGCAGATAAATGTCTCTCTGTCAGTTGCTAACATACCACGGTGACATGCACAACAGCGCCTCCACGCGGACATGACGCATAGAGTGAAGAAGAACCTACCTATACTGAAGGCGCTGACGACGTGCAAACACAAAGATCAGCAACAATTCCTCAAGGTCGCCAGCCCAGAGCTCATCCATTCCATTTGCGATATAGTTCTCAACGTGTTGAAAGGTCGAATCCCCATCAAGCCCGACCAAAAGAAAAAGCTGTTTAAACATCGAAACTTGCTGAGAAAACTTGTCAAGCCCAAGCAATCGGTGAAAACTAAACGCAATTTATTGGTTAACCAGAAAGGAGGTGGACCTATAGGTGCACTGATAAAGCTTTTAGCCAATGCTCTTCTGTAGTGATGTCCACCCACTTTAGAAGACACGTAGTGATCTCACCCGAGATGTACGATTCTTTGATATCAAAGACGGACAGCAAAGCAATACTGAATCCGGAGAAACATGCCATGATGACAGCGCACAAGGACATCGAGGCAAACCTACGACGTGAAGACGTACCAGAAGATCAAAAGGTTCAGCAATACGTAGAGGATCTCAACGAGTTTCAGCATTGGCGAAAAGCAGTTACAACACCGAAACCTGTACCTGTAAAGCTCAATATAAGCGGTGTCAGAGAAGAGGCATCCCCCAGCTCTAGGGAGGACAAAGAGGGTAAAAGTGAGGGAGGAAATTATATTGAAGTCGTCACAGTGGATTCACTCCCCAAATCTCTACGTCCACAAGGAGAAAAACTACTGAAGGCCATCAAGAACAACAAGGGAATCGCGGGGTGGAACGATCGTGGAGAGCTCATCTACAAGGGTCGGGTCATTCCCGGTTCAAATGTCACCGACTTGGTACTGAATATATTGCGCACTAGAAAGGGGGATGATGACCATATACCTGAATTTCACAAAGCCTTATTTTCCAAGACTTTAGCTCAGATCAACGTGCCCATGGATTGGATCAAGAATAAAAAACGATTGCAGAGTGTACGATCCTACAAGCAAGGCACCAAGTCACGAAAGACCAGTGATGATGATGATGATAATCATGGCAGTGACGTGACATTTGAAGACGTTGAAAGTGATGGAAGCGTCGAGAACGTTGCACCTCTGAAAACGGCGAGAAAGCGTGTGAGAGGGGCGTTCTCTCCCAAGTCGAGAATCCCTTTCAAGGCGGCAAAAAAGTTACCGTGGCTGTCTTCTACGGCCTCCAGGCGATAGAATTGAATCAGATATAACTTACATGTAGATATTTAGCATTGTCATTTGAGAGTGGGATGTTGTAATGATAAGATGTCATTTCAATTTAATGCAAGAGAACTACTCGAGAAACTAAAGTGTATCTTTATCTGCTGTTCATCTGAAATCATTCTTCATACGTCCGAGACGGATGGTTTGGAAGAGTCGGAAGATCAACCGGACGGCTTCGACGAGATAGACTGTCCACATCCAGACGCGGCAGATGAGTTCTACAATCGATAAGACCACCTCCACTCAGTTGGAAAGTCTATACTATGACCTGGACAGTCCAGCTGCTTATTCTGGAAGAGAAAGTCTGTTTCGTGAGGCTAAGAAAGTACTTCCTCTATTGACTAGGGAGCAGGTGACCGAATGGCTGAAGACCCAGCGGACATACTCTTTACATCACCCTTCTAGGAAGAACTTCAAAACTCGCCCTGTCGTCGTCTATAGCATGGACGAACAATGGGTCGTGGACCTAGTAGACCTGAGCAAATTGTCCAGGGTCAACAACGGCACAAGATATTTGCTAATGTGCATTGACGTACTGTCTAAGTTCCTGTGGGTGCAGCCCTTGAAAACCAAAACCGGAGCAGAACTCACAAAGGCATTTGTCAAGATATTAAGATCGGGCCGTCAACCCAAGAGAATTCAGAGTGACGAGGGAACAGAATTTTATAATCGAACTTTCCTACAGCTTTTGAGGTCTAACGGCATCAAACTGTTCTCGACAAAAAGTGAAAAGAAGGCTTCGGTCGTAGAGAGAGTCAACAGGACCTTCAAGAATTTACTGTTTGCCTATTTCACAAAAAACAATACACGTCGGTATCTTCCGGTTTTGCAATCCCTAACGGCAAGATATAACAAAGCTTATCATCGTTCAATCAAGATGAGACCCATCGATGTCACCCCGGACAACGAGATAGAGGCGTGGATCAACATCTACGAGCGCAAGAGATTGGAAGAGAGACCTTCAAGTCGAAGCAAACGGCTTGGCATTGGTGACACCGTGCGGATCAGTCACAAGAGAACATTGTTCCGCAAGAGCTATTTGTCTGGTTGGACAGAAGAACTATTCAAGATAAAACATATTGTCGATGGTAGATTGCCGGTGTACAAGCTTGAAGATTTCAACGGTGAACCCATAATTGGAACATTTTACCGAGAAGAGCTGCAGTTGGTGAAAGACCCTCAGGTATACAGGATCGAGAGGATCATCAGAAAGAGAAAGACCAAAGATAATCAGACTCAATATTTTGTCCGCTGGCTAGGCTACGGACCTGAATTTGACTCCTGGGTTCTAGCATCTGACATCGAAGGAACATGAATGTTGACAAGATCACAGAGTTTTATGTCACGCTTGCTAGCAACTGCAACCTTGATTTGCATCCAGATAATAAAGCATCGAGTTTTCAAATCAAGTTGTCCAAGCCTTTGACGTTAAAGGGGCATTGGGAAGTGGCGCTATCCGAAATACGATATCCTCGTACTTGGTACAACGTCAGAAAGGGATTTAACAGGATTCAGATAACGGATGGAAGCACAACGTATCCGCTGACCCTTGCTCCGGGTTATTACGGATCAACCGGAGACGTTATTCAAGCTCTGAAAGAAGCAGGTCTGGGAACAACTACGATGCCGACAGTGAAAATAAACTACAATAAATCCTCGGGTCACACCACCGTTGTCATACCATCCGGCTGCAAGCTGGATTTTGAGAATTCGGATATCAGCTACTTACTCGGATTTCCGCGCAAAGCACTGTTGGATGGTGGTAACTGGGTACAAGACTCACCATTTATGACGTCAATGGAGGACGGCTTTAATTCACTTTATGTTTATACAGACATCATTAAAAACCAACACGTTGGAAACGTCTCTGCCCCTCTCCTTAAAGTGGTACCCATTCGAGGGGCACACGGTGAATCTGTAAGCCTGAAATTTACCAACCCACAATTTTCACCTTTGAGTCAGACAGAGATACACACGATTGGCGTGTATATAACAACAGACACTGGCGATCTCGTGTCATTCCAGCGAGGGGAGAGCTTAGTGACCCTGCTCTTCAAAAGAAGTCCTGTCCGTTTCTATGAGTAGCCGAACCGAGACAGGCATTGTCTGTAGGAGAAAGAAAGGTCAATAACAGAAGAAATCGATTTTTATTTAAAAATATTAACAATGTACAACTGGTACATGGATCCTAGTCGTAGGATGATGCATCCGCGAAGGCAACGAGGTGGCTCTGGTCTAGGTGGTATGTTCAAGTCCCTCATCCGATCCGTGGCCCCTATGGTTAAACGTGGACTCTTGTCAGCAGGAAAGAGAGCACTTAGAACTGGAGTAGACGTGCTCGGTGATGTGGGAAGTGGTATGGACCTGAGCACTTCACTGAAAAGACGTGGTCAAGAGACGTTGGGTGATATGGTGACCGATGTCTTCTCACAACCACCGATAAAACGTATAAAACTCAAGAGCAAGACGAACAACCGCAGTTCGTATCGAGCAGGCACACTGAAATGACGAACAACATCATCGAAAAAGTCTGTATCTCGAAAGAAAAAGAAAGGAGCAAAGTCCAGCGGGTCCACGGATATATTCTCTTGAATACCATCATCATCATCATCATCATCATGGAGAAAGACGCCACTATCGGAGCAGAGTGCTTGCTGTCCGAAGTAGAATTATTTGAGCCGGCTTATGTTCAAGCTGTGATTCAAAGTGGTCAAATGGAAGAACATTTCCCTTTGAATAGTATTGCTGACGGGGGTCCCATCGAATTTCAGATAAATAATTCTTCAGATCAGTTCATCGATCTTGCCTATAGCTATTTGAAAGTGCGATTGAGGATAGTCAAAGGTGATGGATCGCCTGTCGAAGACACACATCACGTCGGATTAGTAAATAATCCCATTGCCAGTCTATGGTCTCAAGTGGATGTTAATCTAGGCGGTCGTACTGTCTCAAGTGCGACCAGAACCCATGCCTACAGAAGCATGTTTGAGAGCTTGCTAAGTTACAGCAAAGACACGTGTGAGTCTCAACTATCCATGGGGCTATGGAGAAAGGACACCCCGAAATTCATGGACGTCAGTGACCCGAATGGTCAAAACGAAGGACTCAAAGAGAGGGCGAGTTACACATCAAAAGGTCAGGTGCTTGAGCTCCGTGGTCGTCTCAATAGTGATTTACTCCATCAGCCTCGTCTGTTGCTTAACGGCGTACCCCTGAAAATAGTACTGCACAGGCAGAAGGACGCCTTTGTCCTAATGAGTGATGACAATGATGCAAATTACAAAGTCAAACTGTTAGAAGTGACGTTCTGCGCTAGAAAACAAATCCTGACTCCACACCAGTTCCTTTCTGTTCAAAAACGTCTGTCTAGTCAGAATGCCAAGTATCCTCTCAATCGTGTTGTGGTAAAAAGTCATAGTATTGCTGCTAATGTTACGAGTGTCTCTTGGCAACATGCCATTGTTGGGGCACTCCCCACGAGAGTCTTTCTAGCCATGGTGGATAACACTGCCTTTTCCGGAGACTACAAACAGAACCCTTTCAATTTCAAGCATTACGATCTCACCAGTATGGGTGTTTACGTGAATGGAAAAAGCACACGGGGAAGACCTATGAAATTCAATTTCAAGACCCAAGATTACCTAGATGGCTACATGAGTCTATTTACAACCTCTTCTAGAATATTCCTAGACGAGCCTCTCAATATACAACGGGAGGACTTTAATGACGGGTACAGTATGTTTGGCTTTCATATTAGTCCGTCTGCTAACGAGAGCGGGTTTCAAGAGCCAAAGGTCACCGGAGATCTATCTGTCAATTTGGAATTTGCCGGACCCCTCCCAAATTCCGTATCCATCCTACTCTATGCCGATTTTGACAATTGCATTAGTATTGATAAAAATCGCAACGTATTGACAGACTATTGAACAAACCGTCATCAATACTCGAGAGCTCACAGAAATTCTATCCCGTGATGGTTACATGAATCATTTAGACACGGCAGGGGTGTTTGCTCATGACCAGTTTATGGCTCTGGACTGGACACCCGTTAGAAAACATCAGAAAGCTGTTTTTGTATTCAATTCGGAACCTAGTTGGATGAGCGGAGAACATTGGCTGCTTTGCTATTTAGATGGGTGTGGTCATGTGGTGTTTGTGGACTCTTATGGGAAATCCCCTCAAATTTACAATGTGGAACACAAGCTAAAGACGATGGGAAACTATTTGAGTTATATTGATAATTGGCAGTTGCAAGATAACTTCTCAGCTGTATGTGCAGAGTATGCATTGTTCTTTGGATTCTTGTTATGTCGTCATAAAGAATTGCATGATATTCTACGAGACTATTTCCATCCAACGGATAGATTACTTAACGACCAGATTGTGAGAGATTTTGTCAACGCTACGTTTCCAGGCTACCAGAGGTCAATAGAAGAGGATGCTGGTTTTATATTGACACAAACTGTTCGGAGCCTTCTCATGCAATGATAACACAATCATGACAATCTAGAATGGTCATGTCTTTTAATCACATATTACTAGCATTTAAAATATTTTTGTTTGAGATCTTACCTTGTATTTCTTTCCAGTTGTACTTGCTTTCAATTTATATTAGTTGATAGTTCCAGTGTTGTAATAGATGTACTTTCCCAGTTGGAGAATAAATCAAACAAACAGAGCTTGTCGTTGAGTTGATTGTTTCTCATTCTACTTCATGATGTAAAAAACCGGATTCAATCCACTTTTATAGCATTTTGAGATTAAAGGGGTCAAAGGTTAGGCAAATAAGGTCATCATTTGACGGTCGAAATTGAAATGAACTTTGTCTTGTTTATTTATGTTTAGTAGATTATGAAATATGTAACTGTGCAATCACATATGTTAGGAGATAGAGTTTTGGAAATACACATCTACTATGCGGCTTCATGGTAAAGGTAAAGCTGAACAAAGGTAAATAGCCTTCAATAAGTGCCGTGTTGCTGAAACAACGCGTAGACGTCATCAATGTGTCTTTTTTTTTCATGGTTTAGTAGATTATGGAATATGTAATTGTGCAATCACATATGTTACGAGATAATGTTTCGGAAATACACATCTACTATGCGGCTACACAGTAAAGGTAAAGCTGAGCAAAGGTAAACAACCTTCAATAAGTGCCGTGTTGTTGAAACAACGCGTAGCCGTCATCAATATGTCTTTTTTTTTCATGTAAAACTGATGCATTATGCAATGGATAACGTCAGATCACATATTTCTTTTTTAATTTCCCAAAAAAAAAAAGGTATAAAAGCACGAAATCAATTTTTTTTCAATAATACTGGTTTCGAAAATCATATGATATTCTTGTACTTCCTGTACCCACATTCCTTCGTCGTATGATGCCTATTTTTAGACTAGAATCACATGATATTCATCTACTTCCTGTACCCACATTCTTTCATCGTACGATGCCTATTTTTAGACTAGAATCACATGATGTTCATCTACTTCCTGTACCCACATTCTTTCGTCGTATGATGCCTATTTTTAGAATGAAGATCACGTGATGTCTACGTGTTTCCTGTACCCATATTCCTTTGATCGTGCGAGCCCCTGTTTTATACTACTGGCATGATTATAGCGAGCGATATTATAGTAGAATAGGTAATACTTTGATTATATTTCATCATGTATATCAGCGATAAATCAAAAACACAGATTTTTGCGACAGTTTCGATATAATCTTATAATATCATTTTCAAGCAATTGAGAAAGAGATCGTTAAACAGTTTGACATGTTATATATAGGAAAAAATCTAATTTGCATAATAATTAATCTATTGTTCTTTGGGTTCTTTAACATGCTAAAACTACACACATTATGACGGAAGACAAAATTCTATAAAGACAGCAATTACGGATACACGACAACAGCACATTATAATGCTAACAAAAACTGTCGCAAATATCTGTGTTTTTGATTTATCGCTGATATTCATGATGAGATATTATAGTAGTTTTTGTATAATCTCGTATTTGAATTAACTAGCTTCATTTTCATGTAATTATATATAATATAGTTAATAATTTGCCTTGTGAGACGTCATTTAATTTGTATTTAAATAATTTGTTTTGTAATTTATAGGTTAGTGTGTTACTGGGAGGCGTTGTGACATTATACAGTCCTCATTTTGGACAAAACATGGTTTGTGTAGAATATTGAGACTGCGGATCTCCCCTACTTTACCAACATCTTTTGTCAAATTAATTATATGATAGTGAATATAAACGAGGCTGCCACGTTGGACAAGATATTGAGGCATTAGCTAACAGCAAGTCATCCTTTATCAACTCTGTATTTTAACTGTATGTCATTAGACTGTTGCTTTTATCAAGAACTGTAATGTTCACTGTGTTTACATCTTCTGTTATCAGTTTATGCACATTATCAGGTATTTCTGAATAAATGATGATGATGATGATGATGATTCTTATTGATATACAAAAATAGAAATAATAAATCATACTAATCAATCAGGCACCGAGACACGATGACATTTGTTTTTTTTCATGTATCTCTTTATTGTTTCTCAGTGTTGTTTAACTATTTATTAATATATTGGTGATCTATTATTCTATTCCAGAGCCGAAGAACGAATGAACGAATGCCTTTTTAAGAATATTACAGCTTATATTAATAAAAACGCTTCGATAAATGTTTCTGAATCAAATAGAAGTTGTGAGATAACCAATTTTATAGAAGAGGTATAGTTCTTTGCAATTAATACCTATGTTATTCATATTTATTTGCTATATGCTCATGTGGAAAATTTGCAAAAATATTTCAAAGAATTTTCAAACGAATCAAGCAATGAAGAATATAATCGATACAGTAGAAAGTTAGAAACAAGGCATTGAAAACTCAGATAGAAATAAAAATAGCCTAGAATTAGTTCCGGTGCATATTGAATTTCTATTTACGATCCAATAGTCAACCTTTTTCCAAGATTGATTGATTTTTCCTACGGTATACTGGTAATATAATCAATTAAACAAATTATTGATTTGCTATAGTAGCTATCTTCCTTCTCCGATATAAATACAGTGTAACCCGCTTAAGTGCAATTCGGATAAGTGAAATTTCCGCTTATCTGCAACCTGAATCTGAAAACCTATAAATTATTTTCTGGTCAAATGTTTGCTAAACAATTTCGGATAAGTGCAAATTCGGATAAATGCAACTGAAATCGTTCGCAATTCTTACTTGCACTTAAGCGGGTTACACTGCAGTATTTAACATGTAGAAGCTAGAAGCATGTTATTGACTAAAATATATGCATATAGTTGAAGAGGCTAACAATGAAAATGAAGTTAATTCGCTTCAAAGTGAATAATCCCTAATTTGCATTAAAATGAGTACAGTTATCCCTTTAAGCATCGTACAAAATCTTCTACACGATAACATGCTGTAGTATTATGTGAATAAGCTAGAACTTGAGACGAGAGAATAAACGTTGTTGATCACAGAACAGTATATTAGAATCTAAACTAAAACTATAAATGACACGATTATGTTTACAGGAAGTATATCAATATTGTAATGTAAATAAGTTGTAATAGCACATGCCCTTTCTGGGAGATTATAGAAATATACATGTAATGAATATTGATTATAAATTTAGTTTATTAGTTTTGTTTTTCTTTCTAGTGCTGCGTCTAGGTGGTGAATGTAATGATGCACTAGATGTATTTGTTGATGGTTCTTCCTCCTCTGGGGTGGTTGAAGCAGCAGCTGTAGTTGATGTTGATGGACCATAGTACCGGCGGAGTTGACGGCGGTTGCGCCAGTAGAGTCGACCAGATTCGGTTTTTAGGCGATAGCTGCGTCCTCGAGGATCAATAGAGACAATTTCTCCAATGCGATCCCAATGTTTGGTATTCTGATTTTGGATGCGGACAATATCACCAGGAATGAATGGATCAAGGCGGCGAGCATGAAGGTCATGTTGTTGTTTTGCTTTTTCTTTTAGCGTGCTTGCTTTCTTGTCTGCAATAATAATTAGTTGCTTGATGTCATCAGTGAATTGCGATGGATGAATTGGGATTCGTGACCGAAGAGGTTTGCCAAATAAACGCTGGGCTGGACTGATACCATCACTTCTTGGTGTATTACGGTATTCCAATAGAGCTTTGTAGAAGGCTTCTGTGTTGAGGTGTCCATTTGTTGTTACTTTGGCGACAATATTTTCCATAGCTTTGACAGCAGCTTCTGCATGTCCGTTGGCTTGATGATGGTATGGTGACGACGGGTCGTGAATTATGCCCCAATCTTTGCAGAATGCTGAAAATGCATGACTTGAAAACTGCGGTCCACCATCAGACGTTAAGCGAATAGGGACACCCATGCTACAGAACCAGCTGGATAGAATATCGACGACGGTGTCTGTATCGGTGCTCTTGCCACAGTGTACAACGTGAGGCCAACCAGAGTACTTATCGGTGATGACAAGGAATTCGTGGCCATGGTGTGAGAAAATGTCTGTTGCAATCGCTTCACCAGGACGAGTTGGTGGTGTGTCTTGAATAAGTGGCTCATGTGAGTTGGATGACAGTCTTTGGGCACATTCTTCGCATGACCGAATTCGATTTGTGACTTCGTTGGTCATATTTGGCCAAAAAATACATTGTCGAGCTCGTGCAAGAGTTCGAGTTAGACCAAGATGAGATGTGTGGAGTTCATTCAGCATAGTCGATCGAAGAGATTTTGGGATAAGAATGCGATCTTGGTAGAGGATGATTGATGATTCCAAGAGTGACAGATCGTGACGTAGTGACCAATAGGGGTGAATGCTGATGTCCAGTTTTTCCTTCTGTTGTGGGAAGCCATTAATGATCAGGTCAGCTAGCTTGAGATGTACTGCGTCATTTTCACCTGCAGATTTGACTTTGTTGAGAGTTGCGTCTGGTGGAAAGTTGGTAGCATCAGTTGATTGAAGACGAGTTTGGATGTGATTTACTTGGAAGCTTGAATCAGCATCTGTATCAATGTTGACATCGTCTGGACTTGGTTGATCAACTGGATGTCGTGAGAAGCAATCGACGACGGTGTGACTTGTACCAGCACGCCAGATAGCAGTGAATGAAAATGATGATAACTTTTCTTTGAGGCGAATGATTCTTGCACTTGGAATTTGGTGCAGACGCTTGTCATTGAGGATGGATATTAGTGGCTTGTGGTCGACAATTAGGTTAAATGATGACCCATGTAAAAACATTTTGCACTTCTGGGTTGCCCAAACGACTGCGGCCAATTCAATTTCAGTAGCAGAGTAGCGGGACTCTGCATCAGTGACAAAGCGTGAACCACATTGTAGGAGGCGCCAAGTTTTGTCATCTTGTTCGGACCATAGAGCATAGCCAAGTCCTTTAGATTGTGCAGCATCTGTTTCAAGTCGGAGTTGAGCTTGTGGATTGAAATGAGCAAGGATGCGTGGACTAGTTAGTTCATTGATGAGGCCTTTGAATGCATCTTGGTGGAGTTGATTCCAATAGAAAGATGTTGAAGGTGACAGTAGAGCTCGTAGTGGTGTTGCCAGTTGTGAAATTTCAGATGAAAATGATTCAAACTGTTGTACCAGACCAAGGAAAGAGCGTAGTTGCGTCAATGAGGTTGGTTGTGGAAATTCTGTCAATGCAGTAACCAGGCGAGGATTTAACGTGTAACCAGTTGAAGTAATAACATACCCACACCATTCAGCAGATGATTGAGCAAAATGAAATTTCTTTTTATTCAAGGTGATACCATTATCAGAGCATCTCTTTAAGACGTCTTTGACTCGTTTGATGTGTGTGTCATAGTCTTTGTCGTAGATGATGACGTCTTCCACCACTTTCTGTAGGTTGTCAATGCCAGCCAATGCTTCATCTCCACGTCGGTTGTGCTCATCGCCAGCGCTGATAAGACCCATGACATTCCTTCTAAAGCGGTAACAGCCCCAGGGTGTGATGAATGTAGTGAGCGGTCTTGATTCAGTAGCCAGAGGTACTTGCCAGTAGCCATGACGGGCGTCCAAGGTAGTGAAGTATTTCATTCCAGGCGGGATGTTGGCGATCAGATCTCGTGGTGTGCGTGATGGATAACCAGGTCTTTTGACAAACCGATTTAGTGATGTGAGATCAACTGTGATTCTTGGCTCTGTAGAGTTCTTCTTTGGAACGACAACCATAGGGTGAATCCATTGTGGTGATTCGTTCAAAGGAACTTTTTCTATGATGTCCTTTGTGATCATCGAATCTAGTTGTGCTTGTACCAATTTCTGCCACTTAAACGGTATATTATACGCTTTGTATTGGCGAGTAGGTGTGGCGTCTTCGGTCAGCTCTATCTTCATTGCAGGGCCATCCATTTTCCGTAGTGGTCCTGTGTCAGTGAAAACAGAAGAGAATTCCTTTATAAGTTGTGTGGCGTCATCGTTGGAAGATTGCTGTGTTGGTAGATTGATGTGATGAGCTTCTTGGTCAGTGCTTGCCAATAGAGACACAGTGTTGACAGGAGTAGCTGCTGATAAGTCTGGCCAGTTTTCAGGAATAAGACCCAACGCAATGCATCCTTTTTTGCTTAGTAATGGTGCATTGACAGCGTCCACCACATGAATGTCAGCAGTGTATTGATTGTTGTTAAGTTTGATTGTCAGAGAACAGCGACCAAGTGTTGATAGAGGTGTTGAATTAGCTGTAAATAGTTGATCAGTAGCTGGCTTCAACTTTAATAAAAGGTCACAGTTTAATGCCTTTAAATGTTGAACACTTAGGACGTCACATGCAGCACCAGTGTCAGGTAGCCAATGAAGGTATGAGGGTCCATGTTCATGTGTAGTTAGTAGCTTGATTGTATCAGTTGTATTTGACAATGCATTAAGATATACATGGTTAGTATTTGGTTGATGTGATGATCTTTTTTTTGCTTTGCAAACTGATTGATAGTGTCCTAACTTGTCACAAAATCCACATATAGCTTCTTTTGCTGGGCATTCGGCTCTTGAATGCTTTTGCTTGCCACAAAAATAACATTTAGGTGTATGTTCATTAGAGCTGTTGTTGTCTTGACGACCAGTATTTGATTTTTCTGATTTCTTGTAAGGCTTCTTGCTTTTGATTGCTGAGACATTAATTGTTGAAGAGGTTGCTAACTTGTCTTGTGTTGTCTTACTTGCCTCGTGAGATGTACAAATGTCTAATGTTTTCTTTAATGTAAGCGTAGAAAATTTTTCTGCCAGGGCTTTTTGTTGCGTGTCAACATCGCGGAGGCCACATATTAGACGGTCCCGCAGTCTTTCGTCCCGCATGTTTTGTGATATTCCTGTGTCTGCGTGACATGTTTCGCATGTTAACTCAGGGGAAAACCCACAGCTTTCATCAAGCGTGCGTAGAACGGCGTAGTATTGATCTATCGTCTCATCAGGAAGTTGGTCCCTGTTGTGAAATTCTTTTCGATCAAGCAGTGGATTTCGTTTATCTCGAAGATAATGACTAAATTTGTCTATTATTGCGTCTGTATCATCGATATCGTTGACCAAGATTACTTTGGCTGTCCACAACTTTGACCAATCGTCGTGAATTGCAGATCTTAGTATGCCTCTTCGAGCAGCGAGATTGCAGTCTGTTGACAAACGTGTCGCAGCAGCGTAACCTGAAAATCGTTCTTCCCAATCACGAAAATCGGCAATAGTTATCTTCGAAGGACTTTTTAATGTTGGTATGTCCATTCTTTTGGCTGAACCCGAGTGAGATTCGTTATTTCTGTGTTTTGAAGTTGCTTTAGCGACGGATTGCAGAGCGGCGGTAAAAGCTTGTTGTTGTTGCTGTAAAATGGCGTTAAACCATGGCGGAATATCTCCTGAAGGTAGATTAATAGAAGATGCCAAAGGTATTATTGGATCGTGAGAATCAGAATTATCAGAGAATTCTTCATCACCAGCAGTGCTTGTGGAAGCTTTTTCATTCTGACGTGTCTCCATTGGCATAATGTAAACAACACGAACAGTAAGATGAATGAAAAATATGAACCAATAAATATACCAAACGAAGACGAAGGTATAAATAACAAATCAACAATAACAATCCCAAAGTTCGAATAATCGCAGCGCCATGTAGTATTATGTGAATAAGCTAGAACTTGAGACGAGAGAATAAACGTTGTTGATCACAGAACAGTATATTAGAATCTAAACTAAAACTATAAATGACACGATTATGTTTACAGGAAGTATATCAATATTGTAATGTAAATAAGTTGTAATAGCACACATGCGTAACTGTATTCGTAAGCATTTATTTTAATTTTCTTATCACAGGCTGAAGGTGGAACCGGTTTAGCATTCATTGAATTCACCTATACAATTGCCTACTTACCAGGGGCAGCCTTATTCTCTGCAGTCTTCTTTCTCACTTTATTTTCATTGGGATTTACAAGTCTCGTTTCATTCATTGTATCTGCGAACGACGTGCTAAGATATGTGTTCAAGGGCAACAAAAAGAAGCAAAAACTTTATTTTGGTGAGAAGACGAATATGCTGCAAATCCACATACAATAAATACACTTTCTGTATACATCTATATATATATATATATTGCGTTATCTTTCAGCAATTGGATCCATAGTTATGAGTGTTTTTGGGATATTTTTCACCCAGCCATCTGGAGAGTATTTTATCCAATTGTTTGGATCCTATGGACAGAATAGTGCACTTCTCTTTATCGTTTTATGTGAAACGTTGGCCGTGGCAAGTTCAAAGACAATTAGGTTGGTAGTACAGTACAATGAAGCTTCTTGCTCTTATCCGATTGGTTTAGAACTATACGTGACATTATCTGAACATGAATGAAATCCAATGGCTAAACGCGCTCAAAGTGATTTCACTCGTATTTGTACTCTATCTCACTCAGGGTAAAAAATTTGAGCCTCATAACTATTAATTTATTAATGATGTTTTAGTTTTGAGTGCAATCTTTCGTTCTGCCCTACAATGGGAACTTGCATTTAATCGTATTTCATACTTTTGTAAATATTTATAGTGTAGACACTGCAGAGGCTGTACATAAGTGGTATTAATTTAACTTTTCATCCTATGCAAATTATATCAATCAATCAACCAATGAATATGCAATAATTCCGCAGATGAAATTGATTGATTGAATACAGTAATAGAAGAACTAAGAGAATTTTGATTCTTAGTTTTTTTTATATGGTGTAAGTACTATATTAGTATTACCCCATTGCTTTCTATTTCATTATTATTAAATTGTTATAGACACGAAATGCGAAAAGATTTCAACCATCGATGGTCGTCACTTTTAATGGAATTAATTTGTTGCGTAATAAATCCTATTTTAATTACGGCTATCATTATCTCAATACTAATCAAACATGCAGAATCAGGCGGCAGATACCAAGTATGGTCTAAGGACTCAGTGAGTATAGTTACAACAAATCAACAGTTATCCTATATTGTGGTCATTATGAATTATAAGGTAGAGATGTAAAAGCTTATACAAAAAATACTAAAGTTTTTAGAAGGCAAAGCTCTTTGAGGCCCCGGCTCAGTGGTCTACAAACTATACTGGTGCTTTTGAAAACTAGGTTTTGCTTTTGAATAAAATTTTTTTCAAATTCATAATATTATTTTCGCACGCTTTGTTCAAATTTCCTGAGCCTTGGTTTATCGGAACGAAAATGGGGGTCATAAAATCACGTGGGTGGCATATCTCCAATTGGAGCTGAGAGCGACACATTATAGAGTGTCCTAACTCTTGTAATAGATGTGCTGATTTGACAAATGATGTTGCTTTAGTGAGAACGACATTGATTAGAACATGCTAGTAAACAACACTTGTTAATTCGGATAAACACAATCTCATCCTTGCAGGCTAAATTCTGAAATTTGTACAACTCTGAAGTCGTGCCGGTGTAGTGGATTGTTTTATGTCTATTGTCTTATCCATAATGTATTTCCTTTGTTATCACTGTATGTAATATATCAACCCTCTTCTCGTCTGCCCTTCGTGGCGACAACACCTATATTAGCAAAGCTGGTCCACCTTCATAGAGGCTCTGTTTATCAACGGTCATATTAACCCTCATTCATCCTCTCCCTGTTGGTGGCCAGCTACAGTTATTATTACATCAAATATATATCTAATCAACGTCTATGTATGTGTGGTGGTATTAATCAATACATCGACTCATTCCACCTGCTACACCTGCATTAATGACATTAATTACATTGTTCTTAAAATGTGCCTGCAACCAGCGGTCCCAGTGGTCCTTATTTTATTGAACCTTGGCTCTTTTAATCCCGATCGCCGGAAACTCTACCTTTTACGCATGCAATTAAATTATTTGAACTGCAGCTTGATCAGCTCCCTCGATCAGTTACAATGTTCTACATTATGCACAGAATAATCAATTGCGTATAAATAAAATGAGTGGGAGAACCGTATGTCTCTTTATTGAGTTATTTTATTTATCTATTCTCAATCTATAAAACTATATGGTACACATGATGAAGCTTGTTGTATGATTGTTTTTTCTAGGGAAAATTGATTGATAAAGAATATCCCGTTTGGGCTAATGCAGTTGGAATTATGTTTGCAACAATTCCAATATTACCATTATTCATTGGTTTCTTCTACGGTATCAGAGTAATGATGAAAAGACCAACTAATATAGAAAAACAGTACTGTCACGATGACATAATCTTATACAAGCGAGATGAGGGAAAACGGAAAAATATAGTACATTTTGAATAACCATATACACTCGTTCATCTATTTGAAGATTCTATGGTGGAGAGAGTCGTCAAACGCGTACCACCAATATTATATTTGACATCCCTATTCGAGATTAAGGGTAAACGGGAAAATATAGTATATTTTGAATAACCATATACTCGTCGATCTATTTGAAGATTCTAAGGCGGAGAGTGTCGTTGAACGCGTACCGCCAATATTATAATTGACATCCTTATTCGAGATTAAATCATTTCAATGTAAAACTCAATTGACAATTGCAGAGTATCAGACCCCAGTGTTGACTGATCTATAAGTCCCACTTTGATATACCGCAATTTGACGAATGGTAAACGGTTACCAACATATCAATATCGTCATAGTAAAAGTATGACTTAGGCAAGTCAAACCCCAGTGCCGAGGAATCCTTGGCTCAATCATACGGCTAATGCCCAGGATGTCGGAGACGCCATCGCATGATATTAAGGATGTACTTCACCGGTGGGAGGATAAGCAATGTGGTTGTAATATTGATAGAATGAGTAATACTTTGGTTATACTTCATCATTATCAATCTCTTTACCAACGGTTTGAAAATAATATGAGATATATCGAAACTGCCGCAAATAACTGTGTTTTTGATTTATCGCTGATCTACATGATTGTAATATTACAACCAAATTTTGTTGATTGTGTAATAAAAGTGAGCGATAAAATAGACGTTGTTTGAGTTTTCAACATAGCTTAATTCATCTTTAATATCCTTATTAAATCTACGGTGTGATAAGTCTGATAAACTCTTTCTCCGCTTCGTTACTTATAAGGTTACATAAAATGAAGATTACATGTTATTATTGTTTTCTTTCTAGAATAACACACCAATTTCCCCTATCATAATATTCCTCAATGACATTGACATTACTTAATTCTGAATAAAGTGAAACTAGTTCACCTTCTTTAAATAAATGGTAAAATCTATGTAATGTCTTATTTGAATCATCCGATTGACTTATTACAGTCTTAGAGCTAACCCCAGGTTTTTTAAAATGCCACGGGACAAGCAAATCCTGTTGTTGAAAACGATTACGACCAGCACTGACCTCCAAGCGTTTCCTCTCGTTATTTTCATTGGTGTCCGTGGAGATTTCAACATATTCTTCTCCCTTGTTTCCATCTAACTTCTCCTTTCCCTGGCTTTCTGTTGGCATTTCCAATATTCCATCCAACCCAGCAGCTTCCCTATTTGTATCCATCACACCCTTCACTCTGTTTGATCCATCAATAGGTGACTTTTCTTCTTGCTCCATAGCCCATACTGATATCAAAATTTTCCCACCAATACGTACAGCTCTTGTTAATTCTTTAATTGCAGCTAGCCGTCGTTCAACCGTTGACATGTGATGTATTACGGCAATACAAATCACTGCATCGAAGCAAGAAGACCTAAATGAAGGCATAAAAGAAAATTATTTGTATCAGAGAATGCAGTCTTAAAGTTAGAAAAGTTTCTTAAATATTTTCAATGTTGCAATAACTTTTCATTGTAGTCAAAGTTAGTTCATACTTGATAATTATATAGAATATCGAAAAACAGATAGAAAACCTCTCTCTTTTTTTTGAACTCCAGGAGAGTATGTGTGGGTAAAGAATGTGACACTGTTCTAATGAAGATTTGGAATTTCAGATGAACACTAACTACACCCATTTTTCAGGCAAAACTACAAATACTTCCACGGCCGTGCGTGGAACTGATTGCATCGCGGAAGTGGAACCACGATAATTAATTGTAGTTATATTTCCATATAGTTAATTAACTGGAGAAAACATCAGAAAGTGATATCTCAACTGTGACTTACTATTTTATTCAATGATGGTTTTTATTATAAATATTAAATTTAGCGAGTAGAATTTCAAAACCATCCCTTTATCGGGCCGTACTTGACATAATTCTAATAGACGTAAGGAAAACATGAATAGGAGATATCTGTAACCAGCAAACGTAATTTAATACTAAAAGCAGTTTAGTAAGCAATTTTCAAAACTTTTTTAATAGTCAGCAATATTCTTGATTTAATTTGGATTCAATATATTATGCTGTATCTGATCCAAGGATGGTACCTACTGTAAACAACGTTTGATTTGATATTTAAGGATTTGTCACGGGGTTGTCATAGTATAAATATGCGTCACGTGGTGCAAGTAAACCAATAAGATATCTTACAACAAGAAATTTTCGAACATTGAAGACTAATATGCTTTAAACTTCTATAGTTGAGGTCTTCATCCTGATCTAGTAGACTATAGTATCGATGGGTTAAATTGAAAACTTATTTCAAACGAGGCTGCTGGTCAATTATGCTGGTCAATTACCTTTCTCAAACCCCAGGAGGGGATTTCCATACAGTGTGAAATTTTACGGTGTCAACTTAGAAATTTTAATTTTTTTTAGAATTTTTCCTTTGTTTTGCCCGTGAAAACATGAAATTTTAGGGTCTTCCTTCTCATTTGCTGTGGATTTTTACGGTTTTCCTCAATTTTTGAAAATGACACACACCCGTCAAAAAAATAACCCAAGTACCCCCCCCCCCCCCCGGTCTCGAACACATTACCTGTATGGAAGTGCCATAATATCAGACACGATGACACAAAAGCCACGTTCCTTACATATCAACGCCAAATTCTCACTACGATCAGATCCGAATGAAGAAATCGAATCATTTACACCCAAATATTTCCCATTGCCACATCCAACATCACCCATAAATGATCCAGCAGGCAATGAATTAACAAAATTAGCAATTTTTGGCCACGCAGAATGTCTTGTGCCACTAAAATGTTCAGCAATTTCATTATAAACTTGCGTGACATGCGTATCCTCCAATGATTGTGCTTCATTGTTACTAATAGGTATATAAATCGGGCTATTTTCATGCGTGGGTGTCTTAATATTAGCAGAGTCTTTTTGTGAATCGCATTGTTCATGATAGTTGCAATTGCATGGTGTATGACGAATCTTTCTGAATGTTAATGAGATTCTTGTTTGACGTTCTGAAAGTGTCAATCCATCTGGTAGTCCATCAATTACTTTACCATCAACGATATCGAATTTTCGCGGCGAGATGCTGTAAATTTAAAAAATATTTAAAAGAAAATTAATTAGTGAAAATTCAGTGTGCTCTCCCCAGGGGGTAGCATATGGTTGGTATACTGGGACGTGCCCATTATGTATACATTTTTTTTGGATATATATATTTACAGAATGTCCAAAATATTATGGGCATTAATTTTCAAAATGAGCAACAAATTACCGTGTAAACGCGAAAGACTGTATATAAATCCATTATACATGCATTGCGATTTGATGTTTGATATTGAATATTTGGGGTATACGTTTTGGCCTGAATAGAATATTGGAGACAACAATTTGAGGATAAAATATTGTTGTGGTGGGGGATACTTCTGATTCTGAATAGAAACTGAAAGCCCCCTGTACCTAAAGTCCCTGAGATACTCCACCGGGCTTTTCAGGTAGTAAATTTACTACACGGACTTTTGACCAGGGTCCAGGGTTTTCGCTAGGAAATTTTCGGAGAATGTAGTAGAATTTACCGAGCAAATCGGGAAAAAATCCCATATTGATTGCCTTTTATTGATTTTGAAATGACTTTTAGAAGGATAGCAGCGGAGAGGAGACAAATTGGCTACAATTAGCGATGGCTTTGAGAGAATTTTGGACAGTAGTTTGCTGTGATTGACCATTGTTACTGTTTTTGATAGAGGTGAATGGAGCGAGGAAAGTTTTGGAATTAGCATGCACGCCTGTAGCTTTTTCTATAATTTCAGGACCACCTGCAAACGCCTAGCCATATGAACACTTTTGGTGACGGTAACAGATTACATTTTCAGTATAACAATGTGATAATTAATTAAATGTTCCCCTAACAACACAACTAATTCAGAAATTTAACTATATGAGATAAATTCACAAAGTTGTATTTCATGTTCTAGCATTTAAACAGTTATTTGTTATCTAATGTACACCAGTTCGCGTATATTGTTATGTCATTTATTACGTACACTGTTGTTGTGGACAACAAGTAAACGCATGCGCTTTTTCTGAATATGCAAATCATTGCGCGGAACAAATTTCGTCGGACGGCGAAGGAGCGATTCAAAATGGCAGATGACGACTCTGAAAAATTTCATTGGAATCATGGTACAGTTAGAGATTTAATAGCGAATGTACGTGAAAACGATGTAGTTTGGAATCCTCGTAACACACTTTATAGTAAAAGGCATGCACAGGATGCAGTTTGGCGTTCAATCGCGGAAAATATCGGTTTACAAGGGAAGCAAGGTTTGGTCAAATCAAAATGGCGTGATTTGAGAGACACTTTGCGAAAAAAACTGAAATCAGCAGCAGCTGAAGCAATTGCATCTGGTGAAAGCACAAGTGATTTATATTGTAAATGGGTATGGATGGAAAATATGGAATTCATTAAAAGTGTTGCTATATCAGAATTGAACATGACTCCACTTGCAGCAACGGAAAACCAAGACGAAACTATCAACGAAGCTAACTCATCGGTCGACACGAACTTTGTCGAACTGTTAACTGAAAATAGTTCGTCAGCAATTCCACAAGACAACAGAGCAACACAAAGATTTTTCGTTGCCCATCCATCACAACAAACTGCTATTTCTCTAAAAAGACCACGTCAAGAATTCAACTCCCCAAATGCTGCAACCGTCTTGAAAACAACACCGGCGCCAATGACAAAAGAGACACGAATTGACGAAGATACATTATTTCTAAGCAGTCTTTTACCACAAATTAAAAGGCTGGATAGCAGAAAAAGAGCTTACGTGAAATGTCAAATTCAACAACTACTGTTCAAAGTAGAATTTGGTGACGATTCCATGACAGATTCTGGGACTTTAAGCGATTCTGAAAATCAGTAAACATGTCTTGTCAATTAAGAGAACTACTGTATGTTACCCATATCATGTTACCCACTTCAGAGACTTTTATATATTTTTTATTTTACCTACATATTATCATATTCTTGTACAAGTTGAAGTTTTGGTGTCTTTGATTGAAAATATGAGCATGCAATAGGCAATGCAGACAACAGCACTTGCACAAAAGGGGGCAGTATCACAGGTTCAATCAGGGGAAATAGGGTGATGCATTTTGACGACAAAAACATTATTTCAGGAAATGTTTGAAGGCGAAATGGAAAGAGGTTTTGACCAGGAGTTAATACAGTTGTTAAAATACCTACAGTTTAGTTTGCCAGTGTTATTATTAAACATTGAAAATTTGCATGGATACGCATTTTAAATCTACAGCGGTTGTAGCCTGCGTGCAGACAGAATTTTTCTTCGTACCGTCTATTTGCTCATTAGCGCCGGCTTTAGAGTACTGATTAGTCATTCTATTACTGTACCACTTTTTTGGTCGTATGTTGTGATTGGCTAATAAAATATATGAACAATTGGCATGCCATTTTAAAATAATGAAAATTGAGTAGTTAAAGAAAACCACACTACGTAAATATTTAACATGAATTCAGTACAAACACTTAGTACGTGACAGTCACCAATACGCAGACGGGCTATATGAAGGGAAATTATGTCTACAGGATACAGGTGACATTGGTGGGAGCAAAAAAGCAAGGTTTTAGTACCGCCATTGCACCAGTCGATCTAATCATTGAAAGCATAGAAAGTGCTCAATGAAGAGGGGATAGCAGTAAACTTCACACCAAACTCTTCATTGCACCTGACTTTCTTTGTAAGCGATGTACTAAACAATTATACCTTTTTGATTTTCATGAAAACATGAACAAAACGTAATCTATGCTGTGGCACCCCTCGGCATGTGCTTTAACGCCAAGAAATGTAGACTTACAAATAAATTTATAGGCTCGATTTGATGACTTTGAAGGCATAAAATTGACAATTGCGCCTTGCTGGCTTAAAGTTGAAAAATGAATGCCATTTCTCAAGCCACAACTAGTCTAGTGCACCCTATTCGAAAATCGAGAGCAAAGGCCCTTAGAGCCTTGAGTTTGCGTTTCGAAAGGTCAAAGGAGGTGGTAATTACTTTTCTAGCGGCGGGGGGAGGGGGGGCGGAGAAATTCAATATAAATTTTGTAATCTTGAGTGAAATGTCAGAAATGCCGATAATTAGATCAGAGTTCTGACAAAATCTGGAAACCTGGTTTGTGGGAAGCTAAAAATTTCAGAAGGAAAAGGCATAATTTGAATATAGAAATTCAAGTCATAAAAAATATGAAAGTAATTCCAATTAATGATAAATTTTCAATTTCACAATTTTACATGTAAACTAAATTTTCAAAACATTGGTCAAAAGTAAAACTCCAGGCTTGCGGAAGGTAAAACTAAGCCTTATGTCGAACTATGCCAACAATAAAGCCCCATATTGATCAGGCTTATAAATAGTTCAACTTTTCTTATAGGCATAGCTTTATTATCAACTATTCTTAACATTTAGGAAAAATCAACATACCCATGCGACCAACGGTAGCGACCTTGTCCTTTCATTACTAAGACACTTTGACGAGGTAAAACAATTGAGCGGACATCATGACATGACATGCAGTTTGTGTCAGTAAAATCCATAACAGTCTAAGAATAATAGAAAATATCTGTCAAATGACTCAGAGAATCTAAACAATCACAATTCACAAGTCACTAACTCAGATTCAAGGGACATTTCCAGAAGAAAAAGGAACTTCCATACAAGTTTGTAAAACTCATTCCATACAACATTTGAAATATTGCCAACTTTTTTTGCCCAATGTTTATAATATGATATCAATAACCTACAAAGCATCTAATGATACCACATGCTTCGGAGTAAGTTATTTTGGATTGGCTACTAGAATATGTGAATGTAACAAGTCAACCAAATGAACCAATGCAAGAAACAGCAAACTTCCCAATTGTGAAGTTTAATAATGTTGGCTACTTTTTTTCTGACTTTAAATGAGTTAGTGCAAATTAATTTATCAGAAATATAAAGTATTTATTTTGTTATGAATAAACATACATTTCCTAAATGGAGCCAGGGTCTGATAAAAGCTGCAATCTTTCCATCCTAGATTATAGAAGGCTGACAGTGCAGAATCAGATATTCAAATCAAATTATTATTGTTGTGATTGAAAAAGCCACTTTAGGCTACTTCTATTTTACGTTTAGAAGTATTTAAAGCACAAGCAGCTATCAAGTAGCTTTCTTTCCTTTTTAAGGATTGTAGTTAGCTAAAAATATTTATTGGACACTGAATGTAACTTTCGATTTGTTATCTTTGAGCCATATCTCGGACGTCTTTCGTAGGGAGATGCGACGATCTGAATTACGGTACTTAATTTGTTTGCCATCATAAATAATTGTTGTCATCACTGATAAAATCTATCTGTTTTATATGACCAAAGGAAGGATGCAAGTTTTCAACCACATATATTAGGAAAACACAAGTAGGAATCCTAGAATCATTTGCCTGGTCTCAGACTCACTGTCAAAATGTAAAGTTGGTAGAACAGTATTAGAGTTAAAGTAAAAGTTAAATTCAGAAGAAAATTAATATTTATATGATGTATTGGCCTAACTTCAACGACAAATATTCAGAAGAAAATGCTGAAATGCCTTTAAGATTCCAGAAGGCTGAGAAGGCAGGACCTTTTGTCAGTCCCTGACATAGATCTATGTGCTAACCTGTGAGCCAAGACTTAGCGACACAATACCATCTTCAAATGCAGAATGTGTATCAATGTGAGAAGGAATACCTGCAATATGAATACATGATACGTTTATTTTTTTGGATGTCAAAGACGACACCCTTTTCAATTATGCTGCTTTTCTTATGAAAATAGATTTCAATAAAGGTAAAACTGCAAGCAGTATAATGAATTCAACTGAGTTCAAAAAAATAATCCACTTGATAACATCCCCTGTAAAGAAAAGTTCATGAGTTCATGAATGTGAAATTGCCCCATAGTTCTTGAAATTGTTCACGAATTTGCAGGCAATTTCACATTCATGTACACGTTCATGAATTCTTCGTGACTGATTATAACCCACAAACAAAATGTTCATAAAGTTCATGAATTTTTCATGAACCGTGTATGGATTGTTTAAGAAGTTCATAATTCTACTGGGTTGACATGTCTTCTTGATTACAATACACAGGGATGTTCTAACACTGTGAATATGTCTCAGGATTCGAGAAAGAATATACAAATGTTTGTCTGGGACATGATGGCAAGTTGACGATACTGATGAAATATCATAACAAATAACTAGCAACTATAAATTGGTAAGTCAAAACTTTGTTTACGAAAAATAAAATGTACATAAATTTAGCTAAATAAAGCTAATGTCCTATTTAGCCTTGTGACCGACTTAAACTGCAATGCAAAAGATCAGAAAAAGTAAAAAAAAATTGTTGTGCTATTATCTCCATAAGTTCAAGTGCTGAGGCGAGTGCGGTATGATAGAGCGATCCTACGCATTATTCAGTACTGTAATGCTAATCACAAAGACAAATTTACAAAGATACAAGCAGACTCTGCCTACGATCAAATAGACCTACTATATGTAGTATGCAGACTATTTTGTAGACTCTGATAAGCTATCAATAAAAATAAAAAAAGAAGATTAACTCACCCTGTCCAGGTAAATATCGATTGACAGTTAATTGATCTGGCACAAAATCAATAATCCCTTGGTTAATTAACTTGTCAATTACATTGTTGCAAATATTAGGGATTTTTTCATCCAACGGTTTGCTTCTGTCAATGTTGTTTGAACCGTAAAGAAATTCATATCCATAATGAGAAACACTACGATGCTTCATCGATGAACCTTTTGAAAGAAAATGCACTGTTACACATGTGTTGCTACAGCTGGCTCAAGCCCTGCAAATTTAATTTTTCTATTTACCAACATCTTGGTGAAATATGTGCCTTGTTATGATTGGTTGACAATGACACAACGACTCAGGATTGGTGGGCATCATTCTCTGTCAAAACATTGCAATCAATTTCGCCGATGTTCGCAAAACTAAAGCTTCGTTTATCCACCTTCACAATGCTGATCTAAAATACATCAACATCGCTGAAAGTCAGTTCCAACACGATGCTGGTGATAATAAAATGCAATTTGGTCAGACGTTTTACCACATGGTTTACCTACTTCCATGCATGTAACAAGGTTGTGACAGAATGGAAATATAATAGTTCCGACAGTTTAACCCTGTATATAAAGGGCACCTGACCTGTAAATAGAAGTCATCTCATAGCTTGCTGTTTTATACATGATGCACTGTCCTGCCAGGGTCTCATAAACCCTGCCCCTGCAAAAAACAATTCAGGAGTTCTACACGTGTGATGAGGAAGATGATATCAATATAGGCGCTTTCTAGTGCTAACGACAAAAACATTCAACAAGAATACATATTTAAATTAAAGTGACTTTATTTAAAATTGAAATTTTTGAGATATTTGACTTCTTGTCTTTGTTGTGTAATCATTCTGTGGTAATATTTGATAATCCATGAAAACGTATCAAACTTCTGTTATCCCGGAAAGAAAAATCTTATCAGACCATGTGTAGCGGACAATATTGCACTTTGATTTTCAATTACAGTACTACCTTTTGTATTTCATTTCAAATTAAACATTGGTACTTTTCAAGGTTACAAATCAAGGGAGATAGAAATGCGTCACTGTAAATACCCCATGAATCATGAATTCATGATGCGATTATCAGAATACTCAGAACCATCTTGAGAAAACATATCTGTGACCATATTCCCAATTTCCCATTTCTCTGCAGTCTCCAGAACTAGACTTCTCCAAAACTAAACTAGTACTGTATCGGCAATTTTCATTATGTATATAACTTTCCTGTAATATTATGTTAATTCAAGATTTGTGTCAAGTTAATAAACTTCCAATTATTAAGCTATAATTGATAATACGGATATAATGTATTTGTAATCAATGATTGGAGGCCTAATAAATGAGTTGTCCAATTTCCAATTGATAAAT
Organism: Haliclystus octoradiatus; assembly: GCA_916610825.1. Classification (NCBI taxonomy): domain Eukaryota; kingdom Metazoa; phylum Cnidaria; class Staurozoa; order Stauromedusae; family Haliclystidae; genus Haliclystus; species Haliclystus octoradiatus. Next base: position 16,794,692 of record OU744451.1, read on the forward strand.
GTTACGCGTAGTTATTAGGGATGCTTTGACGCCGACACTGCTATTCAAATATTCAGATTTTGAGATTTTTGGTAAACGAATAGTATGAAAATAAACTTATTGACATTTACAAAAACAATGGATAATTGTCAAAAACAATGGATCATTGTTTTTAAACAATAGAAATAGCCTCGCTCACAAGATATGGTATTTTTATTGTCTAATGTAGATTAATTATATTACAGTGGAACCTATATATTTGACCTCATTAAATAACAGCTATCTATGACAGGTAGCTAGGTAAGACCACTATATGCATACATGTGGCGTTTATATACAGGGTTGATTATTTGACTGTAGGCATATTCACGTGTAACTTTGATTGTAGCAGAGTAGGCCTACACTCAATATAAGAAATCAGCAGCGTTGTGAGTATTACTTGAAAAAGTAATTAATTAGATTACAAATTACTTTTACCAAAAATTCAAAAATTACATTACTAATTACTTTTCCGAGAAAAGTAATTAATTATAAATTATTAATTACTTTGCCGTAAATGTAATTAATTACTAATTACTTTGTTATTTTTGGAATATTTATCAAACATTTCTGTCCGTAAAGATTCAAAATTATATGTATTTTAGGCTAGACAGGAAGTGTTTATTGTAATATGTTTACTGTCTGTAGCTGAATCATAGTCAAACAACATTGAAATATTCAAAACTTTGAACGACCAAGCAATAAATATACGCAGGTAAAAAACAAATTTGTTGTAACCGAAAAACAAATTATAAAATAAATGAATTTTTTCTGAATAGTTTGGTCAAATTAATGTGATTGATCTCAGTGTCAATTTTTTTGTTTGAACACGATTTTTTCTAGCGAAACATTGTTGCAAAGATTATGAGTTTTTCATCGATGAATAATCAAATTATAAATTCATAAGTCAAAAACATTTGCGTGTTTTTCTCATCAACTCCAATGTGTTGACATTTTCATCTTTGAACAATAGAAGTGTCAAATGGTGTGACGAATAAATTCTATGTAAACAATGAAATAGTTTATTTTGAAAATCTTGCAGCTGCTAATATAATTTCAAAATCAAAACATCTAGAAAACAATAACCAACTCACACAAACAACAATCATTTCAAATCATTTGGGACTTTCACAATGACAGGCTTAACAATATCGCACTGAAAACATTTATACCTACTTCATAATAACAAAATAAAAATCTTTTGTAAATAAATCGGGAATAAATTATTTCGTAAAGTAATCGGGAAGTAACGTCAATTACTTTATGGCTACAAATACTTGTTACTTGAAAAAGTAATTAATTACTTACTTATTACTTTCCTCAAAAAAGTAATTAATTACCTCTAAAATTACTTCAAAAGTAACGCGTAAATTTTGTAACGAGTACTCACAACACTGGAAATCAGTCTTGTTGTCAACCCAGCTCGTGGAAAAGTAAACACATGGTCTGTGTTATTCTAAGAAAAATATGATACTATTTTTATGGGTTTACGGTAGAAGGTTTGCAGGTGGTTCATGGGACTCAAAATATTATTTCATTCATGGCAGTGACGTATTCTGCAAACTGGTTGTCAAAGTTACGTAGACATTTTCGAATAAAATGTTAAATAAATCGAAGCAGTGGTATTTTCTGTCTGCATCATATTAATTCATTGATTTCCTGTTTATTAATAAATTCTTACCAGATGTAAGAGCGTTAGCGTCACCAACAGCGAAAGTATTGAGCAGGATCTTCTCCTCGTCATTATTGACAAAATTATTGATAAGAATCAGTCCATTAGGTAAAACACGTGAAAGATCAGATGCCACAGACTCTTTTGGAAGCTCTGAAAGGTATGCCAGGTTAAGCTTCGACAAACCAAATTGTTTCGGTTGGTTAGAAGCATCATGCAAAGGTTTTGTAAAAGATTCGATCTGTGTTCTGTTAAGTTGTGAAAATGCTGCTTTGGAGGATTCCCTGTACTTGTAGGAAATAACAGAGTATGGTTTCTCAGGGTATATTGTTATGTTAGACAAATCACCAAACTTGCTAAATGTATCGAACAATTGTTCACGTCCAACTCCACACAAAGCTCCTCCATTTCCAACAAACAAATGGCAAGTTGGTTCTTGTGAAGAGCTACATTTGTGTTCTTCTAAAAAGGCAAACAGCTTTCTGGCTTGTTTTTTCTGTGATCTACTATTTAGCTTAGATTTTCCTGGGCTTATATCCATCATCACAAATTTATATATCTTCATTAAGTGGAATATGCTAGCATAATCTACAAATTGATGATAATGTACCAACAAAACCAACGTCTTTTAATGCAATTTTTCTGATCTAAGAAGGCCTGTTGTCATATCCTCGCTTCTGAACTTAACAAACGAAGCTGAGGTTCATTAACTGGTCAAGTCAGCAGCCTGCACGCAGACGATAGCAAAGAAGAGACATAATAATTCAAAATTAGAAAATAGTCTGAAATCTAGGATATCTTAGCAAAATTCAATGGGAAAGAGTGATAAATGGAGTTTCACAAGGGTAGAAATAGTCTGAAATCCGCTAAGTCTGAACATTTTCATGTCTGAAAGAACATGGCTCTGAAGCTGAACTGACCTACTGCTTTTCACAGGAATCTATTTTTAAATTTGATAGCTGCCCATAAAATATAATTTACTTGCGAATGGGAACAAGTAATGAACTTCATTTTGTTTGGGTCTGTAATCGAAAACTAGCATTGAACGTATTTGCACGGATGGGATGGTTTAGCCTGCGCGCAGACTCAATTTTTTTGACAGCAATACAGTAATCATCATCATTTATTCAGAACTAGTAATTATTCTTAGTACTAGGATTAGTTATCTACTAATACTCAAAGAAAAGATTTGGGTCTGCACGCACGCAGGCTAAGGTGGATTGAGTGGGTGTGAAATGCGAACTACTGTACTATCCATCTGCTCTCAACTAACTTAGTCCATTTTGTTGATAAATTCTTAAATCCCACTGATTGACAGTGATTTGATAGAAAACAGAAACTTCTGGGGTAAAAATTTCACATAAAAAGTTATTGGTAGTAGCATCGGCATTTTTCTTATACACAACGTTTCAATTATTATTCGTTTTCATTGTGTAAAAAAAAATGCTATATTAATACCAATAGCTTGCTGTATAAATATAACAGAAAAAGAAGAGGCACTAAGTGAAAATTGAGTATATCAGCTCCACCTACTGTTGTGTACTATTCAGATAAAAGAAACAAAACTGGTTTACATAGAGAGCGAAAAGCAGTTACAGGTAAACTAACGATTACAAAAGTTACACATTACTCAGACAAACCAAATCTATCATTGTAGTAATCCCGTGCCCATTAGCCCCGTTAATTGAATAATTAACTTCAAATCCTTTTTATAGTGTTCCCTGGCAATAGTAAATGTCCAATAAACAAGTTATTCGTCCCCTTCACTTGATTTACTTCTTTTGGCTGAAGGTTCATCGTCATCTAATGCAATAACTTCTTCAGTTTGTTGTTCGCTTTCCTTGTCTGCCTCAGTAACAACTTCTGCTGCATCAGTTGCTTGTTCTGTTGTGTCAGCCATGACAGCATCTTCAGTTTTTGAATCTATTGTGATAAACATAGGATTAATAAATAAAGCATTGGTGTAGTACAGTATAAAAATAAGGGGGAAATGAAACAGTATTCAAATCATTTTGTTCGGCAGTGAAAAAAGAATTTTGTACACAGCTTCTAGGTCTAGCTAAATGGAATATATTGCTGGCAGGGCCCACAAAACCCATCAGCCTGGCAACTAGATTTCTGGAAGGCTGGCCATAATGGCCATAATTCAAACGAAAATTTAATTCGTTTCTCCTCAAATTTAGAGAAATCCCAATATTATAAAGAACCTTCCAGGCGTAATGAAAGTCAGGTATCCGTAAGGATAAAATATTTGTCGGACCTGTGCTAGGGAGTAGGAAAGCTTGAAACAATTAAAAAAATGTTTAAGTTGCATTGTGCTGCTTATTTACTGAGATTAATTCAAAGCAGCTCATATCACAAAACACCTAACATAGGCTAAACGTTTGGTATTTCGTAAAATTAATGACAGTAATATGAACTAAGAAATACCGCCACATAATGCATGTATCATTAACATACAACAAATATAAAACATTTGTTGATTCTTGGCAGCTGAATGTTGTCATATTGAACCCTGGGTGTGAGTTATTCCAATTGATTTGAGCACAACAATCTTACCTTCAGCTGGTGTTTCTTCAACTTTCTCTCCACCTTCTGTTTCCGTCTTCTCTTGGGCTACATGTTCAGCAGCCTTCTCCTCCTCTACTGGCTTGGGGTTGCATTTTTGGAAAGCAAATGCCAAGTACAAACCTGAGCAAAACATACAAAAAGTGTGCATTGCTTATTATATCACAACAAATTATTGCAAGGCTACTACTGATCTCTGAAAAGAAAACATCTGGACAATCCTACTTGCATCAAAAAAATTTTCCGACAGTTAATTACTGGCCACCATCAAAACACTGTAGATCATCTTCAGCTGTAGATCATATCGGGTCTTACAACAATAAGATAACTATTCCCTTGAGTAGCATTCACTTATTTTCTGCAATTCTCCTTACGGTAACTGTAACTGATACTATTCGCCAAGCACCTCCTATATTGCAACGCTACAAGATACCCCTTCCAAGCCATAGACGAGGAATCAAATTCATAATATCAAATCATTATGCAGGGTCAAATAAAATGGGAACTAAAGGTTGAAGGAAAATTTTTACAATAATAACATCATTTGCAGTTAAACAAATACATTCATGATCCAGTTTTATACAATATCACAGCCCTCTTAATTCCATTAATTTTTCAGAATTATTTTTGTAATAAACTTGAGTATTTTATTTCTTCAGTCAAAAGCGCAACCCGATTATTATCACAATTTACGGCTGCATAAGGACAGTGACATAAAGAAGGTTATACTGTTGTAACAATAACATAAAATATTTACCAGCAGCTTCCCATTCTTCTTTTGAGAGTGTCCCCTGTATAGAAAGACAGCAAGATATATAAGAAGGTCTCCTCAGTAACAATTGGAATCAATCACAATTAACGCCAACTTATATTTCTATTGAAATGAATCAGCATTCAAGCAGTTAACCTGGTAATCAAATACTGATGTCCCCATAAATTTCCAATCAAGTTAAATAGCCAAAAGAAGAATGATTTGTTTTCATGTAGAATGGAAGACTTGTTTGCAATGGATCAGATTGGTTATTAGTCATCTGAATGTTTGCAAACATTCTCAATCCGAATCTGATTTGAATGCATTTAATCTGAAATATTCGGATTCTGCATTGAGGATCTGATCTGACAGAATCCAGATCCGAATAATGGATCCTATACTCAATTTAAAGCATAGGCTAATACAATTATATAATAATCACCGTATAGGCAAACCACATGGTAATATGAATAGCTATTGTGAAGTCTTTTATCATGTGAGTTTGACCTATATATGTATTGTAATAAGGAAATATATTCTGTCTTGATTTGAGCATAACAAACGCCTGATCTATGTATTGCCTCAATGATTCGCGAAAAAAATGTTCATAAAACAGCATTAAAATTTTCAGTATCTATCAATATTAATGATAACGGCATTGAAAATCCTATCCGATCCAAGCACATCCTAGAAATTCAATATCCTATCCAGATCCAAAAAAAGTCTGGTTGGATCAGATACACAGACCTCTAGTGCAAACATACTAAATAAATGATTATTAAAATTATTATTGATCATACCACAGACTTATATCTTGGATCACCAATAGCTGGAGGGTTGGCTAACAGAGTTTTAGCACATTCATAGGCATCTTCTTTATCGTTGGATAGTGATCGACCTTCTCTGGTTGGAAGACCCTGATTGAAAACAAATGAAAAAATTAATAGAAATTTGTATAACTCCATTTACAATTCTTGAAGAATTTAATGGAGCAATATTAACCGACGATGGTTACGAGCGCAACTTGAAATAAGCTTAGCGTAAATTCAATGATCAATGCCAGTCATGACTTCAAATTTCAAGTTTCAGCATGGTTTCAGACACAAAAACAATACAAAAGACTAATACACACATGACTCTGAGCGTGAATAGCACAGCTACTTTTACCCCTTTAATACCCAAATAAACAGTTTCTGAATGTTCAAACATGCAATGCCAATGCCATATTCATATTTGACAAATATCAAATCACATCAAACAGAATTTACTATATTAACATTGATTAACAGATTTAATTATTGTTCTCCATGGTTTACAAGCTACGTTAGCATTGTAGACCTGTTATAACTTAGAAAACATGACAATAGACTTTAAAATCGTAAGGATGTTGCCAAATAATTGCGTGATAACCAAACAACATATAAATACAAATGATAGTCTACCTCCAACGCTTGCATTCTATATAATAATCCAGAATAATCGTCATGTTTTTCATTGAAAAGTTCATGGAAATTTTTCTTATAAACTAACTTCATGTTGTACTTTTCTGCCAATCTGAAATGACAAAATGTAAACCAAACCATGACGCCTTTCACAAAATAATTTTATACTACAAATTGACATTCTTCCAGTACACCGGACCATAAAATATTTAACATTTGGACATAATTTCTATTTCTAAAATATTTCATTCAATATTTCATTTTAAATTCAAACCAATCAAGTTCTCATTAATTGTCAGTTCATTTTAATCATTATTAGCAACTCTCTTTGCAACACTTCATGAAAAGTCCCTACCTATTTATGAACTTCCACAATGACGTTATGAATAATTTGCATGAACATGTGTGCAATTTGACATCATTGATGACATCATGAACATTTTTTATGCACAGTGCAAACACATTACAAAAGACATGTCCTTTAGCAACCAAAGTGAACTTGTCGATAGCATGTTCATTTATTGTTTTTCCCTGGTGTATTTCTGAGTCGTTGACACCCTGTGTGCGTGAATCAATTATGGTTATACAAATCAACAAACACACATACTTCTCTACAACAGGAAAGTGAACCAAAAATTCGGGGCAGTCAACAACATCGTGTAACTTGAAATTATATTTTGCACCGAATAATGGGAAGTTTTCTTTATCTTCAAAGTCAATTGTATAGATATCATTGCCGAATGAGGTTGCCTCTGATGATTTGACTTTTTGACTGAAACAGAAAATAAAATAAACATAGTTCATAATTGTGTTAGGACATCGCAACCAGTACAGGGAAACTCGGATTCGAAGCAAAGTTAGTAAAGATTTCCCAAAAATTTACATGCAAGCCTTTTCTGTTTATAAAATTATCATTTTTCCTTCCATTTATATTATATTTGCTGCTTTAAATTACAATAATATTTCTCCAATGAGTTGATAACGGATTGATCAGAAATATCCCAGTTAAATCTCAGACAAAACTGTTTTGAAAATCTACATCTGACTGTCAATTGATTATTCAATCATGTTGTTATTCAACCGGGACTGCGCATGCGATATGCACCGAGGTTGTCACCATCTCTACAATTCGTTAGCGGGACTTCAGGCGCGATGCCTGACGAGTTACGACATCAAAAAGGTCTCTGATGAGTTCCTTGGCAGGAACGAAACACGTGTCAGACCAGCCTCATCAATTGATTATTCAATCACGTTGTTATTCAACCGGGACTGCGCATGCGATATGCACCGAGGTTGTCCCCATCTCTACAATTCGTTAGCGGGACTTCAGGCGCGATGCCTGACGAGCTACGACATCAGAAAGGTCTCTGATGAGTTCCTTGGCAGGAACGAAACACGTGTCAGACCAGCCTCATCAATTGGTTATTCAATAGCATCCTCAAAAAGGTGTCTGCACAAAAATATTAAAAATGAGGGGATTTAGGAATTTTTAAATGTTCCCGTTTCTTATTATTGAGGATGTTTGTGATATCGGTCATAGAAACTGTTTTTAGATTAGAATTATTCAATGTTTGAAGATGTTAATTACAGTTTAGTTGGATTATTTATGTAAAGGTAAGATAATATTCATGATTAGCTTTTTAAAACTCTTGAAAACGCAAATTTGAGCTGCACTTTCTCAGTTCTCATTATATTGTCTTGCTAATACCAATATAAACGTTTATCTCCCTATTTTCTTTCCAGTCGATTCCACTCCATTAACAGCAAGGAATTTGATTGCGTAGTTATGGGATTTGGCAAATTTGGAAAAATGTGAGTGCAAACATGACTTTCATAAACAACTTTTTAACTGGAAAAATAATGATGAGCCTCATGCGAGTTTATTATAGCTTCCTGAGTGTCTCCTAACACCACAGATGTATACATTTGCGAAGGGGGACTGAAAACCTGAGCATGCATAGAAAAAGTTTGCATGAACCTTACAATAGAAAGAAAAACATACACATATATTATCATGTCTGAAATTGAAACATGGTTTGTCTGTCATTATAATTGCTTTGGTTTTTTATTTGGGTTAATAAGAAGTAATGGCTCAACCTTGGTGTGTGCATTCATTTATACTCCTTGCACGCTCAATCGACTAATCAAATTGCTAGGAATTATTCAATCGTTTCAGAACTAAACGTTTGGTCAAATTGGTATGCCTTCATCTGTATTTTCATGCATGCTGCTGCATCAACCAATCAAATTGCTAGGAATTTTTTATTGTTTGTAAAATAAATGAATAAACAAAGATATGCCGTCAATATCTTAATAGGCCTATATATATATATACACATAAGATATATAAGAATCGATTTAATACGAGACAAAGATGAGGCAAAGCCCTTTTCCGTTTTTCCAGTAAAAGGCTTTGCCTCATCTTTGTCTGGTGTTATATAATGCTCTGTTTTAACCAACATTGAGCCTTTTTCATTATATGTGTATCTGAGATCACACTCTCTATAATTAACTTTTTAATTCATTATTATAAGAATCGATTTATTATAATTTGACAAGCTACTTACACTAATCTGTTAGAATCAGGCGTTGTTCCAATAAAATAGCCTCCATCACGAAGATTCTCGCAGGCATTTTTAAGCATCATCTCTGCTTGTTCTAACGACTCAAATGAATAATGAAAAGCAAACTGACAACTGGTAAGATCGAGTTGGATGTTTCCGTCGGTGTACATCTCATTTATTTGTTTCTAAAACAACAAGGGCAACAACTACAGCATAAAAAAATTCAGAGCAAACAGAGATTGAAAATATTGAATAGCCAGAATATTTAACCAGATATTCAAGTTTAAGTTAATTGCAACAATATTTACAATTGTGCGCAGCGCAAGGCAGTTCACAGTCGATTAAAGTAACATCAAGGGTAGATTAAATGGTTGATACCTTGGTACAATCGGCATGGATAAATTCTGTTGTGATATTAGAGCCTTCTCTGTGCCGCCTGTCGTCATTCTTTAAATTTTGATATCTGTCTTTGCAATGTTCTAACGAAGTTTCAGCAATGTCTAATATAAATAGAATCAACAGATAGAAATGTATGAATTTCAATACTACCTATATTTTCAACTAATTTATGATTCAACTTCAGATAGCTCAATTGTGCTACGTCTGTACTGGCACATTTAAAAGCATACAAGTACACAACTTGTATGTTTTTGTTGTAAGTAGATGGTTTTGAATATCAGTTATCAATATTATGTATATCTGGCACAATGGTTTTAGCAGCAAGGAACAATAATGTCTGAAAGAGAAACTTTCCAGGTTTCAAAATAATGAAAAGTTATCATCAAAAGTTCCGAGATGTAATTTATTTTGATTTTGATGATTTTATGGCTTGAGAGAGCACATTTGAATTTGAAATCTATTGTTATAATTTTGAATAAAAATTGAGCTGAGAATTTAAAACCAAGTTCCCACAACTCCACATTTTGTGACAGACTGACTGGAGTGTGATTTATCAAGGTTTTTATAAAGATAGAAAATCAAGGGAATCAGATTGTACATGAGTTGTCTCATGTCTTATAGAAGTCGCAAAAGTAGATTTGAAATAATAATTACATTGTTGGGACAAATTGTGGGGTTGCATCTTGACACACATTACTCAAATCGTCAAGTGAGAAGATTATAAAAACCTGCAACCTCAGACAGCAATATTTTGTATAGTCTCTATTGTTTGTTGCTGTTGCATTGTTATTTTACCACAAACTGGGCAAGCAAGTGTTTCTTTCAGGGGGGTGGTTGGTTAGTTGGTTGTTTTCTGAGCGTATGCGAAGTTCATAAGATGGGGAATCATATGCAAAAGCCGTATGCCCTTCCTGACGCCAACTAATAGCGCTCTTGCCAGGGGTTGAACCCAAGACTCTGCGGGTCGAGTTCAAACGCCCTAATCATTCCACTAATGATTCACGTATGCCTCATGACCAAGAGAATCACGCGTTTCTTGTTTCCCCCTCATAATCTCTTGTGATTGGCGTATAGAATAGGCTCTCCAAATCGAACAAGAAAATTGACAAGCATTGTAGGTTTACTTACCTGCATTGATAACGTGTGTGACAGATCCTTTTTGCCATTTTAAGTAATCACCACCTTTGCCGCATCCAAGATCGAGAACATTGAGATCGTCTTTCTGTTTTTTGTTTCTACAATGCACAGATTACAGAAGAATGTGTGTCACATAGTCTATGTGAAGAATACTAGCAATGATTGATATATTTATACAAGCATGGCGATGGGCACACACAAAAACTGTTCATCTGATAACAAGGTTCTGACTGCAAATTGAAAATGAGTTAGTTTCTAACCCTAACCTTAACTACAGGAAAAATCAAGTAAAAAAGGAACAGGAAAGTATTTCGTGAATTATTATTACATCAAACATTTAATACAAAGTTTGAATTGTACAAAATAATTATGCAATCTAGGCTGGCTAAGATATGTAGTGTTTGGTATATTAGATATTGCATGGGGAAAGTATTTTCTCTAAAATCCTGGTGACATTGGTATTAATATAAATGCAAATAAAATAATAACATAAATACTTACCGCTTTACCTTCTCAAGGAATTCATTAATCATAACACTTTTGACCCAATTATTGAAATTACGTAAATAAAATATTTTACTTTCTTTACGTCCCTCTTTTGATACGTTTGGATTTTCGTTATAATGTTTTGCGACAGCATCACCAACAGCTTTACCATTTTCAACTGGTGCATCAGTCTCTTCCTTCTCTTCTTTCTGGTAGATGGAAAATAAATATTTTATACAGTGAAACCTGTATATAACAGCCAGCTGTGAGATGTAGATAAATTGATCATTGTATGCAGGTGACCTTTATATACAGGGATGATTCAATAGAAAATACTATTTTAGACATACCAAGAGTGATCATTATAGACAGGTGGCCGCTGTATAGAGGTGACCGTTATAACAGGTTTGACTGTATTATAAAAATTGGGAATAACAATCGAACAAACTTCCTAATCGTGATGGGTTGATTTAGCCTGTTCTATTTTCGCACAATGAATGGCAATATAAAATGAGTACGTCCGAAAGCATAGATCATTCACTCTGGGCTTTGACTAGTATATCGAAAGCTCTGATAAACAAAGAAGAGCATTGAACGTGGTAAACAAATCACGTAAAAAATATTATTGTAAAGAAAACATCTTGTTGGAGAAGAAAGCTACATAGATCTATTGACTTTTTTATTAATCAAATATAACACGGATACTCGGTCTTTATGGAAAATAATACATTCAACGTACTTAGTAAAGCACTCGAAAAGCATAACAAAACAGAGAAATGTTGTTTTTCAATTTCGCATGCAGTTTTTCAAAAAAGCTTAGGTCTAATGATTGTTCAAACTAGGGATGAGACGGTTTTTTTCATTTTTAATCGATAAATAATTTAATCGAATATTATTTGACAATGAAATCTGGAACGGAAATTCCGATTAGTCACTTTTATTTTATTTACATCTTTTTGTCATTCAAACGTTTGAATAATTTGTCATGCCACTTGACACCTATTTTTATAGCATGATAAAGGTCAACACATTAGCGTTGATTAATAAAACACAAAGGATTTACGAATAACTTAGGGTAGGCTAAACTTTGCGTTGGACTCTGACCCTACCTTATCTTCAGTGTTTGTATTTTCTGGTGGTGTTTCTGTTGGCTCTGCTTGTTCTTCAGTAGGCGCTGATTCTTTTTCATCAGCAACTATTCAAAAGAAACACCAACACCCGTTATTATATTTACGAATATTAGCATCTACAGCTGAACTTGCTTGATATCCTACCTCTGACATGTATGAAAAGTGGGATATAACACAAGGTAGGGACATGAGAGTAGGCCTATGTAGCTTTGAGAGTGGCTTCCCATAAAGTATGTACTCAGTTTAGGGAGAGGGGTAGACTGGTAAAAGAAAACGAATGTTTAAAATGTTTGAGGCACAATTCATCTCCTCAATTGAGTTGCTTTGAAACAAGTTGTCCTAACTTTGAAGTCCAACCGACATTGGGAAATGGGACATAATTAATAATAATAACACATAATTGTGGAAGCCTATTTCCCGATGTTGGACGGACTTAAAATTTTGGACAATTCGCTTTTAGAGCAAGTCAAACGAGAAAATAAATTGTGCCTCAAACATTTTTTTGAACCGGTCTAGAGGGGGTCATACCAAAAGCGTACAGCTGGTACAGGTGGGAGGGGTGATCAATCATGAAAGCCTATAAGCATCTTCACTGTCTCTGTAGCAAGATTATAATGCTAGTACAATCAAACTCCTCGTAAGCGACCACTCAAGGGACCCTCCCATTATGGTTGCTAACAAAGAGTGGTCGCTGAATAAGAACAATAGAAATATAGAACAATAGGCGGAAACAATAGAAAATTAATCTTTGGCGATCGACATATCGATTTGAAAATAGTTCATTTTCATTGCAAAAATATACATCAGTGTGTTATGTTATTTCAATGTTCTCATAGTGTTTATCTGAATATATGATATTTTATGGAAGCGAATTGAATTACCAAATGCTGTTCAAATATAAATTATAACTCAATAATCAAATGGTAAAACGAAGTACAGTATCACTGTTTAAATAAAGTTGAAATATTATTTTTCTAAATAAACTTCAATAAATAAAAGCCTCTTTTCCCCATAATCTTTTCTTCTCAATAAACTTTGTAATTTAAAACATTAAAATCTCAACCAAGTATTCACACTACAACATTTTTTGTGTCTTTGAATGGCTAACAATAATCCCTCAATTAAAGACCATAGAATGACCAGCAGCATTTGCATATTTTGCCTTTGAAATCTGGACCCAGATTTCAATCAGTCGTTTTCATTAAAAATGGCCCACCTTTGTGTCTCCTTTGCACACACACAAGGTTTTGCAAAACATTTCGTAAAACGAACATGTAATGGAAGCATCTCTGCCAAGTTAAGTTATTTATCAACAAACTGGTTCGGAAAGTTACAAGAGCAATAGAGGTGGACGTCGTAAGGGCATTCGACACTTGAAGAAATGTGTACCACGAAAATCAAGCCACTTGCTACTAGCGCCATACAATTTGTGGACGGAACACAGAGTTGAAACTACAACTGAACTCGACTGAAGTTCATGTTGGTGTTTACTTGATACAAGGATCTTGGGGATTGAAAGAAAGGGAAGAGATTTGTTAGCATTCAAAATCGAAATTTATCACCAAAACAAAATGAAATTATAACACCAGGTGAATTTATTTTTTAATACGGATAGGCCTACTTAATGATCATTGTCGAATTTTGAAAAGTTTGTAAATACGTAGGCTTTGTCTAAAAATAGTTAAAACATACCTATGTATGTTTTATATTGCATTGTTTTTCTGGGCGATTCCATCAGAAGTGAAACGAAAAATTTTACAAGCGTCAAAAATAAAGCAAGGAATTCAGACAAAAATCAATTGCTTTCTCCAAAATAGATACTTTACCATCATTGTATATATGTTTGATTGTGATTATAGACTTCGATGTGGATAAAATTAATGTTTTAGAGAGAGCGTCGAGTTGGCCGCTCGTGAATTTATGAGAACAACAACAAACTAAAACATGAAATTTTGCGTTTTCTGTTTATGATTTTCTTACAAAAATTACATCAATCAATATGAATTCACTTGTTTTGTATTATTAAGTAGTAAAAATAAAGAATAATGAGTGTATTTTACCTTGAAATTATATAAATGTTTTGATCACTTCGGGCCGCTGTCAGTCAGACACGAAAAAGTCCTAAATGTTTTGTTTACTCCACAGCGTGACACTTGATCGCTAAATCCTTTTGTATGCAAAGTAGAAAATAGCTCATTTGCATATTTGGTGGGAAATATTGCTCTTTTCTTTAACGTCATCCTTTAAATCAGCGTGTCTGACTGACAGAAAATATTTATACGGACAGTTTTGACCTAAGCGCAACAGTCGGCATCTTAAAGCTAATGCCGTAATGATCATATAATCAAAGAAGCCGTGTGACCGCCTACCCGTTGTTTTGGACACTTCACACCAAGTGGTAATTCGAGGTCGCTGTCGTCAATATTTAGTCATGCGTGTTGACTGTTTTATCGCATGCGTAATGGAAATGGCAGTTCACTTGGCTTTGTTGTTTAAATATTATCTGTGCGTGCTACATTTTGAACAAAAAGAACAACCAATTTACATTACATGATGATTATAGATTTGAAAGGAATATATAAAAGTTTTAATAAAAGTGTATTACTTGTGTTTTATGTCAAGTTATGTCAGTCAGACACAAACTGCTTCGGAGAGGTTAGTCAGATACAAAATCTTGTCAGTCAGACACGAGAAACATTTGTTTATTGCCGTATATATTTTGAAAGTATTTAATAAAATGAATAATATTTGTAAAGTATAGTATCTTAAGAACATGATGAGAGTGATTTTATTCTTCTTTATGCCAACACTTCGCAGAAATCTACAAATGTTCATCTCCAATTGGCAAAATGGCGAGCGTCCGTGTCAGTCAGACACGGACCTTAAATTTTTTTTTTTACTTCATTTCAATTCATATGTAGTTATGAAATTAGGCTAATAATGGCTTCGAAAAGCACCTAATAAAACCTTTTTTAAAACATTTACAAAATTTGCTTAGATCTACCTCTTTTAAAAGACATTTAAATAGATTTAGAGACATTGAATTTACAACATTTCCTGGTAATACATTCCACATATTTACAACACGAAATGAAAAAAAATTACGTTTAAATTGGTATAATGGGTTTGGTGTTAAATGTTTAAGCTTTTTAGAGTGTCCGCGGGTGTTGTAAGGGTTGTTATCAATAATAAAAAATGTTTCAAATGGCATGTCGACAAGATTGTTCAATAGTTTGTAGCACATGCAAAGATCAAAATAAAGACGACGATACTCTAACGATTCTAAGTTTAATATGATTAGACAGTGTTCGTACGAATTATATTCTATCCGGGCTCTTTTACATAACCATCTTGTGAAGAATCTTTGAACTCTTTCAACGACTTTGATGTCTTTGATCAGTGTTGGACTCCAAACTGGTGTTGATGACTCCATTATAGGCCTGATGTATGTCGTATAGGCCAAGATAAGAGTTTGAGGATTGTTGGTATAGAAACTTTTAAATAATTGAAAGGAGCGTTGATAAGCCTTGGATGCTATTATTGAGCAATGCTTACTTGGTTTAAAATCAGGCGAGTGTTATTCCAAGATCTTTGATGTCTTGAACAATATCCAGAGAGATACCTCTGAGAGAGTAATTTGGCAGGTGTAAAATTTTTGAACCAAAAGACATTGCATAGCACTTGTAAAATGCTATTGTCAGCTGCCAAATATCAGTCCAATCGCAAAAGTTTGTCAAAGTAGTAAGAAAATCTGAATTATCTGGTGAATCGCGGGGATAGTACAACTTGGTGTCATCAGCAAAACATTTGTCATCCGTTATTCCCTCGATGACATCTACAATATCATTTATGAACAGCACAAAAAGTACAGGACCAAGTACCGAACCTTGAGGTACCCCGCTAGTCACTTCTACAAAGGGTGAAAAATCATTGTCTAGGTACACTGCCTGCTTGCGACCTTCCAAAAAACAGGCAATCCATTTCAAAAGTTCAAATTGGAATCCATAAGAGTTTAGCTTAATTAGTAGCTTTGAATGGCAAACAGTATCAAATGCTTTGGAAAAATCGACATACACACAATCTACTTGCATGCGTTTGTTAGCATGTGATATCCATTCGTTTAAAGTTGTAAGAAGTTGAGAGCATGTTGACCTCTTTTTTAAAAAACCGAATTGTGCCTTGGAAATCAACTTGTATTTTGAAGATATTCACGCATGGCGTTTAGTACAATTCTTTCCATAACTTTGCAAGCAACAGAAGTCAAAGAAACTTTTTTGAAAATTGGACAAACAAATGCTTTTTTCCAAGAAAGTGGCATTTCTGCACTAAGCAAGGAGCATTAAGCATAGGCCTACTCGTTGTAGTTTATTTATATTTTGAGTTATTGTGAATATTTTTACTTTGTGGGAATGTTTTTGCCACTCTTTATTTGTAAGAAATAATAATTGATCAAACTTTGCGTGGATGTTGATGCCCTATTCGAAAATATCTTCCGATATGTCAGTCAGACACGATGGAA
Source organism: Haliclystus octoradiatus (assembly GCA_916610825.1). Classification (NCBI taxonomy): domain Eukaryota; kingdom Metazoa; phylum Cnidaria; class Staurozoa; order Stauromedusae; family Haliclystidae; genus Haliclystus; species Haliclystus octoradiatus. The sequence goes on from OU744451.1 coordinate 16,811,378, forward strand.
CCGCCCTTATGTAGTATTTATACACGTAAATTATAAAATTTAGAATCATATGAATTTAATTAGTAGGGCCTATTGATTTGAAAGTACATTTTATCCAAGTTATTTTGATTTGCGTCAAACTTCTCAGACAGATAATCGGACTGTGACTCCCATTCCGCTATTTATTTGTGAGCCGTATATATTTGTTGGCTATCTATAGCCATAGACTTTGCGTTTCGACAAGTAAAAATTGAGATTATTCAAAACTGAAATTGATAAACCAGACTAATTTCTCCAGTTTTCTGTTGTGTCTTTCCGTACCAACAGCCACAAGGACAATCCTCTGACATAGGCCATGACGCAACTTTCCAGAGGATTAGCCTCATTTCTTGTAATCAAAACAACAAAAAGAAGCAAAGGCTGCTGGTCATTCGAAGTTCTTTAACATAACAAAGATACTCTCAAGTTACGCGAAACCGATCCTATTTTGGGCTCCGTTGAAATGTGAAAGAAAATTGTGCTGCCATGACAACAGAAGATCGCGCTTCTGTGAACATAATTCAAACGTAAATTGAAGCGAAAATACAACATTATCTGTTTCAGAATAAGGCAAAATAATGTTTCTAAGACAATTTGTCAATAATGGCTACATTAAAATAGCGTTGTTAACTGTTCATTAATTAACATCGGTCACTTAAAACAATGAATAGTCTAACATGGGACCGAAAGGGGCAGTCGCTGGTCGCGTTTGAAGAGTGGTCGCTAAATACAACACTTTTCTATTGTTTCATTCAACGGCAGCCCGAAGTGTGGCTGCTTACAAAGAGTGTCCGCTTAATAGGAGTGGTGGCTATGACGAGCTTGACTGTATTCATCAGTTTATTGATATTAAGTAGATTTTTTGTAGAAAAATTAAACTATAAATTCATCATAAACAACAAAATTTTGTGCTTTACTACAGAAAAAACAAATACAAAATTCGTAAAAATGCGGGGTGTCAAATATTGGAACATCTAAGCCATACTTAGTACGTATTTAATGGATGGCCCATAGGGAGAATAACGCAAGGTTCAAGGTGGAACATTGAAAAGGGGTTATTAGGTGAGTTTTCTTTGACAGGGTTTATCTATATTTCCACAACTTCATTGCCTGCTCCTGAAACTCATTGTAGCTATTTAAACTAACAGAATATCCTCCTTTGCACACAAAAACTATTTAAAATTAAATACCAAAACGGGCTACATTTGTGAATGTGTTTTATAGAAATAGAACACATAAATCTTGTTTTTACAAAATCCTTAATTGGACGATTATTAAGTACAATTGGCTGAGAAACTGGTTCATGTACTGTCGTTGTTTTGATTACAAAATTAATGAATGGAAAGATTCTTGAAATATAATATTTCATTGTTTACATTGCTTTGCGCCTTAACCGATTCTTTTCGTCATGCCACTTGACAAATCTATTATTCAAGTGTGAAAAGGTCAACACATTAGCATTGATGAAATTAGAACACACAAGTAATTTTGAGTTATAAATGAATAATTTCCAAAAGCAAACAATCGTTAAAACTCGTAACCGTTGTTAAAGCTCGACTTGTGGGTTCTTCAAATTATTTTTTATATCGTTGTTTGATATTATTCAGCAACTAAAATAATTTATAAACGAAAACCTTCATTCCTTAACGACTTGACTTACATTTTTTCAATTAAAAATATCCTGTTCCACGGCTGTAATTTGTAAGTAGTGAGCGTTTATTTTTTGTCTGCTTATGATTAATCCCTATACTGTTTTAAAAACAGAAGTCTTTAGGTATACAGTGATCTTATTTACTATGATTTTCATGACACTTAAAATCAAATCAATATAAATGCAAAGAAAAACTTCAATAACTGCTTGATAAAGCCCTAAAAATTACAATTTTCATATATTTAAATTATTTCTCCAATTTTCTTTGTTTACCGATTAATCGGCCGACAAAATCTAATCAGTAAATTTTTGACCGATCATCTCAATTTTTATGCTGTCTTCGAATTTGAAGGAAAGTTTGTTGACAAGGTTTACTCGAAAAAATACTCTATTATTTATCTAAGTTGCAAAGAGCCTGACATAAATATTACAAGAATCAATTTGTTTAAAAATATTCTGCGGATGAATATTGTTTGAATGAAATGCGCATTGTAGTTTTCTTTGTGTAAAATTATTGTGAGTTTTAACGTAATTTTGACCCTCTTGCGCGGTCACGGAGAAAGAACTTCCAAAATGAAGGGGGAAGATCTTCACCGATTAGTACAGAAATGCAGAGTGGTACTATACTGAACTGAACAATTGTAACAGGCATGAAGGAAAATCTCTGTACAAAGCTTTTAATATAATCCTATTTCGTTAGTCTAATAATCTCTTTAGGCTCCTTGTCATGTCAATTGTCTTGATTTAGTCATGTTAAGATAAAATTCAAATTCTGAAATTCCAACTTCTGGGAAGTCATTATTATTTATTAGTCATTCATTGTAGCAGTGGTCAATTCCAGAAAGCACGACGTGCGCGTAGCCTAATCTATGAGATGAGATCGAGGAGGATTATCTATCAAATTACCAGCTGTAGCTTCATCAACAACCGTTGTTTGTTCTTCTTCGGCAACAACTTTCTGTTCCTGTTCAGGTGCCATTTCTTCTTGTGGCTTCTCCATGTCCAGTGTACTTTCGACTATCTCAAATTGTTCTGATGCTTCCGCCATTATGGATACGTTTAGCACGTGAGAAAACTTTGATTTTGTGAATAAGAAAACGTTTAAATTCCACCAAACAGAAGAAATCTACTTTGAATCTCCAGGTGAAATTTTTTGTGATTTACTTGGCTGAGAAAATTGATATTTTCTCGACTTGAAGCAATCTGTTCCTACTGAAACATTCGATGCAAAGTAAAAGCAGCGCGGCAAAAGAAATTTGATAACTTTGAATAGAGGCTAGGGTATTCTTTGAAAGAGGTCAAGTGAAAAGGACAGATATAAATATTCAAGAAATGAAAACAACCTTGGATTGGAAATAAAATTAAAATTCTATTATATTATTGAATTTATGTACTTGAATAGTTTTTAACTTTAGAGACATAATCAAGTGAAGAAAATGCAGAGAAAACTACTTTTGGATGCATTATCTTTAACTATTAGGAATACTTCAGTTCGAAATGGAAGACTATTTTCAATAGCGTCTTTTCAACGCCTAATCTATAGCAAGGAGCAACTCATGCATAACGAACTCAATAACCGTGGATTTTTTACATTTCAACATGTTTATACCAGTCCAACGTTTTCAAGTATGGTAAAAAATAGCCATAGCAATAATTATGGTACTTCCTCCATAGACAACAAGGAAGAAAAGGACAATGAAAAACCTTTGTCACAAAGACAAAAACTGTCGAAAGTCTTTGCACAGTATGGTACTGCAGCAGTAGTTTTCCATACTGGATTATCATTAACATCACTGGGAACGTGTTACGTTTTTGTTTCAAGGTAGTATTTATTGATTATAACATTGTTCTCATTTGATGTCTTTAAATCTCATCTCAATAGGTGGCAGCCAGATTGGATCATAGATGGACCTGTCTGTATCATCAGATTCTGTTCATCAGTTTTGGACATATATGTATAAACATTTAGCAGCATGCAATCTTCAAACATGGTTTTCATCAACCTGGCTCATAACTTACACTGTCTGCATTTGGAAACATTGTTAGACGCAGGCATGGAAACCTGACTGCATTGTTACGCGGATGATATATTGTATTTCAAAGGTTTAGTACCAATTCAAAAAAAATTGCGGGCAATATATTCCCCGTTCACAACAAAAATGCAGTCAGGCATGGATGTATTTAAGGCACAAATCAAGTGTAGTTAGGAATTATAATATTTTTTCCGATAGCAAGGCTGGGTGTCACAGTCTCGCAATCCTTGTAATGAAAGCAGTGGGGGACGGGGGTTAATCTCAAACTGGAAGGTATCACTGCTACAGAATGAGTTAATAGACGTGAAATAGAAGCATACACTGAAGGTGTGAACTAATGAAGTCAGAACATTTCAACATTAATTTCTCATGAGCACCTGCTGTCTTATTTTGATGCCGCTTAAAAATCATTACTAAGGGCACGCTTAATTCAATTAAAGCATGGGCAAACAAACCTTCAAAATGGTCAATGAGATTATCTAGTTGAGTTGAATTATTTGATTATGTAATTACGGATAAGGATTAGTTCTGGCTTCTTCTTACATTCTACTTTTTGTGTTTGCCCGTACTGACGTCATTCTATTTTTGGTAAATGACATCGTTTGGGAAGTGTGCCATGCCATTATATTATAGAATCTTACATTTCCCATTCCAACTAGGTAGGCCTACATATGACTTTTTATTGAGAGTCAGGTTCAGCTAAAAACAAGGAAGACCCTAAGAAAAAATTATCGAATAATACTCAATAATAATAAAATAACATCCTTGAAATTATATTCTTAGAAAAAACACATTTCAAGTTTCAGTGTTTGTCATTATTCATTTAATTAATCGAATGTAATTTACTTCACACAAGCTGAACATGAATGTTACATTTATGTATTATCATTTATAATTTAGGGCCAACACAGACCAGCTGTGACCTATTTACATGCAACATGTAACCCATACGTAAATAAACTCAAATATATGTAACCTTAAATAGGGATTTAGAAATATTTGACATTTGAAAAAGATTAAATCATTCTAATTAATTCATAATTATTTATATTATTTGATAGTGGCATTGATATGGTTGGTTTACTTGAAAAGTTTAGTATCCTGTCAGGTGATACAATGCAAGCATCGATTGCTGGTGGCGCAAGTACATTTGTTGTTGCTTATGCTGTTCATAAAGTCTTTATGCCGATTCGTATATTCTTAACAGTGACGTGTACACCATTGCTTGTTCGTAAACTCCGTGATATTGGCATCATGAAAGGAGAAAAGACTGATACACAATCTGGCAAACCATAATCCTGAATAACATACAAGGGACATGTAACATAGTTATCCCCCTTTAGCAAAGATAACACACATAGGTGACACCTAGCAAAGAGTATAACAGTAGTATAAGAAAACTTTGAAAAACTCAGATATTGAAATGTTATGTTATTGTTAACGCTATAATACATAACCAATATAACTAGTTTATAATAAATATACTTGCTCAAAGTATAAATATAATTAATTTAGATTACGCTAATAGATACATATTACAATTCCAATACAGTTTTATCACAGTAACAAGCATAAGTAGATGCAGATAAAGCTTAATAAAGCCTTTTTGTAGATTCTGCAACACATACATTTTACTACAGTGAAACCCACTTAAGTGCAAAGCGACTTTACTTCCGATTCTAGTTGCACTTATCCGGAGTTCACTAAAACAATAGAAAATTGAGAACAAAGGAAAAAATGATAAACAAGCCGAAATAAAGTCAAAACAAGAGGACAACAAACTAGATTCGATTTTGAACATAAAAATAGTAGCAAAAGTATATATAGTTTATTTATTATTTAAAACCTTTACATTAGTAATTGAAATCAACTGCTATATCATATAAATAGTTACATCACTTAAGGGTCGCTACAGAAGTCTGTTGTTTTATAAACAAAGGATGTGACAAACACAAACACATACAAGTGATATAATTTGAATCCATTAAAATATATTTCTCACAACTATTGAAATTAAACGAAATAGTTGCACATAAGCGGTTTTTGAACAAATAAATGAAAGAAATTGTTTGTAAATAAGCGGAAATTGCACTTAACCGAATTGCAGCTATCTGGAATTTATTAGTAAAGTTTGTATGGAAATATTTCGGTATTCAAGAGATTAATTGCACATAACCGGGATTTGCGCTTATCCGAATTGCACTTAAGCAGGTTACACTGTATTCATTCTTCTGATATTCTGATTTTGATGGTATTAAATGGATAGAAGAATGGCCTCTTTCATAGTAACCATGTGAAAACAGTTCATGGACGACGTTAAATGCCCAAATTTTGTTCATGAAAAGCTATTATGAACATTTAAATGGTGTAGGCTACCATTAATTTGATTGGATCATGACCCTTTTTAAATCGCGCAACAACAACACAGAAAATTAAAATTATTTTGCAGAATGAAAATTAAGCAAAAAAAAAATCAAAAACAAAACAAGAATCAATGATGTTGAATGCAGTCTAGGTTAATAAAATTAAATTTTGATGAATGTTGATAATGATAAGACAGATTTTAAGCTTGAACTATTACTATTAATGAATTTGATTAATTGAAATCTTGCTACAGTTGGACATTTTTTTAACAGCTTATACCTCACAACACTCCTTCATAAAGAAACAGTTTGACAACAGCTTAGAACAGCAGTAAATGTCTTTGATGTTTAAATATATTGCAAACAAATGTAAAAATATAATTCTACAGTTTCTTGGATTTATGTTGATGAAGTCCGAAATTTTTGAAACCTGGTTTGCAGAAGGCTAGGGAAATTCAAATGGAAAAGGCAAAATCTGAAAAAGAGGTTAAAATAGTAATATTAATATTTATTGACCAAGCGCGGTCACGCGATCCAAATGTCCAGCACAGCTTGACGCAAGCGGCAAGCTCTCAATCCGTTTCATACAAACCCTTGCTATTTATGATATACCGTTATGACATTCAAGACGTCATTTCGGTCGATTTTGGAAAGATTTTAATAAATTCAGATTCCTAAATTTTTTACCATAGCATCACATAAATTTTATAGTGTTAAATTATATTCTTGACTGATTTAGATGCTTTTTAAGTAAGAAGAGTTCAACCGCAAATATCGAAGCCTTCTAGTCTGCCTCAAGCTGTGATCCCACATTCCATGTATGGAGAACAACAGCAGCGCTTGGTGAATTTAATGGGCATTCGATTCCACACACCAAAAAAGAGAACCATTGTAAAATGAGGCTACAATATTTATGTCAACATAGAAAGGACAATGATGATTATTTTAGAAGACTCCAACATGAGAACATATACTCATATCTTGGATTGTAAATACCACTGTCTTACAATCTTTAAATATCTCAACATACCTTTGATAAATATTGTTAACTCCATGGATCTGCCTTCTCAGCCCATATATCATCTTCATCACTTTCATTTTGTAACACATCATTTGTATTAGGTTCTTTATGTTTTAAACTCCTTCTGTCAAAACGTTGAATGGAGCGCTGAAATATTAATGAATCAAATATTATGGTTACATTAATTGGTACTATATCATTATCCAAAGTACCTCGTGTGGATTCAAAGTTGCAGCTATTATGGATTCTAGTGAGTGTGTCATGTGTTTCACTTGTCCCAGGGTCAAGTAGGGCTAGGGTACGATCATGTAATAACCATCTGGTCGAGCTTAAATTTTGTTTATGCTTCATCAACTTTCGTCGGCATAGCTCATTGGGAGATTATGATGGTTAAGTCAAGGTCGTTCCAAATTTTTAATTTGTTTTCATTAGTTATGTTCTTAATTGTTTCTAAGTTACTGTTCATTCATAATACGCATGCGTTGCTATTCATAATGTCTGCGACTGCCGGTCAAATAGTCACAGCGATCATTACTAATTATCTTGTAAAGCATGACTGTTTCAAACATCAATCACAACATACAGCAATGTATTAGAGAGTTTCAGATCCAAGTGACAATGACGGAAAATATCACATGCTTTCGTATGAAACTGCTTTGCACCGCCAGCAAATCGTTAACTAGCACAAAGTGCTTTGAATTACGAAAACAATCGAAAGGCAACTTGCCACTAATTTAAAATGGTGTTAAGAGCTGAAAAAGAAGCAATCATGTTTTAATGTATTGTGAAAATGTTTTAGATGAACAAGAATTATTGCTTTATTTAAAAGCCTTTGTGAAACCAGCATTCATACTATATATATAAATAACTGAGTTATTAGAAAAACAATATCACGGAATGATAATAATATTCATTACTTTTTCATACATATTTTAAATGTAAATTAATTGCAAACAACTACATAGCCAAGAAATTAAAAGTTTGGAGTAAAATGAAATAACAATGCAAGCGGTTATATAAATATAAATATAGTTCCAATAGTGTATAATTCTTTTTAATAATCAATTGAAAATTCAATTGAGAAATTAAAAAAAGTAACAGCTTGGGATTTGCTATATTCAGATGTAACTTTTACTATATATTTCTAGTATTGCAAACATTTTGAATTTTTCGCGTTATATTTTTAAATGATATTCGTAACAATTTCATTCAAATTGAATTTAATGAAAAATCAATGACCCATTAAAATAGAAAACAAATCATTGTTGTAGAGAAATTGGTGAGAGATAATTGATGCTCCAGATAATCATCTCGTAAACTCAGCGGCCTCGTTTACGATATGGATTTCTCGTTTATTGTTAGTGAACTCGTGGATGTAGAGTGATGTAATCCCTTATTATAGCTTGAGACTCCCTCCTTTGAGACAGGTTTGTGAGCAGACGGCTCTTCAATAAGGCATTCTTTGGCAAAAGATAACTTGTGCTTTTTAGCTGATAAAAATATAAATCTTTTCACTCTACCAGAGATTGGGCTAACTTCCATGATTTCTGCCATTCAGTTAATATATGAATATCAGATAGATAAAGGGTTATAATAAATCAATGAAAAATAATAAATTATGAATAAATTTTATTTCGCTAAGATTGATTGTCACTCCCTAACTGACAATGTTATACTTTGAAAAGACCATCGTTTATCAAGGACTGATGAGGATTAACTCAAAGATCTTGCATTCTGTGTTAGTACAGTTCTCTTGTATATGTAAATGCTACAAGTTGAACTAAGTTTATATTTAGGAATAAAGGTTTAAAACAGCTATAGAGGTTTAAGGTTTAACAGATTTTAATTGTATTAAAAATTATTTTAATTAATACAAGTAAAAAGATCTACTAATACAGGAGCAATCCACATGAATACTGTTAAACTTAATTTTTACTTAAATTTAAACTAAATTAACAGTTCACGAACTTACAAACATTCAATCAAATTTTAGAGTGTCATTTCCAATTAATGAATTCGTTCGGCAGAGGTTGCTTTCAATTGTACAAAAAAGTAAATCAAATTATCAATGGTATAATGTTAGTCACAATTTGGAAGTTCTAGATTTTAACTGTATTTGTGTTGTGTTGGCTCTTTTAAGTCTTTATTATTACGACAACTGAAAGGTTTAATCCTTTAAAAACCTGCCTATGAGAAATAAAATTAAAAAAGGAAGTAGGCTAGCTATACTGGTAGAATGAATATCATAATAAACTTACCATTGCTTTGCTGTGAGGATCAGAAAACGGTATGCTTTTATCAACAGTTGTAACATGCTGTAATGATTTTTTCCTGTTGAAAACAGAAATAAAAAGTGAAATTGAAATTGATGATGATGACGATAGTGATATAGGCAGTCACATTACAATAACATGATATCACTCTTATGACTAACAATGCTGTACCGTGGTAATTACATTATGTCCAAGTTGCAAAGTTGGTGACAAGTATTATTCATATTTATTTAATACTCAATAAGTTTTGTCATTGCTTGCCGTCACCTAATTTTTTCATCTTAACAAATCAATAATGCATATACATTTCTCACTCTTGAATAAAACAATACGTAAAGGGTTACCACACACTCAGAAAAGCTGGAAGACACTCGGAAGGTGTTGAAGGCACTCGCCTCCGGCTTGTGCTTTCAACACTTCCCTCGCATCTCCCAACATTCCCCTGTAGTAAATAAGAAGACAAACACAGCAAAAATGTTTGGTAACCCTTTTCTAAAATAAAACAATTATCAGAATCAAGTTTGTTTATATTGCGAAAGGTCGTTCGGATCTTGAATTAATGGTTTAAAATTCAACTTTAATTCCATGTTTTTACTTTTACTTAATAAAATTTCCTTGAATCAAATTAAAACTTCAAACGTTAGTCTTTCTTAAATACAGACATCTTTACTGATATCATTTCTTTGGTAATACATTGCAGTTTTCTATTCTTCTTCAGCTTTGAGCATCTGACAAAATTTTATCCACAACTTTCGACGGGAATTTAAAAAAACTGTTTATCCTTGAATTTCCAAACACTTGGACCAACCAATCAAATTGCAGGATTACGTACAATTATAGCGTCATATTCCAGAACAATATTTTACATCATGGTTTAAGTTGTTGTTTGCTTTCGACCAAATGACCTTGATTATGTCTAACCTTCAAGCCATTTAATGTAAATAATTACAAATTATAAATCAATCTCCTATAATAGAAATAGATATTAGACTTTTCAAAATACTTTATTACAGCATATATATTTTTACTTTAGTTTTCACTTTTAAAATAAGACAAGCATTAATTACTGCAATTTGTAGAAATTTATCCTGTAAAACTTTTTGGTATAAATAAATAATTAAACAAACAATAACTACTATTTTATGATTAATTTCCGTGCTAAAGTTACCTGTCAAACATCCGTATGTTTCTTGTTATTGCTTCTAGGATCTCTAGATCCTGTTCAGCAAGAGCTTCAAAGATACAATCAACAGTTGTCTTTCGTTCCAGTCTCCCTCGTTGCGATTTCTTATTTGAATGAGGTACATTATGTTTTGAGGGTAATGCATTATTCATAGTCGAAACAGTAGGAGAATTAGCATCGCCTGATTCGATAGCCACAAACGCTTCATCGGTTGGGAGCTGTGTTGGATCGTTAAACAACGGTTCGTTCTTATTGATCCCTGTAACAACAGACAAATAGAAGATAATGACTGTCAAATCATAATAATAATAATTCTTCATTTATATAAGGCTATTTCTTTTCAGAAATCAAATAGCGATTCACAATTAATATACACTAAATTAAATTAGATCAAACATGTAATTTCCTTCATTTTTTTTTCAATTATAAATTGATTAATAATATTTTCAATGTTAGCAGTTATAGGCCCTCTTGAAAAGAAATCTTGATAACATTCTTAAATTGCAGCAATGAAGAGCAAAGTCTTATTTCAGTGGGTAGATTATTCCAAAATTAATCATGAAACCTTCTTTTTGACTCATGGTTACGTAAGTGACCTTGAGTCTATGCTGTCATGGTGGAAACGTTTTCATTTCATTTCATTTCATTTCATTTCATTTTTGACTAAATCTATTATTCTTTTGAAATAACGTCCAACACACTGCTTTGCGTGCTAACAAAGGTCGAACAAAAAACGATTGTGCAAGAAACACCATTTTATTGTTAAAAATACAATGGGCATGCTGTGTGATTATTCCAAATTTTTAGCCAAATTTTTTTGACAAAATTTTTTTTCCATTGCCCGCCATGATGGCCGACTCGCAGCTTAGCAAGATTACAATTGCATTATTAAATGAAATGTTTTCTAATACTCCTGGATTAGTTTACATTGTGATTATCTCTTTATTGGTAGAACACATGATTGTTTTCTCCTTCTCGTTATTTGAAATGGTTAATGAAAGATTTTAATCGTTCTGTAACATCACTATTTGAGGTGAAACTTCGAAGATAATTGTTGTTGTGTTTTGACCATGAGAACTTTTGAACCGACAATTCATCATTTGGTTGGGGGCTTAGACAAGACAGTATTATATATTTATTGTTTGTGTTGTTTTCTGAAGTTATTTATTACATCAAACTGCTAAGCCAGTCGTCATGGTTTTATTTGTTTTATTAAAACGTTTTAATTCTGCTGCGACATCACCGAAGAGACGTCATTTACAACTCACACCTGTATTGGAAGTAGTGAAAATCACTTCATTTGTTGTTATCTTGGTATGGTCTAGTGGTGAAGCGTTCGCATTAGGCGCGCGGGGTCTGAGGTTCAATCCCATCGGTCTGCCTAACGTTTTTTTTTTTTGATTTACTTTTTTGAATTTGATTTAATTTGATTTTTCTTTGCATGATGATTTGATTGATTTGATTTTGATATTGAATTTGATTTCCATTGGTTTATTTTGATTATTAAATTATTCACCATGAGTCCGAGCGTAGCGGAGCTATCTTTTATTAATAAATTTAATAAATCATGAAACTTGAAAAATTGAATTGTCAATACATTTCTGTAATTGCAATCATTCATTTTGTTAGTGATACCATATGTGAGTAGATTATCTCTGTCACACAAAACCTAGTTTGATAACTATATAATTGTATATAATTGTAATGTACCTTGCTTAATCCTATGACATCTCAAAGAATAGCCTTGTCAAGAGAAAATACTAAATATTAAGAAGTATTATTATGTACACTTTCAAAGTTTCAAGTGTTGAAATATGCGTTCATAGTCACTTTCAACCTCTGTGAAAAACAATTTTTGAACTGTTCATGAACTCTTAAACTGTTCATGAACTCTTGAACTGTTATACGCAGGGAAAGTGCTTAAATGTGTCTTCATAATTTAGAGACAAGTAACGTTATTTATATAATTCCTGAGAAATGTTGACGGAAACAAAACAATGACGTAGACAGGGTCAGATAAATTAGTTTCCTTCTTGGATTTAAGTTTTTGGATCCAAAAAATTATTGGGTGATTGCATTATGTAAACAAATTTACAGCTTTTATTTTAAGAAAATAAATAACATGATTTCGTTGTGTTACATTTCCTACTGGATTTGTGCTAGCCTCTTAGATCTATCATGTCTGGAATCCTCCATTTTATAGAACGCTAACAGATTTTATAGAACGCTAACTGTAGATTTTCCAACTGACTTTTGAAGAAAAGTCGAACATAGTAAGTAAATAATGTAAGTAAATGTTGAATTCTTACTGATTGATCTGGTATTTTCATGTTCGTTGTTTTCAATTTCTATTGATTCTGCTTCAGCCAAAAGTCCAATCACTTCATCATGCTGAACACGCAATAAAAATACCATTAATCACATGTCTGAATTAGTCTATCGTAAGTTTGATGTAATTAGCCTATTGAACTTGAGTTCATGAAAGTTCATGAACTTTGTGCAATTTAACATTGATGAACTTTGTGCCATTTAACATTGGTGAACTAGTTGTTGAACATTCATGAATTCAATTCATGAAAGTTCATGAACCTTCATGAACTTTTTTGAAAGGGCATACATAAAGAAAATATACAAGTATTATTGAGATTACTTTTTTGTAATTACAGTAACATAATTATAAGAAATCATTGAATAACTGCTGCTTGTGTGTGTTCGTTGTTTAAAGTCCTATTCCCATAGCAATTTCATGTGTTCTCATGTGAAATTATTTTTCTTGGAAATGATAATTGAGAAACAAAACTTCAAGATCTTGATTTGAACAAGTGAGACTGTCAGTTATAGTTCAAATAACTATAATACTGTGAAAAGGTTGTCGTACATGCTCTTTCAATTCGACATTTTTGAAAATACACTTGTACAATACATTCCTAATAGAATTAGAAGTCATTTATACATAGACTGAAAATAGACTGAAACTACTTTCTGATTGAACCTCAATAAGAAAATAACACATTTTAGAGTATATAAAAGCAGGACTGAAATCCGCCAAAAGACTGAACAATTTCATTTCCATGACTGGCTACTATAATAAATGGTGCTCCATGTCTGACTATGCCGTAAATAACAAGAATGGATATATATATAAGATGTCTTCTCATCAACTCACAATTTATATTCATTAATTCCATTGGAAAACAGCCTTATGAGTTCATGAACAGTTCATTATCATTCATAAAACACTTTATCAAAATTTCATGAACCATCATAGAACAGTTCATGAAAAGTTTGTAAAAAGAAAAATGTAAAGCTACATGGTAATTTTCATGATGCTGTTCATGAAAGTGGTTCATGAACTATTCATCAGATAATGTACTATCGTCACATACAAACATGTTAAAACTGACCTGAGCATATTGCAATGGTGTTAAATGTAGATTGTTTGTAATTTGAACTGATGCTTTATAGTATAATAGTAGGTTAACCAAGTCTTCAAAATTCCATCTGTATAATCAAACAAACAAAAAAATAGTTTAAACTAATCATCATCTTATATCGTATTAGGAAAGTACTTGACATTAAAACTGTAATGATAATTGCATAGTAAATACAATTGGTAACAACATTTTAAACAACGAAATTATATTATAAATTGAAAATAGTTGAAAGTTGTAACCGAAACGTTGTGATAAAATATATAGGAATGTTGTTACTGTCAAACTTGCTTAAAATATCCCCTCTGGTACGGATGAAAAGCAGGACATTAAGCGAGGTAGAATTATGACAGTTTGTATGGATAATGGAAAATAGAAATCAGTTTTATGTGGGAATATTAAACAAGGTGGGACATTAAAAGAGGGGATATTAACCGAGTTCGACTATACCATTTGCTTTTGCTATTAACTGTCTGTCGCAGAAGCTAATTGCGTTGGTTATAGAAATAAAGAAGGCATCACATGAATAATACCGAAAAATGTTATCTCTTTACAAAATCTAGTTATTAACTTGAAACTTCACATACGAGAGAAGTTAGAATTGATAGATGTGTTCCCATGGATAATCAAATTTGAATGGCTGTTTGAATGGAAATGTGAAATGAAATGGAATTTTTAAATGGCTATCAATGTTCATTCATAAAATTAAAAATTTAACCTAGCTCCTCCTCTACTCTCCCATATTTTCAACGACCACATATCATCAAAATGATCTTGCACCCACAATGACATCTACATCAAGTCAAGCCATCGCCATTCATTTCAAAATGCTGGAGCGTATAAGTGTAATAATCCACCTTCTATCATGAAAGAGGTTTCCAAACGGAGAAGTCTCCTTGAGAAGCATTTAAATACCAACATGTAAGCAACACACCATCTGAATTGCCGTCCTACTTACCGGTACTTACATTAAGAGCAGTCATATCAGAATGGAATTCATTTTCCCAGTATTGAGTCAACTCTGAGAATATTTTATGATCAGTGACAGTATTTAATAGTAGTGGCAGATCTTAATTTTGTTTTAAGATTATATCAATTGGTATTACTGTGTACAATTTGATGTTTGTTACTGTATTTGATATATTTTAGTTTTATAATCAGTTCTGTGAAAAAAATTAAATGATGATGATGATAATGATAACATTATGACACTAAAAACATTTCACATAATTCCAGAAAAATCATTGGGAAGTCTAATCGACTAAAATTACCTTGCAGCATCATGAAGGGGTGTATTTCCTCTTTGATTTGTCACATTAGGATTAGCATTATTCTAAAATGAATAGAAATCAAAGTGATATGAATATCGATTGATAAATATCCATAAAAATGAACTACATCAAAACATTTTTATCTTCATCCATTGCAATAACAACCCCATGAAAAAAGACCATGAATTCATCAACGTTAAATTGCTCAAATTCCATGGACCTTTCATGAGTACATGAAAATGAGAGGCAATATCCTGTTTAGGGACTTCATCAACTGTTTTTGCTGGAGTATTAAATTTTATTTCATTAGATTTTATTGACACAAAAACAGTATTTCAATTTCTACCAAATTAAATTACCTGCAGTAGCAGTATAGCTGGCCCAACATGGCCATTGGTGCAAGTGAAATGAAGAGCGGTATTTCCAAGTGAATCTTTTAAATTGACTTTGGCACCACATTTGATGAGTGTAGAGACACACTACAAGTCAAAAAGTTGAATTGATATAAAATGACATGAAATTGATTAATAAATTTCACATTTGCGTTAAATTCTGCCAACATCAATCAATCAGAGAAGCCTTATCACCCATGTGAAAAAATTTCATGAACTATCTATAAAAAGCTAGCCAATCCAGGTTCCTGGAAACACATTTGTCACAGTTTATGAACTGAAGTTTTGGTTGACAGTTCACAAATCTTTCAAAAGTTCATGAACCGTCTTTAAAAATTCAAGCACTCAGCTGCCCAGTACTTGTTTCAAGAAATTATAAAAATGGCTAAATCATTTTTATTTGAGAATATTTTATATTTTCTATTCAATATCTCACAGCAACAATGACAACAACAGAAATTTAATGTGCAATGTTTAATACAGTGGTTAATGATTTGGGCAATTGTTTGTAGTGTATTAGCCTGCGTACCAGCCCCAAGGTTTGATCATAAAATCATAGGGTCTGTGAGGTAATGTGTGATTTTCTGCCCATTGAAGATAACATCTACATAAATTTGGTAAATCATTCATATGATGATTCACACACTACAGTCGAATTTGGTTAATATCCCCTCTTTTAACGTCCCACCTTGCATAATGTCCCCACTTAAAACTGATTTCCATTTTCAATTCTCCATACAAACTCTCATATTCCTACCTCGCTTAATATCCCACCTCGCTTAAAGTCCCGCTTTTCATCCGTACCAGAGGGGGGATATTAAGCAAGTTCGACTGTGTCGCTTAAACATCAATTGTCATCAAATCAGATCTCTTCGTCAAACACGTCATAGTTATCAGCTGCCACAATGATCTTAATGATAATACGACATAATGCATAAATTATATCCCAAACTCATGGCAACTTGTTGGACTGAGAATCACACATTAGTTCACATACCCTATTGGTTTCAGACAAAACCTTGGGGCTGGACGCAGGCTACAGTCAAACCTGTTATAGCGGTCACCTCTATACAGCGGTCATCTGGCTATAGTGGTCACTCTTTTAATGTTTAAAATGGTATTTTCTATAGAATCAAACCTGTATATAAGGGTCACCTGTCTATACTGGTCAATTTATCTACCTCTCGTAGCTGGCTGTTATATAAAGGTTTCACTGTAATAATGTATTTGCTTCAATCCCTGCCAGAAGCACAATTGATTGAAATCAGGGGGCATCCGATCATGCAATGTACATACACTCATATAACTGGCAATTTGGGTCTACACCATTGATCATAACAAGTAATAAATAACTTACAGCTACATGGTTGTATTGGCAAGCAAGGTGCAGCGGTGTACGAAGATTAGATTTTGTCCGAGAATTAGGTTCAGCATTAGCAGATTTGAGTAGAAAAGAAACCATACGGTCAAGACCATGGAGTGCAGCAATATGAAGAGGACAGACACCATCTTTGTTAGCCATATTAGCATGAATGTCTAGTCTTCCACCAAATAAGGACTGAAAACGAGACATAAACAATCATCAATTATTCTTAAATTAGTCATATGTGTTTAGAAACATACTTTCATCGCAATATACCGGTAGTAAATTACATTAATTCATTCTTTTCTGATTACATAAATGTATCAAATGTTATAGCTAGCACTGTGTGATAAGCATAAATTCCATTCAAAATGTTTCCAACTTAAATTGCGAAAAATATTAGAACTTTTAATAGCTACAGACACAAAACAATGAAAAATTGACTATGAAAGGGACAGAAGTACTGATTATAGATTTAACTGTTGCAAATGAACACTCTCCATGAGTGATGTTATGAACAAGTTATATTGGATTGATGAAATGCAATCAGACAAAGTCGAGTACAGTGAAACCTGTACATAATGGCCAGCTAAGAGAGGTAAATAAATTGACCACTATAGACAGGTGGCCTTTATATACAGGTTTGATTCAATAGAAAATACCATTTTAGACATTGAAAGAGTGACCACTATAGACAGGTGGCCGCTGTATAGAGGTGACCGTTATAACAGGTTTGACTGTATCTGATAAAAAGATGGTGTAATGGCATATTGACATACATAGAAATTTCCCACTGTTAGGAAAAATTTGGGTTGGAAAAAAATCACTAAAAATAGTACTGTAAAACCTGTCTTAATTAGCCTGACACTTGTCAGACTGACAGACCTTGTTCGTATATGATAGGTGTCCACTTCGAAGAGGTATGACGTAATATGATGTCATCAATTAAACAACAGGCGGACAAATGATGAAAAGTTTCTTGAAATGCAATTGCTATAGATAAGTGAAAAGATTTTATATTTGTAATATGAACGAGGAGTAAATGTCTGGTTTCAAAGAATTAACAATAAATATTTGAATAAAGTTTGATGTAAGTTCACTGTTTGCAGTTCAATGTATGCTACTTCTCAATTTTTTTATGGAGATAGATCTATTTCTTGAATCACAACGAAATACCTACTTACTATACCTAATGTTACCCAATAATTAGCCAGTATTAAAATGAAAATCTACGTATTGTAATACTACATGTATTTATTACACTGTATAAACATCAACTCTCACATTAGATGGTTTCCTTGAACATCTACTGCATTGACATAAAGGGTGGCATTGCTTTTGTGATGAATCTGAACTGTCATATTCAAATTCGTCTTCATCAACAATTGGCGAAGAAGGAAGACCAAGAGTCTTTTTCACCTGCAACATCAGAAATACGGAATTATAATTCGTAAATGCCGGCATGAAAATAAGTTTTACTTATCAAATTTTAAAGCTGCTAAAGCTTAGCATGTAACAACAGCAACCTAACAATTAGATAATAGATCCATAATGTAATAAAATTTAAATATAAACTGCAATTAGATTCCTGTTCTAGCTAAGTGTTAGTGTGTATGTTTGTAATTGTAGTTAGTATTTGTTGTCTGATGATTGTTTAATAACATGAAACTTGGAGCTACAACCAAAGAATGTGTCTTTCTTGAACTTCTCATTAGTATTATAATTACAATTTGTAGAAATAATTAATTAACCGATTGATTCTAATTTGATGTAATAATTCGATTTGATAGGTGAGCAGGGTCCGATAAAAATGGGATCCTGCGATCCTAGATCCCGGAAGACTAGAGAAAATTCAAAAGAAAATTTATAATTTTCTGATTTATAGGCAAAACCTCAACAAAAAATTCAGAAGAAAATTATGAAAATGATTTGGAAATCCGGAAAGCCAAATCTTTTGTCAGACACTTTAGGTGAGATATTGAAGAGGGTACAAGGAGAATTAATGAGGATATCAATAGTTTGATAAACTTAGTCTGCTTTCGATTCAGCTTAATTTTGGGAAACATACATGTGTCCTTCATTGCTCATTATTGTGAAATGAGGCAATTTAATACGCAGACTTTGTTCAATGGACACATTTCGAGTCACTCATTGGCTAAATTCAAACATGTGATTTGATTCTATCTGTAGACAACACATGATCAAAGAGAATGACTGATTTGACTTGATAATTTAACGACCATACAGCATATTAGCACATTATATTGACTTGAAATTGTTGACAGACTCCAACTAAAGCCTAGGAGGCCGAGGAACAGGGTCTGATTCAGCCTTTTGGAATTCTAGTGGTATTTCAACATTTTCTTATTAATTATTTTGTTGAAGTTTGACCAATAAATCATAAAAATATGAAGTTTCTTTTGAATTTGCTCTAGCTTCCGGAATCTAGGATTCCAGGATTCTTACTTTTGTCCGACCCTGCCTAGGAAGCTACATTTTCAACGTGGAATCATTCCATTTTTGGAAATATGAATAATTATTTCCGTTATTACAAAAAACTTCCTTGAAGTAGATTTGATCAAAAAATTCAACAATAGCGATTTAAGATTTTATCCACAGCCAAACAACGTTTCGATCGCTTCATGCAATCATTTTCTAAAGTTAAATTTTTTACAATTTCTTACTGGGCTATTTATGTGAGTGAGTTAATTTCAGTACAATATACAAAGGATTTTATATAAGATATAACAATAAAAAATAGAAGTAGAAATAAAATTGATAAGAAGAATTAGATTTCTTACACGATTACGCAGCTCTAGGGATTTTAAGGAACCCTTTTGTGACGGTTTAATTTTTGAAATAAATGCTATTTCTTTCACCAAACAATCAAATTTACTTTTGCAACAAGACAAAACATTATAAAATTGTAACACAAAAGGAGTCCTTAAAATCCCCAGTGTTTAAATAGATTTTACGTCTGTGTAATCTTGTAAGGAGGATTAGCTCAGATGGCAGAGTAACCGAACTTCAGATCGGATTATAACTGTCGTTCAAACCTCCCGAAGGTCAACAACTCAGCCTTGACTTTATCTAAAACATCAAATGAGTACCATCTATTGATTGGGAACGGAATGGTCCAAAGGAAATTGCATTGTGAGTAGCTGTGGCTCATCGCTGTGCATTGACATTCGAGTTCTATCTGCCATGAAATCTATTGAAATTGATCTGCCGTTTCGCGGCTGAGATCAATAAAGAGCCACTTCATCACAGCTCTCAGCAAAAAGAGCCACTTCTCTAAAAATAGAGGAATGGGGGTGCCTTCGGCAGGGTGATACCGTCTCAATTACTTACTTTAGCCTTGTCAGAAATTTAATACTTCTTATCAATTTTCCTTCTACTTCCATATTTTATTGTTATATTATTATCCTTTGTATTTTACATAACCATTAGCTCATATAAATAGCCTGGTAAGAAACTGTAAAAATTTAAATATAAAATGACTGCATGAAGCAATCAAAACGTTGTTAAGCTATGAATAATATTCTAAAATTGTTATTATTGAATTTTCTGATCAAACTTTATTCTACGTTCCGTCGATGTTTTGAAGAAATGTTGTGAAAGCTGTTTTAATTTACAATCACAATTGAGTTAGCAAATACTGTTGTGACATAAATATTTATCTTTTGATAACAATATTACATTTAATTCAAATTAAAATCAGGTCGCGTTTGGAATATTTCACGATTGAAGTTAGTAACTACTGTAAATTGTAAATTGAAGTTAGTAAATCAAATCTAACATGTTAAGATTAATCATTCATTAATCCACTGTTTTTTGTCTATATTGTAATTATGTTTGTAACTATTTTAATTTTATTATGTATAAGCCCTTTGAAAAAAGCCAAACGGCTTAAAGGCTTCTTAACAAATGATGATGATGATGATGATGATGATGATGAAACATCTAATTACAATTCACTCAGTTTTCATATTAAAAGGGTTAGAGGCTAGTTGCTTGTGATTTGGTTACAAATAATTGCACCTGTTGACTGTTTTATGAACTTGAAATTTTACATGACATGACATGATTTCTGCATTTACAATTGGCGAATATTACAGCCTGACCATTGCATATAAAAATGTCAAAGTTTTCATTTCAACCAAAAGCTACAGACAAAGCATGGAATTTTTGACAGTACATCTACTTACACCATCAATGTCATCTTTAGCAACAATTTCGAGAAGAGAATTAACCTAAAGAAGTAGTAAAAAAAAGTTTAAAAATGACTGGAGAATAACAGTGATAACCAAAATAATAAATATAATCAAACCATACAGATAAAAATAAAGTCGAAGACAACGTCTAGTCTTTGACTTTATTTCTATACTGCTCTGAGTGACCGCATCAAGCAATCTCTTTATGTTTTGCTACCAATAAAGTTCTTAGTAATCAAGCTATACATACGCATTACAGTACTATTTTCTATATAAACACGTCTCTTCATTGGTCAAGATTTTAATAAAAATAACTGAATAAAAATGTTTTGAATAAAAATATTTTGAATTAATAAACAGTTTGGGTTGTAATGACATTCTACTCCAAAATTCTAAGCAACTGTTCAAATTGTTCACAAATATAGACATCCCAATTGGATTCAAAGTAGATTTTTAATAAATGGTATGGTACAGCTATTAGCTACTCTAAGCTACAATTGCCTGACATTAGAAGATATATTTTTGAAGGATTATTGACATTCTCGAATTATTAGCCGGAATTTGTCATTGTCAATGTCATATACTTACTCTTTGCAACTTCTTAGCACT
Source organism: Haliclystus octoradiatus (assembly GCA_916610825.1). NCBI lineage: Eukaryota > Metazoa > Cnidaria > Staurozoa > Stauromedusae > Haliclystidae > Haliclystus > Haliclystus octoradiatus. The sequence goes on from OU744451.1 coordinate 16,833,200, forward strand.
GAGTGGTGAAGGCATTCTATGATTATCGACATTACCATTGGTTAAATGAGACAGGGTTGAATTCGGTACGAACTGAAACATAAAAACAAATTCAACAAATTCATTAATACTACAAGTAACGTTTCTAATTAGCTTTGGCGTGCTTCGTAAAACAGCAGCACCAGAGATGTACAAAGAGAACCAATAAAACCATTAGAGATGTACAAAGATGTACAAAGAGAACCATTTCTTGTGCTCTCAATACGTTGGCTTGTTATTTGTTGATTAGTGAAATAGAACATGCAATATAAAAATGTTATTATTATTAGTAGTAGTAGCATTATTATTATTATTATTATTAACGGATCCTGAAATTACATATGTTCTATTTGAGTAATCATACCTCTTGCTTTGGTGGTAAAAATGAATAATCTCGGTCCTTCTCGTTGTGATTCATTGCATCATGTAACAGCATAACAACCTGGAATAAATATATATTATACATCCATTTGTATAGAAACATTATTAAATAACCCATCAATCTGATTGGTTTGGAGCTACAATGCCAAATCAAGCTCACATCAAAAACAGTTTGATAATGAATTGAAGGCAATAAATCTAGCAATTCAGTTTGGACGTCAACATCACAATATCAAATTTTGCACAGGAAAATTAAAACACACATGACACAAAAAAAATTAACACATATTCGGGTAATTGAAGATAAGTTATGAAGAATGGTGAAAAGGATTTTTCAATTTGGACGATTATAATTGGAGATATTTTCGTGTCATGTATACTTTAAGAGATTCAAGTACCTTTACATTAAGAAAAGCGTGCATAATCAGCTCAAGTGAAATTCTGATTCAGTGAAACTCTTGCTTTGAAACTCTGCAGCCATTTTCATAACCACTTTTGAGCTGTTAGCTCAATATGTGAGCTGTTAGCTCAATATGCATTTTGCAGCTAATCAAAAATATTGAATATATACCCTATCATTCAATGCACAATTAAATGCAGTTTCTTTGTTTTTATTCCTTGCTTCTACTGATGCACCAGATTCCAATAAAAGGGTGACAATATCACCTTGAAAAAGAAGAAAAAAATGATATAAACATGCAGTATACCAATTGTCTGATCTCAAAAGATGTGGAACTGGGGAATATTATCGCATCCCTGGAGGCACTCAATCTTGACTTCATGAATAACCCATGGATATAAGTGCTAGATTTTTATTGTGATAACACTCACTTATTGCTCCGTTTTTTACTTAAAAGCTGAACAATAATAGGGTACACTCATGTTTAATTGTCAAGTAGTTAACTATTCTGTGTAAATTTTATAACTAAAAGGCAGTGACAGTTTATGTGAAAAAGAGCATAACAGGTATTATCTGCATAAGCATAAACAATGATAGCGTGCTTCATATTTTGATGGGATGTTACTCTAACTGCACAAAAACTGTTGATGGAATGTTCATGAAGTTTCCAAACTGTTCACAAGTCGCTCAAGAACACCTGATGAAGCTCATGAAATGTTGATAAGGCCTGTGAACTGTTCGTAAACTTATAAACAACTGAAAAGTATTTACAAGCATATGACGAGTAAGCATATTTTTAGATTGACCTATTAAATTTAACAGGTAAAAATACTTACTAAAGCCCCATCTTGCAGCAGTGTGCAAAACAGTGTCTCCATTATCATTACATTTGTTGATTTCAAGTGACGCCGATTGAGTTTTGCTACTTGTTAGAATCTCTTCAACACACTAGAAGTTAGAGATATACATAAATAAAATTTTGAAGAAGAAAAATCATCATCAAACAATCTCTTTGAAAACTTTTTAGGGAAAGTGGTAAAAATGTTTCAATTCTTTCAAATTCATTTAGGTAAATTGAGGTAAACACATATTTCATATAAAAATATGATGAATTTACCATACATAAGTATTCTTAATGTTTTACACTCTGGTATTAAAGTAAAAACTTGTTATACAGCGGCCACATGTCTATCGTGGTCATACTTTGTCAACCCTGTGTTTTAAGTCCACCTGTGTATAGGGATCAATTTATCTACATATCATGACTACAGGTTTCACTGTAGTATGCTGCAGGTTTCACTGTAGCATACATATGCCACACCAACGAAACAAACGGTTCAGACACAGCATACTTGAGACCAAACAAACATTATAGACAGTTTGATAGAATTAAAGACAGTTTGGAAAACTCAATTTTTACATTACACTAATATATCCACACTGATGATCATAAATTTTACAGCACAAATAAAAATTTCATTGGATCAATTGAAAAGTATGACATCATCAATATCATCTAAATTAGATTCATTAACCTTTTCGTGTCCGTTAGCTACAGCGAGATGCAATGGGGTATTACCATCATTGTCAGTGAGGTTCAATGAAGCACCAAATCGAATCAGCATACCCTATATAATTAAATGCAAATAACAACATCACACATGAATCAATATCAAAGTTACTTGCTTTACAATATTTACAATCACAATCAAAAGACGATTTTTAGCATGATGTTGCAATTTGGACGCAAAATCATTCATAGGGAATTTCATTGGAAATCATGACTTCAGAGGGCAATCTTCTCTTGAATTGAACAAAATTACTATAGCAGGCTAATCAACTTTTAAGCAGGGTGTGTTGCTTTAAACTACCAAGATAGAATAACCTTTTTCTATAAATAATACTTTGTTACAGCTTTGTAATGTCGTGTCAATTTCAAAATATGCATAAATATCGTCAAATTTACAAAGAGTTTCACTGCAAATAATTTACATTATTATTATTTGAGATTTTGAACTCCATTAAGATCTTAACTAATAAACCCCCATATAATTCCAAGTATTCGAAAGAACACGTCATACCTCGAGTTATTGATTTTGTTGGCATATTTCTTTTGATCCTGCGAAAATCAATATCTCATTCCCTAGTACCCAAGCAGCACAGCGTGGTTGAGTTGACGTAAGCATAGCAACCAACATTTTGGAATGATTTTTTATGAATTTTTCAAAATTCCAAAGCAAATCATAAGAAAACAAGCGACAGAGAAAATATTATCAGAAAAATTGCTATATGATGTCTGAATAATATGATGTCTGAAAAATGTATCACGATTCCATTCTCAAAATACAAATCAGACTTTCAGCAAAGTCTTGAATGAAATTAGAATGTGCTATATTTAGCAAAGGTTTGCACTAAAAGTGTTTGGTGCTTCACTAAGACTTCCAGCTGTGTGTTGATATTGGTCGCGTGACTGCGCCTTGCAAATTACACGAGACATGAATTTAGCAATTCAAATACATAATAAGTATAATGTATATCATTTATCCATAAAAACAGAACCAGAACCAGGATTAGAAGATACGAAACAATTGATTTGTTGTGAATTCCTTGTAAACCAATTCGGATAAGCAGAAATCAAAAGAGATGCACAGTAAATAATGACCACCTTTGATTTGCATCTGACCAAGTTACATTGTATCGAACAACATGAATGTAATTAATTTTCATTTGATTTATCTGAACTTGTTGTATGTATCCGAATTTTTTAACAAATATTTGATAACAAATTAGTTTCAGAGTTTAGATACAAGGTTTTAGATAAGCCTCCAATTGGACAATGATCGACGTAATAGGAACCTCACATAACAAATATAGCTGATTGCTTTTCTGATAATCATATAATATTTAAATTCTGTTTTGCAGCATTGAGCCATCTGTTCAATCAGTCAGACAGCGTTGTACAATAAAGGGTTACTGAACAACATACGTGTTTGGGTTCTCTGATATTAACACGCAGCATTTTAGGACACAAGAAAGCATCAGAAAAACAAGAGCTCGTAAGGTGACCGTTTTTCAGCTTTTGAAACATTTTCTTGATATTGTTATTTATAAGTTGATTATTTTAAAGTTCCGGATCAAATTGAAAATTCTCATTTGTAATATCAAGTTCAAATTGGAAGAACGATTGTGTTTCAAGTCTACAGTTGTTTTGCGTTGATATGATGATTTAACGTATTAACTCTAAACCAATCAGATTGATTGAATGACTTTCTTTATAATATAAAATTATATATATCTTACTGCACAATTTTGATGCCCACGTAGACATGCCATGTGTAGAGGTGTACAACCATGATAATTGACAGCATTAACAATTGAACGTTTCTTAACCAGAGTCATAATAACACCATCACATCCTATTTGATAACAACACATCAAACTCATATAGAACATTTTTTATTAGTTTTTGATTGTGTGTGTATTAGGTTACTATTTGTTTAATGATGATGTCTATCGTGACCTTTTTATTATTAGGCCTACTATAGAATATTTTAATGTTGCTCGTATAATGTGTTATTCGGGCAGAGCTGAAATCGACAATTGTACTTTGTCAAGGGCAAGTTTGCCCTACCACAGGGGGCAAAGTAGTTGTTTAATTATAGACAGAATTCAGGGGGATGATTAAGAAATGTTTTTGCAGTATAATTACACTTCACAATAGAATTCTTATTGGATGCTAAATTAGGTAATATTCATAGTTAAAGGGTCCTGGGTACTAATCTTTTGTAGGGTACCATTATCAGGCTACACCAGAATTAGTCATTCTTAAACAGAGAGAACAGGTAATAGATACAAGCATTAGCATTAAGGAAATTAATTGTCCATTAGTTTGTTGTTGAGGTTTATTAGTGATCATTCAAAGCTGTTTTATTTAACTAAAATCAGTGTTTATTTCTGTTCCCTCCCTCCCTCGTCTAGGTTTCACTTCAATTACAGGTTTCTTGATTGACGTCAAAGGATTGGTAAGTTTTATTGTTATGAAGTTAGATATGTGATTTATTTATTTGGAATGTGACAGCTTCGCCAGTAGAGCAGCAGCAGCATAAAGCAAGCAAACAGAAGCAGCAAATTGAAGTAAAAATATAGAAGCAGTAAATATAGAAGCACAAGCACTTAGAAAATCAAAATCAACAATTAAAAGAGCAAGATTGGCCGGCAGTTGCTACGAGATCAACTTGAATTAGGCTTAGCAGAAATTCAACGGTCAATGTGGGTCATGGCTTCGGCAAGGCTTCAAATTTAAGCTTTCAGCACGGTTTCAGGCAAAGAACAATACAAATGACAAACATGCACGTGACTCTATGCACATAGATTATTTCCGCCATTTTAAGCAATTGGCGCATAATTTCCTATTAGCTATACCTTTATGGCGCACAAGAGGATCAGAAAATCACGAGCCGCTGCTGCGGGTGATTTACGCCTTTGAGTTTTGTCCTGAAGTGACGCAAGTGTGTCATAGAGCTATAGCTCATAGGGAACTGTACATCAATTGATTTGAATAACAGCTAACATGCCTTTATGAACTTTGAGACATGGTACTTTCTAGCTCATACATTCATGTTTCTGAAGACTCCTCGTCAAATTGGAAATTAAATATAAAATGGAATTGTAAGATTGATTGCTTCTATTGTATTTCTGAACCTGGTCTTGATTTGTGTTGATATGATGATTTGAAGTAAATTAGTAGGTAGCCTAGGGTCCTACAAAACTAGGAGGAAAATTCAGAAGAAAATTGATATTTTTAAGATTTATTGGTCAAACTTTAACAAAAAATTCAGAAGAAATGCTGAAATTCCTCTAGGATTCCAGAAGGCTGAACATTTTGACGGATATTTCTAGTAGGATTGGCAGAATCCAAATTGGCAAAATGAAATTCTCCTTAATGCCATGGTCGGACAGAATGTTTTATAGACCAAGCGCTATAGACCTAAAACGGCAGGTTTCTCCGGGCAACTTGAAAATCACATAAAAGGGTTCATAAAAATATGCTGAACAGTTCCCTATTTCTTGTTTCAACTAAATTTTATTGTGAACCCTTTAAAAATCCAACTTATTTTTCATGATGCACGGTCAAAGCCTTCTTATCGTTTTGAGAAAATGCTGCATGTGAGCCTCATGGTCTGTGATTCTTTTGTGCTCCTTTGATTTTACGAATCCATAGAAGCATGACGAAAACACGAAATGTATTAATTAAGAGGGCTCTGACCGTGAAATGAATTACAAATTTATCGTTGGTGAGCTCCACAATAAAATTTGACTAAAATAAGAAACGGGGAAGTACTTATGATATTTTTATGAACATTTTGTGTGAATTTCAAGTTGCCTGGAGAAACCTGCCGTTTTAGATATGTGGTGCTTGGTCTATTACCTTCTGCCATCCTCAGCGTTATAAATCAATGGATTATTGTAATGACATTATTTTCTACTGATTTTTCATTTACATCCAACATTTTGCCTTTTCCTTCTGAATTTTTCTAGCCTTCCGCAAAATAGGTTTCCAGGCTTCCGGACACCATGCTTAATGAGCAATATAGCATTTTCAAAATATATGAATTCAATATTGGAAATTGAACAAGTAGCATTTTTTCTTTTACGATAAACGCAGAACTTGATTGCAATGATTTTACAGATTTCCAATGCAATTATGAATTCCTTTCAAAGTTGTTGTTTAATAAGTTAGCAAATGAGGGTATTTGGACACCTAAAATCTTACCATATTCAGCAGCAACGTGCAGTGCCGTCGATCCATAATCATCCCTTGAGAAAACTGTCACACCAGTAGGATCAGCACGTCTCCTTGCAAAAAAAAGGGAAATGGTTAAAATCAATTGATATGAATTGGGATTCAATAGTTCTTCTGCAAAATTAGTCTATGTGCATAAAATAGGACATGTTTGATAAACCTTCATAATCACTTCATGACAAAGAAGTGTGCTATTTCATGCTTATAAATTATTAATAACTCAACTAACACTCAACTAACAAATGAAATGTTGCACAGGCCTTTATACGGTAAATGAAACCCTTTCCCGTGATAGCAGTAGATTTCATGTTCCCTCACAGTTAACACTTGGCGTAATTAGATAAAAGTAAAAGTAGAATTCCTGATATAGATCAAGAGACAAATTGAGATTCAACTTTATTTGAAACTCATTTATTTGGCAAGCCAAACCATGTATGTCTGAAGTGCTCAGAAATTTGCTCAGAAAACAGTGCAAAGTCAACATTTATTGGCTTATAGCTTATTGGAGGTGTTTCTTCCACTGGATAGAAAATTACTCTATGATTCGCAAAACTTATGTCAGGATAAATACGAGCCACTTGATCACCATGGTCCGACAAAAGTTGGAATCCTGCAATCCTAGATTCTGAAAGGCTGGAACAAATTCAGAAGAAATGTTGAAATTCCGCTAGGATTCAAGAAGGCTAAGCCTTTTGTGGAGACCCTACCGTACCTCGCAACCAGCTGTTCACATTTATCACATGAACAGAGAGGATGACACAGTAATTCATTTGTTGCAGTTGGATCTTGAGCCAATGTATCATTTAATATCCCAAGAACTGTCTCAGATTTACCAAGGCGTATTTGCTGAAATAAAATAGTAGGGACACTATATATATATATATATATATATATATATATATATATATATATATATATATATATATATATATATATATATATATATATATATATATATATATATATATATATATATATATATACAAACAAATGATAACCATGACTATTTACATCCAATCAACATACATAAAATTAAGAAAAAATTTTAACAGCACAAATAAATAATGCAAATGTATTGGGACAATATTTCCCAGCATCCTATACTTTTTGTACATCATAAAATATTTTATCCTTAACTATTTACATGTATGAGAATAAAGTTCAGTCAAAAGGGAGGAAAACCTTTGAAAACCTATCAAAGCAATAGCTGGATTAGCATTTTCCTTGTTTTGGAGCAAATGGGAAAAGAGGAATTCCGCAGATTGGAGGAAATTTCTTATGCCTGTATTTATCAATATAAATCATTTATTTGAAAATTAAAAATACGGTATACGAAACCAATTCTTATTCTTCAATGAGTATCTACTAAGTTTGGAACAATATTGTTAATCTATAATATTTAGCATAAAGGTAGATCAAGCCTAAATAGCCCATATCATTAAATACATTTGAAATTTTGAATTAGAAAAGTTATCATGACAAATGATAGGTCAACAGGTTGGTAATTCATGACAAATGAGAAGAGATGTCAGAAGAGATGAAAACCATTAAAAACTGTTCAAACAAACAAAACTATAGAAGCAATAGCTAAAAAAATGTTTGTTTGCTTTTGGTCTAGAAAAAAGGAGGGAGCAACCTGATTAGAGCAACTACCGACTTACCTCAAACAAATATTCAATTTTAGAAGGCATCTGAGGTTTATCAGTGGAATCAGATCTTTGAAATAAAGCATCAACGATTTCAGCTCTCTGTAAATAACAGAAAAAATAATGTCAGCGGCGAGGTAGTAGAACAATCATACGCATAATTACATTTTGACCTAACTAAATTACACAGTACAGTCAAACCTGTTACAACGGTTACCTCTATAAAGCGGCCACCTGTCTATAGTGGTCACTCTTCCAATGTCTAAAATAGTATTATCTATAGAATCAAACCTGTATATAAAGGCCACCTGTCTATAATGATCAATTTATCTATCTCTCGTAGCTGGCCGTTATATACAGGTTTCACTGTAGTTACATTTCAACAATTCAATTTGAGTTCAAGTCTCAACTGTTGATATTCCCACTGCAGAAAACAGTTCATGAGTTCATAATACTACAAACATTGAATATCTGAAAGCCTACTGAAAACGTGGAGAAAACTTAGTGGATAGGCTATTGAATTGGAGACTTTTCAGTAGCTTTCAAATCTCAAGGAGCTTTTCAGTAGTTTTTCAGTAGAATGAGAAAAATATAGATTAAAGTGTCTGGTGAATTTCAGTATGGTTTCAGCTTTATAATAATGTAAACAAGCAGTTAATGCTTATTCTATCATTGAAGTTAAAGGGTCAAACAAAACCGGCAGCCTTGGTATGGAACTTTTTGAAATCTGATCTCGTAGCTTTTATTTACGTCTTGTCATTTCAGTGAGTTGATGATATTTGAGCCGTGAATTCTGAAACGCAACTTCATTCTAATATTGTAAAATTTGTGGAAATACACAAGCAAAGCAATACAAGTTGAATATAAAGATGATGACAATCAGGATTTCAAATAGACAAATATATGACCTTAAAATCATCATTCCATGCAAACAAGTCCGAAATTTTATCAAAATATTTCTTACCAAAAACATCACGGTTCGAAATGGAGACAAACGAACGACTGGGCAACGGTCAGTAATTAAATTCAGTTGGAATCAATTTTGTAGCAAACCATAATATCCAAACACCCAGAAATCAGATATGATGTTTATTTTGTTTCGATCGAGGTTCAGTAATGTCAGTGTAATTGAAATACAGAAATATAAGCTGTTGATTTGATATTGTCACAATGAACCTAGACTCGAAATGTTTCTTCTTTGCAAGAAATATCACTTTCATAGATTTGTAAACAAAAAAACAGTTTCAAATGTGAACAATTATCTACATTTTGCGTTCTTTCCACAAAATGCTTTATTCCATATTACATCTTTGGTAAACGGTTTTAGCAAATCACAAAACACTTCTTTGTAGTTTTACTGCCATCGAAACACTTCTCGTTATATATTCCAGTTCTCAGATTTCATCGCTATCAAAACTCAAAACCGAGTTGGTGATGTCACAACCATAGACGTATATGTCTATATGTATATGTGTTTATGTCATAGACTTACATAGACTGTTGATTCCATTGCCAAACTACATGGAAAACACATAGCGACCATGGGCATCCATAATGGCTGACGCAAAGTACCAAAACAGAGGCTTGAAAACTGCAAAATTTCAAGCCACTTTTTGAGCAATTTTTGTTTCTAAATGAAACAGGATTTTTATTTGTAAAAGAGTTATTTATGACAACCAATTTCAAGTTGCATCATACATGAGTTAAAATATCTATTTTTTAATCGTATTTGAAGGTAAATAGTTTGTTTTTTTTAATTTTTATATTTCCTTGTCTCTCGGTGTGATTTTAAATTATTCATAAATGTTTGAAAATAATTGTGATCCTATGAAAAAATCTCACTTTGCTGGCAGGAAAATCATATTTAAACTATCTTTTTATGACAGAGAGAACATATTGTTTAGAGATTAGATTACAAAAGAGTTTATAGGAGAGATCAAATAATTTTGAAAATGTCAATGAGGAGAGCGCTAAAATAAGTCCTTTGCATCAGCCATCTTTGTTCCCCATATTGCACATTTTCGCCAACAGTCTAGGTAAGTCTATGGTTTATGTCTATGGTCACAACTGGTGTTTGAAAATGAGGTTTTGAAAAAAATGTATTTTTTTTCAAAACAACTTTCACAGGTCAATAATGCCAAAATTTGAACCAATGAAATTTGAACCATTTATGAACCACATTTATGGAGGAGCAATGTTTAACGCATGGGTTTCATGAATAAATAATTCATCAAAACAAAATAACACCAACATTACCTGGATGTGACTTAGACCAGACATGGCATTTAGACGTCCACTTTGAATATATTCAATAGCAGCTTCCACAGAAGATAGATAAAATCTGAATTAAAAATGATAATATATAACAGATTGTTATTGTACACTTCAGACGCTATATTATAATGAAATCATTGTGAAAGGCAGGGTCCGACAAAAGTGAGGATCTTGGAATCCTAGACCCCGGAAGGCTGGAGTAAATTCAGAAGAAATTGATAAATTTCTGATTTTCAGGCCAAACCTCAACAAAAAATTCAGAAGAAAATGCACACTATTGTTTAAGATTCCAGTAGGTTAAACCTTTTGTCGGACACTGGTGAAAGGTAGAAGTCTATATTCATACATCTATGAAGTAATTACTTGAGTAGTTAGTTCACCCTCTTTACAAAGGTCACCTGCACATAGTGGTCACTATTTTCAATTCTGAAATCTGAATTATATATGTTTGCTGTTATGTATGTGCATATTAAAGTATACAAAGAGATAAGACAGCTGCAACGATGATGAATCTTATATGCAATAATGAAATTCGATCAAATGGTATATAAAATTGTGTAGAAACAATTACTTAATTTGCTTGTTTTGTAAATTTAGTAAAGCAATTTAAACAGTGCAGTAATTGACAAATTAATTGAAGGAGTTTCCTTGCGAAAAGGAGAAAAACTCACGAGTTAAAGTGGGAATAAACCCCCAGACTATCTTTACATATGTAGTAGAACCCGACGTGAAAAAAAACAATGGCGTAATTTTTTTTTCGATCTGGAAATTATTTCTTGGTGAAAAATGCCTTTTATAGTGGTGTTTTGACCCAAATGTTGCTGAGAAAAAAAGGGATTGGATCTAGCTTTATGACGACAAAGTCACAAGTCGTGCGGTTTGTCTAACAGACTTAAGAGTGGGCTGATCACGCAACGTTATCTTTGAGGTGATCTAACTCCGAGAAGTCACAGAAAAAAAATTTCTGACAAGGTTGAGCCATGAACAAAGATATAATCTCGCGAATTACGTAAAAAAGATGCAATTTGTGATTTCAGGAGCAGAATAACATCTATTGATTCGCTCAGTCAAAATAATTTCTAGTAGCGTCATTAAGCGCGATGAATCTGATATAGATTGCGGATTAACACAAATGTCAGACGGTGCAGCTGTTCCTTTGTTACTAGTCTAGTGACACATATTACTTACGTATTCTGTGGTGTGACAGCAATACTTCTCAAATCTTAATTAGTAGACATGTGCCCTTCGAAATAGCTTTATGCTACGCTATATAATTTATAACTATTTTTAACTCTATCTGCAAGCTGTTCTCGAATAAATATTTCTACAAGATATCCTTTTCATGATCTAAATGTGAATTTAAACCGATTTGCACAGGCATGTACAGACGACTTTTCTTCGAGATAGTTGGTACTGCAAAGTATTAATTGTACTTTTTCAGATTTATTTAAGTATTACTAAATTATTAAATAGACATATTTCAATTATCATTTCAAAGTTTAAGTTTGAAATTGATGTTTGTCTAGTAATTCTTTAACCATGTAATCGTAAAGTTTATACGACTGTAGATGGATATATAATACTCAATAGTCTATTAACAAAGTTCATCTGTTGGGACTGTTTTGCATTCCAAGCATTCAATTATTATAAAACCATTGAAAATTCTTCAGTACATTACACTGTAAAATTCTATAAAATATCGGAAAATAGTACAAACCCGATAGAGGGCTCGGACGTTCTTATTCAAATTTACAGCCGTATTAGAACTACAGTACTACAGATTCTATCATTTTTCGGTTTTGCGGTACTGTATATCTGTATTTATTATCCTCTCAATCAACATTATCTGATTAACAAAAGTAGGGTTTTGCAATGTGAAGTCCCGTTCCTGATTATACATACGCCACCAAATTTTTTTACCAGTCTAGTATTCATTCCTTTGGCTAGAAAGTAGAACCTGTTAGCATCATGTCACAATCTGTAGCTTATATGATGCGGTAATACAGTGCAGAAGTTACTTTGCACAAAATACCTTTCTACAGAGACGATAAATCAGATGGACAGATTTCGTTTCTGTGAAAAGAGGACTACAAAACCAATGGTTATGGTGTTCTTATAGCGTTTCCCACCATACATCATGAATTTTACCCTAAAAAGAATACCCCATTTTCAGTTCAGACATATGCTTACAAAAATAAATTCTACTTAGCTGGCTATTGTGGTCACCAGAGAATCTTTTGATATGTGTTAAATATGTGTGAGAATGAAATGTCAAAATATAATCTGTATAACGCGCACTACGAATGAAACATTTTCTGATTTTTATTTTCTTCAAATTCGTGAACTTTAAAATCATTAAATCATCTGGAATTTTGCTGCTCTTGAGTTTATATGTTCCTCCTTACCTCAGTTTTGTGGGAGAGAAAAATAGATTGCTGTTACAGAGCTACACCATCTCAAACGTAACATCGCGTGATTAATCCGATCTAAAGTCTATTAGAAAACCGCACGACTTGTGACTTTGTCGTCATAAAGCTAGATCCAATCCCTTTTTTTTCCTCAGCGACATTTGAGTCAAAACACCGCTTTGAAGGAATTTTTCACCAAGAAATAATTTCCAGATCAAAAAAAAAATTACGCCATTGTTTTTTTCACGTCGGGTTCTACTACATATGTAAAGATAGTCTGGGGGTTTATTCCCATTTTAATGAATGTCCATGTGCATGCAATGCTTATTTTACTCGAATAGATTTTAAATTAAATCAAAATGATTTTGGTTTGTTTCATGACTTTCAATAGCATGAACTATGAATTGCAGACAGATTTTCCTTTGTAGGCTTGATTCATGTGACCAAGAGGTTACCAACATAGCCAATTAACTATTTTAACATATAAGAGAGAGAAACTGTACATTTATTGATCAATTTGGCATTTTTCAACTAACTTCTCCAACAGAGCCGCAGACTTTTGAACCAGGTTATAGCACAAATTTTGTTTCTATTTTCGCTTCATCCTTTTTATAGCGAAACAAATCAATTTTTTCCATAGCTTTTTATGGCGTGTTATGTCATTTTTGACAAATATATATACAGTATCCAGATGAAATACAAAACATATAATTTGAATCTAGCTTTCTGGGTAAAGTATAATGACATTTAACAACACAAAGAACAATAACTTACTGAAACTCGTCATTGCGAGATTTTGAAAAATGGAAATTGTGCATGTAGGCAAGATTAGCAGACCTACAAATATAAAGTAACACTTCAATTACTCGATCGTTACCAAGATATTATAATAGAGCCAAAATTGTCTAACTCAGATTTGTGTTTGAAAGAGTTTTAAACAGGCCATAATATTATCTTACCTTCGTGAAAATCAACCAAATAAAATGTATTTAACATCCTCAAGTATTGAATAATTCAAATTTAAAAACAACATCTTAATCCGACTTCAATAACATCCTCAAAAGTCTATCTTTGCTGACCCAATATCCATCATCTCCAATCCCTTTTGACACGGCAGAATCGATGAGAATTGGCCTCAAAAGCTATTTTAAGATCATCTCATTTTGATGCGAAAAAATTTCCGGGGTTCAGATTATCAAACAAACAAACTTAGTTTCTAGTGAAAAGTTAAACATTTATTAAACATTGTTGATATTCAATATGATTTGAAATGTCGCGTGTGGCAAAAATCAAACGGAACCGGGTTTCATGATTTCATCTGAACCGCGCGAATAGGACATGTAGTGGTTAGGGCATATGAATTCGGCCCACTAGTTCTTGGATTCAATCCTTGCCATAAGCAATATTGGTTGGCAGCAGGAAGGCCATCCGCCCATTAAACTAGCTACAATGAAACCTGTATATAACAGCCAGCTACAAGAGGTATTGACCACTATAGACAGGTGACCTTTATATACAGGTTTGATTCAATAGAAAATACTATTTTAGGCATTGAGAGAGTGACCATTATAGACAGGTGGCTGCTGTATAGAGGTGACCGTTATAACAGGTTTGACTGTACTAGCTTATCCAGTTTGTGGTAAACTGATTAATCTAACAACAAAACCTTGGAAAGCAGATATGTTGTGAGTAAGTTTGTGACCCTCGGAAAACTTTACATTAGTTTATCAAAATTTAAAATGATTGTAAATTTTCCATTTATTCACCATTTTTGATATGGGAAAATCTCAATAAAAATGTAATATTCTTCTGCCTATAACGTGATTCTGTCCAAAACTATTTGGTAAGAAACATTAAAATATAGAAACAATGTTCACTGTACCGTCATAGTGATAGTATGTTATTTATTACATGTCCACACTTACCAGTTTGGAATTTCTGATTTGATAATGATGAATATGAGGGTTGGTAACAAGTCGTCTGCAGTTACAGGAGATGCTGATTCTAATAATTGAAAAAAATTAAATGTTACTACAGATCATTTAGTAGAAGTTAAATACCAGGCCTTTTGGAGTCCGCAGTACGGCCCACACAGTTTTTCTAGTTTGCTGTTGCATTGCTTGGAGGCGTGGCCTTAGATACCACAAGGAATGCAATATCCTCGTACGAAAGCTGGCATTGTGTTCCCAATCTCTTGTCCATGACATAGGGTAGATCTTGTGACATAGTAGGGCGTAATCATTCTTGCATGTTCTAGCCTGCTAGTAAGTAAGACACGAACGAACGAAATCGATATTGTCAATTAATCAATTGAAATTATTCTTTAGTTATGCCTCGACATTCACGTAATAGTCGCTAATGCTTTATGCTTCCCAGCCCACCCTCACCATAAGTCAATAGGTCATGTTTGTCAAGTTTACTTTAAGTAGTTACAGATTAACTTCTATTTCAACAGGGTAGTTGTAATTTTCCACTGATTATCAGTGTGACGGTGCTTGGTTCGTGTGGGGAAACAGCTTACCACGAGCTTAGCTGCCTAACGAACGAATGAGTAACTCCCACCAACCAAGCACCAATCCCAAAACCCCACCAAAGGGTGAGGAGTTTAAAATATTATTTTGTAGATTTGAAAGAGCAGAATTTCTGTTAGTTTACGAGTTTACTGAGTGACTAATGACTATTAGCAGACCTGGTTACCCTTTAAATACACATTGGATACAAAGTCTTGGAATGCTAGATAGCTTTCATACCCCTGTCACAGAAATTAATGGGATCTTACATAGCTTATGAGCCTCGCAAACTAATTATGAATCTCAAGAAGAGCAATTACATTATAGTTTCTTAGATTGCTGGATTTTCATGAAAATGGTGTAATATAAATCACATGGGTTGTATTTCACTGGGTAGCCAGATTTACTGAAAAACACAGACATATTTCAACGTTGTGGTTATATCACACTAAATGCATTTCAACTGTTCCATTCCTTTGAATTAAGTTCATTGTTAATGTGCTCTGTATAACGCAGAAGAGCTCACCAATATATTAAGTACACATAGTCCATATTATCATTACATAAATTAATATTTAAGCTCGCCTTTATAGCGCAGGGTCACACAGTAAGTTGATTAGGAGCGTCTTCAATTGCTATTTAGTTTGGTCTGTTCTTATAATCCCCTTTTAAAAGATGATGAAAACAATACTTGGCAGACAGGGGGTTCGCAGCTGTCTCACAATTTGATTTAGCCAAAACAATCTATACAAAATTCCACAAAATTAGTAGGCTGAATCTATTGATCAGGGGAAATCTGTTAGTCTGTCTACATTCAATCAGAAGATAGAGCATTGCCATTTTATATACCAGTAATTCATCTCTTCACTTACTGTTGTGTGTCAGTGTTCCATTATCAAGGATACACGCAACAGTCAATTTGATAACACAAAGCTTCTCTAATGGTGTTGTGAACTAAAAAATCAAAAAAAATATTTAATCAAAGGGAGTAAAACTTTTAAAGTGCACATGATACGAAAAAACTTTATCACAGATTCGAGTAGCTGAAGCTAAATGATGAACAATGGTGACAATGATTTCTTAGCTTAAACACGTATAAGTGGAGGGATTTAATGTTGAATCTACCCTATTTACAATCATTCACTGTTTTTCAAACTCGGAACGACAGTCAGAATGACAAGAAGGCTTACCATAAGGTGAAGTCAGAATTATATAATAATAGTTCTGATCGTATCGTTTGGAAAAAGTGACTGATCGAAAATAAGGTAGTCAACATTAATTATCTCTGCTTATACACGTTCCAACTAAGAAATCATTGTCACCATTCTTCATCATTTAGCATCAGCTACTCGATTCTGTGATTTTTTTTGTGTCATGTGAAACTTAAAACATTGTAAAAAAACATACCAGTATGATCACTACTATTACACGTGTTATATTTCCAAACTAATGTTTAAGTACCTTATTCAAATTTGATAAAATCTTCTTGGCTTTTGGAATATTTTTCCTGCAAAAGAAGCAATGTAAGATCACAACATCATTTATGTTTTATGTTTCGCTGCACATATGTGATTACAAATTTGGTGGGACAATAAGCATTCACAAAGCAATGTCGCTCAGAAACAATTTTATTACTTCAAATATTTCAGGAGTTGTCAGCATAGCAGTAAAATCTTTTGTAGCTATTTTGAGATTTTTATCTTGAATACTTTTGGTATTAAAATGATGCAGAATTCTTTGGTATGATAATATAAGTCAATCCGGAAAGAAAAAATATTAAAAATGTTACACCGGAACTAGTTCCAGGCTCTTTTAGTTCAAATAAAATGGGTCATCTTAAAAAGGTTGGGTGTAAAATTGCCTTGAATAAATCTTAATTATTTTTGCTGAAAATTGTATCCTAACATATTTGCTTAGATTCTACCATGTGCTTTTTTGATTGGTGAAGAAAGAAAAAGCTGTAGTGTTTTGAAGTTTCAAAAGGCAGTCACGCTCCAGCTGTTTTAGAAAGTTTCGAAACATCTGATTGAATAAATTTGTTGTATCGTTTCAAATTTCAAAATGGCTCCAAAATATTTGACTGCCATGCTGGAGTTGTCATAAAGTTTATCATTCTCTGAACCCTATCTAAATATTTCTTTATGGAGTAACAGCTTTAAAATATTGATTTGTAGCTACGCAAGAAGGTTTTGTTTGATTTAAATTGGAAAGAAATTAGCAAATAGGAATAGCAATCATTCAAACCAAAATATTACAATGTTTTCAAATATTGGCATTGTTATCTATACTCATTATATGCGTCTTGCCTGTGAAGTAAATAGCATGAGCCTGGACATTCGATCAAAACTAATAATGAATTGATATTTACCATAACTCAGGTTTGATTCCCAAATCTTTAACTTGAAGATCTGCCAAATTCCGTGTTGCCTTGTTCAGAGAAGCATCCTAAACAAACAAATTTACAAAATAACATTAGTAATATTATATTAGCGTCTAGTGAGTGATACTGCAGAGGACATTCCTTTGCCAAAGCTGGTAAAAGAAGTTTTCTAATTTGATTTGGATTTGTGTTAAGATCAAATGACTGAATTATTAATCTCCAATCTGATTGCATGCAGATCTCTTATGAATATGGAGTTGAAATTTGTTAAACTGTCAGTAAATTCACCAAGTGCTGTCAGTGATCAGCTTGACGCAATCCGCAAGTACTAACTTTGTCCCATACAAACCCTTGCTATTTCTGATATAGGCTACCTGTACTCTGAATCCTCCGATGACGTTCAAGAGCTTATTTCGATGGATTTTGATTTTTTTTCAAGTGTATATCCCGGATAGTGGGATATGGCTTGTTTGGAAAGAAAAAAAAATTCTATATGTTCTCCTTGATTCCTTTGTGCCATCATCATCCCTCTCAAACTGCAGTCAAAGTGACGTTTTTTGGATATTTTTGTGTCTTATTCTTTTTCCACCACCAGGAATCCGTTTATTTCCACAAGAGGATGAAAATCTGCTTTCAGAATGATCACTTCGACGTTCTAACCTAAATTAACCTAAATGAAAAAGCACAATTATGGGAAGGGAGGGAGGGAATCAATTAAAGACAATAACTACCAATAAACTTATAAAATTATAATAAAAATACTTTTCACGATATCACTCGAAGCATTGAAGCATTGAAACAAGCATGTGCGTATCATAAAACGAGGATAAATGCGAATGCGTTAGATAGCTTTCGATCCCTTCAAAGGATGACTAGAACACAAAAGTGGGTGCGCCGTAACTGCTACTCAACTTCCGCAAAATTAGCTAGGGCCTTGGACCTTCTCAGTATGATAATTATCTAATCTGGATAAACATTGCTAATGCTGAGCTGACCTAAGCTGAGACATTGTTAATGCTTACATCACTACTTCTTGGAATTGACATGCTACCTTTCCCCTGAAGCTATAAACGGGGAAGAATAATAACTCTGCAAATGCAACACATCGGCTGATTTTAAATTCGCCTAAATTAAGAAATGTAAGCTATATTAAAAGAGATAGAAGTCTCTCAAGTCAACAGATAGTTATGGAGCTTTTTCTCTCAAGTGGTTATGCGGTTGGTACTTCATTATGACTTTGCCTAAACAAAGACATTTTTAATCCTGATTGACTATAAAGAGAAAGCACACAGAGACAACCAGCAGTGATAAACCTATCTACACTAAGCCGTAGAAAGAGTTTAGCAGCTTAAAAACAAGTTCAAGTTTTCATGTTTTCTGTCTTTAGAGACTGTAGCTACTTAAAAAAGATTAAATTTGCAGTTTTTCATGTTAGGACTTATATCTCTTTTTTCAATCTCAAATATTGATAAAAAATATATCTTAATATTGAGTTGAACGCTGAAATGATCATTCTTACAGCAGATTGTAATTTGGTTAAGTCGTTCTTTATAAGAGACTAAAACATGAAATATGAAGTGTTTTTCCGGTCAAAACCCTCTTATGAAAATAAATGGGTTCCTTGAGATGGAAAAGAGTGAGACACAAAAGCGTCACTGAATTTGACTGAATTTTTGGAGAAGTAATGATCGCGCAAAGTAAAAACACAAGAGCAACATGTACAAATAGACATTTTTCTCTATCCAAAGAAATAATCTCCCAATATCTGTGATATACACTTTAATAAATTTAGATTGCTTGATATTTTACAATAGAATTTCATAATTTGAATACTGTGAAATTATATTCTTGGCCAATTATACGCTTTTTAGGTAGGAAGAGTGAGTTTGACCTCAAATATCGAAAGCCTTCCAGTTTCAGCTGTGTTCACACATTCCATGTATTTTTAAGAAGGGTAGAGCAATGGCAGTGCTTGGTGAATTAATTAACATCATTTAGTGTTGTAATAAATTAAAATGATAAATGATTTAGTTGGGTATAATCTATGGTTTCACTGTAACATTACAGGTAATCTAACATTTGCAATGCAGGCTGATTTGTATGTAATTAAATAGAGGGATGTAAAATGGACAAATTGCTTCTATTTCAAGGTAAAATATAATGTTGTACGTAAGATAGTTAAATGTGTCTGTGTTTTTACCTGTGAAGCTAAGAATGAGCTAAGTCCTTTGAAAACTCTTTTATATAGCCCATGCATAATATAAGACTGAAAACATTAAGAAAAAAGTATAAACATGGATCCAATAAATGCCTTGTTGATTAAACAAAAATTTATCAAGCGATTCATTAAAATAACTACCTCAACAGCTAATTTGATATTATCCATAAATAGTTTGCTAGCTGCTGCAGGACGCCTCTGTAGAAAAAAAGATCATGGATATGGTAATTAGCAGATATAATGAATGTATTACAAAGCAGTAAGCGAGCATAAAGTTATTATTAAGTTCATTAGACTTAGTCAAAGAATCAAAGCTGGGTAATGTTTTAATTGCCAGTGAAGAAAAACTATTACAGTAAAACCAAATAATAAATTCTGATTTGGTAAAAAAAACTAATGAACAATCAGTCCTGCGCAAAAAGTTCTATGTGAAATTATCAGGTCCTGAATAAATGATGATGATGTTATGTCCATAGCTCTATCTGACAAGCTCTAAGATGTTGCATAATGATAGACAACATCAAAGCGGTGGCAAGCCATAGCAGTATGCAAGGGCTTGTAGAGATTGTGACAAAGTTGATGTAGATGGTTACAAACATACCATATGAGTATGATGCAAAATCAATTGCAATGCTCTTGTAAAGACAGCATCTGCTGCATCCTAAAAAGAAGTAAGGAAATATAAATTTATTTCTCACATTACAATTTTCAAAAAGAAACATGCTAATACCATTGTGATCTGTTACCATACAATTGTGATCTGTTACCTTATTAAACATTCAGTTTGCTCTCAAAAACGGAGTTAAAACAAGCAATAACAACCAGTGACACTATTTACTTTTTTTCCCAGTAGGGTCATACTGTACCAGGTTCAAACATTTATTATACAGTATTATGAAATTTTTGAATTATTACCCAAACTGTAATTGGTTAATAAGCGTATTTGATAAAGCTACATATATATTAATTTTGAGCTATATAGTTACGGTAAAGTCGTCATTCGAATAATTCGAATTTTGAACATCAAATAGCATACCTGGGTACTTGAAAAAATGTTCAAGGATTTATAAACATGGATGATTCAATTAAATTAATTTTTACATAATTGACGTATTTAATGCCCTAAATGCGATATGGAAGTTAGTAATACAGGATGGATAGCATTCTATCAACACTTAAGGTTCTTTTAGACACTGCAGTTAACGAGTTTTTAATGCTTTACTTATGACTCACTGGGCACGTTAATAGAACGCTATGCAGCCCTCTCACCTGTTCCATATTGTATATTTGTATATTAGTATATTAGTATATTACCACAGCATGCCGCAACGATTCACTTTCCAATCTTTCAAATGTTGGAGCAAACATCCGTAAGATTTCATCAATTTTCACACGAGTTCTTCTTGCACCTAAGATTAAATTACAAGTACAGCTTTACTCACAAAATAGTTTTCAAAAGAAATAAAAAATTCCTAGTGGAAAAAAGAATTTGGATCACTTAAACATGACTTCCCTTGTTTAAATTTTAACAACTTCAGAAGAAAATCAGTTGTAGCTATGGACTATAATAATAAAGATAGATTTATCTATCGTCAGATGTGATAGTGCTCAATACCGATTAAACATTGGCAGAGCTGTAATACATAAGGATGGTGACTGAGTCAAAGAAAACACATTCTTAATTTCTGTAGATTGAGTATCAACTGTCTGATGATCGCACACTGCGTGAAACTATAGTAACAGAAATTAAGAATGTGTTTTCTTTGACTCAGTCACCATCCTTATGTAGCTATGGACTATAGATATATCCGTCTGTGATTTGTATGTCTACAAAAACAATAACTTTTACTTTTACATTGCTAGAATATATTATATTACTGATATATGGCTGTACATTACTCTTCATCATCTAACATAGAAATCCTTTCAAATAGTCAATAAATACTTGCAGATCAAGGATGCTGCTACTTCTATAAAAGCGTTGAAAATTCATGTACATATGCTAGCCTATTCTAGTACTTGAAAAAATTCTCCCTGCATGCTCAGCTACTAATCATTTTTATTTACAGAATACAGATCCTGGTAAGAAGACTACCTGTAAACCAAAACAATATCAATTGAATAAATTGTAATAAATTAAGATTTGTCAACACTAAATGAAAAATAATTGAGAGGTTATTAATGGAAAGATTAAAGTTCCACTTAAATAAAACCTAGCTATAATATTGTTTAAATAGCTTATATGATAATTAACCTAGTTATAATAGTCATCAGTTTGTGCTACTTATTATTATCTGTGTAAATTTTTTACAATACGGAGATATATCAAATGTCTGTTAATTTACTGTTAAATTGCGTAATTGTTTTGGATGTTACTACTTTACCTGGTAAAGGCTTCCATATGGTAATGGTAATGGGAGATGATCTGTAGTGACCCCACTTACATGCAGCCTTGCCTAATGTAGAGGTGTTCTAGGTGTTTATAATTATAACTTGTCTTCATTATTGTTTATATATGCTTGAGGAAGCGGGACTCAACTAGGATCAAATGACGGATCATATCACTATACCAGTAGATTTAACAATATAAAGCAGACACTAGGAGTCAACAGGAGTTGTATAAAGAACTGATGTTAGAAACCTCAAACAACTTGCCTTCTATCTTGGACTAACCTTAATCTAGATGTTATATTACCTAAATCCTCGTTTGAAAATTATGAAGTCAAAATCAAAAGTATTTTGAATCGTTTCATATATTCATATATGTGGAGCCTACCTACAACAACACTGCATGTGTATTGAACTGTTATGCCTCAAAGGACAAACCATACAACATAATGTAGATCTCTTCTATACTCACATTATAATTATCGAAGTGGATAATGTTCCGGCTGCCGGAATCCTGATTACTAACGATAATGTTCCGCGCGTCTTTTGTGCATGCGTTATTTGTTGTCTGCTTTTCTCTCACATTAGTTCAACATGCAATGGCGACGGACGGTCCTGTTCCTTGAACACGTTAATAACAATTCTGTTTATCAATTTGCTCGTAGAATATATAAAAGAATTTAAAATGAAAGCGCTAGATGGTGAAAGCATTATATATGAGAGCCTCATGACGCTAAATACCACACCAAACGTGCTCCTAAACTTATAAAAAAAGCAAAGTAAAAATGTTTTTAAATGTTATTAGCCTACATAAATATTCTCTGAAACCTTCAGAACGCCAAATAAATGTACGACACTCAAATATTGAAAACGCTGGGCCATGTCGCTGAAAAACTTCGATAAATCAAACACAGAATAAAATTATGAATACACAGATATGTTGAATATCGTTTCTGTCTTATATTTATTCCAAAACAGTCGATCCAATCTACGATGCTATGAATTCTTTTACAAACTATCTAAGATTTAATTTGGATCGATCGACACGTCCATGTTTACTATCTATATACGCATGCGCAAAGGACGCACGGAACATTATCTTTTGAGAACAACTTTACGGCAGCCGGAACAATATCCACCGCGTATAATTATATGCTCTATTTACTCCAAAATAATGACTATTGAAAATACTTTATGCTACAAAAGTATAGCTAATTATGTATAACAGTAGTTATTTTTGATAGATAGATGGCTGTGCTGATTGCATAGTTGGGAAGAACAGAGTTATTCTGGAATAAGAATCATTAAATTTCACACTAAAATCCTCTACAAATCATATAGCATAAAGCAATATAGTAAGAGCATAATTTCGCAAACTAACCTGAGCCAGTCCAAAGAAAATCAACACAATTTTGCAGTGTTTCCAAAGTTTGGATTGCTGGTTCTGTTGATGCAGTAAACACTGGAAATGAAAAATATCAATATATCATCAACAAAGAAACCATTATCACATGTCAATTATTAACCCTTAAAAAAAGCCGACACATGGTATTCCAAATTCTGCTTATCAGAATTTTGAGAAAATTGAAAAGGGAAACAGAAGCTTGTAAATATCAATCTAATGTGTTGTAAGTTGTCTTACGGATTGAACATAGGGCTCAATGCTTTACAGCAGAGCTTTTAAATAATCAATCTATAAATTTTACATAGAATACATTTGGCCAAATTCTTTGAGGCTGGTTTCTACATCATATCCTTCAAAATTGATTCAGCTGAAGCTCGTGACCAGGTTAGTTCTTCATAGCGTAAAAATGTATGTGTTAGAGTGTTCATACTCAATACCCATGACACTTATAAATGGATAATTGATGATTTGAGCTTTTCCAAGCTCTTCTCATCAAACGTCTACACAACAAACTTAAATCCTAAATCTAATAAGTGGAAATCATTACCAAGATGTCAACAAAATTAAATTGCAAGAGCAGTCATTTTCAGCCATATATTTGGGGAAATTGATTATCTGCATCCTTCATGCAAGACATTGAGAATTGAAATTTAGCTATCCTATATTTTTGTGAATTAACTACTATCTTGCATTACTAACATGTTTCCATCACATTCAGATCAATGAAAATTTTACGTAAGAGGCTGTAGGCCTACCTGTTAAAATAGCCATGGCTAGTCAAGCAATTACCAAAACAATAGGGGATTCTGCTGAAAAAACATTTTTCAAGGTTATAATTGATTCTGATGCATATCAACTGAAAAAATTGATCGGTAAAAGTTGGAAGCCGATCCGATGTATCATTTAAAGTGTGATTAATGTTATGCGAATTGTGTCGGTTTTGCATGCTGACAACTCCATCAATGCATTGGTGATCATGGTGGGTCGGCCGTTGACTAACACTTGGAAACCCATAAAAAATTTACAGGGAATCTGCCCACATGTTTTCAGTTGTTCGGAAATGTAACTCAAAATTTGACTGTTTGGTGCATGAAATGTTGGCAATCAGGAAGCTAAAGCCGACCCTTAACATTCAAAGCGATTCAATTAAGTCGTGACTTTTAGTTTAATTGTTTCCTTTGTCACAGCGTTCTATTGTCTTTATATCTGTAGATTTTTGTAATTATCTCTTTGTAAACAATATCCATAGAATGTTAAATTTATATCTTAGCACAATTTTATCTATATATATCTTGTAATTTCATATAATATTTCTTTTATCCTTGAAAATGACAACAGCAATGTTGAAACGTCGGAGAAATTTAATCGTGATTTTTGTCACTATCTTTCATACGAAAATGTTTTTCGAAGAAACTTTTAAATAATTAAGAAAATAAATAAATAAATAAGTTAGTAAGATTATTATCATCATCAGATTATTACGATTATAAGCAATGAGTTTTATTTGTAACGTGTTTTGATGGAGAATAAGTCAATTTGGGAAAGTATATTTTTTATTGCCTTCCTGTTGCTTGAAAATAGTAAAGGATGATCCTTTGAGATTGTGTTGTAAAGGGGGGCACCTAGCACACACAGAGAGTTCATACCGTAACAGGTACTATTCTTTGGTATTTTGAAATTTCCTCTTGTTGCTTGCCTAGTATTTCCTTCGACGAGTGTGAATAGTTTCTTGATGTAACTAGGGGCTTTCTCTGACTTCACATCGTGGAGGCCATGTAGAAAGACATTTGAATAAACAAAATGAGCCAGTATGAACGTCTTGATGATACAAACTTTTGTGTGATGAGGAAAGAAATTTCTAGTCCTTGCCATGCAACATGCCTTGGCCATTGCCATTTCGCATATGTAGTTCACATGGTCTTTATAAGTGAGTTTGTCAAGTGTAACTCCAAGTATCACCAACGATTCTTTTGGCTCTACCAATGCACCTCCCACTTCTATGACTGTGTGGTCATATATGGTTTTACTGCTAAGCATGATCCATTGTCTTTTCGAGGTATTCATCAAGAGTAGATTGTCCTTGAACCAATTTGAGATAGTTGAATGGTTGTGTTGTATTTCATTTTGGAATTGTGTTTGATCTTAGTGGCTGTGATATACAGTTGTGTCATCAGCATATTGGTGAATTTGGCAATGTTGGTGAATATATTGAATAGTAATGGGCCTAACACACTCACTTGCGGTCCACCTCCTTCAACGTTTCTCCATGTGGATAATTCGTCTGATATCTTTACCCTCTGGCGTCTCTCGTTTAGATAACTTGATACCAATGACTTAGCGTTGTTTGTGAATCCGTAAGCATCCAGATTGGCTAAAAGAAGACGATGATGAACGGTGTCAAAAGCTTTGCTAAGGTCATAGCTACAGCTGATACATGCTTCTTGACATCCAGAGCTTTTCTCCAGTCTTCTGTAACCTCACTGGGGCGGTGGTACACGAATGGCCTTTTAAGTACCCAGATAGAGTCTCGGACCACAAATTGTTGTCTGTCATGTATGCTGACATCTGAATGTTTAACACTCGCTCATACACTTTGGAAACTGCTGCTAGGAGTGTGATAGGTTGATAATTACTTTTCTTCTGTGGGTTATCTCTTTTGAATATTGGTTTCACAATGCCATCGTTCCAATGAGCAGGGAATATATTGTGATCGATACTGTTGTTTATCAGTGAAGAAAGTGGAAAAGCCAATGCCTGGTTTAAAAATCCAATTTGGCAGCCCATTTGCACATGGAGACTTTTTGCTATCCAGCTTTTTCATGATTGCAGAGATGTCAGATGGTGTAGTGTGATTTCCATCCATAACCCTGTTAATCTCTACAACAGACGCATGCTGGTGTAGTTGAATTTCATCTAGGTTGATTTCAAACGTTGGTGACAATAATTCATTGAGGATATTTGCAACTTTTTGAGGGGTTGATTCCAGTAGGCCTTCTTCCTCCAATGTAATGTCATTTGATGCTCTCTTTTTATTATTTGACAACCAGTGTCTCAGCTTTCTCCAAAAGTCATTTGGTACGCTGTTGTCGATGATATCTTTTACTGCTGATCGAATCTCAAATCTTCTAATGTAGGATGCTTCTTTTTTTAGCTGTGATGTAGTTTTGACGACTTTTCTTGCTTTTCTCTCTGATGTATCTATTATAGAGACGGCTTCGATTAACAATTGCTTTAATAAGCCTAGGAGTAAGCCATACTGGTTGATCTGGTTTTACAATCCTCGTTCTTGTGGGACACAGGCGATCCAAAATAGATGATATTCGACTCAAACTCTTGGACATCAACTTTTACCAATCAATATTTTCAGTTGATATACATAAGAATCAATTGCTACTTTAATAAATATTTTTCAGTAGAATCCCTAATTGAAAATCTATTACAAAAATATCAAATTTCATCTCTCACCTCCACCGTCTAACGGCTGATCGACACATAAAACTTGATAGCTCTCTTTATTTGGATTGAAAAAGGTTTCTTGAAATAGGATTTTCACCTAAACAATCAAAATAAATAAAGAGAATGTTTATATTTATTATCATTTAGAGAAGATTCAAACAATTTCTAAGCAGCAATTCGATTGATAATAGAAAAATGGAAATAATATGTTAAATTCATCAGAAAGAATTTGGTAAAAATACTCAAAATATTTAGAGACAAAATGTAAACTGAATGAGTAGTCTCAAATTTATGTGATATCTGGCCTGCCACAGACCAAAGCATTTAGAAATGTTAAGGTCTCTGCATTACGGCCTTGTGTCTAGCTATGTGACATAGTATGTTCCAGAGATTTCTGTGATGGAATCATGTGCCTTGATCTCAATTTCAATTACTTTCGGCGATGGTTGTTAGCATATCAAGCTTCCATAGACACCTCTAAAAATGTATCTGCTCCTTGTTGTATCAACATTGTAGAAAATACTGGAAATAATTTCTTTAATTTTACCTTTTTCATACAAGTTTCACCTAAATTGTAGGCCTAATCCCCACAAGATTTTGGATAAAGTAAACAAACGAAGCATATACACACTTTTGCAAACTTGCCATCGCCATCGTCCATTTTGAAAATGAAGATGTCTTAGTCTTGTGTCGCATGAGTAATTTATGCATGTTCAAGCAAATTGAACACGCCCCAAAAAACTAGACAAAACGCCGTAATGCAAAAACCCTAACGTAATCAAATGTTTTGGTTTGTGATGAAGGCTAGTTAATTGCAAATTTTTGTTAATTTTAATACACATCAATCATGTTTTCATTGAGTGCACAGCTTGATACGACAACGGCAACGATGAGCATATGTAGGATTGATTGTTATAATATGACTCTGATTCATTGTGATTTAATATCTTTATTTGTATAAACAATAAGAGTTATAATAATAGCATAGTTGTATCTCTATGATAGCTAGCGAGGGAATGAATACATGAGGTAAAGGCGTGACATATTATTTACTCAAAATAGAGGCTATCTTCAATATGAGGTCACAACTTTACGCTATTTATAATAAACTGAGTAATGTAATTTAACCAGTACATATGTCACCCTCCAAAAAGACGGAGTCGTGTATAATATATAATGATGCGTACCATGAGAGATACAAGCGTACAACAAAATTAATAATATATGTAATGATTAGCTACCCTGACAAAAGGGTGTAAAATTGTAAAATATAGTTTTAGTAATTGCGGCATTGGTTCTTTTTGTTAGCAGTGTCGCGATAATTTAAACCAATAAGCTAAAATGTGATAAGAAAACTAATTATGATTATTAAAGTCAACTAGATATGTATATATATTAGTAGTAATAAAAATCCGGTGAATTATTGAAACGTATTTTCCTTCCTCTGCTTGATGTCCTCGTAGGCAGGTTTGACGGTGATACTAATGGTGTATTTTTTACATTGGTGGTTGCGTCATAACTATTCGTCGGCGTTGATTGCAGTGAGTTCTGAATTATCTCTTCGTATACAGGTTTCAACCGGTTCACAGATACAGTGTCAATTTTGGATCCTTTACGTATTGTAAAATATTTTGCTGTACGGTCAATGACCTCGTATGGACCAGTATACGGTGCCTCGAGAGGGCGCTTCGGTCTATCAGTTCGGATCCAAACTTTAAGACATAAACTTAATTCTGGTGGAACGTAGGAGTGGATATCTCGATGAGCTGGTGGACGGAATTTAACATCCTTAAAATGATTTTGAAGTGTTTGTAATAAATGATGTGATGAAATAATACGTTTATCTTCCAAAAAAATCCGTGGTACTAATGGTTTCATTCCAGTTAATAGTTCGAAAGGCGAAATGCCATCATTATCAGGCCAGATTCTTAAAGCTAATAATGCAGACGGAAGACCATCATACCAATCAGCGTCTAATGTTCGTAATATTGTTTTCATTGTACGATGCATTCGCTCGACTAGTCCATTTGTTTGGGGATGATATGCAGTTGTGCGAATTTTCAAGAATCCAATGATATTTCCTAGCTCATGCATTAGCTCACATTCAAAATTACTGCCTCTATCAGTAACTACATATTGAGGGGCTGAGTATCTAGTAACCCATTCCCTAATGAATGCTTCTGCCACAGAAGGTGCTCCTAAATCGGGAAGAGGAACTATTTCAATCCACCTTGTGAAGCGATCAATCATTGTCAGAAGATACCGGCAGGGAGATGTAATATGAGTGATAGAGCATGTAGAAGGTGGTACATGAACAATGTCCAAATGAATGGTTTGAAGACGATCACATGGTATGTCGTATGGTAAAACTGGCGTGACTGTGTGGCGAGTGACTTTTTCGCACTGACAGAGTTGACAAGTTTGCACCCACTGAGCGATGTCCTTTTTCATTTTGGGCCAGTAGTAACGGTCAGAAATTAGTTTTATGGAGGCAGCACGACCATAATGACCTATGTTGTGCATATTATCAAAAACGCGTCGACGAATTGGAGGAGGAACAAAAGGGCGTGGCAAGTGATGAGATTTTTCACACCATAGGTTACCTTCAACAAATGTGACTAAAAATAAACCAGTTTTATCAAATTCGATGTCGTGCGTAGCCTGTGCTGAAACTAAATCCAATAAGGTAACACAACCTAGTGATGAAATGGCGTTACTCGCTACATGTACTTCGTCGTTAACGATGTCACGAGACAATACGTCAGCAACTACATTGTCAGTACCAGGTACATAAATGACGTCATGTACAAACTCAGAAAGAAAGCTGAATTGCCTTGCTTGGCGTGGAGAATGGGAAGTTTGACTACGCCTTTTCCATGCAGCTGAAATTGGTTTATGATCAGTGAAAATTGTTACTGTCATTCCTTCAAGATGATGCTGAAATCGCTTCACAGCTGAGAAAATCGCGAGCAATTCTCGGTCAAATGTAGAATAGTTTCTTTCGGCTGCGGAAAGATGGCGCGAGAAAAATCCTAACGGTGTAGCATTACATTTGTGTTCATTGAGCACAGCACCAATCGCGTGACCGGATGCATCGGTAGTCAATGAATATGTTGTACACGATGGATCAGGATGACATAGCGTGACTGCTTGATTTATGGCAGTTTTTAAAACTTCAAAAGCGTCCTGCTGCAAAGGAGTCCAAACATAGGGTAAAGTTTCCCGTGAGCGCCGCTGATTTTTAGGCGGCGGTTGAGTGGCTGTGGCCAACTCCTGGAGAGGCAAAACAATAGTAGCATAATTTGGTACAAAACGACGATAGAAAGAAAACATGCCGAGCGCCCGGCGCAAAGCTGTGTAATCAGGAGGCGTAGGCAGATTTAGTAGATCGGATTTCGATTTTGATTTAGGGGAAATACCCAGCTTGGAAACATTGAAACCTAAAAAATCAAGATCAGTAACAGAAAATAAACACTTGGACAAATTTAATCGTAATCCGAATTCAGAGAAACGATCAAAAATTGATTTTAAACGAGCATCGTGCTCATCTTGAGTGGAGCCATAAACCAAAACGTCATCAATATATGCAAAACAGGGGATGCCCCTTAAAACCTCATTGATAAATCGTGAAAAGGTGGCAGCACTATTCTTAAGACCCATAGGCATGCACCTAAAACTAAATGAACCGAAAGGGGTTGTAACCGTAGTCTTATCAATTGTCATCAGGATGTATTGGTATTTGATAATACGCTTTGGTAAGGTCGAGGCGTGAAAAAACGGTAGCCCCAAACAATTCTGTATTGAACGATTGAATATTAGGCATGGGGTATCTATCAGGTTTGGTGATGCGATTTAATCGCTGATAGTCCCCCACTGGTCGGAAAGTGCCTGAATCAGCCTTAGGAACCAAATGAAGAGGGCTAGCCCATTCACAAGAGGAAGGACAAATAATACCAGCTTTAAGAAATTTTTCAAATTCAGCGCGTGCAATGGCCAGTTTTCGGGGGTGCATACGCCGTGGTTGGCAAAAAACAGGAGACCCTTCAGTTTCGATGCGGTGTTTGACGTTGTGTTTTGGTGTCTTGGAGATAATCAAAGGAGAAAATAAAATACGGTAATCATTGAGAAGTGAAGTCAAATGTTTGGATAAATTTGTTGGAAAATCAAAATGTGTTGACTCAATGGACACATGGCAAGAGCGCAATGAAGTCGAAAGGGACGTGTATGTGTCTGTCAGTGTGCCTTGAGAACAATCAATGGTAATGTTATGGGCAGTTAAAAAATCCATACCGAGAATAGGTTGTGTGACGTCAGCAATAACAAAGGCATGGTCAAATTTACGATGTAATTTTGGAATGCTAACGTCGGTGGTAAGTTCATCTGATACAGGAATAGAACGGCCAGAAGCCGAAACAAGCGATAAACATGATTGAGAAATCGGTAACTTGTAATTTTGAATAATTTTTGATGGTAAAATTGAGACGGCAGAGCCGGTGTCAATAAGAAAAGCAAGCGAAGGTAAAAATTGTATATCGCCTGTTACATACAGAAAGGACCCACGCTGAGAAATAGGCGACTCGACGTGGGTTAGACGTTTCCCGGAACAGGAGAGGAAGAACGTGAACCTCTAGGGGAATTACCCGGTGAACGATTTGGGCGCGAATTAGTTGCTGATGAAACTGCTGCAGGTTTAGTGCCTGGCCACCTACACCAGGGCGTGCACTGTTTAGCTCTGTCAGCATAGTAGATATGTGAGCGGCATATTTGTGGTGGTTGATCGGCATAGTAACCTCTGACGACTGAACGATCACCGTCACGAGATGGATTAGACGTCTGCTGGTACTGTGGTTTTACTGACGTTGCTAACACTTGATTTGGTATGGACTCTTGTGTAACTGCATGCACGGTTACATTTCGAATACCACCCCAAATCGTGTCAGCAACCTCTAAAAATTCAGAACTAGGCAAATGTAAACTAGTAAATAATAATTCCTTGACCCTGGGTGGAAGAGCATTCATTAGGCGATGATGTACAAGACTATCTGATGGGGTAATGCCTGAATCTACAAGAGACTTACGAATTTTGAGAGCACATACAGATGGCTTGAATCCACCTAGCGAAATCTCACCAAACGCCCCGTCAAGACGCTGTTGCGCAGTCTTTCCAAACATTTGTACTAGTCGAGTTTTCAGCATCGTATACGGATCATTACTTGTAAAAAGATCCATAGTGACCACCAATGTTCCGATATCGGCTGGTAGATCGGCCACCACGTATTGAAATTTTGACATTTCACTCTTAATTCTCCTCAGATTAAAGAGGCATTCTATCTGTTGAAACCAAAAAAGGATTTGCACTCGATGAAATGGTGGTAGCTTCAATGGTGCTCCACTAATTGTGGCGATTGTTGTTGATTCCCTCGCGCCAACGGTATCGACAATGTTTTGATTAGATCTAGCGATAATCGGTGAATACGGTAAAGGCTGCATTGTATTAAAATTGTCATCAATTACGTCGTTGTCACCATTTGTAGGATTGATTGTTATAATATGACTCTGATTCATTGTGATTTAATATCTTTATTTGTATAAACAATAAGAGTTATAATAATAGTATAGTTGTATCTCTATGATAGCTAGCGAGGGAATGAATACATGAGGTAAAGGCGTGACATATTATTTACTCAAAATAGAGGCTATCTTCAATATGAGGTCACGACTTTACGCTATTTATAATAAACTGAGTAATGTAATTTAACCAGTACACATATTCTGATCAAGTATAACACATATACAGTTAATATGGTAGAATAACGATGGTTGCTTATTTATAACATCACAACAACACCCTGTAATCTAACATATCAACTGTGTATCATTGTATATGTTATGCTGTGATCAGTGTGTGTTTTTGTTGTTGTAAAATAATATCAAACTTCTTTGCATGAGAACCAAACTGTGTATCTGATGAGAACATAATTTATGAAGATTGGCGAAGTTGATAAGATAGAATACAGAGGGGTT
Source organism: Haliclystus octoradiatus (assembly GCA_916610825.1). NCBI lineage: Eukaryota > Metazoa > Cnidaria > Staurozoa > Stauromedusae > Haliclystidae > Haliclystus > Haliclystus octoradiatus. The sequence continues at coordinate 16,866,511 of OU744451.1, forward strand.
AGATTTATGACATCACAGTAATATCTTCTGTCCTTCTATTACAAATTATATGAAAATTGGTATTTGACTTACATAATTTTGAATATAATTAACTTCTAAAACTTACAGATTTGAGTTCTGGAAATCCTTTCTTTGTTACGATAAATGTACCATTGATTTCAATGATCTGTAAATCAAAAAAAAATCATTCAGAATCACCAAAATGCAGACAAGAGAATTCAAATTTCAAAAATAGTCAGAAATCAAGGACAATTAGATTAGTTGTAATGGATTCCAACGAGAAAAAGGCAATAACTAGAGTTCACAACAAGCATGGTAACAGTCTGGAGTCTGCTAAAAGTCTGTAAATTCTTATGTCTAAAATGCCGGACAATTGATTTCTGAGCATTAGTTACTGAGGAAACTTTAGGATCAGGAAATATATTTTGTTAATATAATAGACATGCACAGAACAGCATAGAAACACCAAATCATAATACAAAATTAGCCCTTGATGCAAACATCACCTTACCTTTCCATTTGAGGTCAAGTAGATAGAATCACTCTCTGTGCTTTTCTCAAGTGTGTGTGTTTGAAAACAGGCTGTGTTATAATGTGAACGACTTGTTGTGCCTTTTCTTGGCACGCAAATCTAAAAGAGAAAATAATATTTCAATCATTAGCCTCTAAAAAAGTGTTATCAATAAATACGTATATCTATGCCCCTAGCTCACAGGCTGTAACTCAAAGGGTGTTGAAAATTTTACCCACTTAAAAAGGCTGTGGCATGGCATTTTTGCATTTGGGTTGAAACTAGGCTACAGGTCTGCAGGTGAAAGTTTGCTAATGTGTTACTGAATTGAGCAATGAATCCAACCTCATAAACATAGATATTAACATTGTAAACAAAAGGAGATGCACATTTAACTTGAAAACGTAGGGCTCAAGATCTTTTCTAGCAGGGTCAAAACAATGGAACAAGCTTCCATTTTGACTTGCATTTAGTTTCTGACAGACACCTGCCATAAATCTCCAGGACTTCAAACATCAACTCAGCAAAATAGACAACAGCCGGAATGTAGCAATTGGTGAAAGCAATATCTGCCTTATCTTTTGCATTAAAAACCCTAGAGTATAGTTTGACACGAAAATGAAATTGTCAACACATGTCACTAAAAAAAGCAAAAGTGAATTATTTCGTCTGCACAACATCAGGAGAATAGAAATACTTGTCTAAGAGAAAATCTGTTTGTATTGGTTCAATTGTCACATCTAGAATCGACTACTGTAACAGCTTATTATATGGTCTCCCTAAAACTCAAACAATAAATCTTCAGCGTGTACAAAATGCAGCTGCTAGAAAAATTACTAACACATCAAAATATTCTCTCATCACCCTAGTACTTTACAACCTACACTGGTTACCGATCCATTACAGAATTACCTATAAAATTGTCATTTTACTTCCAAAGCAATACATTGTCTAGCTCTGTCTTATATCTTCAACTTAATTACTGGAAGAAACATCTACGATACTCTTTAAATTCTCAGCACAGCATCAACCTTGAACACCAAAAAGGAGCAATCCATCCAACACGAGCCCGGGAGATATTTTAAATTCACTGCACCGTTCACCGCTGCTATGGAACAGTTTGGCATCTGACTTGCGAGCCATTAATTCACATAATATTTTCAAAAGAACCTTACAACTCATTTATTTAAAATTGCATTTTAATCTGGACACTTTAACCGTAAAGTATTGAACCATTTTTTCAACATTATGTATATACAGTAGGGTTGCGATATTATGTACCAACTGTCAAACTGGCACAGTTTTCCTTGTAAATAATCCTTCTGAACTCAATTCATTCTTCATATTTTTATCCAAAGTTTGTAATTTTTGGTTATAAATTTGTAGGTTTGTGAATGAACAAGTCTATGATTAATTATATTGTGGTTAGCCTACATTAATATTAGTAACTGGCAGAGCTACATCGGTTTGATCAATAATGGTTATAAACATATTAACATCCACAAAAATATTGTTCACAAACGAGATTCTAACTGTTCAAAGAAATTGCAGTGTTCCCAAGTCTGTACTAGTAATCTAGTATGAAGATTTACGTTGCAATCCATCAAGTCGAAACTGATTGCATAAATTTAGTTAATGCCAACTGTGTGTCATGAATTCAAGCTACCGTATCTGTTTTTACTGATATTTGGTTTGTGATGAACGTATGAATGTAATTAACACTGGAATTAGGTTATGAGGATTTACGACTGTTTAGGCTAGACGCACGATAGAAGGTCTGTTCTATTATACGTATCTGAAATGTAGATTATCCCATCAACCAGACAACCACTCTGTTGACTTGTCTTGATGTGGTTTATGACGATGTGCTTGTTGGACAACTAGCATGCTTTAAGAACACATTGGCTCAGCATATTGTCAATTGCTACACTTTAAAACCTTTCCCCCTTTGCCTCTGCTATTGCTCATCAGTTAACGTAGGCCATGTCGAGAGATCAAAGTTGTTTGCTCCACAACCACTGCATATGATATCCTTTACTGGCAACCAAACCTGCTTTTCATGTTTTGTATTGTGAACTTTGTTTTACTTACAAGTTTCTATTGTAAACTATGTGTCTGACCGTGATTTGCTGAGTTCTTCATGATATAGCAAATATGTTAGGCGAACGACAGGTCTTAAACACGGAATACAGAAGACGCAAAGAGATTTACGGAGGAGTTGAAATGGAGGTTTATATTGTGTTTTCGAGTATCAGAATGGGACTACGGGTTGGTGATCTGCCACCTTTTCTGCCATTTATATGCCGCTAGCAGCAGAAAAACACACAAGTCTAGTGAATGAAGAGAACAGAAACACAGAGCATAAACGTACAAGTAAATCAAATCGATCAAGAGGCTACAATATCCATTGCTTCGAGCTTCAATCAGTTTGAGTTATGTTATTATTACCATTTGACAGGGATTTTAAAGTTACTTTTTTGAAAAGTAGTTAGTTACAGTTACCGTCACTTGGACGAGAAGGTAACTAGTTACTTTCAGACGCTACTTTTCAGAAAAAGTAACGGTTACTAGTTACAAGTTACTTTTAATTCGAAAATAACTAATTACAGTTACTTTTTCCGTTAATATCCAACAGAAGCAATGAAATATATATAAAATATTGAAATAATATTTATGTATTTTAATTTGTTAAATAATCAAATCGAATGCTCCTTTCGACAATTTAATAAATACCATAACAAACACCCGACGAATAATTCACTAGGAATGAGACAATTGTTCTGAAAACAATCGGATTTGCCGATTATCGGCGCCAACTTTTACTAATCGGAAAATAATCGGCATCGGCAAATCAACCACTTTGTCAATCCTTAAACCGATTGTTTTCAGTCAATGAAATTCAATAGAAAATTTTTTTTATTCAAATATTCATTAATTTAATGTTTTGATGTGGTCTTAATTAAATTTTATATCGCTCAGTGCAGTCGCTCTATTTTGTTTACATCGTTCTGTAACTCAGAACGTTTGTCGCTCTGTTTTGTCTGCATCGTTTTGTAATTCAAAACCCATTCAAAACATTCAAATGATTCTTGATGCCACTTGACACCTTCTATTGTTATAAAGTGAAAAAGATCAACACATTAGCGTTGATGAATAAAACATGTGAGCATGGTTGGATGAATAATTTTATTGAGAAAGAAAAAGCGGCTGTCGGGTTTCATTTTGTAGGAAACAGTTTTGAAAATAGTTAAAGTAGTTTGATGTTTAAAAATGCTTGTACAGAGATTTTACTTTTATTATTTGGATATATGACTTTTAAAGCTGGAAAAATATACGAATTAGTTACAGGAAAAAGTCGCTTCGTGCCTTTGTTCATCGTTGCCCGCTTCGCAGTGTAGACAGGCAAACTTTTGCTATTATCAAATTTAAAAAACATATTTCATTTTCTTTAATTCAGCTAAATGCAGACTTGCATATAAAATGTAATTTCGTATTATAAACTCATGATCTATGTCTACGGTTGTGTGTTTTCTCCTGCTCTTTTGTTCAGAAATCTGATTTGTTGTATTGGAAACAATCGGCAAAGACCAATTAATCGACCGATTGTTAGGAATAATCGGCGGCTAACTAATCGGCATCGAGCATCGGTACATTTCATTATCGTCTCATCCCTATAATTCACAGCGATTCCTTTAGCTTGTTCAAATGAACGGTCTAGTTATTTGATCCCCCTAATTATCATAACAAAGAAAATCTCAAGTTACGCGCCATTAGTTCTATATCAGGTTTGGTTGCTATGACAGTTAATTGATCGAACAGACAAGTCAGACATGAAACACTCGTTGAATCACTTTGACAGGATTGGCAAACAGAATGTTTCATCTCCGAATGTAATTTTTCTGATATCCAAATTAATAATAAGACTTCCTGCAGTTGCAGAAAACATTTGTTTGTGTTTTATTGTTCTTGGATTGTAACAATAAGAACAAAAGATTTTGATTAAGCAAAGCACAATGGCGATCGAGAAGCTGCTAACTTTCAGCGCTCTATTGTGAAAAAGTAACGGAAGAAAAGCAAAAATGTAGTGAAAAAGTAACGAGTAATCGTAACTTTATTTTTAATCCTAAATGTAACTAGTTACAAGTAGATATTACTAAAAAGTAACTAGTTACAAGTAGACGTTACTAAAAAGTAACGATTACAAGTAAAGTTGTTACTTCTGTAATCGTTGCTAACATCCCTGTTATTTGATGATAAAGAACATTTATAATTGTGTGTATAGTTTACAGTACTATATATATAGGCCTACTGTATATCAGAATGTCTAAAAAGCCATACATCTATGTTACCAAGCATCTTACTATCTAATTATGTAATTACTACATAAAATATTGAATCAAGAAAGAGACATACGAATTCTCGTTACTCCAGTTTCACACCATTGGCAATCATCAGCATATTGAACACTACTAAGGCAACAATTCATACAAAAATGTACCGATTTATTATACTGTCGTACAAAATATTTTGAGATAAATTACATGAAATAGCCGATAACTATCTAAATACTTATTTTTATTCCTTTGGAATAGTACCATTGGTGGCTCTAAAATAATGTAGACGGTGTCGCCCTATCAGAGGCACCCGTACCACTCCTCTATCTATTCTAGAGGAGTGTTTTTTTTTGCTGAGAGCAATGATTTTAAACGCTTTTTGTTGATCTCAGTCGGGGCACTGCAGATCAATTTCAACAGATTTCATGGCAGATAACAGTAGGTCACGATTGTCAATGCGCAACGATGCACCGCAGCTACTCACAATGCTACTCATTTGATGTTTTAGATAAAGTCAAGGCTGAGTTGACAGTCGGGGGATTTGAACCACGGTCGATCAGATATGCCGATCTGAAGTTCGGTTGCTCTGCCATCTGAGCTAATCCTCCCATTCGTGGCTCTGGTGTCAACACATCCTCATTTGTAATCAGCTTATACTGTAATCGGCTTAATAAAAATTGATTTTTATGTTTTGTTCATTCACTACACTTGTGTTTTTCCCCAGCTAGCGGCAGATAAATGGCAGGAAAGACGACAGATCACCAACCTGTAGTCTCATTCTGAGACTCGGAAACACGATAGAAACCTCCATTTCAACCCTTTCCTAAATCTCTCCGCGTCTTCCGTATTCCGCGTTTAAGTCCTGCCGTTATGCGAAAGAGGGATGGGGATGGCACATTTCTTATTCCTATAATGTCACTGTCTTTACTAGCTATCATTATGTGACTAAATTTTAAGAGGATTAGTGTTCGTCGCTTTAGATGATAGCATTTCTCTCCTCTATTCTGGAAAGGTACTTCAAACTCAAACTAAAACCGAGACTTGATACCGATAGGCCAGGTATAACCTACGGGAACGAGGGTCAAACATCGAGATGGTAGTAGGCTATTGTAAAGTCTACAATTTAAAGTAATATTAATATCCAGTAGGCCTACTGGGAAGCTCGGCTGCACTTCAATGATTCAAATCATTCAATAGCTTATAAATTTCCTAGATGAAAGTTTAAATTACTCGATCACAGCTACAATCCATGAACAAGATAACCAGATTGAGTTTGAGATAGTTAAAAGCAAGAGAATTCAACAAAACAGGCAACGGATTAGGCCTAAATAGGCTGGCCAAATAAATTGTGACATCCTACCGTGCGCCTGTTCTCGGCTGCAGTTGCATACTGAGATTTTGCCTTTGATAAATACGACTTATAAAAAGGGTTTTCTAATAAATCTTCGTCATAACCCTCCATTGATACACCAAGATAATAGTGAACTCAGTACATCTATAGTTACTTTCGAAGTCATTAAACTTTGAGTTTCTCGAGTCGCAGCGAAATGAATGTTTTGCCTCTTTTCCTAAGAAAACTTGAAGAACACAAGAAATGCAATGCAATAGCCTCTTACAATATTGAAATTTTCTGGAGTCCGCTCACCAGGCCTCTTAATAGCTTTCATAGCTTTTGTTGCTATATAATTATCCGGGAAATTGCCTGGAAGCATGCTGTGATGGCATCATGTCAACCAAAATTTGTTGACTTATTTGATCAACTTTTTGCAATTGCAATAGAACTTCATAGGACGCGGATCATGATGAATTTTGTGATTTCTTCTCTGGACATAGGGCCTATAAGTTTTGTAAGACCTCAAGAGGATTATGTAGAGGGTTGTGGAGCGAGCCGCAAAAGTATGACACCAGCAAAACATACTAAACATACAATGCTACCAAAAGTCCTGGAAGAAAGACACGAATTTTGCTATGATAGAATGTTATATATGCTGGATATTATCATCAAATTAACTTGATAAAGATATCTCTCATAATGAACTTTTGTATGGGCTGTATCACTTGCAGTATTACCCGCAATGCTAGAAAGTTGAAGGGGAGGAAAGTAAATGTTTGGCAAAAATATTACGCATCATCTTTCAGGGATTCGAGAAGTGACGTGACTGACAAAGACCCATACACTGTGTTACTGTTCCCTGGCCAAGGGACTCAAAGCATTGGAATGTTTAAGAATTTACGCCCATCTCCATTTGTACAAAGGGCTGTTACTGCTGCTTCTGGAATTCTTGGTTTTGGTATAATTGACATTTGTAATGAGGGTACAGCCTCAGAAATTAGACAGACAGCTGTTACTCAACCTGCTGTATTTTTATCATCTGTTTTTGCTACTGAAATATTGAGACAAACTGATGAAAATATATTTAATAAGGTGAATAAGAACAATAAGAACATTTAGCTCATGTATATCATATTTTAGCCTAGTCCAGTTTGTAGAAAAGGACTCTTTACGACGAGATCTCGGGGACGGCTACAAAATAGTCACTCATGGGTGCTTTAACGGATGTTCATTTCCTTCTCTCAGGACGGAAAACAATATTCTATAGATAAATAGCACTTAGTTAATAGGGTTCCCAAAGAAAGAAATTACGAGCGGGTGGAATATTGTCTCGGGGAAAGCTCTACCATACTCTGCAGACTGGGGCCTAGTGACCCTTTAGTCGTAGTCCATAATGGACGCATCAAACTGCACCAAATTAAAACAGTCTTGACAGGTCCACATCAGACATATGCAGCGTCACATATATGAGATCTACATAGATTCTTATATAGTTGAACATGATCTATAAATTTGGTATGTGTGGACTGTGGGACTGGCCATATGAGAGATTCCCATTAAAATGTTCAGCTTTACGCCACAATTTAGACAAGATGACAAACATTGATGTCTGTGACTTGCGTTTTTGCATTCATAATGTGTTCTTTTGCTGGAAATATGTCATCATTTATCAGCATTTTGACTACAACCTCTGCTTACATTTCCAAGGATCTCGCGGTTATCTTATTACAATACGATACATAAAAACTTGAGTAAAATTTTCATATGTAACAATAATAAGGTATACGGAATCATTAGTTAGCCGCCAATTAATGATAAAATGAAAGTGCAGCATAAGCTTATAGGCTGTAGCTGTCAAAATATCCTTAATATATCATTAGTTTAGCGTTTGAAGTCAGATTATTAATAAATTAATTAAGTATTTGAGTAGAGTAGTCTGAAATAAAATCTTACAATAGCCTTAAAATTATTAAAATATATGTTCAATTTGTTCAAAGTAATCATATGTTCAATAAATTAATCAAGTCTGGAATGAAGTCTCCGTCAATTACGACAGCGACTTCCAAATCAACCAAGCCAAATGTAGTGTCTTCATGATGACAAGACGTTCAGAAACGTAATCAAAAAGGAGATAAATTATGACATATTTCCTAAAACGCATGCAATCACATAAGAAAACAAGTTACAGACGCTGTGAAGAAACATCTAGCCTGGGTATTCAATCAGCAAATTTCTCTGCTCATTCAGCAGATTAACCAGTTTAGTTGTTAAACTTGAAGTTGGCTTATACTTTGTATAACTATAATATGATATCCTAACATAATTTTTAGTCTTTCCGAACCTTGGAACTTTTTGAACTATTTTCTTCTGGCATTTTTGATGCGGTTTAGTAGGCCTACCGATATATAAATCTGAAATATATCAAATTATTTTTCTGAATTTTCCCTCTGCCTCCCATAATCTGAATCGGAATTACAGAATCCTATCTTTGCCAGAACCTAGCTCTGGATGTGAGCACTTAATATAGGCCAGACATCCGAATTATCTATATTCTGAACATTTGTTTTTTTATATTTTCAGATATCTCACATTGCTGGTTACAGCTTAGGAGAAATAACAGGATTATATTTTAGCGGGTATTTAACTTTAGAGAACGGTAAGGCATCAAACAATGTAAATCTTGCAGGCAAACTCAATTATTTGAATCAAATCATGAAATATAGCAACCACTTTAATGTCACAAAATTTTCACGGGTGAAAGGAATTGATGGTCAAGATAAATTTGGAAAATGACAACTTTTATTTGAAATTAGTTTTCCAAATACCTCTGCAATTATTTGTTGAGCAGAAAATCACATAATTCAGAAATTGATAGCTATTTGAATATTTCAAAACATTTCTAACGCTGACATTGTCATGTAGAACTGACTAGCTACTCAAGAATAGCTGCCTAACAGAATAGCCAACTAAATCCAAAATTGACAGAATTATTATGTTTACTGACAAATTGAATTTTAATTTTGCAGACAGATATTCTACTTTAGTTTAAAATGATCTGCAGTGAAACTTGTATTAACAGTCAGCTATATGAGAAGTAGATAAATTGACCACTATATACAGGTGGCCTTTATATACAGTATTGGTTCAATAGAAAATACTATTTTAAAACATACTTAGAATGACCAACCATTATAGACATGTGGTAGCTCTACAGAGACAAGCCAGGGTCCGACAAAATGAAAACCCAGCAACCTTGCAACTAGATTCCTTAAGGTTGGCCAAAATTCAGAAGAAAATTGGTTTTGGTTCATTTTTCTCCTCAAATTTAGAGAAATGACAATGTTATAAGAACTTTCAGATGAAAAGTTTACAGAAGTTGTTCAAATGAAAAGTCAGGTTCTGGAAGGATAAAAGATTTGTCGGACCCTGGAGGCAATTGTTATAACATGTTTTTGACTGTATATCAGCTTTCATTGTGTATTCTTCTGCAGCACTCCGTGTGATCAAATCAAGATCAACAGCTATGCAGCGAGCTTCAAATTTACATAAGACTGGCATGCTAGTATTAACTGGAATAATGCAAGATGACGTCAAGATATTATGTGAAGCGGTTAATGCTGAAATAGATACATATAGTATATTCACACCCATAACCATAGCTTCATTTCTTCATGAAAAAGCCATTGTTGTTGGTGGATCCATTGATGCATTAGATAAAGTATTACCAATTGCAGATAGATTGGTAAGTTAAACCAAGATAGGAGGTAATAAAATTTAGAAGCCTAACAGTTGATTAATTCAGTAATAGTCATGGTGAAATGTTTTTATATCTGTATGTATGTTTCTTCATTTATCAGCTACTTAAAACAAGAGACAAGGATAAAGCAATGATTATTCCTATCAATACATAGCCCGTATGAACAATAAAATATATCGCTATTGTTTATTTATAAATAGTTATTGTTAATGCTATATTGTGTACATTTTACCTGATTTTATTGTTCTCATGTAGTTCTATGTTTTACCTGGTTTGAAAATTCTCAAATAAAATTTATTCTTATGGCGGCATTTAATATGAGTTCTGATATTTCAAAAGGAGGTTAGGTAATCTTGATGTGATAATGTAGAATTTTTAGTGTGACAGAGGTTGCATTTCTTGACATTATTACTGTAGGCTTTGTCTGTAGCTATTGAAGACCATTTAATGTTGAATTCGACATTCTTCTCTTTGATATTCCATATGAGTTTATAAGCTACTTAGAAATCAATCGTTTTACCATTTTATTCACAATATTTTGTTTGACGCAGCATCCAAATTTTCAAACTAAACTAACGTATTGATTGATGGAATAAATATGTAACTTGGACTGCATAATTGTTCCAATATAGCTATGTAAAATATATCCTTTCAAACAATAATGCTCAAAGCAATTAAAGTTGGTTTATTACTCTGATTCTCTCAGGAATTTCAAATTAAATTTTAGCGCGAATGTGAGATTTAGGCCTGTAGGATACTATCCAAATTTAATAGATTTTATTTCTATTTAGGGATGGTAATTACAAATAGGGCTTTAGTGTAGTGGTTATGTAGGTGGACTTTGGCCAGTGGGGTATTGGGTTTAATCCCTGGCAGGAGCACTATTGTTTGACATCAAGAAGGGAATCCAGCCATCAAACTTCAACATGCTCCAAAATGAAATATATTTGAAAAACAAATTACCGTGAAACCTGTGTATAACAGTTAGCTATGAGGGGTAAATAAATTGACCATTATTGACATGTAAACTTTATATACAGGGTTGACTCAATAGAAAATACTACTTTGGACAGTTCTGGAATGTTCACTATAGACAGGTGGCCGCTATGGCAGGCTTGACTGTAACCAGCTATTTACCAGTGAACTTAGGATACTAACTTGTGATAAAATACCCAGTTGTGATAAAATGATGAATGTAGTCTCATTTTTTCTGTCATTGGAGTTCATCAATTTGTGACAGTTATCAGCAGAACCTAAGATTAAGATTTTAATTTAACAAGGTTAACAATGAAAATTTCTTATGCATATTTTGACAATGTTCTCTCTCGCCCAATTATATCTGTTTCGTGAAACCGATGCAGCAAACCAACTACCGCATTTCAATTGAAAACTTCATACATTTTTAATCCAAATTATAGGCTACATCTTTTCTATTTGAAATCTCAGAATTTGCCTTGGATTATCTTTATCATAATTTACAGCATGCTCAATAATTGTTCATTCACCATGATATTACTATAAACTTGATGAACATTTCATTACCAGTTCCTTAAATAAATAGTCTGTGAACGTTTAGATTGACAACATTCTTAGATCCATTCATTAGGAGTTGATGAAAATTCATGCAAAAGTGGGAAATTTCTCGATTTTGATAAGTTGCAAACAGAATTTTGCAGAGATTGTAATTGTTCAAGTAACCCATAGGTCTTGCATCTAATTATAATATTTGGTAAGAAAAGTAAAAGAAAAGCTAGCAATGCAAGTAATGGTAGGGCTAACTAGCCTATAGTTAGTTTTTTGTTGAAGTAGCAAATGTTTCTGTTGTATCCAGATAATCCGAATTGTAACTAGATTTGATCAGATTACTGTAAACAAGATTGTCATTACGTAAGTGTTATGACGCAGTAATATAGTATCAGAGAGTGTTTTCAATCGATGGTGTTGTGTTATGAAATTATATCTTCCACATAGATATTAGCAAATGTAACAAAAAATGTTACCTTAAAGGTTGGTCCTACGTTCTCGACAATGTACTGTAACTCCTATTTTAAAGGTAACACGTTTTCCTGGATGTAGGCCTAATTGTAAACCAGCTGTAGACTGTCTAGTTACTTTTAAAAAGTATCTTCTTTATCCACATTTGTATTTACCAAGTTTTTTTTTCAATCATTTATGATTGTTTTTTTTGTTGCTCTTATTATTTATACAGTTCAATCCTGGAGAAGTAAAAGGGTCTCGGCTAGACGTCAGTGGTGCTTTTCACACACCTTGGATGGAACCAGCCCAAAATGAATTCAGACATGCCCTAGAATATATACCATTTAATTATCCAAAGTACCCATTACACTCAAACGTTACTGGTGAATTACACGGCACATCAGAACAAACAATCAAAAGGTTAGTGAGCAACTCTCGCCTCGTTTATCTCCTATCATGCTACCCTAGTTTTCATACTTCTGCTCTGAAAAGAATTTACAATATGATATGATATGATATATTTTGTCAATGGAATTTGACAGGCAAGTAAAGGGAGACTTGATCAAATTTAAAACCTCCACTGACATAACATACAGCCAGCAATAAACACGAAAAATATTGGATATACATTTACTTTTTACATTGTCATTATTTTTATCATTATTAATTATAAGCGGCTTGTCTATGCAATTTGCAGAAAGATGAAATGTCTGCTTTGTTTAAATGATGATTGAATGCCGTTCATGTTTTTGACTCTACAATATTTTCTTCTAATGAATTCCACCGTTGGATGGTACGAATGTATTAAAGAATTTGAATTTTCACTCCGCATTCAGGCTTGTATATTTGTTACTACAGTGTAAAACCCAGTTAAGTGATATTCCCGCTTATCTGCAACCTGAAACTGAAAACCTTTAAACTATTTTCTGATCAAATTTTTGCTTAACAATTCGGCTAAATGCAACAAAAATCATGGGCAGTTTTCACTTGCACTTAATTAAGCAGGGTACACTGTATCGATGCTTATGAAGTTATGAGTGCTCAGTGTTTAACCAAAACAGCAATGAGCAATAATCCTCAAGATTCGGATTCAAGGATTGAATCGACAAACTAATTCAGATTCCCCGTTCTGATGACAAGGTTTTGATCAATCTTACTAAATCCAGCATTGTCAAGAAGAACAATCAGATATAACATTTTTAGCAAATCTGCTAACAAAAGTTGACAGCCAACGTCGATACACACAAAGGTTTTAACTACCATACAACAGACCGCTTGTCACGCATTGCAAAATATAGGACTTCAATCTCTTGAACAAAGACGTAAACAACTGATCAAGGTTTTTACTACCATCAGAAATCATGATACCTTATTCTACATTGACTTAGCAAAGAGCAACCATCGGTAGCATTATTTTTTTAATCGAGTTGTCAGAATTGGGAATACTTTACCTGTGAAGAAATAGTTCAAATTATTTCAGTCAACTTCATTACAAAATTCCTTCCAAGCTGCAACTGTCATCTTACTTTATACCATCATACTATTTTGTAAGCTATAACTGATAGAACTAATTATTATTTAAATCATTTCGTAAACATTTAACCATATAGTTTAAGTGATGCTACAGATATACAGTGACCTTCTATGTGTTTATTCTTGTGAAATTTTATTTTTCCGAATAAAGATAGATATATAGCATACAAGTACATGTTTCTGGCCATTAGCACTGTATCACTTCATCAGCACTGCTCAGTGAGCGAACAAGGGACTGACTTTGGTATATACCTAGGTCAAGATCAGGTCTAGGTCATCATCTTTCTGTCTTCTGTTTATAAAATCATAGATGTAATATTGACAGCCTAGTGGCTCGATGGAAATTTGTAATCTGCTCAAGCTTAAAATTTCATCTACACTAGTCCCCAGACCCAGGGTCCGACAATTATTTCTCCTTCCACTTTCCAGGGACATGATGCTTATCTTTTCTTGACCTTATCTCGGAAATCGTTTCACCTGAAGGGCTCCTCATATTATTCTTTATTTTATTCTCTAATTTGAGGAGATAAGAAACAAAGTCAATGCATTTCTACCAGACCTTTCCCTGTATTGCTATGATATTAGTTGTTATGCACTATAGTCAATCAATGCATCGGGGAGTGTTGCCGGGTAAAATGGTTTGTAAAATCGACCGGAATACCCTGATAAACCGGGTTAGCAACCGTCCCAGGAGTGAGGGACTGGGCTATCGATTGATTAGCGCATAAATGTCGTTGCGGTTTACTTCGTAGAACACAAATAAACAATATCTGTTTTAACTCCTGTCTGTTTCAATTAATTATAGGCTTCTTGTGGAACATCTCGTCGCTCCTGTTATGTGGCATCCGATTATGCGTAATATTTATGAAGCTTCAAATAATAATGATTATATGACTTACGAACTAGGACCTGGTAACCAATTGAAATCAATTTTATCCAAAATTGACAAACGAAAAATTAGAAAATTTTACAATGTTGATTTAGCTGATTATCCATCGTGAAATTGTTTTTCTGTATCTATGACTTAAGATGAAGTTTTAAATTATAATTTTTGAATGAAATATCTTTGAATCTGAGCTGCATCACTCCATATATTACTTATGTCTGTTCTTTCACACTGAATATAGATTGTGGTGGGAGATTGTGTCACACTTGAGATCAATATCTGCATTGAGACATTGAAACCCCTCAATTAACCCCCTGTGATTTCACTGTGTCAGAGAGATTTAGCTATGTAATTTTGATTTAGCAGGGTGCACAGAGTTATTGAATGTATCCTTTCAGTGTTCAAAGCAAAGCGATATCTAACAAGTGATTCATCAACGCGTCTCAAATATATTTAATTAGCTTTGGATTTGCTTCTATTTTTACTAAACTATTCCACCAATAATGCCACCGAAGCTTTGAAAAGCAAATATTGCGAATAAACATCTTTCTAAACTTCTGTCTTTGGTCAGGAACGTCAACTCACTCAAGCTTCAAAACTTCTCGCCGTTTCAAATTTAAAACAATGAGACATTCGGAATAAAAGTCGTCACGGTATATAATATTAAGGGTTAGTACAGTTATAACATAGATGGTTATCTATATCAAATAACCGGGTATAATAGCCAAGCACTGATATCAAAATCCAAAGTTTTCCTTTTATAAGTCACGTATTAGGTACTTTTGTATTGACTTTTCGCGACTTCAGTCAGCTACATACAACTCTAAAAGATATTCTATTAATATTTGATTTGTTTGCAAACAGATGTTGCTGAACCATGGCTGAACTAACAAACACACATCGTCACGTAAAAAACAATCTGATTACGTGTCGCGCATTAAATAATATTCTTTTCTAATCTATATAGAAATATATGTGCCTGTGGCTTGTTTATGTGTAATATGTATTGCATGAAAAAGAGAGCTTCCCTATCTTTATCACAGACCTTATCGCAATAGAGTAGTAAATATTATGATCAGATACAGTGAAACCTGTATATAGAAACCAGCTATAAGAGGTATATAAATTTACCACTATATGAAGGTGGTCTTTATATACAGGGTTGATAGAACATAAAATACTATTTTAGACATACCATGAGTGGCCACTGTAGACAGGTGACCGTTATATAGAGAAGACCGCTACAACAGCTTTGACTGTAATCAGTGCACCAGAGAAATATCCACATTTCAACAGGAGCCGGACTAAAGTAAACATATTGCCAGTAGCAGGAGTTGGGAGTCTTTATGCAAAGTACACCCAGCGTTTCTGAACTGCACAACTACTTTATGCTGAAAGCACTTCATTTACCCAAACTATGTACCGATATATATGTATCTATGTACAGTTTATGCAGTACGCCCATGGTCCTTCGTAAAAAGAGTCAGCAAACTTCTTGGGCAGACATTTCTGAAGCTTATAGGAAAATTTGTCTTTGGAAGAATCTAATTTAAATTAACGCGCAAATCATGTAAATATGCCTGACAACGTTCTTGTATCTTCTAAAAGTGTTTAAAACTATAAGGCTATTGTTCGATTTCTTTTACCATGCAAACACACAATCAGGGCCGTTTCTATATATTCTGGGCCGAAAGCACTTTCCTGTAAAGGGCCTCTTCTTCCCTAGATAAATTTACGTAGCCGATATAAGAAACGAACAAATATTATGGTGTTACTATAATACTTGATCTTCAACTTTTAGAAGTTATTCTGCTTTCTGTGATCGGCTCAAAACCTTAATCAATATTTATACTGGGCGATAATATATTCTATACCAAGTATTATTTTGCGTCCAATTTCATCTTAACGAAGAAGGGTCTTATTGTAGTTTGGACTGTAAGAATTACGTGCCTCTGCCTTAAAACAGCCCTGCACACAATGTACTATTCGAATGTGTTTGTATTTGTTTCCCCGACAAAGAAACGCGTGTGCCTACAACGCAATTATAAGTATCCATAATGTCATTAACTAAAATCTTAGTAATATTGTATTTAATAAGAGATAATGACCTATCGTTTGCTTCAAATTCCCCATATGTATATTATCAATAACCAAATTATTGATAATGTTAAAATAGAATGGATTATATTTTTGTAATCACATACAGTCGTCTACGCCTACCGCTCAATGTACTGAGTTATATAGCATAGATAAACGGTCACAATGTTAATAGTAGTATACATGAAGAGACAAGATGAAGCAGGCACATTTTGAGCAAAGTAGATTTACTGCGCGCACACAAAATCTAGCATTTGGAATTTTGAATAATTGTTGTAGATGTTTTTGTTTTTATGCCCTGGTTAATCATTGGAGGGGCATGCATCATCATCATCTACTGAGACGTCCTCTCAAAACCCAGGGGTTTACTTTGGTCATTTTTGAAAGGGGGTGTGCCATTTTCAAATATAGAGAAAATCGTAAAACTCCACAGCAAATCAGAATGAAGACCTTAAAATTTTATTTTGTACGAGCAGAACGAAGGAAAAGTTCTAAAAATTTTGAAAATCTCTAAATTGACACCGTAAATTTCACAATAATCTGAAAAAAGGCACGTCCCAGTACAGCCGATGTATGAAAGTTCCGCCTGGTCCCAAAATACCAAATATTGTGTAACCGCGCATAAGTCATACAATTGCGATTAAATCAATAGATAAGAATATTTTATTACGGTGTCTTACAAAAAATATGATGACCCTTATAAAAAGGTGGCTGCACTGTACAGGTAACAAGATACAAGCAAAATTATTTTACCGTAACCGAAATCACTTGATAAATAATAAGCAGTACTCAAGACTTAGTGGCGTTTATTCCAGGGATCAGTGTCTGACAAAATATTTGGTCTTGTTGGAACCATAGAACATTTTCAACTTTTCCTTTGAAATTTTTCTTGAGATTTTTACTATGAATCTTACAAACTTTTTAAATCCTCAAAATATCTAAGATCATACATTTGTCGTTTTCTAGGTGATGCAATTCTCGAATGCCGGGGGAAATGTTTCAAAATTCACGTTTCACGCATGGAAAACTACACTGAAAAATTGATTTTAGATATCGTTTTGACCTACATAAACAGGTGAAAACTTATACAAAAATTTAGAACAAATTCCACTTTCACGCTTATCAAAAAGGGGTGATTCTCGATTCCCGTTTTATAGGAAACCCTGCCCCCAGGATAAATATATTTGAAATGAACAGCCCAAGACAATTAATTAAACACACAATTATTGAACAATTAAACATTTTCATGTAATGTTAAGTCCACAACGGTGGTAATTGAGCAACACCATAATCACAAATATGTGTGTATGCAAATTCATTATATGATTATTTAGCAGGGAAAATACAAATAAATTTTAGCAACAATCTATACACAGAGGTTAAATGTTTGACAAATTATGTATTCATGAACTCATCATAATCTAATTTAAATAATTAGATATATAAGAAGTATCTATTTACTTGTTACAACACACAAATAATTATGAAAATATGTTCTTTTCTTGTTAGTGACATTATAATAATATATAAACGTGTTTCAATTCGAATTTACAATTATTGCAATTAACATCCGAATATAATATTTAAGTTTTCAATTAAAAAAGTCTTCTAAATGATTAGTTATAGAGAAATAAGATTTTGAACAAAATATATATATAGATATTTAACAATGGATAGAATATTAGATTTGAACGAATGTGTGGAATGTATTTTATATAATATATTGTCGATATATATAAATACAAAATAAAAGTTGATAATTTAGAAAATATCTAACCACGTTTATTTTTGAAAATAAATTTCCAAAGAATACCTTTTATACAAACGAATATTTATATATATATATTTATATCAGTCTTTAATGATGTTGCACGTATTGGACGTGTATTGATGTTGAATGACTATTACAAACACGCATAATGCGAGAAATATGGATGATATTAACGATGTAAGAACGAGAATGCACAACATCCAATGGAAAGGATTTTGAATCACAGACCATTATTTTAAGTCTTTTTGTATGAATGTGATATAAAAAATATCTATGTATTTATTTACAGAAATAGGGTTTGATAGAATTTTCGATGCGTGAGATGTAAGGTGGACAATTTGATTGTAGGGAATCTATCATTAATAGCGTATGCGTACATTATAAATCCCGTGTAAATTTACGTTAATATTGTCTAATAGTCTACTGATTGTTACATTATTAAATAAAACGATGTATCAGTGTAGTGCGGTATAATTATTGCAATAGTATGATAAAGTTAAGCGTGTTATTTATTATTCATTTTAATAGACGTATATATATGCTACTGTAGTAAATTAAATTGTGTGTTTCAATTTGGATAGATATTAACATCAACATATTACGTTGATACAAAAACATATTTTTTTCAAATACTATTGAATGTTTAACTTCCAGCAACGTGAAGATTAATTTTTAAAAGCTGTCTGTACCAGACAATATATGTCAATTAATGACAATCTAGAAACTGTAATTATATTATACCAAAAATAATTGATATGTCACGTGACATATATACTAGCCAATCATAATTTAGTTCCTCAAACTATAAGGAACCTAAGTCAAAACAACAACGATTAATAATTCTTAATAGTAACTAAACGTATGTATATAAATGAAAATGGGACTCGAACGGGTTCCACTTCAGAAGTGTCCGTTTGATAACTGTTCATGCGTATAGAGTTTGTGAGTAGGTTTATGATTTAATATGACGTGTAGCAAATCAAACAAATCAAATGTATCGAAAACTTACGAGGTTACGTACAAACATGGTACAAATAATATAATATCCAATGAACCATGGCACCCTACGCGTGACTTCTCACGTTTCCAATGGTGACACCATTCTAGGGATCACAATAATCCATTTTTTACGATGATTGACACCACAGCTTGAATCAATGTCAAAGGGTGAAATGAGGTCAAACAATGTAGTCACGAAGCCAACTTTCGACGATATATATGTATATAAATCGGATTTAAATCTCACCAGTGTCAAGATATCCAAATGATTAGCAATTGATATATAATGGCATTGATCTAATAAAGAAAAAAGAACAATCGACATAAATAAAACAGAAACATTCCAGTAGTGAAATACCTTATCAAATATGTTTGTAAAGAGTATTCACTCACCTGTGACAACAGCTGACACGTTAACAATCAAAATCCTTGGATTCGATTGTTTCCAAAATCGACAACTAAAATAATACCATCCGGAGTCACGCAAATACCAGATGGGCGATCAAGTAAACCTGGCCCGCCGCCATAACTACCAAACTTGCATAAAAACTGTCCATTTGGTTGAAATATTTGCACACGATGATTACGTGAATCAGCTACGATAATATTACCTTCTTGATCTATAGCAATACCCTGTGGTCTCATAAACTGTCCGTTGTTACTACCTTCTGTTCCTAGAAAACGTGCAGTTTGAAAATCTTGATGAATAACAAGTAAACGATGATTGTTAAAATCGGTTACAACCATGTGTCCCTCGTGGTTGAAGGCAACACCACGTGGCGAATCGAAATGTTTCCATAGCGGCCCTTCAAAACCATATTTATTAATGAATACACCATCAGAGGAAAATAATTGTACACGATGATTTCTAGTATCAGATACTAATAATTTACCTTCGCTATTGGCACAAACATCCCATGGATACGTAAATTGACCATTTTTACTACCACGTTCACCAAATTTCAATACAAATGTCCCATCTGATTTAAATATTTGACAGCGATGATTATCTTTATCAGCGACAATAATTCGATTTTGATTATCAACACACACACCCGCCGGCCGATCAAACTGGCCATTACGGGACCCTGCAGAACCAAACTTGTGAATAAAATTACCTTTGGCGTCAAACATTTGGATACGATTATTGCTTCTATCGGCTACAATGATGTTACTGTCTCTATCGGTACATACGCCCCATGGTCTACACAGCTGGCCTTCGCTTTCACCTTCGCATCCAAATTGAAATAATACTTGACCAATACCATTATAGTTCCGACCTTGTCTCACAGTAACATCAAAAGGTGAATCCATAATATGTTGACCACGTATTCGAACAGAGATGACATGATCCCCTTCAAGCTGAGGTCGATATGTTACTGTATAATTACCATTTTGACGATCGTATACCTCTCCGATTACTTCTTTACCGTCCGGTCCACGGATAACAACTTGAACAGGATCACCCCCAATACATCGATTCGAACCTTGATGATCTTTAGCCATAACAGTAAAAACGGCTACTTTCTGTTGAATAGCACGTCGAAGGCCTTCACCAACGGCATTGCATAAAGGTGGAAATGCACTACTACTAATGATACCAAGCGAGCCTATTGCAGTATATAATGCTACGTCTGGTGGTGTAAATAAAATGGCAGCATCTTCGCAAGAAGATAATCTAAGATTTCGTATCTCATTAAGAAATTCTACCATTTTATGTTGGGATTCTACAAGGTCATTTTCTGAACCTTTCTCCATAATATTTTGTGACTCATCGCATAAATTTGATAACTTTGACGAATTTGTTTTTAAACTATCCATTTGATATGTTAATGCTTTGGCTTTTACTTGTAATATTTTTTCAACACGTCTTAACAATTCCCTTTCTCGTTCTTCTAATGCTAATAAATGCCTTTTAACAGTTGCTTTAATATCAGACATAATACTCTGTGCGCTTGTTTCAACTTGACCAATCATTGATTTAATCGATATCACAGCATCGTCCATTTCTTTGATTTGAAGTTGTCCATCAGCGATCAGTTTAACAAGGGGTGGTTCAGAAGGAGTTGCTGTTTCCCCTTGTATATATGTTACATTATGTGAACGATGGTCTCCTTGATGGTAGCAATCACGACATATACCAACATAACATGAATTACAATAACCGGCAAATTCACGTCCATGTTTGTCGCATAACAGAGATTGGCGGTTAGTTGACGATGAACCGCCATTACCAGAACCGACCGTTGAGGTTGTCGTTAATGATGAATAACCAGAGAAGGGTCCCACGTTGGTTGAATTCAAGGGCGCGAGTGAAGGTCCAATTAATTCATCAAATACAGATACAATGGTATGCTCTTTAGTTAAACGTACTCTTTGGTGAGCATGCACACAATTATCACAAAGGTATTCGTTACATTGACGACAAAGTGATGTAGCTAAAGATTCTTCGTCACAACTATTACATTCTGGGCAAGACGAATATGATGTTTTAGGTCCAGCAGGCATCCAATTCAATATACTGCTTGAAATTGAATTGACCGATAAACTATCGCTAGTATTACGACATACTACAACGTCAGAGAATATATCTTGAATAAATGAGCTAGATGGCAAACCTTCGATTCCTAGCTCGTCAAGTTTAGCGTCCCTTCGACACGACGGACAAACAACATGTAATTCTCCATTTGCACTCGTTGTTAATCGTTTCTCCAAACAGCTATTACAGAAATAATGTAGACAAGGTAATACTTTGGCGTTAGCGAGGTTGAGCGAACGCTGGCAAATCGAGCACAACACTGCCTCGCTATACTTCGATGTGTATGTCGCCATATCATCATTATCAATTCATCAGCTTCGACCAAGGTACAGAAGCCGAATTCAGGTAAAAGACACTGCTGAAGCGAGGGTGCATGAAACGGATGTAATAGGGTGAAAAAAGAATGAATTGAAGTGTTAGAGCAGCATTTTGGCTTCGTCACACGTTTGGCCGTGTTCAGGCTGCTGCTAGGTTCGGCAAGCCTTTCATCAGGTCGAGGCGCCAGTTAAACGTGATAGGTGGAGCTTGAACGATTCACGTGGTCTTTGGTGTTGTTCAAAAAGTTGTACCTGTCAATCATTATTGCTGTTTTCTGTAGAAATCGACCAATGAGAGCGAACATAACCACAAACAATCATTGTTCTGCTAACTATCAGTGAAGAAAGGCGCGAAAACAATTGGTTCGAAAAAAGAAGTTCGACGCTTGAGTAAGCTAGCATTGATTTCGTCACAAATGATTATTTTACAACAAAGGTGTCAAATAAAATAGAATTCTATGTGATTAACGGCAGCTCCTCATTTCAGTGATATATTGGCGATTCACCGGGGCAAAAATTAGAAAATATAATGTGGCGTATGTCTCGCTTCGGCAATGCTTCGGTAGGCAATAGGCATTATTAAGCCGGCTTATTATGGCATCAAAAACTAGCGTGATCGATAAAAGTGTATAGCATGGCGGCATAGCAACCATCAAACGATAATTTGAGTGTATTTGACAGTATAATATTTTCAATTGTGTTTTTGTTGAAAACAAGCCGGACTTGGTAAATTGACATAAATCGTCACATTCTGTTAACAGATCAATGCTAGTCTTCACCATAGCATAATCACTATGACTCAATTTGTCACCACAACATCTACAATCACCGTTTCCTGAGTTACGTCCGGTCAGTTGTAAGTAACAACAAGGTACGAAAGTCGGTATGTTTCAGATGTGAACAAACTGAGATCTACGCCCGTTTCGAATGAAGAATTTGTTCTAATATCACCCATTAACGATCCCCCATTTCCTGTTTTTAAGAAACTGATTCGGTGCCTCTATTTAGCTTCATTTTGCGGGATCTTTGTTTTAATTTTTAACACTTATCATTTTGACATTTGATCAATAAACGAGTGTCAAAAAGTCAATTGATGGACTCATTATTATCCCCCCAGTTATCTTGACCTTGAACCTGCCTACTACAAAATACAAATTGCTTTATAAGTGATTTTTATAGTTGTACATCCTACCTACACAGTTATTTAATCACTGAAATCGCGCCACTTTTGTTTCTCAAATGATTGCGAGACTAGTGACGTCATATATAAATGCGTAGGCACTCAATGACGTCAGAATACGAAAAGCACCGTAAAGACCCCTCCCTTGAAAGAATGTCTTGTAACAGATATCTCTATGCCGGTCTGTGTGCCATCTCAGGGCTAACATTCTTGAATGATGGAAAAGAAAACAATATACCCTTTACTTAACGACCACATAATATTATTGTTTTATCTTCGCTTGATTTTCAAGCTATAAGACTATACGGTCGGTGTATACCATATAACTCAGACCAGACGAGTCGGTTGTAATTTACATAGTCATATTCAAAGTTAGTTTTTTCGGGATTGTATGCTCAATTACGTTTGTTAGTGTTGATGATATTTATTCACATCCGATGCTGAGAAATTTACGTTCGTGCTGGCTAGTGGAAGTGATATTATACGCGAACTGATGAATATCAATTGGTGTAACCAAATTTATATTATCGCTTAAAGCCTATAGAATATAGTGCTAGAGGCGCTATATAAATTAATATCATAAGTATTATTATTATAATTTTTGTTAATATATTATAATGATGAACCTGGCGGCTCTGACTACCTCTGACAGGAGGCCAGGGCACTATTTTAGGTCAGTTTACGCATGGCCTACGTGTTTTGGGATTACAAGATCATAAAACGAAGCGAGGCATTGACCCATTCCATTCACGACCGTCACTTGAAAATTGCATGCGGTTACGGGTAACTGTAGTGAAAATGTAGCTGACTCTTAACCTTTAACTGCGCCACCTAAATAACTATACGACAGCACCTAAAAGAGTAAAAGAATGATGAATGGAATGTGATAATTTGTATCTTCCAAAAGGATTGGTCCGGAGATTCTCTAATTCCTGGACTGTGATCACTATAGAGTACAGAAGTACACTGCATTTACATCAGATAATATCGTAATATGTTCGGTGCACAACACCAGAACATTAGAACTATAAACTATGATTACTGAGAACAACGCAATTCAAGCCTACCTTAAAATGATCGATCAACCCCCGTCAGAATCAGGTTTAGGGTTGGAGGCATTTTAGAGAAGAGACATAATCGAGATTTCAGGTATAATTTCAATTCAAAATATATCTATTTGATTCATACGTGCTGGCGCTGTGAAGAAATATTTTTAAATAATTACTCAACGGATGAAGGATCATCCAACGCCTACAGTCTCAGTTATATTTATGACGATTTTGATGTTTGGTAAGTCCTGCTTAATAGCAGTTTGCACATCAAAGTAAGTTGGATGTTAATGTGAAACCTTTTGCAAGACAATTGACTGAAAAGTAGATACTGTACCTTTGTTGTCGTTGTCTTTGTTCCATGCACAATGCACATGCATATCGAATTATAATTTACAAGTTCTAATCATGATTGACATTTGATTACTGTTGAGTACAGCACATTTCGTGAAACTGGTCAACTTGACCGGTTCAAACCATCCGTATCACAATATCCCTACAGGTGTGTACCTGTTATACTCTCAATATAAGTAGATTGTTAACAATACTGATGCCTCAACCTTTAGGGACCGCTCATTATTTATGACCGGGGTTGGGGCCAGAGGTTGGGGTTTGGTAAAATAAATTTTCTTCTCGCGAAAGGTTGGGTAAACGAAAAAATTGATCATATTTACTGTTTGCACAAAACTTTGTATATATACAAATTCTAGCATTAAAAATTTGAATAATTAAAAATCAGAATCGTCTGAATTAAAGTTCGTGCTATCCTTATCTGTTCCAATATCAACATTTACGCATGGGTCTTCTTAACCAAATACAAACAAATCAATTTCTACCTATTTTGACCCATTCAGATATTTGAGGTTTGGTAAAAAGAAAATTTAAACAGTCGAGGGGTGGGTAAAGAAACATTGGGAGGGGGATATCAGAGCCATCTATTTTAAATAGATGGCTCTGGAAAATATCTCTTCGGCCCCGAACCCGGCCATAAATAATGAGTGGTCCCTTAAGAGACCTTACCAAGATAAAAACGATTATAAATTTAAAAAAGAAAATAAACATTTGAATTGTGCATATTAATTGACAGAGAATTATTTATTCAGATAATATTTCAAATACACAACCAATATATGCATGCAAGCTCAAATACCTTACAATGTTTACATTTACTAGAAATATAAAGCCTATAAATGAAATCGAAGAAAAACTACAAAGTTACATTGAAATTACATAAGCGGTGAACAAATTAAGAAGAAATTGTAGGAAACAAGATCATATATCATGTATGAAACTTGTTATCAGTCAAAAGAGAGGAAAACATTCAGAAATGGTAGAAGAATTTAGCCAAGGCGAAATAAAAAAAAATAACGGTTTAAGATTGATTCCAAAGCTTTATTGGATAATGTGATTATCCATCGAAAATATACAACGCTGCTCCTTAATTTGTTCATCGCAGTTGGTAATTATTTAATCCAAATACATGAAGCATTCCATAAGATAATAATACCAATTTGGTAAGGAACAGACCAAGGACAGACAGATGGGAAAACAATGTTAAACCTGTAACAAGAAAACACAAAACAAAAGGTAGCAGTAAATTGCACAATTAATGGGTTGTAATAAGCATTAAATAAAATATGAATATCAGTAGGGGAATTTTGATCAACTTCCGGTAACTCTAGAAAACCTCTCAATAGTGACCATTCATACTTGACCGTATATTACAGGTAATCAGTGGCCAGTAGCCATTACTGGATTAGTTAGTTACACAGTAGTCAAAATGTGTAGTTATCGAAGAAATAAAAATTACAGATCAAGCCAATCAAATAGTCTAGACTGCCTGACAAAATAAAGTTTATTTATAAACTTAGCATTTGGCAGATTATAAATCACAGAAGATAATCAACTTTGACCAACACAAATTAAATAATGGATAGACCTTGAATGCATTCCGGCTGCATCAAGAAACCCTTGATGAGTCCAAATAGGATGAAATGGTGCCCACGTGAAAGCGAATCACATCATGATATTGGTAGGTTGGCGTTTGTAGTTTCTTTAATAAAAAGAATAAATAGAACATTATTTAATCAATGATTATGTAATATACATAATAACACAGCTTACATTTTAACACTTCTAATGACTTACCTTCGAATATTTAAATTTAAAAACATCTAAAAATGTCACGAAAAGAACAATAACAAAAACAGAAAAAACAGTAACAACATTTCAACAAACAAAACACAACAACAACAGAAAGTACATAAATCACAATAACATCATATGCAAGCAAAACAAAAACATTTAAAACAGAAACGAGGCATGACAGTAATAAAAGGCAACCACAATTACAGCAATTACATGCAAAACAACAGAAAAACAAGACAACAATAACAACAACAGTACTTGGCAAATAAAACACAACAACAACAACAACAACAACAACAATAAAAGTAGCAACGACACAATTTGAACATCAATTGGAATTTAGTAAATAGCAATTATTGAGGACATAAAAGCTTGAATCTCTGTCAATGCTGCTGCAGAAAGAACTAGTGTGCCTTGCTAAAATTCTTACATGCTTTAGAACTTCTATCATATAGAATCCTACTATGTTGCTCATCACCTACCACTACGATCGATATTGATCAGGCATATAAATGACCTTGAATAATACACCATTGTGCCAATAGCAAATATTCTTCAATGTTTTGAATAACAAGATACTGTATGTAGTATCCTGCTCTGTAACAGATAAAACAAATTACTTGAAACATCTTAAAATAATGACTTCAACAATAAAAACATAAAATTTTGAGATGTGGCATCAAACAAATGGATCTATGGTAACAAAGTAAACAGTAACATTGCAAATACTTCAAGAACGGTCCAAAGCCTTTTACTTATAATCCAATTTCATAAATATAGAGATTGTATAGCGTACTGTACACCCCCTGTGAAATGCCCCCTGAGGTCCTGACAGCATATGCACAGTATGGCAAATGGTAATTTATATTTGGCAATGAAAATGCTAATCATTAGGCATGTGTTGATTATTTATAATAAAAATTGCTCAACTTTACACTTAATGGGGGTTGTAGAGGTACAACAAGTTTGCAACATGTAAAAGTGTAAATATTCCAATTAAATATGTTGACATGAGAGGGTGTTTGATAGCATATTTTGAAGTAAACATAACCATGATTCTGGTGCATTGCTCGATAGATATAGAGGTTGTTATCGAGAATAGCATTCGACAGGGTCTGACAAAAGTAGGAATCCTGGTATCCTAGATATAAGGGTCTACAAAAGATATTTGTGCCTGCAACCAAATTTCCCCTTTTAAGGCCTGCAAGTTATTTAGGTTACTGACTTATGAAAGGATAGTTTTTTTGTGAAATAGATTTAAACCTGAAACCTGATTTAAACATGGTTAGAATTCATAACAGTTTCTAATTCAAACAAGTCTGCAATAGTAATTCCAAATGCAGAAATTTGAGCAATATCGATAGCTGTGCACTCAGTAATTCTATTGTTGCCAAAATGTGCCTGCGACCGGCGGTCCCAGCTTTATTGAGCCCTGCGTAGATTCTGGAAGGCACATAGAGCAAATTCAAATGAAAGTTGATATTTGTAAAGATTGATTGGTCAAACATCAACAAAAAATTGAGAAAAAAAATGTAAAGGGGCAAAATTGACCGGTGACCGCTGCGAGCTCAAGTTGAATTTATGTTTAGCGTAATTCAACCGTCTCGTTTTGAAACTATTGTTATATGCAGAACTAATTTGTTATAAATTCATGTCAACAATGAACATTGTGTTATAAACAATAAACATGCACGTGATCCTAAGTGCGTAGCACCTGCCGGTCATTTTTGCTCCTATAAAATGCCTCTAGGATTCTTGAAGACTGAACTTTTTTGTTGGGCCGTGGTTTTTGAGCTGACTACTATATGTCAATTGGCCTAATTGAATTGAATACTGCTGTCTTACACCTCTTGAGAGGGCATACACAGTGTGACACACACAGGCTACATTGACAATCAATCAATGTTGTTGCTTTGATTAGAAATAATATATGTATCATTGCTGCTTGTCCATCTCAATAAGAACATTACACATATACCAAATTTCAAATTGTAAGAAATTGCAACAAAACATTTTTGATAATAAAATCGATATATATATATGCATAATATTACAATAGTAGCATCCATGCATGTATCCATGCATCTTCACCCATTATACAAAGATACTAATTGATTGGTGCTCAAATAATGTGTGTATATTAATAATGTCAACCTTAGAAAAATGATTCATGACTTTGAATGTTAATGAAATACACATCGTCCAACCACATAGTTTTATTAGACCTTTTCAGATATAAATGGATGTACAAGACATTGATTGACAACAATTCGTTTTGTAGGGTCAAGCATCAACAATTTATCAAGTAAATCTTTTAATTGTCCAAGTTTACGCTTCATATCATCACCAATTCGTTGGGAGCCTGTCAACATTTCGTTAAGATCACGAGATGGTGTAATGTTACTTAAGAATGAAACTTTCTCCTAATAGAATGAAACAATAACAATTCATACAAACCAGTAAATTGACCACATGAAAATCAGCATTGACAGTTGCCAGAAAGAAATCCAAATAGGAAGGAAAAAGAAAAGACATACAATGAGTGTCAAGAAAATCAGAATAAACGATCAATAGAAATGTGGGCTCACATAAAAACCCCATTATAATAATAATACTCAATATTACCAAACTTTTCCCAAACTGTGATTGGCTAAAGGGTCCTTTGGGAAGAAGCTATACAAATTCCTCAAAACATATTGGCTTCCATGCGTCATGAATAGAATAAATCAAATACAGTTTCAAACAAATCAAATAACGTACTGAAATATTGAAGGACTTGAAAACAATACTTCAACTTAAATTAGTTGATGACATTTGATGTATTTTAATTTTCAGAAATGCAATATGGAACTAAGTAGTACTGGCTGTATAGTATTGTAGAATGCAACATGAGTTGGTGATATGATTGCAAGAGCATGTATATAAGTATTTATCAATACAAAATTGAATGTTTACAAATTGTTAGCTTAAGATAGCGTAGCAGACATTAACTCATTCTCAAAATAAGGATAGTTCAACCGCCTACTTGGGGCCTCTGTAGGACTTTGTGATCATAAATAGTAATAAGGCTCAGCACAAGTATCAAACTTGCTGTCTTTAAGAGTAGCAAAACACACCAACCACCCTGTGCAAAATATATTATCATTGAATCATACTTGTCCTATCTCCATAAATATTCTATTATACAGATACAGTACGTAATATAATATCAGCAACCCAAAATTATTTCAAAATTGGATTTGGAAAATCTGTTGAAGCATGATAACTGCAAGTATGCAACATATTTGTTTATACAAAAACTCTGTATCAGGTCATGTACATATCAGTTGTATTTGATTTATGTCAGATCAGTGGTTGATACAAGATGCAAAGAATTTGTGAACCTGACAAAAATATCTTGTTGATTGTCATTAGACTACATTATTTCTACAGTCAACCTCGTCATAGCGACTACTCCTATCAAGCAGACACTCTTTGTTAGCAGTGCTATTTTTAATATACCTATCATTGAAATATTGTCTAAACATTATTTATGCCTTATTATTTTACCATTTGAGTATTGAGTTTTAATTTATATTTAACAGCATTTGGTAATTCAATTCGCTTCCAGAAAATATCATACATTCACATGGAAAATATGAGAACATTCATGAATAAATGAGATTTTTAGAACATGGAATAACACAACACATTTATGTATAATTTTGCTATTAAAATAAATTATTTTCAAATCAATAAGTCCGTCGTCGGAGAATAATTTGGTACTGTTTCCGCTTATTGTTCTATATTTCTATTGCTCTTATTCAGCGACCACTCCTTGTTAGCGACCATAATCGGAGAGTCTCCTTGAGTGGTCGTTTACAAGGAGTTTGACTGTACTGTAGTTCAAATTAGTTTCAATTTGATATATTTGGTATATAATTTGCTACAATAACACTGACGCATGTATTATGTAACATTCAACTATAAGGTGAAGAGAAAATGATCTCCACAAAGATTTTAAGTCAGGGATGATTCGAATTGGTTTTGCTAACATGACAACAATAGGAATGTGTTCATTATATATAGGTAACGATTACAGTAGGTTGACTGCAGCTGTGCTTCAGACATTCATCAAATCTAAGCTTCTTTTTTTAATGTATTGTGCGTCCCCTTTAGGTTCTAAACTCCAAAGAGACCAAAACTTGAGAGACACACTGGAAACTGGTTACTATTCTACCATTAAGCCTCAATGCTTCATGTACAACATATTTAAGATTCTACGAATTTGTGTATGCTGGATCAGGATTCAAAATTTGAAGTAGTATACTATCCAAAGGAAATCCACTTACCCGTTGCGTGACTTTATCAACTTCTACATACATAAAATTCAAATTTTCATCGAAATGTTGATCTTTGAAAGTTGCTTTGCGAATCAATTTGTTCGGCATTTTGCCTTTCAAGTCCATCATCATTTTCAACATTTCATTATTTGTTTTGCCAGAAAATAATATTTTTCCAGTATACAGTTCATAAATAGTACATGCAACAGACCATAAGTCAATGGCATAATCATATGGTCGTCCGATAACTAAGATAAAATATAAAAAAAAAAAAATAATTGATCAGTTACTGAATCCTGGCAATATTTGTAGAAGTGACTGGTTTGAGCATGTAAGTGTAAACATCTGCAGAAGTAGACAGATCCTAAAAGAGCTCTAACTTTTGCACAGTGTAACCCCTTTACTATTTCTACTGTTAATTAATATCGCAACCTGTTTAATATCACATATTTTCAGAATCAGAACCAGTTCCTGTCAAACTCAACAATTTCACTGGGCAATTCGCCAAGCACTGCCATTGTTCTTCAAGTTTTATAAGTAGGCCTCTGTACATGGAATGTGTGAGCACAGCTTTAAGCAGACTGAAAGGCTGTCAAACTCTTCTTAATTAAAAAGCATATACATCAGACAAGAATATAGCTTCACATTAACTTTACAAAATCATAATCTAAAAGAATGTTGAAAGTCATAACTGTATATCAGAAATAGCAAGGATTTGTATGGAACAGATTTAGTACTTGCGGGTTGTGTCAAGCCTCAAGCTGTGCTTGATATTCGGATAGCGTGACCGCGCTTGTCGAATATAATAACCCGCTTATTATCACAATTTTTGACTGAACCAGGAGAGTGATATTAAGGAGGTTTCACTGTATAAACAAGGGATTTAGAGACAAAACAATTACATTATGGTAGAAATACGGCCAATCTGGCCTTAAGTCTGTGGAATGTAGTTTGTAGTGTTGCCACCTGCGATTGGTAATGATAATTTACCATCACCAGAGCCATCTATTTACAAGAGTTGGGACACGCTTTCATGTGCCGCTATCGTCTTCAATTGGACAGATACCAGTCACGTGATTTTTGGACGTCATCTTTGTTCTTTCGGAAACAGGTTCTCAATCATTTCAAGTGAAACGCGCGAAAAAATACAATAGGCCTACAATATGGCTGAAAAAAACACACAACATTCTCCTGCACATGCGCACTGTTAAAAACGTGCTCAGGTCCAGGCAAAAAGAAACAAAAATGGCATGAGTGTCCCAACTCTTGTAAATAGATGGCTCTGACCATCACCGCTCATTGAAGGTTGATCCCTTCAGTATGTGGATACTATAAGTATGTAAGTTGACTACAGAGAAATGCTCATTTCTTGCTCTGACCTGTACAGATTTTTGATCAGCATAATAGTTTATGCTGCACCATCCAAAATCAACTATAAAAATACAGTAAAAAGTTTCTAGCTTCTCTCTTATTGCAGCTAGCCAAATTTGCTCCTTATTTCTTTCTTTTTTATCAACATTCTTCATGGTGTTAATAGCCATTGAGCTCATTTTATCAAGATGAAGTTTTGTTTGTCCATGACTACGGAAACTTTGTGAATAAATATTGCCAACAGGGTTCGACAAAAGGTTCAGCCTGCTGGAATCCTAGGGGCAATTCATCTTTCTTCTGAATTTTGACTAGCCTTCCGGGGTCTAGGATCCCGGGAACCCCACTTTGTCGAACCCTGATTGCAGAGACTGAGAAATGTAATGTAGATACTAACAAGAACTGTTTGTACC
The DNA here is from genome assembly GCA_916610825.1 of Haliclystus octoradiatus. NCBI lineage: Eukaryota > Metazoa > Cnidaria > Staurozoa > Stauromedusae > Haliclystidae > Haliclystus > Haliclystus octoradiatus. The sequence continues at coordinate 16,899,045 of OU744451.1, forward strand.
GGTTAGTAATCGTTTCAAGTTACAAGATACAAAGATTAATAACTTTAATTGAGGAAAATATTCTTAAGAACCAATACATACTTATTTCTGGTGATCTGTAAAAACGACTGACAAGATAGGGTGTAATTTCATTTTCACTGGAAAGAGAAGCTGAGCCAAAGTCGCAAAGTTTCAATACTAATTTTGATTCATTCACCTAAAATATGTAGAAATAAAACAAAGTTAGTTACACATGATTAACAGACAGGATACACTAACACAGGAAGATAAATGTAGAATTATATGCTTGCATCACCCCTGTAGAATTTAATTTGCCATATTTGTTGCCGCATGGTAACTTGTACACATGGTAACTTTTAATTCACAGTCATTTGTCATCGCCATAGTAGCACTAATATTGTCATATAGCACAAGTCAACATGTTGCACTTTCACTGTCAGAGTCAGAATTTCAGTCATATTGTTATTTCACTAATGATAATTTGTTTGTTGCCCTAATTTAGTGTTATAATGTGATTTGTGATAATTGGTCAGATAGTAATCATTGCTGTATTTTAACTACATTTGTTCTTCACATCCTATCCACTGTTCGTCTTGGGGCCATTGAGTAAGATCAGAAATAAATGTGTTAAAAATAGGGATTGTTCTGAAAATAATCGAATTTGCCAATCATCGGCGCTATTTTTAGTAATCGAAAAATAATCGGCATCGACAAATAAATTAATTTTTAATCATTGTACCGATTATTATTTGACAATGAAACTTGAAACAAAAGTTCCGAAATAGTTCCGCTTCTGTTTTGTTTACATTGTTTTGTAATTCAAAACATTTGAATAATTCAAGCATTCGTCATTTGAAATTTTAACATAAAATGACCGCTCCTGGTTTTCTCTGGCCCACTCTCCTAATTTGTTATTTTGCATGGTCTCAAGCAAACAGTCGCGTTACAGTGTTCTCATTCGACCTCCAAGTATTCAACCACTCACTCATCATACAAATCACTCGTGAGACCCTTAATTTCTTATATCCAATTCAGCAATCGACATTACCGTAATAAACAAGGGAATAATATACAACTACACCATATAACATCAATACAAGTAGGTATGAAAAACTTACCAAAATATTATCTGGTTTAATATCTGCATGTAATATGTTACATTTTCTAAGAAGTTTCAAAGCAAGGAACATTTGTTGAGTGTATGATCTAACAGCTTTAATGTGTAAACCGACATTTTGACCATATTTCTTAAGCACCTCTCGAAGATTCATACTGTAGAAATAAACATAGATAGATAGATAGAGTTTTATTTCAACAATTTAAGCATTACATAGTGCAATTACTAAACATTTTTGACGTCACCTCTTAAGCAGTATTGCTTGTCTGTTTGAGGGACGCAAGGTAAATTTACATGATTAATTGTCCAAAGAATTTTATTACAAGCATATTTAGACCGAGCGCCACAGAACTAAAACAGCAGGTTTCTCCGGGCAACTTGAAAATCACATAAAAGTGTTCATAAAAATATGCTGAACAATTACCTATTCCTTGTTTTGGTCAAATTTTATTGTGAGAGCTCACCAGAGATGAATTTATAAATCATTTCACGGTCAGAGCCCTCTTAATTCATACATTTTGTGTTTTCGTCATGCTTTATGAATTCGCAAAATCTTGGGAAAACAAAAGAATCAAAGACGATGAAGTTCACATCCAGCATTTTCTCAAAATGATAAGAAGGCTTTGACCGTGGATCATGAAATATAAATTGGATTTTTGAAGGGTTTACAATAGAATTTAATTAAAACAAGGAATAGGTAATTGTTCAGCATATTTTTATTAACACTTTTATGTGATTTTCAAGTTGCCGGGAGAAACCTGCCGTTATAGTTCTGTGGCGCTCGGTCTAATTATATTGATACAAACAAATCATACGAAATCATATACACATATTCACCATTGTATATACACATTAAATGTAGATGTGAAACATTTATAGTCAAATTGATGATAAAAATAATAGTTGGGAATCAGATATAATTTTTGAAAATATAAAGAAAGATCAGATTTGAGTGGAAGAATTAAAAGTGCAAACATTGCAGTTTTTGATGGCACATTGGCTATAATATTTATCAGTTAGATGGCACCTCAAGTCTGCTGAGAAATGCTCTGCAGTGACAAATATATCGACAGAGGGGATGCTGCTGTTCCATGATGATGGTAATCTATAAGATGGCATTGTCTCTTGAAATATGATGCTACCAAATTCAACTTATCATCAATTAGAGCTCCTAAAATGTTATGGTTTCATTTCTGCAATCTGGGCCACATCTGTCAATTTTGACGCCATTCAAATAAATATGATGTACTTTGATTTATCAGGGTTGATGGTGAGATGGCTATAACAGAACCATTGGGAGACCAAAGCTAACTCTGATTACAGCACTTTGTAGATCAACATCATTGTCTGAGGACCACTGCAGAGTGCTAAATCGTGGAAAATCATTTATAAATATATCAAATAGTAACGGACCTAGAATGCTACCCTGTGGGACTCCACATGTTACAGACTAGGGATTTGAAAGTTGATCATCAAAGGGGACAATTTGAGTGCGATTTGTTAAATAATTTTGGAACCAATTGATTTCCAGGCTTCCCAAACCATAATGAGTAAGCTTGTCAAGTAACAACTCATGGGAAATTGTGTCAAATGCCTTCTTTAAATCAATGAAAATGGCAAGATCGATCTTATTTTTTGAACCGACAAAGTAATTATCAAGAAAATTAATGATGGAATGTGTGGGTTCAGTGAATTGACGAAATCCGAATTGGTATTTTGTTAGGAAATTAAGGCTAAAATAATGATTTAATTGATTATGAACAACACGCTCTGGGAATTTTTGAAAAAGAATTGAAATTGGCCTATAATTTGAAAAAGATGAACATTTCCTGCTTTGAATAAAGGTATTACCTTCGCACATTTGAATGATGAGAAAATGAAGAAGAAAATTGATATTTTTAAAATTTGTTTTTACAGTTTTCAAAAACAAAAAATCAAGAAGAAAACGTTACAAAGTTCTAGGATTCTAGAAGGAGGCTGGACATTTTGTTGGACCCCGCCAATGTTTACGATGAACGCTGTTCTTGTGATGATGGACATGGAGTAAAAATTTGAATCTTCTCTATGTCTGAATCTTTCACAGAGCATTTTTCAATCACGAAATCTTACCTAAGAGATTCAAACACCATACAAAGATGTTGACGATGGAAAAAATGACGGTTCATACGAACACAGTGATACCGGTCATCAGCATCGGCATCGTTAAGCTTTTTAATGATCTCCAATTCTTTCAGTCCTTGTTTATGCCTAGGAAGAGAAACTTGATAATATCAACCTATAAAATAACTATTCTATAGTTTTGCGGTCAATATGATATCCTCCTAACACGTAATATCATACCACAGTGAAGCCTGTACAATGTATATCAGACTCTCAGAGCTATCTATTTACAAAAGTTGGGACACTCTTTCATGTGATTTTATGAACGCCATTTTTGTACTGTCAAACCCAGGCTAGCAAAATTTGAACATAGCGCGCGAAAATAATATCATAAATTCGAAAAACCTTTTGTTCAAAAGCAAAAACATCCTTTTCAATGGAACGAACTAAATGGCGATTTACGAGCCCCAAAAGTTGTGTGTCCCAACTCTTATAAATAGATGGCTCTGATGTATATAACCGCTGGCTGTTAGATGTTAAGAATTTTACCACTATATCTATATGTAGGTGGTCTTTATATGAAGGGCTGATTTAATTATTTTAGACATTGCAAGAGTGACCACCATAAAAAAGTGGCTGCTTCATAGAGGTGACCATTAGAACAGGTTTGACTATATTTAACAAAGCCTGTATATCAAGTTCAATTTTCATTATGATATAAAGAAAGTAGCATCAATGATAGCTTACATGATTTCGTTGTTTCTAATGATTTTGATAGCCACTTCTTGATTTGCACGTGCAGTATCTCTGCCTCTCACAACATTACTAAACACACCTTGGCCAGTGAAACCATATATACTATAGCGTTTGTCCATTAATTCACCAATCCTGAGTCCTAAACAAGTGGCATAGAATAACAAGTTCAAATACACACATAATAACAAGTTTAACAACAGCAGGTTGTCGCCAAGTATTGCATCATGCACAAATTATAATATTAAACTATAAACTTGTTTTCATTTGAAATATATTTAAAATACGTAACAACAATAATTTTTTATTATTCAGAATTTCAAATACTGGTATTTTGAATAACAATTCTGGAAAGCTTCCTATTCTGTCAATCTTGTCCTTCAAAGGCAAAAACCTTTGTGTGATAACCTGCAGAACGATTTTTCAAGATTGCAAACAAAGTAGCTAAACTATTGTTATAGCCTACTCTACAATATGTCTCTGTGTCTAGAAGGCAAATAAATATGTAAAAGGTCTGTTTGTTTAGAAGATTTTCCCATTACATTGTTCTTTCGATCATTAAAGATCTGTGAGAATTTATTCAAATTATTGATGTTATTAGTATTATTAGACTCATTGAAATTTGAGTATGATTGTTATTAGTATGGACCTTGAGAAACAGCCTAGGCAGATTATGTTTCAAAAAGTTTCATAGTGCTTATATCATGTAAATGATTTTTATACACATTTTCGTTTTAGGGACTATAGTATAGTCAATAGAATATAATTATAAACTACACCTTTTTACACAGAGAAAAGCACATGGTTTGTCTCCATAATATCATAAATTGGAATATAGCATAACTGGTTTAACTGCAATTTGGATACACGAAAATTTATCACATATCTGCTGCCAGGTTTTGAAAACCCTATAAATTGTTTTGTGGTCAACTCCTTACTACATAATTTTAGATAAGTGCAAATTAGGACAATGCATATTCCCTCAAACGGATTACACTGCACAATTATTTCCCCCTTTTCTTCTGAATTTGTGCTAGCCCTTTGTAACTCTCAGTCTCGAAAGCCTCAATTTTGTCGAACTCTGTCCGGACTATGGTTATTGTAATCTTCTAGACACACTATTTAAAGTTAAGCAGAAACGTACTGTAATAGCCTTCAGCATCGTCCCAATTATCAAGCAGATTTGGGTTTTCCCCTGCAGTTTGAGTCTTGTAGGAAACACTGCTGGGACTCTAAAACAAAGTAAAACACAAATACAATAGGCAACAAACGCATTAATAATTGAAGGTCAAAATTATATCTTGAAATTGTTGTCGTAAGTGCCTTAATCACATTGTCAGGTTTATCAACTAATGAATGAGTCTTTTTTGAGAATAAGCATTTGAAAAAGTAACTGCTTCAAATGTCGTACAAAGTGGAGAAGGAAAATTTAAAGTGTATATCTCGGAAGTTGGAAGATTGCTTCTTAAAATGTTCTATTCGTACATGATCTTCTTGTACTTTTACTTGATCATGTACGAATAGAAAATGTTTTCTCTATCTAAGGAAGCAATCTCCCAATATCCGGGATATACACTTTAAGTGTTGATACAGCCTAAATGGAATCCAAATCAATTTATTTAATAGCAAATCTGAGTTTGCGTTCAATTGCAAAAAACAAATAGTTGGGAATTATTTCAAGAGCTTGCAAGGTTTAATGGTTCATGGATAATATCTGACTAAAGGCGTAATTAAATCAACAAGTTTTTTTATTTCTTTTGGTGTTTTTGTTTAGGTTTTTGGCCTATACATCAGAAAAATATCAATTTTCTTCTGAAATTGCTCTAGCATTCAGCTATCAAGAATCCAAGGATGTCCCTGATTGTCGTAACCTGTTTATGGATAACAAACAATAAAGATATTATGATTGTTCTTTGTACTGGACTGAGAATACAGTAGTAATAATCTCTCCCGGAAAATAATAAATGCCTAAAAACTATAATTAATGGTATTGAATCGATACTTACATCAAATTTATCTGAAAACATATCATTTCCTTTAAAAGATTGTTCCTCAGAAAACATATCTAAGTCCTTGCTAGCTTGTTCTTCCTTCTCCAGTTTTCTGTTACGAAGAGCAGCAGCACTTTCTGGAACATTCTTTGCTGATACTGTATCATTGTTCTTCTCTTTAACAACATTATTGGAGCCATCACTGTCATTCTCACTATCCGATGATGAAGAATCTGATGAGCTACTACTGCTGTCAGATGAATCAGAATCATCAGATGATTTAGGTGATTTCTTAGCTGATTTTGTAGCAAGAGGTTTGCAGTTTTTGCTATCAGAAGTATCACTCTTAGGAGCAACTGGGGTCGATTGATTTGAGTTTAGAGACAACTTTTCAAGTAAAGCTTGCCTTTGTTGACGACGTTTCGCAATTATTTCTTCTTCGTCTAATTCCATTGTCTCTGTAAGGTCATCTAAGTTAATATCTCTGCAGAAATAAAAGCAAAAGGAAATCACCATCAAGCTGTATAAAACTATTTTAACTATAAAAAATGTTGTCCAGAAATATCAACATACTCGTCTGATGATTCCTTCTTATCATCTCCTTGTCTGTTGCTACCCTGTCGATGTCCTCTTCTATCTCTTGAAGTACTTCTGCGGCGGTGGGATCTAGGACTCCTTCGATCTCGTCTATCCCGACTTCTGTCTCGGTTACGATCAAAATCCCTTCGCCTTTCTTGATCAAAGTCGCGACGAGAAGTAGAACGTCTGTCACGCTCAGAGTCTCTTGAGTGGTCATTGCTATGCCTTGATTCGTTTTTTCGAACATCCTGATGTCTCCTGTCTCGAAAACTCTGTCTTTCTTTATCTCGGTCATCTCGAAAGTTTCGATCTCTAGAATCATGTTGATTTCTTTCGCGTTCTCTTCCTTCAGATTGTTTATTGTCTATAGTTAAATCTACTGATACATGTCCACCATTATTATTTCTTGCTTTATTATCATTAAATCTATTATTATCAATTGATGTATTATGACCAAACCTTTCAGTTCTACTATCAGAATAATTTCTTCTAGTTGAATCTGAGTCACGCTGTCTTCTTGAACTTCCAGCAGATTCATTCCTATTATCTTGGAGCATGTTATCCCTAGGCCTATCTTTTTTCTTTTTCAAATTATTACTAATACTATCATCAAGCTGTTCTTGTAAATATTGTTTTCTGCGTTCTAATTCTTCTAATTCAACCCGATCAAGATCTTGTCTAGGACGTTTTGCAGTACCAACTTCTTCCTCAGCTACTGCAGCTACTGAACGACGCTTTGAATCTACTGTTTTTTCATTGTTATCTTTCTGATCTTTAGATATACTCCGCCTGTCATGATCGTGTTTCTTCTCCGTTTCATCTTCTGTATCTGATTCCTCTTTGTTTTTAGATTTTTTAGATTTATGTTTTCGATGCTTTTTGTGATGTTTTTTTCTCTTTTTCTTACTTTTCTTTTCTTTCTTTGAATGATGCCTAGATTCTTTGTCTTCTGTTTCAGAAGCAGATTCATCAACACTAAAATAATAGAATTGAAGCAAGTTTTTTTATACTTTGACCTTTAACAGCTATCACAATGCACAAACAAATATTTTTCTTCCAAGGATCACATTATCACAATAAAACCTTCTGGGAATAAATTAAAATGCTTCAAATGGGGATTCTACTGAAAAATAATTAATCAAAGTAATGATTGATTCTGATGTATGGGTCATTCCATATGAAATCTTCACTTTCTCACCACTCCTTTGTGAAATTGAACAAACCATATGTGCAAATACAACTTGAGGAGCTGAGTTCAGATATGTAACTTTTATCTCGCAATTTGCAACAGTGTCAATTTTATAGCACTTCGATAAATCTGTGAAAATAAAATATTCCGCTTCATTTAAACATTATAAGATGCATTATCAAAGTACTGCAGACATTTTAAATCGTTAATTTATAATAAGAAATGGCAAAGATATCAATGTTTAAATGAAGCACAATATTTTATTTCCGCACCTTTATTGAAATGCTATAAAATTACACTGTTGCAAATTGCGAGATAAAAGTTACATATCTGAACTCAGCTCCCCAAGTTCTATTTGCACATACGGTATGTTTTTGTTAAATTTCACAAGGGGTTGACGAGAAAGTGCAGATTTCACATGGAATGACCCGTAAATTAACTGAAAAAATTGATTTCATGTTAATAGAATGTATGCAAAATGTCTATTTCTAATTTCCTTTGTCAAAATATACTCCAAGTTGTTAGGAGAGACATTCATGCACATTATAATTGCGAAAAATTTTCAGGGGGAGCATGCCCAGACCACTTATGAGGAGGGTCTCCCTAAATGTTTGTCAAACAAGGTTGAGGAGAGGATGTTTCCCTACCTGGTCAATCCACGTCAACTCGCAAACAAAAAACCCTAACCCTCTCAGAATTTATTAAAATTTATTTTACTAAAAGATAATGAAGTGAATATCAACTTGGCGAAGTTTAAGGTAATGTCGTCAAAAAATGACGAATATAAAATGTGTTAAAGATTACGCTATAATTAGCAAATCGCTTGGTAAAAATTATATTTTGCTATATGTGTTTGCTATAAATATGCAATATGGATGAAACACATACCATTCGATAGCTCGGACCTTGTGGTTTCCATTTATGTATATTTTGAAGATAAAAACAATGTGAATTATTTTTAATTAATATTTCAAAGAAAATCTTTGGAGCCAATTGTAGAAAAACCCGCACAATTTAAAGATTTAAAAATCCACCCACGTACGAAGAATAACAAAGACGAGTGATTTCCAAATTTTCAATAAACGTTATTCCCTGAGAGCTTGCCAATCTTAATTCCATTATTCTTTCGTATTATTGTTGTCTTACCTCAATGAAGTATTTTAGCTCTCGTGTCACCACTCACCACCTCGATTTGCAAATCAAAACAGCAACAATTCATTCAATAAAACGAAGGGTGATCTCCATTTGAACAATTAAAGTAAACAACATGATACTTTTAGTTTAAGGTAAGTTGTAAAATCCAGTCATTACACATAAAGCTCGTCGTTAACAACTTGTACTTTTTATATAGCATCACAAACACACACTCTCTTATTTAGAAACTACTGTAGCCTACACTTCTTATTTTAATTTAACTCAGAACAGGCGCTCAACATATTAAATAGTCAGTACAAGCAGAGTACAATGAGAATCGGACTACTGTGTAAACAAGACACTATAAAAATGATAAAACAGCTTATATTTCTAGTAAAGTGTCAAATAGCACTGTCAAGTGATTTCCTGTTTCGTGTGTTCATGATGTGTTTGTGAATCACATTGATTTTGTTTTAATAATTCTAGACTAGCATTTCTTTAAGCCCCGGCCAAATGACTTTTTATTTCGCCAACATTGTTGAATTCAACAAAATCCGATGAATGTTGAGAAAATAAAAAGTCATTTGGCCACCCTCACTTTTTCGGATTTTGTTGGCTGATGTTGAATTTCGATTTTGAATACATTCAAAAATTTCCTCAACATTCATCGGATTTTGTTGAGTTCTATTGTTCTCTACCGATGTTGGCGAAGTGGCCAAATGACTTTTTATTTCCTCAACATTGTTGAGTTTTGTTGAAAATATGAACCTTGCTCTGATTGGTCAACAATGACGTAGCCTGTCTCAGGATTGGTGGGCTCGATTGACTAGCTTCCAAGCCTCAAAATACCATCCGATGTTGACGAAAATGAACTCAACAAAATCCGATGAATGTTGGCGAAAATAAAAAGTCATTTGGCCACCCTCAAGATGTTGACGAAAATGAACTCAACAAAATCCGATGAATGTTGGCGAAATAAAAAAAGTCATTTGGCCAGGGCTTTAGAAAAGTATTTTATTATAGTTTCAATTAAAAGACAAATAATAAATTCCTTCCATATTCACAGTACATGGGCATCTGGTATTTCTGATAAATACAACATATGTCCCACTTTGCAAATGCGATGATGGAAGAGAAGCTATCACATGCGTTCTGCTTGGACGAGGTTGTGGGTCCAACTCCATTATAGATCTGTCTTTTCTCGCCAATCTGATATATTTTCCTGGACATAGAACAGTATGTTCAACACAATATACCTTGAAAGATAGTTAACCAGTGTCAAAAATGTGTTTCGCAAGCACATGGAAATAAAAATCAATTAACAGTGAATACAATTACAAATTGCTTTGTCATTGCTACGATTGTGTTTGTGTCTCGTTTACATAGTAGTCTGATGCTCCGTGATGAGCGCCTTCTGTTCTTGATTTATCTACGTTAAAATAAGTACTTTCAAAATGAGATAGTGCGTGTCTGTGATGCTATATAAAAAGTACAAGTTTCTAACGACGAGCTTTATGTGCAATGACTGGATTTTACAACTTATCTTCAACTAAAAGTATCATGTTGTTTACTTTATTTGTTCCGATCACCGCTCTTTTTATTGAATAAATTTGTTGCTGTTTTAATTTGCAACCCGAGGTGATGACACAAAAATTTTCATATCATGTATTTCATTTCTGTAGGCTAACATCAATCATATAAATTCAGCACATTTCTTGTCACAATCTGTTTCATGTTTGCATTAAAATCGGAAAACGAAGGTTTGATTATTGAAATACAACACCAGAATAAACAAAAGTAGCCAAAATATGTCTGATTCTTTGAAAAAAATTTGATCGCTCCACTCGCAAATCAGTTTACTCTTGTATTAATCAATCGATCATTTGTAATTCATAACTGCCGCAAATTCTACAGCACGTTTACCACATTATTTCCCACATCAAGCTGAACATAAAACTACAAAACATATTAAAAACACTGAGACATGAAACTATTGAAAAACGTTATTAAAAAGCGGAGTTGCGTCATATATTGTATGACGTCATCCGCAATTTTTTCGTGGACATTTTCCGTCAAACCGCGCAAATTTTACGACCGATTTTTTCTTCCCCGCGCATTTACAAAGAATGCAGTCTGGACCCTACCTTACGATTATTATGTTGGAAAGATATAACCGTAAATGGATTATATACCCATAAAATACTAACATGATTAGAATGAGTTGAAAACAGTTAACAAAACATTGAACCTAAGTTAGGCTAACTAGTCCAGGCTACTAGGCTAGCTAGATGCGAGCCAGACCATGAAATTATGTAATAGACGAAGACCTAGGCCAAATTAAATTGTTTTTCTGGCAAATATGTAAGCATGGATACAAAAGCGTCTCTTTAAGAGTATTCTGTGGTCTGGAAATACAAACCATATTCCATGAAAGATTGAATGCACATCATTTCATCCTACCTAGATGATATTTCTTCTTCGTATCCAGCAAATGAACTCAGCGAAGCAAGTCTAGTCGCCGCCATATTGAAATTTAGCAAACCAGCAACAGCAACTCACGGAGCAAAATTGTTCCGTGACTGCAACTAAAGATTCATGTGTTGCTTTTGCGCATGTCCAGAAATAAATTCCTTGAAGACGAGGACGAGGTCGCACGTTAACTTTAAACTTTCATTTTTCCTTTTTGAAATTCGTGTCGTATTGAAAATTTTAGTATACTTTATTAGAATATTGATTACACATTCACAAATAAATATTTGATTTATAACTTTTTCTTCAATACCAAATTTAAAATATGTGCGTATCCCAAATGTACTCGAAATAAAATAACTTTTTACGTCCCTTTTATGATATGATATGATATGATATATTTTGTCATTTTGATCGGCAAATAAAGGGCATTTTACGCTATAGAAAGTGTCACTTACATACAGCCTCAATATTAATAACTAGATTAAATAAAGGTTACTAATTAAAACATGAATATGATCCTATTGCCATATGCATAAATACATATGACATACAGTATCAGGTTAACAACAATTAGTGTAAAGATATGTATCTATATATTAGCTATATGTAATACTATATGACTGATTATTTTATCTATACAAACAGTTTACAAAATGCTGACAAATTTAATGATCGTAGTTTCTCCTTGAATTGAGCAATAGTTTTTGATGTTATAATATTATCCCTCAGATTGTTCCACCGGGGTATTATACGGTTACAAAATTGGTTCTGAACGGATTGTAAACGCGGTATTTGTGGAACAATAAGTTTGTAAGTATGACCACGCATTGAGTACTTGTTAACATCATATTTGAAGCTTAAGTTCTCTATTGATATATCTGCAAGGTTATGCGTGATTTTAAAAACAGTGCAGAGATCAAAAAACACTCTCCTGAATTCTAAATTGTCTAGATTTAGTAAACTCAAATGATTCTTGTATTCTGTACATGGACGATTGAGTAATCGGAATAATTTCCTTGTAAAATATCGTTGGACAGATTCTAACTTTTAATATTCTTCCCGAGGCATGGGTTCCATATTGGCGACGAAGATTCCAATAACGGGCGGACATAAACAGTGTAAGCTCTAACCAATAATTCTACGTTTGATGAAGAAAAGCATTTAATAATAAGGTGTAATCTCCCGTATGCCTTTGCAGCTAACAGAAAGCAATGATTGGATGGTTTCATATCAGATGTGACAATAATACCAGGATCACGAATTATTTACATTGTCAAGGGTATGACCACATATAGAATAATCAGACTCAGGAAAATTTAAATTTCCAGTTGCTAAAATAGAGCACTTGTCATATGCAAAACGCAATTGCCATGTGTCTGTCCACTCAGAAAGATTACATAATGTTTGAGATAGATCATTTGCATGATCATATTAGATTTGCGATTACAAGAAAACTTTGCATGCAAGAAAACTTTTACCATGCTTTTACTAGAGATGTGATTATGTCCGCAGCTAAAAATCCCTTTACAGCAGCTAATGACTCGCAGCTACTCAGTTAAATCTCCACTGGTAAAAATTAATTTTACAGCATCTGATTAGTCATAGCTATTTAGTTGTTTTTCCGTATCTGAAAGGTATGTTTATCGCATTTAACTTATCGCATCTATTTAGTTATTTACCGCATCTAAAAAAACGTTTACTGCATCTCATTGGATCATCAACGCGGCTAATAATAAATTCATTATAGATAGCTAGATCACATATGTCATTAGTACATTCTGGCTTCAATTGTAACTTAATAGTGGAATTTTGACTTCAATTATACATGTTCGTTAAATTTTACAGCAGGCGAGAATTAAGAGTTCCTAGCTCCAAAACGTTGGAAAAAACTCCCATTCACATTTCATGACAGTTCATCATTAGAAATTTGCAAAATGAGAATTAAAACTTATCTATTTAAAAAAGCATATTGCGAATAAGCTTCATTATTTTCAATAGATTTAGAGTGCCAGTAGATTTAAAAATACCTGTGAAGCGCCATTGGATTAATATATTATAGAAGTGGCACTATATAAATTAAATTATTATTATTATTATTATTATTATTATTATTATTATTATTATTATTATTATTATTATTATTATTATTATTATTATTATTATTATTATTATTATTATTATTATTATTACTTTTATTATTATTATTATTATTATTATTATTATTATTATTATTATTATTATTATTATTATTATTATTATTATTATTATTATTATTATTATTATTATTATTATTATTATTATTATTATTATTATTATTATTATTATTATTATTATTATTATTATTATTATTATTATTATTATTATTATTATTATTATTATTATTATTATTATTATTATTATTATTATTATTATTATTATTATTATTATTATTATTATTATTATTATTATTATTATTATTATTATTATTATTATTATTATTATTATTATTATTATTATTATTATTATTATTATTATTATTATTATTATTATTATTATTATTATTATTATTATTATTATTATTATTATTATTATTATTATTATTATTATTATTATTATTATTATTATTATTATTATTATTATTATTATTATTATTATTATTATTATTATTATTATTATTATTATTATTATTATTATTATTATTATTATTATTATTATTATTATTATTATTATTATTATTATTATTATTATTATTATTATTATTATTATTATTATTATTATTATTATTATTATTATTATTATTATTATTATTATTATTATTATTATTATTATTATTATTATTATTATTATTATTATTATTATTATTATTATTATTATTATTATTATTATTATTATTATTATTATTATTATTATTATTATTATTATTATTATTATTATTATTATTATTATTATTATTATTATTATTATTATTATTATTATTATTATTATTATTATTATTATTATTATTATTATTATTATTATTATTATTATTATTATTATTATTATTATTATTATTACTCTTTGAGGCTTTGTACGGATACAAACACATTGACTCATGAACGGCTTAATAGATCAAATAGCGAGACTCAACGAAGTAAAGGCCATACAATACACAGTTGAAGCATTAATTATTCGTTGGTACTTGGTAAAGAAATAGTAATTAATTCCGTATATTATAATTACTTATTTCTAGCTTCTACTTCCAATTATTTCAAAATTAGGCTTCAATTTAACAATAAAGATTAACTATATATAGTTAATTACAAGTATATTTTTTCGCATATTATAATGTTTATGTTCGCCACTGGTATCTTGGCAATCAGCAGTATCTAAGATTTCATGACTACAAATTTGAAGTATAATTCGTAAATAATAATTTTTGTTATTGCGTTATACTGTTCTTCCATAGCCACGTGAAGATCTGTCTATTAAAGAATTTCTTTAGCAGTGCTTGCATGATTTTGCGCATACATTGTACATAAACTCAGGATTTCTTATGCACAAACCAATACTTGAGAATGATGGACAGGATGGCCACATGTCATTGCAATCCTCTATTATTAAAAAAAAACATTTATGGTTTATGATATATGACAACATATATTAAAATTCATCTAAGCTGTTGTTTAACTATTATCATACAAATATTATACCAATATTTTGATATAAAGTGAAATGAAAACCAAAAAACAGACCCCGGGGGGGTAACTTCAGCTCTTTAGGGACGGGGGGGGTGCTACTTTGGAAAAAGGTAAAGTACCCAAAAAGTTCCAAAATTCTGTTGATGCTACCCAAAAAGTGCTAGTAGGTTGGTTGATTTTAAGTAACTACACAAAAATAAAGCAAAATGTTTTCAAAAATTCTTGAAAAAGTAAAAAGTAAGATACCCAAAAGCTCCAAAAATTTAAATCTCATATCCAAAAAGTTTTTTCTCGATTGAAATATGAACCCAAAAAAAGTGGCACGTCCCTGTATAGCCGTCATAGTGGAGTTACCCCCCCCCCGGGAAACAGACCAAATAATATGATAATTAAATTGAAGAACAAAGATATATACATCTAATTGTAACAGTTTATATTGTCAATTTGTCACCTTCATGAAAATTAATGAGTATTTTAGGGAACCTTCCTGGTGAAAACCATCTAAGATGAGTGGGGCTTATCAAAATATCAAAATATATATAATATATGTGGATTTTCCTTAAAGTGGAACACCCCAGTCAACGTAGCCCCTGCGAATCAGTAATGCTAATATTTTAATATCAATTGGATTGGTACTTGTACATAGTCATACAGTTATGACAATGACCTCTACCTGTGACAAGTAAAACATCCAGTCATCTATCTTTAGATTGTTCTTTGACCAGTATAACTTGACAATCGTTAATATAACTTGATAATGGTTTACATGGTTACATCTTATATACAGTCTAAAGATTCTGGTAGGTAATTTTAGAGTAAATGAAGTAGAGGCTGGTGAATCATGAATCCTTCAAATCCAATCTTCAAACTATCTTCCTGAAAATTCTACGGTTGATATTAGGGATTATGCGTGGACATTTTGTCATAAACGGAAATATTTACAAATAAACACGATTTATGTGCCTTTTGTTCAACATTTTCTATGGAATCCTACAGATCCCTTTCTGGCTATGAAGGGTTCATATATACTGTGTCTATCTCTTACCATGACAAAAACCACACGTTCTTGCACAATGTTTCTTCATAAAACCCTTATCTCTATCACACCGTCCATGGCTTTTATGAATCAAGCATTCTACGGTTTGGTCCATGCACACATGACCTAAAAAGCAACGTTAATGATATCATAGTATTTATCATAGTAATCAAGGAAGTTTCTCAAGATCCTTCAAGAATTAAAATAGATGAGATTGCCTCTCGAAATATCTCTTTCTATATATATGAACTATATGCTAGATTACATTTGAATACAATTATTTACTTTGATATTATCAATAACTTAGTAGAAGCTAATGATAATGGAATTTAGATGTGTATCATAACTCATTTGTGCTACGTTGCATACATATTTACAATTAATTAACTTTAAATATTCATTCCTCCAAATTTGTACATATTTGAGTCTAAATTAAGTTAATCAAAATATCTTAAAATATAGCAAATTTATAATTTAACAGTTAAATTACAACTATTTTAAATTTTGTATACAACCAACCGTTGTTGTTTCACAGAAATAAAAAGAAGGTAATTACTGATCCAATCGCCATAGGAAACGCATTTGAGAAAAAAATTTGGACACTTTTTGGGCAAATCAACAAATTATAAATTTATTGTGTTACCATGAAAATGTTCAGGAAATTTACTCTGTATTAATGAAATTCAACACTTCCCAAAAACAGTTTTAGGAACAGAATTGTAGTATGCGTTGTGAGCCTAGTCGCGAGCCTCCTTCTTATCATGTTCCAAGATATGTAAGTGGAAGCCTTTTAGGTCAATTTTCGGGCAGATCAAGCTATTTCTTATGTCTCCTTGCAATAAAATTATTCAATCATTCAGTATTTCGCAGATATACGTTAAGTTATAAGTAGCATTATTCTGACAAAATATAGTTAAGTTAATCAACAAACAATAATCCAAATTTTCTTACTCGCTTCGCTCGCATCAAATCTTCGCATCAGATTATAGTGATTGTGGAGCAGATCAATAAAGTGCCAAAGCAGCATAATTGTTTATCTACCACAAAACTCTTTTCGGGCGCCTAATTCCTCTTTATATGAGTTGTTCCCATAATTTTCCCATTATTGATTGTTGCTAAACAATTTGAACTTCGGTATTTATTCAAAGTAATGTTAACATTTTCTCATAATAACTTGCAGGGCTTGATTTACTTTAAAGACTACTATTTGAGAGTTGTTACAATTGGCTCACTTTTTGCCATAAAATAGGCGTGTCGTGAAATGCATAACCCAGTGCTGTCACCTTTTTTACGGTGCCTAAAACACAATGTTATATGAAGCAAAATATGCTGCGCAAGGGTGTCTAAACAGTCTCAGGAAATGAAAGTATAGGCCTAAAATAGGGTGGCCTACTTGACTAGGTTTGACTAAAACGGACAAAACAGTCTTTATAACGATCTACTACACGAAGAAATAAGCATTAATATTTACCGTAAAACTAAATTGGTGATGGAATGAAAAAGCTTATAACGGCTTTTTTAACTATAGGGTTCTAGAGTATATATATATAAATTGGTAGCATCACTTGAATTGTGAATTACAAGTGAATTACCTCTTATAATAACAAATCCCTGAAAAAATTTCTTGGGCAAAACCATCCCCCCTGATTGGAAATGCGCCCCTACGCCTATGCCAATTGCAGTCTTAAAAATGCTCAATGTCAATACATAACCGAAATGTAAATATATAAATAGAGTTAATGATACACATTTGTTTCTGTGACTCAGAATTCCTCATTTTATGAGATCTTCATACGATTTCTGCCTGGATCACTAAAACTGTGAAACCGCTTTCAGTAATAGAAAGAATATCCATAAATATATATATTTTGTGTTTACCCAATTACAAGGGAATATACAGGCTATAATCGATGCTTGGATTTGAAAGAAGAGTATATAGAAAATTATGAACAATGAGACTGAATCTCTTCAGACCTATTATAGACAATGATATTTGATGAAGGTTTTATAATTAGACTAATCAAATAATTGATTACTTTATGAACTAAACATGAATATATATGTTAATTCTTACCCATTCCGTGTCCCATTGGTGGGATTGAAACAACAGCAGACCATGATGCAATAAACAGAATTGACAAAATTACGATGTTTGTAGAATCCATTTTATACATCTGCATATAATAGTTAAAAATACATAAAATAGTTTAAGAGGTTATACAAATACATCCCGGGGTCATGGTATTTTCAAAATACCCCACCAGGGGTATAAATATTTTCTTTCGAGGCGATCATCTTGACTTTTATTATTTAAAGCTCTGCTATATTTTGCATTGAGCCCTATGTTCAATCAGTAAGACAACGTTTAACAACTATACATTTTCTATCTATTATTGTAAGTTTCCATTACCACTCTCTTGCCTGACTTTTATCGCTGTCATTTATCTCAAAAGAACGTATAATAAATCTAACAATAACATAGTTAATGAAAGCTAATGATTTTTTAATGGAAAACAGTGCTTATTTGCAGACATTTGAACAAAATGTAGATCATTTATATAATTCATTATTGATATAATGTTTACCTTGTATATTCCAAAGGGTTATATGTATACTATCGGATTATATTGAATTCAAAATTTAATTCAAAAATACTAAGTTAAATAATATCCAGAGAATATACCATATTTCATTCCAACTTTTGCCGATGGATTATAAAATTTGTATTACAGATTTACAAATTCTTTCTTGTTTGGAACTGAGATACGATGAAAATATTTTCTTAGCTTATCATGAAATTGACTCCCTTTTATACCTGTTTTATACAAATAATTGAAACTTGATTGAGTATATATGGCATTCTTTCTTGTAGCTATTTATGTCTCCCTTGGTAACAAATACCACGAGGGCTGAGATATCAAAAAGATCAAAATAGATAATATTTTTCTATTTCTGACATGTGTTATTTGAAATTGAATATTTGTAAATTATTTCATGGAATATGTATAGAACTTCTTATAATCTGAAATTCCATTGCTCATCTTGGAAATTCTTCCCTGTAATATACTGTTGCTGTTTTAAATAGAGGGGCTTGGAAAGATTATCATGGGTTATCGAAATCCCAGAAAATACTGTTCGATGGCATCATAAAGAATATATATTAGTCATGTGATAGTAATTCATATTAGTAACTTTAATTAATCATCGTATACGTTTAGAATTACGATGTATGTTGCTGTGACATGATTAGTTAATCCTACATTCCTAATTCAGTCCTAAATATCATTGGATTTAACTCAAGAATTAACCGTGTCAGCATACAGGTCAAACCATACATCAGTGAATCCATGCCTAACTGTAGCCCTTCAAATGTAAAATAACGTCATATTAACCATAGTATTAACTGAAGGAGCTGTGTATCACACTATCAATACCAGAAAATGGAAATGCCATGAAAGTGTTGTGAAAGCCTCATGAAAATGTGAAAATGTGAAATCGCAAATTTTTTAAGCTAGGAAAAAATTCAAAACCACGAAAACATCCATATCCACGATACTAAGATGCGAATATGCCATGGAATTTCACCTTTTATGGTTATGGTGTAAGCAGTGTTCGTAAGAGTGTGAGCATTTGTCAAAACGAACACAATTCATCTATCCACTTAACATGGATTAATGAGCATTATAGACCGCATATAGCGAGGTTTTCTTAATGCAATCAGAAATTAGATGAGTTTTACTTGCCTTTAGCTGAGTTTTGTTCACAAATCATATATGCTATACGTTTAAGCTCAGATAAAAGGAAGAGAAAAATAATCAGAATATTTTGAGTTGAGCATACTATTTTGACTGTGCATAATCTGACATGAACAAATATAATATTTTTCTCTTGCCTTCCTGTAGACGTTGTAAACAATAAAATTAGAAAACATTTTGCCATTGACTTTTTCTGTTAAATGTTTCAAAAAGGAAACTTTTTATCAACTTATACACGAACATTCAAGATAATATACAGTATTAGGCAGTATTCAATTTTAGAAATTTCTCTTATGTATCCTACTTTTGATAACATGCATTCCCTATACAAAATAGATTCAAAGACTAGATCGTCGTTGTCTCCGTTAATCGGAATTTCGAGCCAGAATAAGGGAGACAACGTCTATATTCTTTGATTTCATTTCTATGCTCTGTATATCCACATCGAGCACTGTATTGATGTTTTGCCACCAATAAAGTTATTCCTTATGCATATACAAATTTTTTATAATAACAAAGTTTAGTATCCGACAGTATTCAAACTTTCCTTTAAACAATTGTAATTTCAGTATCTAAATTTCTTGACATTTTCTTATTATTCAAATTGATGTGCAATGTCGCAGCTGATATCAATAAAGACCAATTAACATCATTGCTCTCAGCGAACAGAACAACTTTTCTAGAAATAGAGGAGTGGTACTGGTGCCTTCAATTAGGGCTCACTGTCACAATGACTTACAATTAATTTATTATTCAAATACCAAATCAGCATATATAAAGTCAATTTTTACATGTTTAATATAGGTTAGAGCGTTATCAAAATTGTTCATAAATATTGCGTTCAAGGCAGAAAACCAACACCTAATATTCAGAATATACACAATGCCAATATTATCAATTAGAAAATTATAAATTACGATCGATTTATCTATAAACATACCTTTGTGTGTGAGTGTTTTTTTTTTACTTATTCTATTAGGAAATTTCTCCCTAGGCTGTAGCCTCACTACTTCCAACAGTAGAATCAATCTTCTCCAATGACACAAAATAATCAATTTTATCAATTTAACTGAAAAAGACAGAAATCGATTTTTTGACCCCCTATAGTGTTCACTGTTTGCTAGATGATGGAAATCTATAAATCTGTTTTTCTGTTATATGATTTCGCAGAAGAAATTTAACTAGAAAGCGAATCAATAGTTTTGACTGTTACTATGTAGAAATGGTCTTGGTTTTGTAAATCCAAATGACGGATAGATGATAGAGCTATAGCTATGGTAGTTTATATAGGATATATCTTTTAAAGTTGCTGTTACGATAATGGACACAAAATATCCAGCAACAAGTAACATTTTGGTGCTTCTGTTTTTGATTTATTCATTATCTCTCGTTTCTATTTCGAAGATCAAAATGATGAGGCGCTGGAATGATATCTGTATATATGTACTGACTGCATGATAGAGGAGAAAGGATGTATGCATAGACCGTTAGTGATTCTGACAGGTATGGTTTGAGGCATGCGATGAGGATACTGTTGCCAAAGCCACTGTAAGATGCTTTAGCATGATGTATAGGCTCATATTGTAATGTAATGTAGTATACATTTCAACGAAACGACTTGCGAATCAGTATATCAAGTTAAAAAGGATATGATAGTAAATAATTACTATTAAATAAATGACATGCTAAATTTTATAGGGATTGTAGAAGAGGATGATGTTTGATACAAAAGAAAACACAAATTATCAATCCAACGAGTTCCGCAAACCATCCGACTTAGAAATCTTTTCCCCTTTGCCTCAATCTGCTAATGCGCCAAAGTGTAATTTACATACTAGGTCATGCTGTTGGGGGATCTAAATGGCACTCTGTTGTCGTCGTACGTCATACTTCATTGGAAGCCTAAGGAAAATCCAAGGACATGGACACTTGGACAAGTAGCATGATTGTATACATCAATTCATTATGTCGAAAATCATTTTACAAGAGTCTATTTGCCATCAGTGTCTGACCACGATGAATGGAAACTTATAAAGAGTAATAAATATAATATGTAATGATATGCATGTAATGACACATTCCTCTAATGCGTACGTCTGTGTTCGTCTGTCTGTGTTACTGTTGCTACTGCGAAGAAAATATACATAGCTGATCTGATTTATTACCCTTAAAAGCTTCTCTAGCAATATTATAATCAGAACACTCAATTTGGCAGATTTTTAAAATATAATTTAAACCATCTCTAAATATGCGTTGAATCACATTTTAAATTCTGTAGCAATAATATCTGACATCTAGCATAAGCCCAAAAACATCTGAACCAACCAATCATACGATGGTATGCTTCGCCATTATGCTTAGGCGTGGCCCTTTGTTGACACTGACCAAAATAAATTGTCCACAGATTCATTAAGATCTATTATTCCATCAGCTACCATCACAGTGAAACACAAAAGAATGACATTTATTGAACATCGTATACGAGCCGAAGAGAAATGCCCTCAGCCGATGTTCTGCGCTACCCTCCAACTGGCAGCAAAAGAAGAGGACACGGCTTAACGAGAACAATTTTCGACGTTTTATGTAATGATCTTGTTAATTGTGATCTTAATAGTGTTGTACATAATCTTAAAGCTTTTAAATCTATATGAGTAAATCTAGTTAAACGTAAGAGGAATGGATTTTTCAATTGAACAACACCGTCTACAAATATTTATAGCAATGTTTGGAGTATGGGCATCATGAGTACAATTAGCTGTTTTGTATCCCAAATTTATATGCTTGAAGTAATAAAGTTAGTATATCAGTCAAGTCCAGTGATGCTGTAAATGATTCGAAAGATAAATCAGTTTGGGCTATAATCTTACTTCCCAACAGAAGCTGACGTCATTGCTCTCTAACCGGTAAGGTTGTTACCAACGTTATGATACGTTGAAGATTGAATTTTAGATATTATAGCTGATATTGATTGCAATTCACATATATTTATGAAGTGTTGAACCAAACATTACAAAAAAAGAAATAATGAAATACAAACATTAGTATTGCTTCACAGCCCAGAATTCGAGATAATAGGCTACAACCGCATAGTTTATAGAGTTTTTTCATACTTCCATGGCTTGATGGAAGCATTTAATATCTATCATTGATACAGAATAATCAAATGAAGAAACAATCTCCTATTCTATCTAATCTATCTAATCTAATCTATTAGAGAGCTCATTCATAAAATGCTAGAACACGATCGATATAATACATCTAACATATGGCGCATTAAAAGTCAATTTATAGACATTGTATCATCTATATATTTACCATATAAGCAACACATAATTCAATTTTTATTATTTAGAGATGTGAAGCCTTTCATTTCGTAGCATTCTGTTGATATGTATAGCGCTGTATATACGGTTCACAGGCATTGTAGCATTGAAGATTTCAGAGAAACTTATCGTATAGAATAGAAATGTGCTGCAATATACAGAATATATGATCTACAGATAATTGGTTTTGAATATACTGTAATGCAAAAAAACCATCTGCACCTAACATGCAGTGAAAACATTTGTTCAAGAAATGCGTCCATGAAGAATTCATCACGAAGTTTTCGTAATAAATGTTCATGAGGTTTTGGCAAAATGTGTCCGTGTGTGAGCATAATTATAATCATAAACAATTTTAGTAATTTCCTTCGTTTTTGCTTGCAATGATATGATAATTGTATGCTGGATTGTCTTGAGTCAGAAATATGCCAAACATTTCTATAATAACTATTCTAATTTAATATCTATAAGAAAATATCTATTCATTTTGCATTCGCACTAAAATGAACAATACAGCAGCTTTGTGCAAATTGTATAAGCCCACTTCTTCTACACAATGTAACCTCAAATTTGCAGATAATTCTTCACATTCCTAAAACAGGTTTTCCTGCATATCAAATGCACAAGATTATACATGATTAAAATACAAGTCTATAAGTAATTGATATTCCTATGTATACACTATATGCTATCGATTATATTGTACGGAAATTATTATATCTATATTCTGTATATTCTATATTATAGATTATACTATATATTGTTATTTTCTGTGATTTCTATTTTCAGCACTTTATACATGCTTTTTTGCATGTCACCATCATGTATTCTTGAAATAGGGAACAATAGCCAATGCTTGCGAAGGCGTCACAATATCTGGCGTAATTGAAACACGTTCGATCTGCAATTGATAATAACATCATCAATTTCAACATTTGGATTTAAGACTAATCGAATTGAAGATCACCAAGATTTCATTGATCATGTTGTATTAATTGGCTTTGAAGACGATTCCATCTATTTTCAAGAGTGATACTCCTTCATATACCGCTCTCAGCTCCAATTGGACAGATGCCAATCACGTGATTTTATCGACGCCATTTTCGTTCCGTCAAACCCAGGCTCGTGAAATTTGAACAAAGCTCCAGAAAATAATATCATGAATTCAAAAACCTTTTGTTTGCAAAAACCTCGTTTTCAATGGAACGAAAATGGCGATTTTTGAGACCCAAAAGCTGCGTGTCTACTCTTACCAACTCTTATCAATAGATGGCTCTGTCAAGAAGGGAATCCAGCCATAAAATACAGCAATGCTTCAAAAAATATTAATCAAGTGATTACAGATAATATTTACTTAAATATTTATTATATTGAATTGACGCTCAAATTTTGATACATTTTAAATAATTTCTTCGAATATTTACTATAAAAAACGGTGCCCTTGACGGAGAAATCCTTTTGCCAACCCTTTTGATCGTTGATTTTTAGGTAGATGCTTCCATCCAAGAAAGGCATGAATGAGGCTTCATGATTTCAATATATTAGATTACAGAGCATAAACCAACGTGAATTTGAGAAGAAAGCTACAGTTAGTACTCACTGCCGTAATTACTTGCTGCTGTCTGGAGAATGGACGTGCCATTTGCACAGCACTTCAGTACTTATTCAATACCATCACAACTACGCGATTTTGAAATGTTACTTCTCAAATTTGCCTGATTGTTTTTTCATAATCTTTATGTGGGATGTCGCACCCATAGACTTCCATAGACTGCTGACTTCGTTGACAGACTGCATGGAAAACACGTAGCGACCATGGGCATCCATAATTGCTGACGCAAAGGACCAAAACAACGGCTTGAAAACCCTGAAATTTCAAGCCACGTTTTGAGCAGTTTTTGTTTCTAAATGAAACATATTTTTCTCTGATAGGAGAGTTATTTATAACTTGCTGTCTCCTAATGCATCATTCATGGGTTAAATTATCCGTTTTTCAATCGCATTGAAGGTAAATAATATTTTTTCCTAATTTTTAAAATTTCCTTATCTCTCTGTGTGATTTTCAATTCTTCATAAATATTTGCAAATTATATGATCCTATGAATAACTCTCGCTTCGCTGGCTGGAAAATCCTATTTAAAGTATCTTCCTATGACCGTAGTGAGAAAATATTGTATAGAATTTAGATTGCAAAAGGGTTTATAGGAAACATGTTATAATTTCGAAAATGTCAATGAGAATTGCATTAATAAAAGTCCTTTCCGTCAACCATCTTTGTTCCCTATGTTGCATATTTTCGTCAGCAGTCTATGTAAGTCTATGGTCGCATCCCACATGCCTAGGATATATGGTCGTACATGTTAGCACTTCTTGTCAAAGACAACCAATTGATGCTGCTGGACAATCGATCTGAATGCGGATGTACAGGCTGGTAGAACCAGATGGGGAACATTTATGTGTTAACACACAATACAATTGACGATCTTTTTTAATAAATAACGAAATGATCACAACAAATCTTGCATGGGCAAACCTAAGCAAAATGCTATAGCTTCTCTACGTACGTTCTATATGCGCTCCTCACACCTGAGAATCAAGGTTGCGTAGCGCTCCATCCTGGGAAGAAGTCTAAATCAATGATGCGCAGTCAATAAAAATCGTCTGAAATGATGCAATAATGTAATCGTGCATGCAACTTGGAGCTGAAATACAAAGCTCTTAAGTCCTTATGTTTGTTGGTCTGGTATCAAAAACTCCTGCAATACACGAAGACTAGATTGCTTCCTCCGCCATCAAGTTTTTACTTTATCCAAAGCTTGAACCGAATCATATTTCAATTTTAAATTTATAAATCTCATTATTTCTGGTTTAAATAATTAATGACACACGAGGAGTTTTTCTGCTGATGCTTGTATTTCAGTGAATGTTCTAGAAATAATAAATCCTGTTGTTTAGACAATCTTTCAGGATTTTTGCTCTGTCTTTGGAAGATGTCCAATGATTTACCCCTGTTGGTAACATGACAATTTTGCCTTCTTGCTGTTTATATATAATTTTATTTGTCGTCTATTGAAAGAATCTTATTTAATTGTGAAATGCTTTCCCTCTATCCATCTCTGATCATTATTTAATGCGCTAAAAGTTTAAGATGATACACATTATTGAAGGTTTTTCACAAGGGTTTCACATCGGCCATAATGATATTCCTTTACAATACATCCCACGGTCAAGGCCTGTTCAAAATACACTGCCACGGTTATCAATCTTTCTCTAAATAATTCTCGTGGAACTCATTGGGTACATGTGAAGAACCTACATAGAATCCAGTTTTGCTGAAAGACATCCATTGCATTTCAGAAAAGGTGCAAGGCTAGGGGTAGGCTGTAAGTAGGCGGATATATATAAAATATATTTTTTTAAATCAAAATACATGATCACAAGCAAATGCAAACTAGGGTAGGAAATTATTCTTGACTTAAGAAATCGAACAGATCATTTCAATAATTTGAGCAGGTTTAATCTAGCATAGCATTATTTTCTTGATTCAAGAAAATATATTCTCTATGAATTCTTCACATCATTTATTTTCTTGTTAAGAAAATGTCTTGTTTGAAACAAGAAAAAAAAGTCTACCCTAGCAAATGGATTATCCTGTGTCGTCCCCAGGATGTATAAGTAAGACAAAAATACCCGGGACGTTTCCTAGTTGTTTCAATTAGCATCGTTAATACAGGCATTCAGACTCAAGAAGTGATACTATATATATATGTTCTAACGTTATAGATCCTAGGTAAGAACACTTTAATACCTGTACAAAAGCGACATGTTTTGCTGCAGAAAGCATCCATCTGCTCCCGTTTGTCTTTGCACATTCCATAGCTTTTATAGAACAAACAGAGTCCTTGGAACAGATAATCTTTGCATTCAAATACTGATGAAAACAAAGGAAAGTTATCAGATAAGAATTGCACTTGCTCATGTCGATTCGTATCATTTTTAAAGGGAAAATTGGTTGAGGTTCCAGCTCTGCACTTTATCAGTGGACGATAAATGAACATGTCAGCTGGAATGCTCCGGGGATTGTTGAAACGCCTTAGTTTATAGGTCAAGGCAAAATTTAATAGGATATGTACTTGATGTACTTGATACTTGATAATAATAATAATAATAATAATAGTAATAATAATAATAATAACAATAACAATAATAATAATAATAATAATAATAATAATAATAATAATAATAATAATAATAATAATAATAATAATAATAATAATAATAATAATAATAATAATAATAATAATAATAATAATAATAATAATAATAATAATAATAATAATAATAATAATAATAATAATAATAATAATAATAATAATAATAATAATAATAATAATAATAATAATAATAATAATAATAATAATAATAATAATAATAATAATAATAATAATAATAATAATAATAATAATAATAATAATAATAATAATAATAATAATAATAATAATAATAATAATAATAATAATAATAATAATAATAATAATAATAATAATAATAATAATAATAATAATAATAATAATAATAATAATAATAATAATAATAATAATAATAATAATAATAATAATAATAATAATAATAATAATAATAATAATAATAATAATAATAATAATAATAATAATAATAATAATAATAATAATAATAATAATAATAATAATAATAATAATAATAATAATAATAATAATAATAATAATAATAATAATAATAATAATAATAATAATAATAATAATAATAATAATAATAATAATAATAATAATAATAATAATAATAATAATAATAATAATAATAATAATAATAATAATAATAATAATAATAATAATAATAATAATAATAATAATAATAATAATAATAATAATAATAATAATAATAATAATAATAATAATAATAATAATAATAATAATAACAATAATAATAATAATAATAATAGTTCTTAGTTTTTTGTTCGGACGAACTCACTAGAGATTGGCTGACAAACAGTAATGACTTTCCTCAATAATCCTCTTTAGGACCTAAAAACATCATGTTCTGAGGTGGGATAAATAACGTAAATTCAATAGTACCAACCCGCAATTTTTGGGACTGGTATTAGCAAATGGAAATAACAACTGACAAAGAACTCTGAAGAGGTTTACTCATCCCAGAGGAAGAAGTTTTCTGTTGCCATTGTGCAGACACAACCAAAAAATGTGGGTCTTCGCTATATACAACTTTACAGTTGGTAAATTGCAGCCCTTATGCAGCCCTATATTAGGCACGAGAATGATGTTGTATCGCCCAATTCTCACACACTCTAGGTGTACAGTATAGCTTAAATGGTATGCTTACTGAGCGGTGCTGGTGTTGGAAAGGATAGTAATTGAGGTTGAGCCTCTACTTCCTGTATCTGTTTTTCACTTGATGAACCAACGATGAGACTGCAAATGATAAACAGGATAACCATCTTCAATTTTATTCTTTCCCTCCACTGTTCTTGCTGCAATACAAAGGAATACAGGGAGCTAGAGTGGTCGATAAAAACAATAGCGAATTCTGAACAAATTATTTTACTGAATATCGAAACAGTAACATACATTATAAGGCGATGTCCAAGGATTCAGGACTATAGTTTGTCTCTTAGCCAAAAAAATCGAGTAAAGTTTTCAAGTATATTATTAGAATAGTAACACCCTCCTATTTTTGAGAGGTACGACAAGTTATAAAATTGAAAGAAAATTGATTGAGCATTGGTCAAGTTAGAAAACAGTATTTCTATAGAGGATTTAGAGAAAAAACTGAGAATTATTTAACCATTCGTATACAGGGTCATATGTGTTTATACCTTTGAAGCAGTGAAACGCTGAAACTGATCGTAACGTAGCCTATCACTTATCAAAAAACCAACTTGCTGTAGAACTACGAACAGAGACATTGAACAATTGAGTTTTGTATACTCTATATAATTTCTGAAATGGTGGATCTGTAAAAAGGTGTTGCTAATGTGTCATGTTGCTAATTTGAATTTGAAGGATAATTTTAAGCCTTTTATCAAAGAAAGATTTTGTTACGCATGGACGCCATTTTGATTCTGTTTCTATTTTGTTGCTTTTTATGGCTGCAAGCTAAAAGCCAAAATCCGTAAAGTTACGATTTTTGTAGTCTGACGCAAAGATGAACAACAACCAACCAGCTATCAGTATCACATTCGATGATATTATAAACCTGAATATAACGTCTTTCATATACAACAATAGATATTTGAGATACTTAATTTTTCATATTTCTAATTGGTGATTCTACATGATTCGGTCATTTTTTTTTCATATACTGGATATATAGATATAAAAACCACAACTAAACATTAATTCTCCTCCATATATAGTCGGTAAATTAATTCAGTTCAAAATCTTTGGTTATTTTAGATATTTAATACATAAAAATAGTAAAAGCTGTATTGAGATAGCTATTTAAGACACTATATCTAACCAGTTCCTCCCTTACATAATCAATAGGGAGGAGTACGTCGACGGGGGGCATATCACATTAACTACTGTGCCCCAATATTGAAATATCAATGCCTGATATTGTTACTGTGAAATATGAAAAAATCAACACGAGCTAGGGAAATTAATTCAACATTAAGATTCACGTTGAATGAACTACTGACTCTGGGAGGGGGTAACTTCCATTGCGCTTCAAAGGGGTCATTCAAATATAGCTTTTGCAGAATTACCATACAAAAATGTTTCAGATCATGAAAAAGATATCTCAACTAATGCATTTTAAAATGTTTAAAAAAGACGAATTGCGAAACAAATAAAAAATAAGAAAACAAATAATTTTTCGGCACAGAAGAAAAATCATTTTTTCAGAACTTAAACAAAGGTACCGTTCATATTTGAATATCCCCGTTCACCAAAATTATAGAGTTTACCCCCTACCCCTCGGGGACTGATTAAATTACTTGAAGTCTATTGTGTTCTAGAAATACCCACCAGTACCAATCACTGTTTTGCCGTTGATTGAAAATCAAATCAAATCCAAATCTTGTCTAACGTCAGACATATAGATTTGTATTATAACGAAAATGATTAGATCAATCAGAATGGTTTAGAGTTTCACGCCAAATCACCATAGCAAAATAAGGTTCGAAAACACAATCGATCTTACAATTGGAACATGATATCACGGATGAGAATTTCCAATTAGATCAGGACTTTTCAAAAACATTTTATCTTCAAGAAAGTCAAGTAAATGTTATAAAAGTAGCGGTATGAGCTATTGATATTTGGCGCACTCGAGCCACTACAGGAGAAAACGTAATTTTATGATGCCTTCTCGTTTCCTCCTTACATGCCTCTCGTTGCCAAATATCAATAGCTCATGGGAACTGTGCGCCAATTGCTTAATATCGTATATTTTTACAAAACCAGAGAGGTAAAGTGTAGATTAGCTAATTATCATGTTCAAGTTTCATCTCCTGGCAACTACGATAACGTCTATTACAGTTGTTGAATAACATATGATATACAGATATTATCATTCAGATTTGAAATATTCAATCGAGAAAAGAATGTATTTTTGAAAGATACGTAATTAAAAAGTTAATGTAATCTATGATGTTTTGAAGCTTTCTTTTTTAACTAAATTGTAGTAGAAGATAAGTGAAACATTTTTAATTCAGATATAATTTATATCCTATTCATTAATCGTTCTTTTCATGTATCTGATTTCTGGTTAATAAGTTTTGAAGAACATAAAATATATTATTTAGTATTTCAAATTATAGTCATAAATATTATGATTTTCATTAAAGTTCTTTCAATGACACTTTCTGATGGATGCGATTTCTTTGTAGGGCATGAGATTTAATGAAATTGATATTCTTTACTATAAGCAAGCAGCCAAGAAAAATGATATACCATAGGAAATTTCTAGTAACTTATTTACATCACGCAACATTTCCTCTATGCTTTAATTTGGTTTCACAAATCTATAAACCAGAGGCATTTGAAGGTTGTCAACCATCTCTATACTTTCCCTTCGATATCCTTGGTCTGAATTTTGTTTTCAAGTTTTTATGTCATCTCTTAATCATACGTATATAGGTTGTTATAGAAGCTCTAGCTGCTTATGAGTACGGCTATAATATATTTGTTACCTGGTATATCGTTTTGAAGCTATTGGAATTTGTGCAAACCACTATACGATAAGCTAGAAAAAAGAAAAATGTAAAACATTTTAATGGCTATCCTATTTGGAACTTTTTCAAGTTGTTCCAGAATTAGCATTCAAGCAATCATGTCCTATACTCTAACCTTAGTAAAATAGTTTTAATAGTTAGACATTAGTTTTAATATTTAATTTATTTTAGTTCATGTTTTTGAAATATGTACATATTTGTAATTTGCTTTTTAAGTATGATAGTTTCTAAGAATTTGAATTATTTGTATACTATGGAAATAAAATTAATTTATTTACTTAAAAAAATAAATAAATAAAAAATAAAGTAAAATAGAATCAAAAAAATTATGTAACAAAAAACAATCGTCACATGGTAAAGTGCAACGGATAACGCAATATAAGTTCTTCTCACGTTTTAAAATGCTACATTGATATTATTTATTGATTATGTGGAAACAATATATCTGAATGTATGAAAATGATAATTGTAAACACAGTATATTGCCTAAGCAATAGAAGCTATACATACATTATTACTATCCGGTAACATGCCTCTATTTCAAAACATGTTAACCAGTCATCTATACAGTAGGAAATAAAGGCATAGTTCATTTTGTCAAAGTATAACCATAGCTAAATCGAACTTACCTTTCATC
This sequence comes from Haliclystus octoradiatus, assembly GCA_916610825.1. Classification (NCBI taxonomy): domain Eukaryota; kingdom Metazoa; phylum Cnidaria; class Staurozoa; order Stauromedusae; family Haliclystidae; genus Haliclystus; species Haliclystus octoradiatus. The sequence goes on from OU744451.1 coordinate 16,931,017, forward strand.
AGCGTCAATAATTATTTCGACGTGAATACTTAGTTCGTTGCAGCCTATCAAATCAACTTTCCAAAAATCTTACCCCACACTAAACAGAAGCGTGACTTATATGGATGAAATGATATAGGACTCTATATGTGTATCAAGGGTTTTATAGATTATAATCATCTAGAATAATAATCACCTGCAAATAAACTAGGATTTATTTTCAAACCAGACGACGCCATATCTAGGAAAAACTCTAGTTAATGCGCAATTCGAAGAGGGGGGACTGTGTAAGCCTATCTGTTGCAACATTGTAATTATTATGTAATAGCTGTATGTTATCTCGTTAAACTGTAAACGAGCATATTTTTTGTTTTGAATAAAAAAATTAAAGGTACACATACACACACACACATTTATATATAGGCTTACAAGATTAACAAGAAATTTTTAAGCACATTTTCATCAAGCTTGAAGATTGTCCCACATGATCCTCCTTGTTTCATTTTACACATAAGGCAACCCAAGAATGTACTAAGCAGGAATATATAGGGATGTTGAGTTTAGAAATTAATGTACTTTTCACAATTTTGAACAAATAATTTGTCATTTGTTAAAAAAGAAAAGTAATGTAGACGGTGTCGCCCTACCGAAGGCACCCCTACCACTCCTCTATTTCTAGAGGAGTGGCTTTTTTCGCTGAGAGCAATGATTTCAAACGCTCTTTGCTGATCTCAGCCGTGACACTGCAGATCGATTTCAGCAGATTTCATTCCATTTGTTAGTAGTAACCATATTTTCTTATAGATAGATCATATCTTTCAAACATATTAGAGGAAGATGCAGAATTACAAATGACAAATGATAACATTGAGCCAAATATGACAGTTACTGTACATAATATTAGGCTAGTTAATTACAAGGATGATATAATATGTGTGGTATGACTCCTATAATGCACGCAGCATGCAATGTTATACATGCAACAAGTATCCCTCAACAACATCAGCTGATAGTTATTCCTATAAGTTATAATATACTATCACATGCATTCAGATCATTATATCTAATAACTTGCATTCTGGTTTGATTATTTATCAGGTACATTAATAAGAATGAGCTATTACATATACAACCCTCTAAACGCAAGACCTCTAAACTTTCGACGGTATCCAACTAATTAACTTTCCCAATCACTTTTTTTAACAATTCTTATTTAGATGGAACGACGTCGTGTGTTTAGTGGATGGTTTTCTCTTCTTGAATCCAATCGCTTATGTCAGTTTCAATTTGTTACAGGCTCCCAATTAGTCCCACGAGAATTATTTAAAGAAAATATTGATAACCCTGGTAGTGTATTTTGAAAAGACCGTTACCCCGGGATGTATTGATATACCACACAAATATGGGCGATGTGAAAAAGCTCAATCATTGGTAGCCTGCGTACCAGCCCCGAGGTTTTTTCTGAAACCATAGCTTCTGTGAATTAGAGCGTGACTTTTAGCCCAGCAAGTTTCCATGAGCTTGGAATATAATTTATGCATTACGTCGTATTATCATTAAGATTATTGTTGTTGCTAATGAGTATGACGTGATTGACGAATAGTTGTGATTATATGACAATTAATCTTTTGTGATAAAGTGTGAATCGGAGTGTGAATTATTACCAATAGTATATAGGTGTTATTTTCGATGGGCTTAACACCACACATTAGTTCACAGACCCTATGGTTTCAGAAAAAACCTTGGGGCTGGTACGCAGGCTAATCATTGGCAGTGTTAAAAAATATGAGATTTGCTATTAATTTTAACAAAGGTTTACTGACGAATTATCGCTGTTACATTTCTGAGAAAATTACAAATATGACTATTGCAAACATATCCTTCAAGGCCACTGTAAACACTTTCTATAATTAGGAACTTCAATCCACTTGGAATCTTCTTGTGGAAAATGATAATCTTTGGGAAGATTGCACATTTGAATTTATCGATGAAATCGTTTTACTCACATTTCAAAGCCCAAGCTGTAAGTTAAGACATGAAACTCTACTCCTGTACTCAATAAGTATACTTCTAATTTTTTTTATTCGAAAAAACAATTGTAAAAATCACATATGAAACAATTAAAATCAGTAACTAATAATTAACTATAAAATATGAAATCATCCCTATACTATATGCAGCTAACTATATACAGTACTATATCCTATCTATAAACTATAAATTTTACAAAAAATGATCCCTATTTTGATTAAAATAAAAAGTTCATTCGCTGGCTGTCCGTTATCCACCAGTGTTCCCATTATGCTTATGGCATTTCACCTCTGTATGGTAATGCCTACTCGTTGAGTGAAGAAAGACCTAACAAGTTTTTCTCCTGTCGATTTAATTAAAATTGTTCCAATCTCATTGAAAATCTCTTTTGCCTTATAGCCAAAAGGGCCCAGAGTCTCTATTTCAATTGGTTGCACATGATAGCTCTTTGATAACTCTGAGTATTTTTTGGATTTCTTTTCCTCTGATTGGCTAGCCACTGGTCCTGCTTTTTCTTTGATAAAAGCAAGTTCGTTGAAGCTAAAGTGTTCACACAAGTAGAATCCCAAACCAGGCATCTGCCTTTCTTCCAAGGGATTTGTGTCAAGCCATCGGGGTGTTTTCTGTCTTCTCTTGATAAACCCACTGGCTATTTTATTGACTGAGTAAATTCTGAATGACAGGAAACGATGGATGATATTATTCACCTCAGAGTGTCTTGACCACCCATCAGCTGATGTTTTTACACGCTAGACCACGATGTTCATCTTCTAGTACAGGCACACCGCAACAACAAATGCGTTCCTCGCAGATATTGAGACCGAATCTTATGGACAAAGCTATTCGTAGTTGTTGATTTTCCAATAACAACCCAAGAGATGAAGAAAGTAGAGCATTTAGCCAGGCACCTGATCCTGGGATTTTCCTGTTTTTAAGGAGAGGTTGTAGCAAGATTCCAGTTCCAATCACTGATTCGACGAATGCTGAAGGGGCAAGGTGTATTGCAAATCTTACACCAATAACACCGTGCGATACTGGTAAAGTTGTGTGTTTCCATGCAGCATTTGTTTCCTGTTTACGATCTCTTCAAGAGCTTCACGACAATGTTCGTCCCAATCTTTCAATCTGGACGGTCAATTCAGCAAGCCGAGCGGATAATGTGTAAGATTCTGGGAGATGAGAAGCAGTGTTGAAGTAAATATAGTGCGTGATGTGAGTCTAATGATTTCAAACTTTTCTTCATTAATTCTAGATCAATGCTTTTCTTTGTAAGAATGTTGCTCTTTGCTTAGTTTCCTATGGGGAATCCATGGAGCTCCAGGTCATCTATGGATGTTTGCTTGAAGTCCTTCAATTCTTCTGGTATGTTTGTTGGCTGGCTAGAAATGACTTCGCATTTTGATTTATTCACTCTCGATTAAAGGCTGAAGAACAAGACTGAAGAGAAATGGTCCTAGAGGGTGGTCCTGTTTCATACCTTCTGCAGATTCCAGTATGTGTTCTGACCCAAAGAAGAGGCATGAAGTTTTTGAATAGGTTTGTTCAGTGTATTTGATAAGCTCTGGTACGTACCTTTTCATTTCCTGTAACAAGCAGTCTCTTCGAACGTTATTGAAAGCGTTTTTAAAGGTCAATTTTTTCTGCTATATGCAGTATATGGTTGATTGGTAATTGCTCCATGATTATTGGGTAGCGTGCATGCCTTCTTCTACTCCTTATGCAGTTCCTACTCCAAGTTGATGGGGGTAAAAACCGTTGAACTTCATCTGCCTTTGCAATACGGGCGAATACTTTAGAGGTGAGACGATGAATTGTATTACCCACTAGGTCTCAAACGGTCTTCTACTTATGTTTACGAAGTCATTGTGCTGGATTAGAGTGGTATTTGTTGGTGAATGGTCGTGGATCGTTGTGAATAATTGGTGAGCATTTTGAAGACGATCGATCGATAATTTTTAGCCATCTCTTTTCAGTACTCTACTGTCTTTGATGTTTCTTGAAGTTGTTAAGAAATAAGAGCCTTATTTTGCAATTCGCAAACTTTTCTCAAACACCTTCGATCTGAAAATGAAAGGCTACAATCGGGTAAGGTTTTTTATGGAAAAATGATGCATTTCCAACATTACAGGGAGATATATTCGTTTGGATGGTTAGAATCCTCTATTAGTCCTCAGATTAGACACATTTTACCATATATGTTATTGTATTTATTTGGTGATATGTTGTACTTACAATCAAGAAATCTTATAGATACATGTTTACCTCAAACACACGATTGAAACACTATGATTTGACTTAAAAATAAACAAATAACTAGCATGTAGGAAGATTTTATTGTAAATACTTACGGATTTGTTGGATTTTGGATTTATCGTTTTACCACATATCGAGTAAGCAAGTAGATGTTCCACTGGCGTTGGTTGATTAACATTTTTGGAGAGTGTTTGATTTTAATAGCCAGATTCCCTTCCTGACACCTACGAATAGCACTTCTTCCAGGGATTGAGAACCCAAAACCCTGCAAACCGCTGTGCAACGACCTAACCTAATCACTACACCTATGTCTTAATAAGATTAATAAGAACTTGACCTCCCCGACAAAGCGAGTGTAGAGCAGATACCATCCGGGGGAAACTTCAATACTTTTCAATACGGGTCGAGTATGTCATTTCAAAATTCCCTCTAGTACTCAAACATTTAAGGTTTTGCTGAAACCCATATCCAAAAATTGTCAAAAATGTATTATTTCCTGGCTTTCTACATTAAAATATCATTTTGGCGCCTTACAACAGGGGTCCCGGCATCTCACAGCAGGATTTCAAAATGGTTAAGAGTCAAGTAATTAACATATTCAGGTTAAGGAGAATAACGGTAGCATTTCATGTTTGTCTCTCATTTTTGGATTGCAATAGAAAAATTTATGTCATGTGCAAGAAATCATTGTAGCTTCTGTTGAATATAAAGCCTGTTTAGCAAAGTAAGTTTTCAAGTAAAGCAAAGTAGTTGAAATAAATTATTTGTACTGTCAATATTCACTGATCGCGAGAGAAGAAGCTGTTCCACAGGGTCGTACATCTTGTATTGATTGATTGACTATCTCTATTTTATGAGGGTTAAACTTGTTAAGTCATTATTCTCACACTAAGTATTATTGTATGTGACATTTGATATTATTGATAGCGCCATCAAACTGCATTTCGCAGCAGGGGTCTTGATATCCAAAAATTTTCAGCATGGTACTTTCAAATCCTCTTATGGTGTATATGTTCAAATCTCAATGGGAAAGTCGTTTTCACATAAACTATATGGTCCGCAATGCATGCTATAGAAGTTCGCAAACTCTTACAATTGTTTGAATGTCGTTGAACTCGACTTCCTATGCTTGTGTAACTCTATAATGCTTGAACAGAACAACACTGTTCCTTGAATCATAAATTCTTATCAATGAATACTGCTGATCAAATTCGAGATAATATAAGATTACATCCATTAAGAGTGATCGATGTATCATATCAAAGTCTACTTCAATGATGTATGTAGTGGATTGTTTTATGTCTATTGTCTTATCCATAATGTATTTCCTTTGTTAACTGTAAAGCTTCCGTTTGTAATCATGTATACCTTGTAATGTAATTCACTGTATGTAATTTATCAACCCTCTTCACGTCTGCCCTTCGAGGCGACAACATCTACATTAGCAAAGCTGGTCCACCTTCATAGAGGCTCTGTTTATCAACGGTAATATTAACCCTTCATTCATCCTCTCCCTGTTGGTGGCCAGCTACAACTATTACACAAATATATATCTTATCAACGCCTATGTATGCGTGGTGGTATTAATCAATACTTCGTTCATTCCACCCGCTACATATTGGTGACTACCGACGCGATCTGAAAAACGCAGCCGAATATTACGCATCGTAAACCCTGGCTAGTATATGGTCCTATCTGGTAACGTTTAAGTTGAAATTCGCTCCTGGGTAAGTAGTGTTATCATGAAGAAAAAAAAAAGAAGAAAATAATTGAATGCACTCACGCCGTCTCAAGCCAAGTTCTGGCAGGAACCACGAAAATTATTAGGGCTTAACCCGACAAGAAAATAAAGATTGCCAGGCTTGAGCATAAAGAATTGTAACAACAAAACAACATTACCAACATAGATACATAACACCATCAAAAACAGAAGGTCAAAAAGATAGGCTATACACAAATCATGACTTGCACAAAGGCCCACCACAAAGAATTATTGAATATTTACAAGATTTTGTCGCTACAACCATACAACACATACTCAACCAACTATACAACATGAAAGAAAACAAACAATCTAATTCATCTAACTCAATCAAAACATTATTATTAACTTATTTTAAATCATATTCTATTTTATTATACGTATTTTTATTCATTCATTCGTCCTGTATATATTATTTCATATCTTTCACTCACAGACGGGGCTCCGTCTCCGTGGGGGGAAGTTATGTAGTGGATTGTTTTATGTCTGTCTTATCCATAATGTATTTCCTTTGTTAACTGTAAAGCTTCCGTTTGTAATCATGTATACCTTGTAATGTAAATCACTGTATGTAATTTATCAACCCTCTTCACGTCTGCCCTTCGAGGCGACAACATCTACATTAGCAAAGCTGGTCCACCTTCATAGAGGCTCTGTTTATCAACGGTAATATTAACCCTTCATTCATCCTTTCCCTGTTGGTGGCCAGCTACAACTATTACACAAATATATATCTTATCAACGCCTATGTATGCGTGGTGGTATTAATCAATACTTCGTTCATTCCACCCGCTACATGTATACTCCCATGATAATGGAACTCAATTGATGATCCTTCAGTCTTATATGGAAGCCTTGGTCATACACACTCGTTTATGTGTTTCTCCTGAGACTTAATGTTAAAAGTCAATCATTGGCCAAATTGGTATTTGGTATCATTTAATTTGTGATTGCATAAGTCATGTATCAATTATACGGCAGGTGATTATATTTTTATTTTGAATTACGATTAAAGTGATTAGAATTAATTCTGATCCAAGGCTATGTTTGTGGAACAAATTCAAAAAGGGTCCACAATTTTGCTTTAAGAAATGAAGAAAGATGCTGTGCATACTTTTAATATTGCAGAGGTAGAGATCCCCGTATAAATAGTGTAATCTGTAATGTGCGATAATCAATTTTAATGTAAGATTAATGTAGTGAGACTTGATTTTTAGTTGGTTTGATATCTATTTGTTCCCATTATATTTAGGTTTCTTTGTTCCCATTATATTTAGGTTTCTTTGTCTGTAAAGAAGGTCATGTGGAGAAGAGATGCCTGGATCGGAATGTTTATTTTTTTGTCGTAAATCAGGCCTGCCTTGACGGAAAAATTCTTGAATATTGATTCATGCATAGTCTCAAACTGCGAATTAAAGGTTATCCAACAACGGTATCAACCAAAGAGTTGATTGTTTAACACTATTCGGTTATCATTGGAATCACTTGAATAAACAATAGATAACAAGTGGCCAGTCATGTCGAAGTTAATGCTGCTATCTCTATTTCTATATAAGATTGGCTAAGGTTTAGCGTTTAAGAAATTTTCATTGGACTTTTTGTAAGTGACTTTTATTATTTCAATATCTTACGGTCAGTTACATGTTCAATATCTGAAACAATGTTTGTTATTAGTTATTTGTTAACCTTTACTGTATAAACAAATGATAGGAAGAAATATTTTAGACAAATGAAAGGTAGTAGCATTATATATAGGAACATTGCATGAAAGCGATGATATGGACGAACTATTGGGAAATTGCATTTCTGCTCCACTACAGTAGTTTCTCAGTTTACCTGTTTTTTATGAATTCTTCGACGAATGAAATCTTCTTTTGATGGATATGGAATGGAATAATGGAATAATGTATTGCCAAAAACAGCAAGAAAATGAAAATATACAGTACAAAGCCTATGGATGTAAATAAATCCTGTTAGAAAATATTTCAGCATATTGACAAGAAATCACAAGAGTAAAAACTGTGTCATATTATCAAAGTTGGAAGAAAATGATACATTGGCAGGGCTATGACAAACATGAAAATATATGTTGATCACTAATATGTAGCTAACTTATATGGTCACATATACACTGAAAATGGTTATTTTTTGATTTTGATATATTTTTCAATTCTATGTAAATTTGAAATAACATAAATATTTACATGCACTGAAAGGCGAACACAGTATAGCTTTCTTTACATTAACTATTGCTATACGCCCCGCCTGGCATAAGACTTAGAAAATTGTGAAATTAAAAAGAAAGAAAGAAAATTTAAAATTGTCTAAGTGTTTGAGCTTAATATGTAAATTTACAAAATTGTAACAAAGTAAAATTATTTAGGCGATATTTGAAAATAAGTAAGGATGGGGATAATACGACATCTTCAGGAAGTGAGTTCCAAGCATTTGTTGCAAATGCAAAAAAAAAATTAAAATTGTTGCACTTTTTGGTTATACTGTGCATAAAGTTTTTAGAATGTCCACGCATAACCGATCTCGTTGCTACATCAAGAACTATTCGGTCTCCTAAATCAACCAGGCCCGGCGTTGACAGGGGCATTAATAATCTTGTACATAGTAATAATGATAAACCTTTTGATTGTTAAAATCACCCCGAGACAAAATGATAACGTGGTGACTTTGTACTCTTGCTGAATGGTATACAGCCATCCAAGGCATTCATTGAATTCATCTATGAAGATCATCATTGGCTGAGTGTATCTAATAAAAATGGCAGGCAGCTCAAGATGAATGCTGAATGAATGATTATGCATCACAATGATCTGCTGTTGTATCCAAATTTTTACAATCTAGTTATTTGATCTTGATATTTGAACTGACTATGCCACATTATCTTTCTATAACTATGTTACTTCAGGATGAAATATTGAATTATGCAAAATGTGTAACATTTACCATTTTGGTTATAGAGCTTTTTCACATTTGGCCATGATGGTGTGGTATAATAATACGTCCTAGGTTACGGTCTATTCAAAATATACCACCAGGGTTATCAATCTTTTCTTTAAATAATTCTCAAAGGGACTCATCGGGAACCGGTGAAAAGCTCTAATGCTCTTATTTAATTATTTACCTATAGAACTTACTCAGAGGTTCCAAATGAATTCCTCGAGAATTATTTAACGAAACATATATAGCTCTGGTGGTGTATTTTGAAAAGAGAGTGACTTTATTGGGATGTATTGTAGTTATGCCACACCAAGATGGCCGATGTGAAATAGGAGGTGTGGCCATGACATAAAGTAATCATGCTGATATTTGTCTCAAGTAATTCAAAACAAACCAAGGGTGGTCTCCAAAATATTAAAGATCTTTAACTTTTACATCTAGACATTCACATGAATCACCATGTAATCTTTCATTAATCTTGATGAAGTTGAGAAATTCACAATTACTAAAATATACATTGAAGACATCGTTAATAAGCGGACGGGAAATATCACACACTATAAGAGGTATGAGTACTTTTGTGAAATGCACATCAAGTTAAGTTGTTTTAATTATATGTTAAAAACGATGTAATATATTAACTGTGTTAAGTACAGATTATAACCATATGATTAATGCATGATAATCCGTTTCATATAGATGCCTGTAAAATCACGATGGGATTCCTGCAATGATTTTAATAGTGATTACGAAATAAATTTCGTTAATTTCTGTCCAATATCGTTATGTTGATGAACATCTATTTTAACATCACGAAAGATATTTATCAATCAAAATTTTTTAAAATTTCAATGTGACTACATGGGGGTAACATTCCATACTGTGGTCTATATTCCGTGCCTATATTACTTGCCTGATTCACATAGCTTTCTACCTAGTTTGTTATAGCCATTTTTCCAATTTATTCTAGAAATTATGTCTAAACTTAATCGAAATATATTTTATCAAATAATGAGATATACATGCATCAGGAGGTTGAGAGAACTCTATAGGTCAAGTAAAACACGTTATATCAAAGTTACTTTGTCCCTTGAATCAGATAGAATCGTTAACTCTTTTAAAATCGAGCTCTCTCAGGAGTGATATAAGACTGTCAATTACATTTTCAACATTTTCACCTTGCAAATACCGATGCCAATTTTATTTATTTATTTATCTACAAATATTGTAGTTATAAAATAATGCCTAATAAAATTATCCATAATTTGAATATGAACTAGTTTGATTACAATAAAAATTAACGCCCAAAAAACTACAATTGATGGTTGGTGAAAACATTTGCATTTCATTCCTCATAGCAATTATCGTCAGTTCAACATGGAATAAAAATGCTTGTAATTGCAACTTATAATTTGTTTTATTTGCTTTTATTCTTATCGAATTTATTAAGCAAAAAGTATTTTATTAATTTATCAATTGTGTTGATGAAATACAAGTATCGTAATAATTTTATCACGTTAATGTATAAATGAAGCCATTATTTATTAAAAAAGTGAAAAATATCGTATCATCATATCGATTATCAGTGCTCATGTACAAACAATGTATTTATGTTTCAATATTGTATTCAATAACGTGATTCGTATTGTCGAAACCTAGTATGGAAAAATGAGAAGTGTATTGCATATAACTGTGTGCTTCTACTCAGATTGGAGAAACAATTAATCTCCCTTAGAGTTTTTTCTGGGGGTATTGTATTATATTCTCCAAGGGAAACCGGCGGATGAAATCTGCATATATTTTCAAGTAAAGCGAATGTTGTTTATCCCCTGCAGAACCATAGATTTAAGAAAATTCGAGGGAGTTCATCAACAATCGTCAGAAAAAGATACAACCATTAAAAAGAAACACATAGGAAATATTTCAGAGCTTCGTGATGCCTCCGTTTATTCAAGAAAAGCTAAAAAGTTGATAAAATGTTTCCCAATGACTCAAATTCAAATTTTAGGTTATTACAAAAATGCAATTTTTTCATTAAATGTTTAGAATTTTAGCATGTATGATTTGAATAAAAAACAGTAAACGTGTTCGCATAGAGACAATCATAGATCCACGATTCACATATTTCAAACATGGATTATTGTTTCTAGGGTACGTATCAGCTTATTATCAACCTATATAGAGATAATCTGCCATTGAATCCGTATTATCAAACGTGTTATCGTTGTGAAATATTAAGACCGTAATTCTCTTACATCATAATCAGTTGCTAATGGAGACGTACAATTATTCTAAATTTAAGGTGATAATGTCGATAAAGCTTGTATTCTATCTATATCAATGATTTAACCATATATTTTACGTTACATTACTATGATTTTACATAACCATTACGTATACATTTTGATATCAATTGATTGTATTAAATTCAGCGGCACGAAATGTAAAAAAAGTAATGTAGACGGTGTCGCCCTACCAAAGACACCCGTACCACTCCTCTATTTATAGAGGATACCACTCCTCTATTTATAGAGGATACCACTCCTCTATTTATAGAGGATACCACTCCTCTATTTATAGAGGATACCACTCCTCTATTTATAGAGGATACCACTCCTCTATTTATAGAGGATACCACTCCTCTATTTATAGAGGATACCACTCCTCTATTTATAGAGGATACCACTCCTCTATTTATAGAGGATACCACTCCTCTATTTATAGAGGATACCACTCCTCTATTTATAGAGGATACCACTCCTCTATTTATAGAGGATACCACTCCTCTATTTATAGAGGATACCACTCCTCTATTTATAGAGGATACCACTCCTCTATTTATAGAGGATACCACTCCTCTATTTATAGAGGATACCACTCCTCTATTTATAGAGGATACCACTCCTCTATTTATAGAGGATACCACTCCTCTATTTATAGAGGATACCACTCCTCTATTTATAGAGGATACCACTCCTCTATTTATAGAGGATACCACTCCTCTATTTATAGAGGATACCACTCCTCTATTTATAGAGGATACCACTCCTCTATTTATAGAGGATACCACTCCTCTATTTATAGAGGATACCACTCCTCTATTTATAGAGGATACCACTCCTCTATTTATAGAGGATACCACTCCTCTATTTATAGAGGATACCACTCCTCTATTTATAGAGGATACCACTCCTCTATTTATAGAGGATACCACTCCTCTATTTATAGAGGATACCACTCCTCTATTTATAGAGGATACCACTCCTCTATTTATAGAGGATACCACTCCTCTATTTATAGAGGATACCACTCCTCTATTTATAGAGGATACCACTCCTCTATTTATAGAGGAGTGGCTTTTTTCGCCGAGAGCAATGATTTTAAACGCTCTTTGTTGATCTCAGCCGTGAAACTGCAAATCAATTTCAACAGATATCATGGCAGATAGGTCTTGATTGTCAATGCGCAACGATACACCGCAGCGTATTTTATAGAGTTTTAAATCCAGGCTGCAGATAAGAATGAATTTCATGTCTAAAAAGCACTTTAATGGTACTAACTTGAATAGTTTTTTTGTTTACTAAAATACTTGAGTATTCTTTCTTTATTTCACATTTCCCAGGAAAAATAACTGCAAAAGATGGAAAAGACATCTACTCTACTACTCCTTCTATATGCTACTTTGGTGGCATCAATTTGTCAAGTAACTACTTATAATCTACCAGATGATTCTGATGGTAAGAGACTAAAACTACATGTAATGTATGTCTGTGTAAAGTTAATTTATTGGAATTTTCTTGCCAATCAGTTTGCTATGTATCACTTTCCTCGCATGCGAGTAGATGATGCAACCAATCAAAACTACTTTCCTGTTCGCATCAAAAAGAAAAGCCCCGGAAAATCATTCTTTCAAGATGCAAAGTTATTACAAGAATATTAAATGAGGAAAGAAGAATTAAGATAATGCACAGCATATAACATTATTCCACCTGCCGATTTGACAAACCAGCTGCTGAAACCCGATGATGCTTCGGTATTTCTTGTACGGCAGCGGGTTATCACGAAAGTTTTACTAACACATCAAAACTGCCGGTTCCATAGTTGGAAGTCCGAAATTTTACAACAGGAGCCGACATTGAAAAATGTGATGAAACTGATGGTCAAAGCGTTTTCAAATCTTCTGAAACATATGGTAATAGTCAAACTCTCCAATTTCCAGGCTTTAGAGGGCAAGATTAACCGGTGATCTCTACGAGCTTAATTTAGAATAAAACTTTGGGTAACACTTCAACGACCAATGCCGGTCATGGCTTCCACATGACTTCCAATTTCAAGGTTTAGAAGGGCTTCCGTTTACGAATGGCAACCGCGATGTAGACAACCACGTCATTCTAAGCGAGCCCACTGTTCTGTTTTTCCCCTTTCACGTAATCTTCATATATATAGCCTTCAGCTCGCGGGCTGCACATTGGGCCAGTGTCAATTCACTCCGATAGATTGTTTCGCAATATGTGGGGCTTGCAGGATACCTATATTCTATATATATGATATGTAGTATTGCCTATTAATGGAGCTGCTGTATAAAAAATCTAAATAAGAAATGGACCCACTATCAAACTGCAATAGTGAGCATGAAAACTTAAAAATAAATTACAAATTAAAATGTAAAAAATCAGCTTTAAACATAATATACAAATATTAAATTTGCAATTTGAATAGCATTTAATATCTCACGAACAAAACATGTTTATACTTCTAAACATTTTGTGACCAGAAACAAATTGTCCTGGGAATTGTGAATTGTCAAACGTTAGCCGATGATGAGAAAGCAATTACATGCTCCAAAATTTATTCAAGCTAGTGCAACCATGATGGCAATATGCTATATCATTCCCTTCGGCAATCAATTAAATGATGTATTCCATTTCAACAAGATTCAAACTCGCAATCGTTAAAAAAAAAAGGTATTTAGAAGGTTCTAGTTGAATGATTTTGAGAGACGAAAGAAAAAATCCGTGACAATTTATCATAAACCTATAGTCGTTTGGAAATCGTTTATTTATTTGATACAGAAGCATCTACTGAAAAAGAAATAGAATATCCTTATACTATAGAGTTAAATTACAGCTAACTGTAAAAGTAATTTATAAGTAATTAGAACTGCTGTAATGTGGAGTTGTTCAATTTTAAGGATTTCTGGCGTTTTCTTGTGGTTCCTCGGAATGCAAAGCTGTTTGCTAACTTTTCAGCAAAATAGACAGTTTTATTACATTATATATGCTGTTTTATAATGGCGTAAGTGAGTTGATATTGACAGGAAGTCTAGCAATCTGTGTAAACATGAAATCATATGGCACATGAAATTTGCGAAGCTATTGAGTTTGTGTAGGAGTTCTAAGATTACATGTATTACATGTTGATTCCAATCATGAAAATGGGGCAGCAAAGAGAAAGCGTTGCCTTTACTAATTCATTACGGGGCGTTGAAAGGTGTAAAAACTATTGTCCTGCAAGGTCTGTGATTCGACGCCAAGATTTTCTGGCGATGAATCAGAGAAGAGTATTTCAAAGAAAGGCTTTGTTGGCTAGACTGCAATAACTCCCCTTCCTTGTCATTTTTCAGAAATCGTTTGGAACATTTGCGATAAACTTTAATGCCAAGGATTGAGAATTAATATAATTTCCAAGACGTGTTGGAATCATTAACTGTCGTAATTGCATCAATTATTCTTATCTCTGATTAGTCTCATAAATGTATGAAATGTTTTGGACAGCGTTTTTATTCAAAAGCTATTACAAGCGGAGAGGCGCGACACGAAAACAACATGGCAAGGAAAATTAATTCAACAAACAACAAACACTTTAGCTCAGCCATTTAATGGCTATAGAAAGGAAACTATTGTTGAGCCACTGTTTTTCGTCGTCTTCTTATTTTCATTATGATTACTCTATAGTTGCTTCGTTCGCTCGTTTGTATCACGCGGCTAATTCAAATTCGTAGCGGCTCGAGTTTCATTCCGATGAAGCATGAATTAATGCAGTACTTAGACCATTTGATCATTACTTGTTAAAGTCGAATTACAGATTTATTGAAAACTAGATATCTTCCGTAAAATTAATTGTGAAATACTAACTGTAAATGAGTTTCAACTAAATCAATCATCTCTGTTGTAATCTGCAGACTAATTCAAATATTTGGAAAAATTTCAGGCATTCATTCAACTATATGCTTATAATGGCAACAAATGCAGACACATTTCTTTACGATATCTAGAATTCATATCACCCTGTATGGTTTTTGAAGGGAAGGACTGTTCTTTTCTTTACGAGAATGCACTCGAATATAACCACATTCTGAGCTACTTTTGAATATACATGCTCTTTATAACATTTTTCTCATTCTCAACTTTATGTTTGCTAATTTATATAGATGCCAAGTGTCAAGACTTGATCGGTGATATTTGCATAGCGCACAAGAAGAATGGAGATTGTAAAATGCACAAGGAATACATGGACAGAAATTGTGCCAAAGCCTGTGGTAAATGCGGAGGTAAATTAAACTGTGGCTCGATTGTGTTATTATCACATCAGCTCTTATATGTACTAATAGTGCAACAAGTAATTGGTCCACAGATATTTAGCCATAGATTTTTGTATTGTAACAAAATTGATCGGACCAATCTGATTGGTTTAGAGTTATGACACCAATTCAGAATTCACCATCGACACAAAGCAGACTGGAATCAAAAACAGAATCGATCTTGGAATTCGAACGGGAAATTACAAAGGAAAATTTCCAATTTCCATGCAGGCACGTTAGGGAAAACGATAAATATCAGATAATTACCAACCACCACGGAGAGTGATACTTACATTCATGTTGTCTTTTGAACAATTTTTTTATGGCTCACCTCTCGAAAGTACGGAGTATATCCTGTGCCTTACTAAATCTATGTGTGTCCAATACATTTTATGTGCTTTTTGATATATCACCCTACACAAACTTATTTATTAACAATCCCGTATAATCTCAATTCAAATAATGAATATAAAGATAGATGGATGAACTAGTATATACTATGCCTAAATGGAAAATCTCTGTAGATCATAGATATAACTCTCAATGCTGAAAAACGTTTGACAGTAATCTTCTCAAAATTATTAGATCCGATCCTGGAATGGATATGATACTTTAGCTAATATACGTATTCTGATAATAGTAATAACATTCTCTTTTCATTCAGATGCAAACTGTGTGGATGCTGAATCGTTTTGTGCTTCATTCGCCAGAGCTGGACTTTGTAACAATTTTCTATACAAGAATACTCTGTTAAAGGATTGCAAGGTTTCATGTAAACATTGCTAAAATATTTCAAAGTAACAATAATTCATTGATTATAAATTTATTTTGAACCAATCATGGATAATCCAATGATAATTAATAATATCTTAATGTTAAATATAACGATATTGGTGATAGTAACATTGTAAAACTATATCTGACAATTTAGATTTATCACGTATCTTGTTTGATAGATTATTAGTATAGATTACAACATGTATAGATTATTGAAAACAGGATATATAAATGATAATATCTATTGAAGTAATATTGCTTGATGCTCTCATATTTGGTTGATCTTAATTCCCTTTGCTTCCATATGTTATCGAATGTACCCTATTTCTGATCATGGTTTGTAAGCTTGATACACTTTCGAAGCGAGCCAGTTTCTATTGAATTCATAACTTTCAGATGTCTGCTAATAGACTCAATCAAAACTGTCTGTTCACACGTACAAATACTTATCAATAACTGAAAGAAAGAAAATAGTTTTTTTCTGAGTAATCTCTTGGGGTTTATTAATATTCAGAAAATCTAAAATTGGGATATGCATTGCATTGCATTGCAATGTTCTGTGCAAAAATAATTACAACAGTTTATATGCCATATTTTGTAATGAAATGTTATTTGAACATTTATAGCTAATATAGTGAATTCTTATCCAATAAATCTATCCACTAATAAATATGTATGTCAATCTATTTCATATTGTTTATATATGATCCTTTGATTTATATTCTATGTATATTGTATTGTTCGATTAAGAATCGATGTCTATATATTAAAACTATATGAGATGTTATGAAGCTTTTAACACATGTGACATGTCTTCTTGCATTTATCAGCTGGAGACCAACTATGCATTGCACACATTCCAATCTTTGCATACGATTCACAATAAGGATCAGTATCTTCACAGATCACATCTAAAAAAGTTAAACAATATTCAGCATGGATTATTAGGCAATGCTATTTATGTTAGTGCATGCTGACAACAAAATATCACAATGTTATAATATTAAATCAGAATATCAGGGTAAACATTCCAGATCGAGGATTCTATGATTTATCAGGAACCTCACTCAATAAGCCTCGACGGAGTTTGAAAGTTCCATTGTTCTGAGGTGGGATAAACAAAGTAGATTCAATAGAATTCTCCCATGCCCTATCCCTATGGATTGATATTAACAACGAGAATTATGAAACTGATAAGGAGCTCCGAAGAGGCCCATAATCCGAGGTCAATCTTTGCAGAAACGATGTCATCAGTAATAAGAGGTACAATCACTTACTTGGTATTAGCAAACTCTATACCCAAGACTATTCCATACACTTGTTAATGAAGATTGACGTTAGTATCTATATCCAGTGCCGTGGGGGTGGGGGTTATGGAAGAGCTTAGGGCTCATATATGAAGGTTAGTATACTGGGAAGAAATATGAAATGAAACTTTTTGATGAGGCATGTCCGCTGTAATCTTCTCTTTTTAACGGATTTTCAACGGGGGGCTGAAGTATATCCGCCCTTACATGGATGTATGAAGTGTTCTTTTATAGTAATATTTAAAGCAAACGAATGGCGATGCATTTTTATTTGATATAAGAGCGATCTCATCTTAATTACATGTATTTTTTTTTAATAAATTGTATAACAATCAAGACATCGCAAAATCATACAAAACTCATTGCCAATAATCATAATAATCTGATCATGATAATAAATTTCCTTACTTATTACTTTGTCTTAATTAATTTTTTATTTAAAAAAAGACAAAAAAATATATATGAATGAGTACAGTTAAAATTAATCTCATCATTATTACCTGCGCAAAATCCACATGTCCTGGTACAACTTTTCTCCATGTATTTTCTGTGTGATGTACATGACCCATCTCTTTTATAGTGCATGCATATTTCGTCTCCAATTTTGTCTCTGCATACTCCTTCGTGCTCGTCTATGAAAAGTATACAGTCAATTTTACCACGTGTGATGTGTATGCAGGATAGACCTGATTGGGACTTTGCACTCATAAATCATGTTTGCGTTAACTTTAATACTGTAGTGGTAACACAGTGATGAAATACAAATAAACTTGTAGAAAAATCGTAAAGACATTGTCTTCTTCGATCATGGGTTTGTGACGACTTGGCATTCGACCTCGAAAGAGTAAGCATCATTTTAACAGATGAACCCTTTGCGAGATTCTCGTGAAGATTTGAGGCTTGAAATGTGGGTATTAATCTTGTAACTGGTATTGTAGTTATTCTTCTGTACGTTTCGAAAACTGCGTATCAATTCTCACTTTTTGTTATCACTGATCTATATAATAACTATATAATAATTGGATAGCTATATGTTGCTCGATTTTTGATGGTGCCATCTTAGATAGACCAATTTGTATCGAAAGCCGTTATAATTTATGCTAATTAATTTATGTTGGACTATTCCCCAGTCCTTCCACGTGTGTCAGCGTTAGAAGAAATTGAGATGCTATAAAGCATACAGCTGTAAAATTTATGTTGGAAAGTAATGTTTACATTTACAAGTCTACAGTTTATGTCTTGTGTGATTGAATAATAGTTTGAATCATCACAATATATCATTTCCCATTACCATTATCACTATTACCTAATGATTCAATTATTCATAAATTGTTGTCAATTTAAAATGTGTAATCTGGCCAAACTATATAGCTGGACAACATAACAATTGATGACAATTATATCTAATCGAATTGAAAAGTGATTCAACTTGCGATAAAAAGTAAGCTAGTATCATCAAAAACAGGTATATCAATTCAGGCTCTAGGAGATTTCTGCAAAATTGGTCTATCCAAAGACTTTCTCACGTTCTAATGGTTTCACTTTTCGAGCCTTCAAAATAATGGGTTAGCCTACGTGAAGACTTACTGTTTTCCCTCTTCAAGCGTATGGTCTGAGCAGCACAGATTTCAATTCATTGTTTATTTAATTTTCAAGGTCTTCCTTGTTATTTGAGGACTATTGTGAAGTTGTGTCATCATCAGCAAAAAGAGTTACTTGGAATTTTGTTGAATTGGGTAAATCATTGATGAAAATCAAGAATAATAGGGGCTGATAATACTACCTTGCGGTATTCCACAGCTTATTTCACGAAAATTAGATAAAGCTCCATCAATTAAAACTGCTTGCCTCCTATTAGACAGGTAATTGGTCATTCATTCAAATTCAGCCCCATGCAAACCATAAGAATTCAACCTTTGTAAAAGAATGTCATGAGAGGGTGCATCAAAAGCTTTTTTGATGTCGAGAAATGTATGGCACATTGATATTTTTAAGGTTTTGAAGAAAAATTATTGTTTAAAAACTTGAGTAAGCAACGACTTGTGGAAAAATATTTACTAAATCTGAATTGGTCATTAGAAAGGAAAATGGTGTTGAAATAGTTATACAATTGAAAATAAACAACCTTTTCTAAATTTTTTAAAAAAGTGCACAACAGTGAAATTGGTCTATAATTAGAAAGTTCTTTGTTGTTTCCTGATTAGAAAAGAGGTATTACTTTAGCAATTTTGAAAGAATCTGAAAAGTAGCCGGTGCGAAGGGAAATGTTCACGAGAAATGTTAATGGTTGGATTATAACATCTTTAACGTGTTTCAGCAATGAGCTAGATATCTCAGTACTGGACTTTGATTTAAGATTGGACACATTTTTCTCCACAGCAAATTGAGTAACATGTTTGATTTTGAATGAATTACCATCGTTTTTTGGGAGAAATTGTGCCAAATTAGAAGATTCTGGAAAACGATTTGTAAGGGATTTTCCAACGTTGATAAACAAATTGTTGGAACGCTTAGCAACCTCAAGATTTTGTTTTTGTTTCTGCCAAGGATTTCATTTATGGCCTTACAAATCGACTTGATGTTGTTTTTGTTTTCATCATAGAAATTGTTCCAATATATAGTCTTGCTTTTTCTGATCAATTTGTAATACAATTTTTTGCATGAATCATAGAGTGCCTTTGCATTGATATATTTTGTTCTGATCCATTTGTTGTATAAAAACTGTCTTCTCTTGCGAGAGATGAGCAAACAAGTGTTAACCAGGGGGTTTAGCCTGTGCTTTCTCCTATCAGAAGGCTTATTGGTCACAGGACAAGCAGTTTCAAGACAAGGGTTGATGCTAGACTCAAATTTTGGAAAATAATTAATTGTTGTGTCGGGTAAATACCAATCACACAGAGAAAGCAAATACTTGAAATGTGCCATGTTATTTGGACCCATAGCATGAAAAGATATTTTCTGCGTAAGTACTGTAATTGCCAATTGATATAAAAAGGGCAAAAATGACCATAAATATCAGATGTAAATTATGTAATTGTAGTGAACTAATTTATATCTGCAATAAATTAGGGACGAAAAAGTTGTTGCTTGCTTTGTTTTCTCGGGCACAGAATTTATAAGACGAATGAATCGCTTGTTTACTTTAGAATTTTGCGAGGGAACTTGCCAGCGTTCACTATGAGAAATAGTGAACGATTGAGCAACCAATCAGAATGCAAATCATCGAATAGTACCCTAGTCGGTTTCGACTAATAATATATATTAATAATCACTTGGAAAAAACTTGTATCGTGATTGGTGGATTTGTACCACGTGTTTAGCAGTTATGTCAAGAAAACCCACGAAATTCCATGGCAACCCCTAAAAGCGTGCAGGTATAGGTCTATACCCACACGTGTGCGGTTATAGACATATACCTGCACGGTTTTAGCCAAACAACTAGAACACATGTTTTGAAAATGGCGACTAGCTGCGACATATTGAATATTTTTTCATAAAATCAACTTGAATGTATACTCTGTAATTGAAAATTCAATTGAGAAATTAAAAAAGTAACAACTTGGAATTTGCTATATTCAGATGTAACTTTTACTATATATTTCTAATATTGCAAACATATAGAATTCTTCGCGTTATCTTTTTAAATGATATTCATAACAATTTCATTCAAATTGCATTTTATAAAAAATCAATGACCCAATAAATTAGCCAAAACAAATCATAGTTGTAGTGAAATTGATTCCAGGCAAAGGTTATGTTACATGATTATTAAAATTATTACATCACCCTTTGTTAACCATATAAAAACAAGGGTCATATTCGTCTCGTCAAAAACTTAAACATCCATGTTTACATTCATGTCACAAGTCACAGCGCTTTTGTATGTTTTGGAATTTTCAAATTAAAGAGTGTAACTTTTTTGCTCTAAAATAAAAAAGGTAACAACAGAGCACGACTAAATGTATTGTACGAATTGGTATGAATTCCGGTACGAATTTGAATGAAAAAGCAAGGACGAAAAGAAATTCAATTCGATTGATGTGCAGGCTTACAATTGGCTGGATGTTTTCGATTTCCAAAAATGGCACCTCCTAGTGAAGCCATACTGTAAAAATTTCTATCATGACGAGTGAGCGCGATAATGATTATCGAACATTTGTTCGTACGAACGTGATATTCGAAAATCGTTTCGTTGTTAAGGACAAACGTGCGATAGTTGTGGTGATCTGATCGGGCTCACTCGTCGTGATAGAAATTTTCACAGAAGGACGTCATTTAACTTTCATTCTTCGTTTTTCAAGATTTGAAAATCTCATTTTTCCAAATGCTTATTTCTCAAAAAATATTTATCCATTTATCGAAAACTTTGTTAATTAAGTAATCAAGTCACTTAATTAGTACAACAAATAAAAAATTAAAAAGTTTAAAAAATTTAAAAATTAAAAAAAAAAATTATTTCTGATTTTTTATGAGTTGACCCTATTAGCAGTGATCTACGAGAACCGCTATCGAAATAGTAAAAAAACCCTATACCAAAAACTGAAACAGAAATGGATGTACATTAATCGAAGATGCTTTTGGAGTTCAATGAATTTTTGATTAATTTTCAACATATATAACGTTGTATAACGCGTATACCCGGAAACAACTCAGTATAATTATTTCCGAATCATTATTAATCATTTCGAAAGTGAATTCTGAATGATTATGCTACTTACGAATTGACCTAACACATGTTGTACTAATAAATCAAACAGTTAATTATATTGAGTGCAGAGAAGAGTAGCGTACACATATGAATACGAAAGTGATTATAATTACATGTAGATACATATTTCTAATAATGTCGTTCAATGTCTAACTCGTCCCTAGTAATATGAATTTATGAGTTACTTACCTAATTTACCATACACTGATCCTTGGAATGCATGGATTGTTGCAAACAAGGATACACAAAACGCGAAGGCAATCACAATGTGTGTCATGTTTGTAGCCTCTATAGGATATAGAAAGATAATCAGAGTATCAATGTATCATCTCTTGGTTATGAGATTGCAGTATATCGTATAAACATCCCGGATAAACATTTATGGCGCTTACTATTGTATGAATGTATTTGTTGTCAAATATTATAGAATAGTTACACTCTAGGAATTAAAGGCCTGAAAGAAGCCGGGCTATAATTTCGGAATAAATTACGCGAGTACGTGCAAATTACGGGTAACCCTAAATGCAATATTAATATCGATATGCTACTAGTTTGTAAACACTTTATTCCTCTAAGAACCTAGCAAAAAAAAACAATAATAATTTATCTATGGCAGAATATATAAATTAATGTTTCTAAAGCGTATTTTCCAATGCATAAGTATATCATAATGTGAATTTACCATTACAGCTCATCATACTTACCAAGAAATATATAATTGAAATCGATGATATATGAAAACACAATGTTTAACGTCTACCGAATTATGAATAATTGTAAGAATGATTTTGAAAATGTTCAAAATTCCAGTTTGAATCCCTGTGGTGACCTATAGTATAGTATCTTGCCTATCATACTTACACACATCATAGTGTGTGATTGCTTTGAACATTGTCTATATGATGGATAACAAAATAACTAAAGGATAATATGGAGATATCCATAACAACAGATATATCATACTGTAGTAGCAAATGTTAATGACTGATTCTTGCGTTTATCCATTATTAACACTGCCAACAACAAATTCCATGAAAGTGTTAAAGAACCCACTCAAATTTTTTAAGCCATTAAATATTTGAAAACCATGTAAACATCCATGATATAAAAATGTGAAAATGCATTAAAGACGCCTTGAAAACGCAATGAAATCTCACTATTTTTTTCATGGTTTTGGGTCAGTAGTGTAAATCAATGTAATTAGCTCTGCATTTATGGCTTCGAGCATTATTAAAATAGCAAGGAATACAAAGTATTTTTACATTAACAACAGATATATATATAGTTATTGATTACAGAATTTTGCATACTGTAGCTATTGTATAGATATTGATACATACAGTTATTGATAATAGAATATTCTATATATGATTATTGAAATACATTAGTACTAGCATTATCTCTAATTCAATAGTATGTTGATTGGGAGAATGAATGGTTAGTTAAAATATATTTTGTAATTAGTGTATATAATTATTCACGATTTGATTCCATGTTAGCAATTTATGTTTTGTCTTTATTATATAACAATTTTTACAATAGTAGTATTTCTAAATATATTGATTATGACTAAGAAAGATATCAGAATGATGGCTTGTGAAAATGAAATATGAAATACAGGCTTGATGATTAAAATGGTTAATTGGAACAGGTATAGCAGCCAACCAACAAACCTTTGGGATTGTAACTCTCCATGATAAGTTGCTTCAATGATTTTAAAAATGATTTTTTTGAAAATTTAATGTTGAATGAACTCAAATAGTAACATGCAGCCATTCCAGAGAGAGAAAAACTTGTATGCCGGTAGGCGTTGTAAATAATCTGTTCTAACAAAGGGTACACAAAATTTATTTTGCTGTCGATTTACATTTTTCGTAGTCAGTTTGAAAACATTTATCAAGAGAATTGGACAAGTTTGATAAATACTTGTGTGTAGAAAAGACACAACTCGTAATAAATAAAGATCTTTCAGTTTCAAAATTTTATAAGTTTTCATTAGTGGTTCAGTGTGTGCATATTGAACTTGGACCCACAAAGTATCCGAATGCATCTTTTATGGGACAGCAGACACTCTTGAATATGATGAATGTTGCCTGTTGGGATATCAATGATAAACATACCTTATCGTCGTAAATAAGATGATAACGCAGCCCTATTGCCTATTGTCAATATTTGCTGAGAAATATCCCTGGATGATCGATTTCGATCAAACAATATGATAACATTTTTTAAAGAAGAACTAGATTGTTTGTGGTAACTGTGCTAATTAGTAAGGTTCAAGCTTGCACAAGAATTACACTTTTGAAAGGTAAGGAATATTTTAGATAATATCATGCCTATTCGTATAAAGTTAAACATTTGTAGACGTATATTCCTTCTTTTAGGAATACTTTTATAATGCTTCATTTGACCTTTTGTCCATTCAAAATTAGCTAAATTGAATCTTGAATCATTTAAAATATTCAAAATACTTGTTGCTGGTGTTCAAATCTTCCTCGGCCCCTGCTAAATCTGAGGAAAAAAGGAATTACGACTCTCTTTATACTCTTATATATGTAAAGAGAGAGATTTTTTCTTTGGATAATATAAGAATTCTAATCTATCATCCACATAGTGTTCTTAGACGACTGGTTACTTCTTTTATTGTTAGAATAAGATCACATTTTTTTCCTTCGCTCACAACGAAAATGAACTGATGTTGTCGGACCTCCGCGATTCAGCGTATGTTAGTTAGACTGTATATAGACTATAGCACACTGAGATGCTATCTTCATCTCTTTCCCTTCCCTTTCACATTCTAATTGTTCTGTTCTTTTTTTCACGCCTTGAAGACACCGGTCATGGGATCGAAATACAACAGAAAATTGATACTGCTTTTCATAGCCTGCAGCATATTGATAGCTGAAGCCGATGATCAACTTACTGACTACGCGTCACTACACTTACAGCTAAGTATGATATAAAGTACTCACGCATGTTTCGATGTATAATTTAATCTTCGAACTGTTTATGTAAGATTTTTATGAACGAATGTGATAAAGTAATCTACTTTTTATGCAAGAATTGATGGCCAAAACCAGAAATGTCATAGTTATGTAGCGTATTTACTGGGGAGAACTAAGAAAAGCTTGTCAATACTCCGTGTGCTATTCAACGTTCAACGGTCATTTATAGTGTAATAAAAGAGATATAATTCCAGCCGATCCGAAATAACTGGTGAAAGTAAGAAGGTTGTAAATGATCAAATAAATGAATTTTGTTTTCTTTCTGACTGTGTATATATGATTATCGATAATAGATTACACTCGCTAATTAATTCCATTTTGAGTTTCCAATTTATGTAATTTTTTCATATTTCGTAGACAATGATGGCGGAAAATGCATTGATCAATTATTCCAAGGTATTTGTTTAATGAAGAAAAGTGTGGGAAATTGTCGGAAAAATGCAGACTACATGAGCAAAAATTGCCGAAAAACATGCAGAATGTGTAGAGGTACTTTAATGCTTTTTAATTTATGATGATTACAGCAAGTTGATATTATGCTATACCAGTAACCAAGAATATTATTTGTCTCCAAAATCTAAAATACATTGTGATAAAAATTATTTGCTAAATATTAGGTCTACATTGTTCTCCTGAAGGGTTACCTCTACGCCGATAAAGTATTTCCTCTCTGGATCGCCATGGATAGTCTCTGCCACATAAAGACTCTTGATCGTTTCTCATTTGTTTTTTTAATGATCAGTTTTCCAACTTTATTGATAAAGCGCTTGCCCTTTTCTCTAATGGCTCCTGCAGTTTCTGCTACTATTGCATGAAATTCATATCTTTTTAGGAGTTTTGAAGAAATATTTATAGATAAAGCCACAGTAATTGAAATTTGTATATATGTCTCTTTCTCTATTCTAAACAAAAGTTTTCTGCAGTCATTTCTAAGCGATGTTGTACTGCTATGTAGAGCCAAAACTATTGCAAATCAAAACACTAGAAACCACCTGGCTATAAAAAAATCAGTGCTTTTAGCTAAAACAAGAACTTATAGCATTCTATACTCAAGAACATCTTTTAGGAATCAAAGTTCCATGTGTACTTTAACAATGCATTCTATTCAATTCACTTATCAAATCAATATAATCAATCCATCTATACATCAATTCATGTGTAAACAAGAACCAAATTAAACAACAACAACATGTATATATACAGTTTTCTATTGTTCTTGTAATTAATTATATTTTTAGATGCAAGCTGCTTTGATGCCAAAACTTATTGTAAAAGTTTTTCAAGTATTGGATATTGTGGACGAGACAGCGCACTGATGACGGCAAACTGTCAAAAAACATGTAAACTTTGCTGAATAATGAGCATATGCTTGGATGCAGTCTTGATCAGGGATATAAAATTTGAAATGTTTAATTTTAATAATAGAGAGGGAATTATTGTAAAATGTACATGATAGGAGAAACTTTGAAAACGGATATTTGTAATTTACAATCTTATCTGTATTAACAATTACAATTAGCAACATCTTATGATAATTTTGACAACACCTATAGTATAGTATATAGACAAACAAATATTTAATACTCCTATATGAGAATATAATATATTAATGAGAGAGGATATTGATAACTGTTTTTTTCAAAATAAATCCATTGACGAACGCATTGTCGACATCAAACGTAAAATCAATGCTAAAACGTGTTGACTTGTTTATGTTTTACAGTTTTACCCATATACTAGTACATAGAGGGAAGTATAAATTTCAAAATATTTCAAAAGGAAGATTCACAAGGCCGTTTGTGGGCTTCAAACGTGTTTTCTATCAATTAAGTTTAATAAGAACATCATCATGTTAACACTACACATGTCATTAATAAAAATGATGCACAATATGCTAACACAGCGTATATACTTCAAAAATCCCGCAGAACTCATGTCGAATGATGAATGTCGATTATAATATCTAAACCTCACGTGGGATACCTTCACCTATTGCAATCAGTAATAGCAACATAACATTTGAGTTTGGTAAAAACAAACTTCACAATTAGTACTTTTCCCATGTTCCTGAAGTAGGATGTTGTTTGGATGAATGTTCAATTCAGAGTCCGTTTCCTCGGCACAAAGTGTAGAGATATGTCTGAAATGTCATAATAGTACCCTTAATCTAAGGATTTTATGATAAAAGCATCCGACTTTGCCAGGGGTCCAACTTTACTCCATGCCATATTTCCTTTGAATCGATATACTTATTTTACCGCCAATATCTATACTATCACAGATGAAATAGACATGATAGTTTGAACACAGATAGAAATTGCATGTATATATTCTCTGGAGATACGTTGTTGATATAATAGATCATTTGATTTGAAACTCGATTGCCTATCACTGATCCCGAATATTAATGGATTATTGTAAATCAGGAAGAAGTCATCACATAATATTGATATGACATCAAAAAACACAGAGATAAGTTACATTTTTTGACGAATCGTGCCAATTT
This sequence comes from Haliclystus octoradiatus, assembly GCA_916610825.1. Lineage (NCBI taxonomy): Eukaryota > Metazoa > Cnidaria > Staurozoa > Stauromedusae > Haliclystidae > Haliclystus > Haliclystus octoradiatus. Next base: position 16,958,877 of record OU744451.1, read on the forward strand.
GTGAAATTAATGACGTTAAACTTTGCCCAATGGTAACTAATAATCAACATACGTTTCTTGCTACAGTCGTTTAAATAAGGATTATAAATGGAATAAGAACTGATAATAACTGAAAAGTCATCTAACTTATTTATTTCTATTAATATACATATTTTCTAAATTGATGTATGGTTGAAATACATACATACATACATACATACATACATACATACATACATACATACATACATACATACATACATACATACATACATACATACATACATACATACATACATACATACATACATACATACATACATACATACATACATACATACATACATACATACATACATACATACATACATACATACATACATACATACATACATACATACATACATACATACATACATACATACATACATACATACATACATACATACATACATACATACATACATACATACATACATACATACATACATACATACATACATACATACATACATACATACATACATACATACATACATACATACATACATACATACATACATACATACATACATACATACATACATACATACATACATACACACATACATAATACCTTCTAGCCTTTTGAAACTAAACGTTCATAATTATTCGTGAATTCTTTCGAAGTAGCCTGAATTGTAATTCTCAAAAACGCAACTCGCAGTTCAAATGTGCACGAATGCAAAGAATGTATAGTATCATATTCAGCAATTTTAAATTGAAAACTAGATATGTTGATGTGATTGTGGTTGACCGAAAATATGTCAGATATTTATTAACAGAATGCAAGTGTTATATACCGCACAGTGCAGCACATATCAGCAATCGATCCATTATTATTGGCGCGCATTGAGATAAAAGATTAATACAATTTCCTTGAGTTGTGTTAGAGATAATGATTTCAAAAAGGATTAACTCCTGATCAATATATCAAATGCATTGAAAATATCCGACACTTTGTGCCATGCATGATTCTCTAGCTAAAATAATTTATAAGAGAATAAAGAGGATAATATTTCCCAGAAAGCAATGGTTTTTCCACAATCAAGAGACCACACACTTGTCTTCAGTGCTAGAAAAATGTCTCATTCAAGTAGAAATTATGTTCTGAAATTGTTGATTTTTTGTAAAAATAATTCTCAAATGAAGAACATATATCTCTAGAATATCATAACTTTTGCTGTGTGAAATGAACTTAAAATTACACATTTAGCGAAATTTATCTCTACTTATGCACATACCAATTGAAGGCTAAACCTTTTACATGTATTATAATTCTATTAATTATAATTCGCAGTTTACATCCGATGATATTTAAAAATAAAAAAGGATTCGAATTTATCAACTTCAGCTACCCGGCCCAAACTACTAAGAGATAATTCAACGTACAAAGCTTCTTTTATTTTTTATTGGACGTCTCAGCTATGTTGTTGCTGTTGTTGCTGTTGTTGCTGTTTTCCTCAGCGACATTTGGGTCATTTGAAGGCGTTTTTCACCAAGAAATAATTTCCAGATCGAAGAAATAATTGTGCCATTGTTTTTTTCATGTCGGGTTCTACTACATTTGTAAAGATAGTCTGGGGGTTTATTCCCACTTTAACTATTTATAATTGGGAAAAAGGTGGTTAACCTTTTTAACTTTAATAAAAAAAGTAACTTGTCGAGATGCTTTATTCTATTCATATATTCCGTGGTGTAATTACTTTCTCCTAAATTGAGCAACAATTGTGTTTTCTCAAGAAAACTATTGCATCAAAGCGTTACCGTATCAGGGTCAACAAATGTTCAGCTATCTTAAAAAAAAATATATTCCTAACTTCAAACTGTAGACACACACAGTCCCACAACAAAATCCCATTTGACATGTAAATCTCCCGGGGGCGGGGGTACCTTATTAATTTTTTGACGGTGTGTGCTGTTTCAAAAAATAAAGGAAAACAGTAAAATTTTACAGCAAATAAAAATGAAGACCCTGAAATGTTATGCTTTTATGAGCAAAACAAAGAAAATGTTCTAAAATTTTTGAAAATCTCTGAATTGACACAGTAAAATTTCACAAGAATCTGGAGAATTCTCCCCTTAAAAATGGCAATGTATGGAAATATGGATTTTAGCCTCTAGACATTGATATTGTATAATATATTAGGTGAACAATATATTAAACACGTATATACAAAAATGAGTTTTAAAATCTAAATACAATTTTGTATATATGATTAAATAATTAATATTTACAGCATTTAGGAATCTTTACAAAACTGTATTTAAATTAAGAAACAGAATACCACACCACTTTGAATTAAACTTATCCAAAGTTAAATGAAGTCCATAGCACCCAATTATCAAACAAAAACATTGTGTTCTTGTGATTAATCAAAATTTGAGTATTTACACGCAGCTATATATAGGAAGAAATTACTAACATGTTTAGCTCCGAGTTATTACATGTATACATGAATTACAATTCGATTCGAAAGTAAAAAGGTTTTGTATATGATCAGTGAGTTCAACAAAATTAGATCACACTCCAATGCCACAATCTGTAAGTCAACTCAAAAAACACATTAAAAGCACACTAATTAGTTAGGATTACAAATATAATACTAATTACATTAGGCCTGGATTATACAGCGCGCTTTCGTTTACAGTAAATTGAAAGTTGGCTCGCTGCGCCCGTCTAACTTGACACGGCTCGCTGTCATTAGCACGGCGCGCTCCAAATCGAAAGCTCGCATAGGAAGAGCGTGCTTTCACTTGAAGGCGAACTTTCATTTCGACATTCCAGGGATTCCTCTTACCATATTTGGTAAAAACCGGGGGTTGATGTCGAGAAAGAAATGTCTAGCCTCTTTTTCTCGGCCGTTGCCTAGATACAGTTCTGTTTTGCAAATAAACAGATGAATAAACATTGATTTTCTTTCGAATTATAATCGAAATCCACAAAATAATAATAGGGAAACTACTCAGAGCATCTGTACTTCTCAATTGAAGAGGAGAAAACTTTCAAATAGTATTAATTAGACACGGTTATATATATATGCTCTGCAGATTAGATATAAGCCACTGTCTTGTATTTGTAGGACCATGGTAGGTTAAAAAACTATCATTGTACGATAATCACAACTATTTGATGGCGAATTGTGATAAAAATCACTTTTTGAAGCAATAAATTTATTTCACGAAAAGCGTATACTTGTCAATCAAAAGTCTTGTGAGATATTTTCTTACACGTCATCTTGTAATTCAAAGGAAGTTTTTACACAACTTTTGAGGACGGCTCGCTGTATAACTAGACATTTTCAAAAGCGCGCGCCTTCAAATGAAAGCGCGCTCAAAAGCACGGCACGCTCGAAAGCGCGCTGTATAATCCAGGCCTTACTTACACCAAATCAATGAAATAATCATGAAATTTCATTGGTGTTCTCACAACACTCTCATGGTATTTTCATGGAGTTGGTGTTGGTAGTGTTACGATGTTATTGTTATTTTTATTATTATTATCACAATCACTAAACAATGAAACATTAACAGTTTTACCGGCCAACACCTCGATGCATTTTGTTTAACAGAAGCTGTGAGGATTCAAAGTGGAATTTGCAATTTGCTTTTGGTTTCAAAAATAGCTAAATAGTCGAAAAATCCGGAGAAGACAAATTGTCTATATGTTTGATTTTCAGGGTCTGTAAGCCTCTTGGAGCCTAAATGTTTCGTTGATCTATGAGCTGAGAGAAATAATGTAAACTCAATAGAATTTCCCACAATTTTTCCCAAGGGACTGGTATTAACAATGACAAATCTGAAAGTCATATGTAAATCAGGATAAGACAATTTGTCTTTTCGTGACTTTGTGACTACAATTAGAAACTGAAAATGGAGACAATAGTTTTATTTTATCGTTATGACGAGCATAATACTAATTTTTCCTTTATCAGAGACTAGGTAGTTATATCCAAGGAGAGAACTCTGTTAGCATCATGAAAACTTTTAGTTATATTTGAATATGTACATAGAAATGTTTGATTTTAATTATATCTAGCAAAGTTCTGATAGAATAATGATGATCAGCAATAGTAAATATATATGCTTAGTCATATATAAGATTTATTTATTTTATCAAGTATGATTATTCCAGATTTTGAAAATGTAAATTACCGTAAAATATTGAAACAATAAAAGAATTAAAAAGTAATTATGCAGAAGGAACAAGTCGAATTGATGCACAATAGTATTATAGACCTGATAGATGTGTTTACTTAATGCCGTTTTCATGAACAGCTCAGAATTAGTATTTAATTAAGGCTGGAAAATACATTAAGTATTAACTGGCATATAATGAGTAGCGCCTAGGAGGAACTGAAATACATTATATAGTTGATAATGACATGACACTATACCTTGGCAGTGAAAATTGGAACCATGCGAAAGGCGAACATTTTGCATGTCATTCTCTGATGCATATCTCATGCTCTTTCCTTGCAAATAATTATCTTATTCATAAATAAAACAGAAAAAAAATATTCCCGATTGTTTTCCATGATGGATCTTTGAACTTTTGTAACATAAATGAGCTACTTAAAACAGTTGATTTAACGGATATATGTAACGAAGATAACATTGGAGGTTGAGCACTGTCAGGGAGAGGATGGCTTCGATACTTGATTAACAATATTGAAAGAGCCTCTATGACAGGACCAACCTTACTGGTTGATGGTTAAAAGCAAAGAGAGTTATTACATATTGGCTGGCGACATGTAAAGATTTAAAGGGAGAACGATTACAAAGACTAGGATATATAATACATACGCTACACTTTCATTAGAAATAGATTCTCATAGGAATTTCTCATGAATAAATATTATAATCTATATTCTCATCCTTAAAATAATTTCAGATTTATAATGGTTTGTTCTATAGGTAATTAAGGAATATTCTATATGAATATATATATATATATATATATATACAGTTAATGTTTAACAAAAGCCACATGACTTTCTACAGCTCTTTTCTGTGACATGAACATAACGAGTACAGTAGTTTAGTTGGGCAAATGTTTTACAATACGTTTCAAAGTCCTTACACGTTGGATCTAAAAATAGAAAAGTATCAATTTAGACAATCTTTCCTAGAAATGTATATTCAATTTTTATCAACACCATTGTGAGTTTATATATATATATATATATATGATATATAATAATAATAATATATGGCGAAAGAGTCAAAGAATACTATACTAAAGGGTTACCACATACTTGCCATGTTTGTATCCATATTTACTAAACGAGAAAATGTTGGGAGACACGAGTGAAGCGTTACAAAATCACGAGCTCTCACGCTAAAAATGCAAGCATGTGGTAGCCCCTTTCTAAAATACAAATGTCGGAATCCCATTCGACGGCGAATTTTCAATTCATGAATTCATAATTTAAAATTCAATTCCAATTCATAAACCATGAGCAAAGAGAATCCCACAACAAGATAGATATTGTCGAATAAAGAAAGACGTATACAAGAACGTCTGTAATATAAGTGGTACAATAGTTCTTTAGCAAATTAATGCAGTTATTGTTATTTAAATTTTAGGTTTACCTTGAAGCAGCGACGTAGCCTAGAATTATCTTTCATTCTGTGTTTTTATTTTGCATGTTACACGACCAATAACTCATTCACCACGCTTTTCAATAAATATAAACGTCTTGAGCTAAATGTCATTTTGTAAATCGTAGCCATTATTGAGATATTTATTGGATTGTTATCAAAAAGTTATAAATTCTGTATTTTATCACAGATCAATCTTTTTTAAGCTTGCAGTTTTTCCCGGTTTTCGGAGCCATGTTTTACCCTAGGATTTCATGCACGCTCTTTCGACCAATCAGATCGCAGAAAACCTTCGTGATATTTAAGAATCAAGTTTCACACATTTCACAGTGATCTTCAGACAGATTTTTTACTTCAGACAGATTGAGTAAAAAGTCTGCCTGAAGATCGCTGTGAAATGCTTGAAACTTGAGTAACAATAAAGAATGTGTATTCTTTGACTCTTTCGCCATATATTATTATTATTTACCGCTCTGTCAAATGAAGACATAGAGCCCTATATTATCTGTTATAAGATAAACATAAATGTTATTATATATATGGAATATGGATGTTTCTTACAAACAATTAGTTCATGCATGCAGCTCGATAGAAAAGAAAATTTTCAAAACTGAAATTGACAATTGACATAAGATAAAAGAGTATTGGGCATTCACTAATTCAAGTGATAATCTATCTCTATTCTAGAAAAGTATTGAAACTTTCAAGAAAACACTTCACGATTGAGTTACATTGTCCGAAGTAAGTTAATAAATTACCATCAGGCCTAGAAATTTGAATATACTAGACCAAGCGCCACATACCTAAGACGGCAGGTTTCTCACGGCAACTTGAAATTCACACAAAATGTTCATAAAAATACCATAAATACTTTCCCGTTCTTGTTTTAGTTAAATTTTATTGTGGAGCTCACCAATGATAAATTTGTAAATCATTTAGCGGTCAGAGCCCTCTTCATTCATATATTTCGTGTTTTCTTCATGCTTCTATGGATTCGCAAAATCAAGGGAGAACAAATGAATCGCAAAAAATGAATCTCACATGCAGCATTTTCTCAAAACGATAAGTAGGCTTTGACCGTGAATCATGAAATATAAATTGGATTTTTGAAGGGTTCACAATAAAATTTAATTGAAACCAGAAATAGGGAATTGTTCAGCATATGTTTATCAACACTTTTTTGTGATTTTCAAGTTGCCCGGAGAAACCTGCCATTTTAATTATGTGGCGCCCGGTCTATATCATCAGTCTATGTATTCAAGACAGACTATTTGAAGTTAGTTATACACACCTCCGCAGAAACTGCAAGCTTTGGCACAATACTTTCCCATGAAGCTTTTGCTTTTCTGACACATTCCAAAACTTTTGTAATATAAACATACTCCTTCGAATAGATGGTTTGAACACAATGGATCTACAATGGAATAGCAAAAAAGACATATAATATGGATGTGTATATCCATTAACTTTTAACAATGATTTATTTCATTAAGATTATAAGTTGTTGGAAAGTGCTGCTAGGCTTTCAGCAGCTTCTTCAGGGGACCCTATAGTCATATGAACTCTAAGTTCAGACCTGATCATATCTGATCGACTGTGGCTTAAGTTTCCCCCAAGATCGTACTCAATCTTGTATTTATAAGATAATTTATTTTCTGATGGTGGATGAAATGGCCAAAATGGAATTGTATTATGCATTATTTTCACCGGAACTTCAATGAAATTTGTTAAAGTTGATCTTGAGTGACACAGCTGATACCAGTGAAGAGGTTTTAAAATCTGCTCCAACAGAGTGGTATAGTACATGCACCTTCGGTAGGGCGATGCCATCTCAATTTCCCGTATTACTCAAATAATGTAAACGCTCTCTTTCTAAAGTATACTACTATGAACTGCATGGAGATGAAACTTCAAATCCATGCGGTCTGTAGTGAAATAATATATATGACACAAAAGAAATGTTCTATAATATTTAAAATCATTTTCCTCCATAATTTTAGCTTATTCTAGAACATGTGGACACAATTAGACCTTGAAGAGATGAAATAAATATATTTCTACTAAATAAACTGCTTGGATTAGACAAAAAGAATGTTTTCATACCGTGAGCTGGAGGCATATCTTGAGTATGGATAAATTGATGACTCAAAGTGATGAAAATTGAGCAAAATGCAAACACTGATATGAGATACTTCATTGTTGCTATGGTTTGCGCAATCTGTGAAATAATATTTCAGGATATATAATTAGACGAAGAAGAATTTGAAAGGTAATGTCAAGTTCATGTGGGTGGTATTAATCGTTAAACCAAGTTTTTTCAGTTGATATTGTCTGGCTAACAATCTGTTAAAGATGTCTGGTATTGACATTTTAATACGTTCACATCGATCGTCAATTAGAAAAATTACAAGAAATTCATTGCATGCATATTATTCACGTCTTAGTCTTAATTATTAAAATATGCTTTACAGCTTAACAGCTGATGATATGTTAGAATGTCGATGATATTTAACTGAAAATAAAATATGCTTCATAAAATATGCTACACGATTAGAGATATTAATACCACGCTATCCTAATTATTTAACCTCTGATAAAAATTTCATCTTTTATAAAATTGTTTTCGAAAGATAATTCTGCCAGTCGTCGACAGGGACATATATTCAGTAACGAATATATTCTATCCTATATACATGCGATTAATCTTCACAACTAATTAGTTCACTTATCAACATAAAGTTAACAAATACAACACACACATGAGAAATTATTCCACACTCTTATACTAAGCAGATATTGCAGAAATCTATGAGGTTTATACGACATATATATACGAAATATATGATACGACATTTATTTATCATATTACAATATTAAGTTATTGATAATAGAATATTCTATATATGATTATTGAAATACATTAGTACTAGCATTATCTCTAATTCAATAGTATGTTGATTGGGAGAATGAATGGTTAGTTAAAATATATTTTGTAATTAGTGTATATAATTATTCACGATTTGATTCCATGTTAGCAATTTATGTTTTGTCTTTATTATATAACAATTTTTACAATAGTAGTATTTCTAAATATATTGATTATGACTAAGAAAGATATCAGAATGATGGCTTGTGAAAATGAAATATGAAATACAGGCTTGATGATTAAAATGGTTAATTGGAACAGGTATAGCAGCCAACCAACAAACCTTTGGGATTGTAACTCTCCATGATAAGTTGCTTCAATGATTTTAAAAATGATTTTTTTGAAAATTTAATGTTGAATGAACTCAAATAGTAACATGCAGCCATTCCAGAGAGAGAAAAACTTGTATGCCGGTAGGCGTTGTAAATAATCTGTTCTAACAAAGGGTACACAAAATTTATTTTGCTGTCGATTTACATTTTTCGTAGTCAGTTTGAAAACATTTATCAAGAGAATTGGACAAGTTTGATAAATACTTGTGTGTAGAAAAGACACAACTCGTAATAAATAAAGATCTTTCAGTTTCAAAATTTTATAAGTTTTCATTAGTGGTTCAGTGTGTGCATATTGAACTTGGACCCACAAAGTATCCGAATGCATCTTTTATGGGACAGCAGACACTCTTGAATATGATGAATGTTGCCTGTTGGGATATCAATGATAAACATACCTTATCGTCGTAAATAAGATGATAACGCAGCCCTATTGCCTATTGTCAATATTTGCTGAGAAATATCCCTGGATGATCGATTTCGATCAAACAATATGATAACATTTTTTAAAGAAGAACTAGATTGTTTGTGGTAACTGTGCTAATTAGTAAGGTTCAAGCTTGCACAAGAATTACACTTTTGAAAGGTAAGGAATATTTTAGATAATATCATGCCTATTCGTATAAAGTTAAACATTTGTAGACGTATATTCCTTCTTTTAGGAATACTTTTATAATGCTTCATTTGACCTTTTGTCCATTCAAAATTAGCTAAATTGAATCTTGAATCATTTAAAATATTCAAAATACTTGTTGCTGGTGTTCAAATCTTCCTCGGCCCCTGCTAAATCTGAGGAAAAAAGGAATTACGACTCTCTTTATACTCTTATATATGTAAAGAGAGAGATTTTTTCTTTGGATAATATAAGAATTCTAATCTATCATCCACATAGTGTTCTTAGACGACTGGTTACTTCTTTTATTGTTAGAATAAGATCACATTTTTTTCCTTCGCTCACAACGAAAATGAACTGATGTTGTCGGACCTCCGCGATTCAGCGTATGTTAGTTAGACTGTATATAGACTATAGCACACTGAGATGCTATCTTCATCTCTTTCCCTTCCCTTTCACATTCTAATTGTTCTGTTCTTTTTTTCACGCCTTGAAGACACCGGTCATGGGATCGAAATACAACAGAAAATTGATACTGCTTTTCATAGCCTGCAGCATATTGATAGCTGAAGCCGATGATCAACTTACTGACTACGCGTCACTACACTTACAGCTAAGTATGATATAAAGTACTCACGCATGTTTCGATGTATAATTTAATCTTCGAACTGTTTATGTAAGATTTTTATGAACGAATGTGATAAAGTAATCTACTTTTTATGCAAGAATTGATGGCCAAAACCAGAAATGTCATAGTTATGTAGCGTATTTACTGGGGAGAACTAAGAAAAGCTTGTCAATACTCCGTGTGCTATTCAACGTTCAACGGTCATTTATAGTGTAATAAAAGAGATATAATTCCAGCCGATCCGAAATAACTGGTGAAAGTAAGAAGGTTGTAAATGATCAAATAAATGAATTTTGTTTTCTTTCTGACTGTGTATATATGATTATCGATAATAGATTACACTCGCTAATTAATTCCATTTTGAGTTTCCAATTTATGTAATTTTTTCATATTTCGTAGACAATGATGGCGGAAAATGCATTGATCAATTATTCCAAGGTATTTGTTTAATGAAGAAAAGTGTGGGAAATTGTCGGAAAAATGCAGACTACATGAGCAAAAATTGCCGAAAAACATGCAGAATGTGTAGAGGTACTTTAATGCTTTTTAATTTATGATGATTACAGCAAGTTGATATTATGCTATACCAGTAACCAAGAATATTATTTGTCTCCAAAATCTAAAATACATTGTGATAAAAATTATTTGCTAAATATTAGGTCTACATTGTTCTCCTGAAGGGTTACCTCTACGCCGATAAAGTATTTCCTCTCTGGATCGCCATGGATAGTCTCTGCCACATAAAGACTCTTGATCGTTTCTCATTTGTTTTTTTAATGATCAGTTTTCCAACTTTATTGATAAAGCGCTTGCCCTTTTCTCTAATGGCTCCTGCAGTTTCTGCTACTATTGCATGAAATTCATATCTTTTTAGGAGTTTTGAAGAAATATTTATAGATAAAGCCACAGTAATTGAAATTTGTATATATGTCTCTTTCTCTATTCTAAACAAAAGTTTTCTGCAGTCATTTCTAAGCGATGTTGTACTGCTATGTAGAGCCAAAACTATTGCAAATCAAAACACTAGAAACCACCTGGCTATAAAAAAATCAGTGCTTTTAGCTAAAACAAGAACTTATAGCATTCTATACTCAAGAACATCTTTTAGGAATCAAAGTTCCATGTGTACTTTAACAATGCATTCTATTCAATTCACTTATCAAATCAATATAATCAATCCATCTATACATCAATTCATGTGTAAACAAGAACCAAATTAAACAACAACAACATGTATATATACAGTTTTCTATTGTTCTTGTAATTAATTATATTTTTAGATGCAAGCTGCTTTGATGCCAAAACTTATTGTAAAAGTTTTTCAAGTATTGGATATTGTGGACGAGACAGCGCACTGATGACGGCAAACTGTCAAAAAACATGTAAACTTTGCTGAATAATGAGCATATGCTTGGATGCAGTCTTGATCAGGGATATAAAATTTGAAATGTTTAATTTTAATAATAGAGAGGGAATTATTGTAAAATGTACATGATAGGAGAAACTTTGAAAACGGATATTTGTAATTTACAATCTTATCTGTATTAACAATTACAATTAGCAACATCTTATGATAATTTTGACAACACCTATAGTATAGTATATAGACAAACAAATATTTAATACTCCTATATGAGAATATAATATATTAATGAGAGAGGATATTGATAACTGTTTTTTTCAAAATAAATCCATTGACGAACGCATTGTCGACATCAAACGTAAAATCAATGCTAAAACGTGTTGACTTGTTTATGTTTTACAGTTTTACCCATATACTAGTACATAGAGGGAAGTATAAATTTCAAAATATTTCAAAAGGAAGATTCACAAGGCCGTTTGTGGGCTTCAAACGTGTTTTCTATCAATTAAGTTTAATAAGAACATCATCATGTTAACACTACACATGTCATTAATAAAAATGATGCACAATATGCTAACACAGCGTATATACTTCAAAAATCCCGCAGAACTCATGTCGAATGATGAATGTCGATTATAATATCTAAACCTCACGTGGGATACCTTCACCTATTGCAATCAGTAATAGCAACATAACATTTGAGTTTGGTAAAAACAAACTTCACAATTAGTACTTTTCCCATGTTCCTGAAGTAGGATGTTGTTTGGATGAATGTTCAATTCAGAGTCCGTTTCCTCGGCACAAAGTGTAGAGATATGTCTGAAATGTCATAATAGTACCCTTAATCTAAGGATTTTATGATAAAAGCATCCGACTTTGCCAGGGGTCCAACTTTACTCCATGCCATATTTCCTTTGAATCGATATACTTATTTTACCGCCAATATCTATACTATCACAGATGAAATAGACATGATAGTTTGAACACAGATAGAAATTGCATGTATATATTCTCTGGAGATACGTTGTTGATATAATAGATCATTTGATTTGAAACTCGATTGCCTATCACTGATCCCGAATATTAATGGATTATTGTAAATCAGGAAGAAGTCATCACATAATATTGATATGACATCAAAAAACACAGAGATAAGTTACATTTTTTGACGAATCGTGCCAATTTGTGAAATTAATGACGTTAAACTTTGCCCAATGGTAACTAATAATCAACATACGTTTCTTGCTACAGTCGTTTAAATAAGGATTATAAATGGAATAAGAACTGATAATAACTAAAAAGTCATCTAACTTATTTATTTCTATTAATATTCAGATTTCAGCAATGCCATCATAGCTGCTCCATTTTTACACAATTCGATTTATAAACTTTTCGTTTTCCAAAATTCAACTCATTTGTTATTTGCCCTTCTCGTTTACTCTTCTAAATTCTCCTCTTTATAAATTATTCTCTTTTCTACTTTACTGTCACTCATTTGCGTCACTCAGCTTAGTTCAAGTTTCACGTCGTTTTTATCTTAACTTAATACAGTACTATGAACATTTATAACATAACTACTAGATAACAAATGTTTACTAAATTAAAAACTTATAATATGTCATCCAAATAAACAAGCACTTGTGCTTACGGATGACTGCAACCATTTACATATTTTCTAAATTGATGTATGGTTGAAATACATACATACATACATACATACATACATACATACATACATACATACATACATACATACATACATACATACATACATACATACATACATACATACATACATACATACATACATACATACATACATACATACATACATACATACATACATACATACATACATACATACATACATACATACACACATACATAATACCTTCTAGCCTTTTGAAACTAAACGTTCATAGTTATTCGTGAATTCTTTCGAAGTAGCCTGAATTGTAATTCTCAAAAACGCAACTCGCAGTTCAAATGTGCACGAATGCAAAGAATGTATAGTATCATATTCAGCAATTTTAAATTGAAAACTAGATATGTTGATGTGATTGTGGTTGACCGAAAATATGTCAGATATTTATTAACAGAATGCAAGTGTCATCTACCGCACAGTGCAGCACATATCAGCAATCGATCCATTATTATTGGCGCGCATTGAGATAAAAGATTAATACAATTTCCTTGAGTTGTGTTAGAGATAATGATTTCAAAAAGGATTAACTCCTGATCAATATATCAAATGCATTGAAAATATCCTACACTTTGTGCCATGCATGATTCTCTAGCTAAAATAAGTTATAAGAGAATAAAGAGGATAATATTTCCCAGAAAGCAATGGTTTTTCCACAATCAAGAGACCACACACTTGTCTTCAGTGCTAGAAAAATGTCTCATTCAAGTAGAAATTATGTTCTGAAATTGTTGATTTTTTGTAAAAATAATTCTCAAATGAAGAACATATATCTCTAGAATATCATAACTTTTGCTGTGTGAAATGAACTTAAAATTACACATTTAGCGAAATTTATCTCTACTTATGCACATACCAATTAAAGGCTAAACCTTTTACATGTATTATAATTCTATTAATTATAATTCGCAGTTTACAACCGTGTATAAATTTTAAAAATAAAAAAGGATTCGAATTTATCAACTTCAGCTACCCGGCCCATACTACTAAGAGATAATTCAAGGTACAAAGCTTCTTTAATTTTAATTGGACGTCTCAGCTATGTTGTTGCTGTTTTCCTCAGCGATATTTGGGTCAAAACACCACTTTGAAGGGGATTTTCACCAAGAAATAATTTCCAGATCGAAAAAATAATTACGCCATTGTTTATTTCACGTCGGGTTCTACTACATATGTAAAGATAATCTGGGGGTTTATTCCCACTTTAACTATTTATAATTGGGAAAAAGGTTAACCTTTTTAACTTTAATAAAAAAGTAACTTGTCGAGATTCTTTATTCTATTCATATATTCCGTGGTGTAATTACTTTCTCCTAAATTGAGCAACAATTGTGTTTTCTCAAGAAAACTATTGCATCAAAGCGTTATCGTATCAGGGTCAACAAATGTTCAGCTATCTTGAAAAAAAATATATTCCTAACTTCAAACTGTAGACACACACAGTCCCACAACAAAATCCCATTTGACATGTAAATCTCCCGGGGGCGGGGGTACTTTATTAATTTTTTGACGGTGTGTGCTGTTTCAAAAAATAAAGGAAAACAGTAAAATTTTACAGCAAATAAAAATGAAAACCCTGAAATGTTATGCTTTTATGAGCAAAACAAAGAAAATGTTCTAAAATTTTTGAAAATCTCTGAATTGACACAGTAAAATTTCACAAGAATCTGGAGAAGTCTCCCCTTAAAAATGGCAATGTATGGAAATGTGGATTGTAGCCTCTAGACATTGATATTGTATAATATATTAGGTGAACAATATATTAAACACGTATATACAAAAATGAGTTTTAAAATCTAATACAATTTTGTATATATGATTAAATAATTAATATTTACAGCATTTAGGAATCTTTACAAAACTGTATTTAAATTAAGAAACAGAATACCACACCACTTTGAATTAAACTTATCCAAAGTTAAATGAAGTCCATAGCACCCAATTATCAAACAAAAACATTGTGTTCTTGTGATTAATCAAAATTTGAGTATTTACACGCAGCTATATATAGGAAGAAATTACTAACATGTTTAGCTCCGAGTTACTACATGTATACATGAATTACAATTCGATTCGAAAGTAAAAAGGTTTTGTATATGATCAGTGAGTTCAACAAAATTAGATCACACTCCAATGCCACAATCTGTAAGTCAACTCAAAAAACACATTAAAAGCACACTAATTAGTTAGGATTACAAATATAATACTAATTACATTAGACCTGGATTATACAGCGCGCTTTCGTTTACAGTAAATTGAAAGTTGGCTCGCTGCCGGCGCGCCCGTCTAACTTGACACGGCTCGCTGTCATTAGCACGGCGCGCTCCAAATCGAAAGCTCGCATAGGAAGAGCGTGCTTTCACTTGAAGGCGAACTTTCATTTCGACATTCCAGGGATTCCTCTTACCATATTTGGTAAAAACCGGGGGTTGATGTCGAGAAAGAAATGTCTAGCCTCTTTTTCTCGGCCGTTGCCTAGATACAGTTCTGTTTTGCAAATAAACAGATGAATAAACATTGATTTTCTTTCGAATTATAATCGAAATCCACAAAATAATAATAGGGAAACTACTCAGAGCATCTGTACTTCTCAATTGAAGAGGAGAAAACTTTCAAATAGTATTAATTAGACAAGGTTATATATATATGCTCTGCAGATTAGATATAAGCCACTGTCTTGTATTTGTAGGACCATGGTAGGTTAAAAAACTATCATTGTACGATAATCACAACTATTTGATGGCGAATTGTGATAAAAATCACTTTTTGAAGCAATAAATTTATTTCACGAAAAGCGTATACTTGTCAATCAAAAGTCTTGTGAGATATTTTCTTACACGTCATCTTGTAATTCAAAGGAAGTTTTTACACAACTTTTGAGGACGGCTCGCTGTATAACTAGACATTTTCAAAAGCGCACGCCTTCAAATGAAAGCGCGCTCGAAAGCACGGCACGCTCGAAAGCGCGCTGTATAATCCAGGCCTTACTTACACCAAATCAATGAAATAATCATGAAATTTCATTGGTGTTCTCACAACACTCTCATGGTATTTTCATGGATTTGGTGTTGGTAGTGTTACGATGTTATTGTTATTTTTATTATTATTATCACAATCACTAAACAATGAAACATTAACAGTTTTACCGGCCAACACCTCGATGCATTTTGTTTAACAGAAGCTGTGAGGATTCAAAGTGGAATTTGCAATTTGCTTTTGGTTTCAAAAATAGCTAAATAGTCGAAAAATCCGGAGAAGACAAATTGTCTATATGTTTGATTTTCAGGGTCTGTAAGCCTCTTGGAGCCTAAATGTTTCGTTGATCTATGAGCTGAGAGAAATAATGTAAACTCAATAGAATTTCCCACAATTTTTCCCAAGGGACTGGTATTAACAATGACAAATCTGAAAGTCATATGTAAATCAGGATAAGACAATTTGTCTTTTCGTGACTTTGTGACTACAATTAGAAACTGAAAATGGAGACAATAGTTTTATTTTATCGTTATGACGAGCATAATACTAATTTTTCCTTTATCAGAGACTAGGTAGTTATATCCAAGGAGAGAACTCTGTTAGCATCATGAAAACTTTTAGTTATATTTGAATATGTACATAGAAATGTTTGATTTTAATTATATCTAGCAAAGTTCTGATAGAATAATGATGATCAGCAATAGTAAATATATATGCTTAGTCATATATAAGATTTATTTATTTTATCAAGTAGGATTATTCCAGATTTTGAAAATGTAAATTACCGTAAAATATTGAAACAATAAAAGAATTAAAAAGTAATTATGCAGAAGGAACAAGTCGAATTGATGCACAATAGTATTATAGACCTGATAGATGTGTTTACTTAATGCCGTTTTCATGAACAGCTCAGAATTAGTATTTAATTAAGGCTGGAAAATACATTAAGTATTAACTGGCATATAATGAGTAGCGCCTAGGAGGAACTGAAATACATTATATAGTTGATAATGACATGACACTATACCTTGGCAGTGAAAATTGGAACCATGCGAAAGGCGAACATTTTGCATGTCATTCTCTGATGCATATCTCATGCTCTTTCCTTGCAAGTAATTATCTTATTCATAAATAAAACAGAAGAAAAATATTCCCGATTGTTTTCCATGATGGATCTTTGAACTTTTGTAACATAAATGAGCTACTTAAAACAGTTGATTTAACGGATATATGTAACGAAGATAACATTGGAGGTTGAGCACTGTCAGGGAGAGGATGGCTTCGATACTTGATTATCAATATTGAAAGAGCCTCTATGACAGGACCAACCTTACTGGTTGATGGTTAAAAGCAAAGAGAGTTATTACATATTGGCTGGCGACATGTGAAGATTTAAAGGGAGAACGATTACAAAGACTAGGATATATAATACATACGCTACACTTTCATTAGAAATAGATTCTCATAGGAATTTCTCATGAATAAATATTATAATCTATATTCTCATCCTTAAAATAATTTCAGATTTATAATGGTTTGTTCTATAGGTAATTAAGGAATATTCTATATGAATATATATATATATATATAAATACAGTGAATGTTTAACAAAAGCCACATGACTTTCTACAGCTCTTTTCTGTGACATGAACATAACGAGTACAGTAGTTTAGTTGGGCAAATGTTTTACAATACGTTTCAAAGTCCTTACACGTTGGATCTAAAAATAGAAAAGTATCAATTTAGACAATCTTTCCTAGAAATGTATATTCAATTTTTATCAACACCATTGTGAGTTTATATATATATATATATATATATATGATATATAATAATAATAATATATGGCGAAAGAGTCAAAGAATACTATACTAAAGGGTTACCACATACTTGCCATGTTTGTATCCATATTTACTAAACGAGAAAATGTTGGGAGACACGAGTGAAGCGTTACAAAATCACGAGCTCTCAAGCTAAAAATGCAAGCATGTGGTAGCCCCTTTCTAAAATACAAATGTCGGAATCCCATTCGACGGCGAATTTTCAATTCATGAATTCATAATTTAAAATTCAATTCCAATTCATAAACCATGAGCAAAGAGAATCCCACAACAAGATAGATATTGTCGAATAAAGAAAGACGTATACAAGAACGTCTGTAATATAAGTGGTACAATAGTTCTTTAGCAAATTAATGCAGTTATTGTTATTTAAATTTTAGGTTTACCTTGAAGCAGCGACGTAGCCTAGAATTATCTTTCATTCTGTGTTTTTATTTTGCATGTTACACGACCAATAACTCATTCACCACGCTTTTCAATAAATATAAACGTCTTGAGCTAAATGTCATTTTGTAAATCGTAGCCATTATTGAGATATTTATTGGATTGTTATCAAAAAGTTATAAATTCTGTATTTTATCACAGATCAATCTTTTTTAAGCTTGCAGTTTTTCCCGGTTTTCGGAGCCATGTTTTACCCTAGGATTTCATGCACGCTCTTTCGACCAATCAGATCGCAGAAAACCTTCGTGATATTTAAGAATCAAGTTTCACACATTTCACAGTGATCTTCAGACAGATTTTTTACTTCAGACAGATTGAGTAAAAAGTCTGCCTGAAGATCGCTGTGAAATGCTTGAAACTTGAGTAACAATAAAGAATGTGTATTCTTTGACTCTTTCGCCATATATTATTATTATTTACCGCTCTGTCAAATGAAGACATAGAGCCCTATATTATCTGTTATAAGATAAACATAAATGTTATTATATATATGGTATATGGATGTTTCTTATAAACAATTAGTTCATGCATGCAGCTCGATAGAAAAGAAAATTTTCAAAACTGAAATTGACAATTGACATAAGATAAAAGAGTATTGGGCATTCACTAATTCAAGTGATAATCTATCTCTATTCTAGAAAAGTATTGAAACTTTCAAGAAAACACTTCACGATTGAGTTACATTGTCCGAAGTAAGTTAATAAATTACCATCAGGCCTAGAAATTTGAATATACTAGACCAAGCGCCACATACCTAAGACGGCAGGTTTCTCACGGCAACTTGAAATTCACACAAAATGTTCATAAAAATACCATAAATACTTTCCCGTTCTTGTTTTAGTTAAATTTTATTGTGGAGCTCACCAATGATAAATTTGTAAATCATTTAGCGGTCAGAGCCCTCTTCATTCATATATTTCGTGTTTTCTTCATGCTTCTATGGATTCGCAAAATCAAGGGAGAACAAATGAATCGCAGACCATGAATCTCACATGCAGCATTTTCTCAAAACGATAAGTAGGCTTTGACCGTGAATCATGAAATATAAATTGGATTTTTGAAGGGTTCACAATAAAATTTAATTGAAACCAGAAATAGGGAATTGTTCAGCATATGTTTATCAACACTTTTTTGTGATTTTCAAGTTGCCCGGAGAAACCTGCCATTTTAATTATGTGGCGCCCGGTCTATATCATCAGTCTATGTATTCAAGACAGACTATTTGAAGTTAGTTATACACACCTCCGCAGAAACTGCAAGCTTTGGCACAATACTTTCCCATGAAGCTTTTGCTTTTCTGACACATTCCAAAACTTTTGTAATATAAACATACTCCTTCGAAAAGATGGTTTGAACACAATGGATCTACAATGGAATAGCAAAAAAGACATATAATATGGATGTGTATATCCATTAACTTTTAACAATGATTTATTTCATTAAGATTATAAGTTGTTGGAAAGTGCTGCTAGGCTTTCAGCAGCTTCTTCAGGGGACCCTATAGTCATATGAACTCTAAGTTCAGACCTGATCATATCTGATCGACTGTGGCTTAAGTTTCCCCCAAGATCGTACTCAATCTTTGATTTATAAGATAATTTATTTTCTGATGGTGGATGAAATGGCCAAAATGGAATTGTATTATGCATTATTTTCACCGGAACTTCAATGAAATTTGTTAAAGTTGATCTTGAGTGACACAGCTGATACCAGTGAAGAGGTTTTAAAATCTGCTCCAACAGAGTGGTATAGTACATGCACCTTCGGTAGGGCGATGCCATCTCAATTTCCCGTATTACTCAAATAATGTAAACGCTCTCTTTCTAAAGTATACTACTATGAACTGCATGGAGATGAAACTTCAAATCCATGCGGTCTGTAGTGAAATAATATATATGACACAAAAGAAATGTTCTATAATATTTACAATCATTTTCCTCCATAATTTTAGCTTATTCTAGAACATGTGGACACAATTAGACCTTGAAGAGATGAAATAAATATATTTCTACTAAATAAACTGCTTGGATTAGACAAAAAGAATGTTTTCATACCGTGAGCTGGAGGCATATCTTGAGTATGGATAAATTGATGACTCAAAGTGATGAAAATTGAGCAAAATGCAAACACTGATATGAGATACTTCATTGTTGCTATGGTTTGTGCAATCTGTGAAATAATATTTCAGGATATATAATTAGACGAAGAAGAATTTGAAAGGTAATGTCAAGTTCATGTGGGTGGGATTAATCGTTAAACCAAGTTTTTTCAGTTGATATTGTCTGGCTAACAATCTGTTAAAGATGTCTGGTATTGACATTTTAATACGTTCACATCGATCGTCAATTAGAAAAATTACAAGAAATTCATTGCATGCATATTATTCACGTCTTAGTCTTAATTATTAAAATATGCTTTACAGCTTAACAGCTGATGATATGTTAGAATGTCGATGATATTTAACTGAAAATAAAATATGCTTCATAAAATATGCTACACGATTAGAGATATTAATACCACGCTATCCTAATTATTTAACCTCTGATAAAAATTTCATCTTTTATAAAATTGTTTTCGAAAGATAATTCTGCCAGTCGTCGACAGGGACATATATTCAGTAACGAATATATTCTATCCTATATACATGCGATTAATCTTCACAACTAATTAGTTCACTTATCTACATAAATTTACCTTGAAATGTGTATGTAATGAATATAGTTCCTATCATACATATGTGTGTCACTATTGGAATAACAACATAAAGTTAACAAATACAACACACACATGAGAAATTATTCCACACTCTTATATACTAAGCAGATATTGCAGAAATCTATGAGGTTTATACGACATATATATACGAAATATATGATACGACATCTATTTATCATATTACAATATTAAGTTATACTTACATGCTATTTATTTTGCATTCAGCTCCGTAAATAAATATACAAATTTCACAGCTTCTTCGTTTACCTGTTGAAGCAGCTCAATATTATTTAATATTGATTGATGGGGACTATTGAATTAGTATCTTCATATATTTGTTATTGCTGATAACCCCCTGTTGGTATCAGTCGTCAATAAGATCATGCTATAAAATTCTTACCGGTAAAATAATTCATCTCTCATAGCAACATCACAAGTAGCAATGAGATTTTATCTATACATTCTGTCGGCATAGCATGCTATCATTTCAATGAATAAATAATAATAACTTAATATTTAGTATCAGTCTTGAACTATAATAAAGGTTTCCCCTTGTTTAACAGTTACGTATTTTTTTATTTGTTAATTTTAGCATTTCATTTTCAATTTATATTAAAATGTATAATGTATAATAATAAAATGTATATTAAAATAGACTGTATTTAGTCCAGTCAATCTGAAATTTGACCATGATGACAAATGGCAACACAAGCTTTTTTATGGAATATAGGGTAGAATTTTATGCTGAACAACATATCAAAGATCGAGAAAAATCGAAGTGGCAGAAGGTGCTCAATTTTATAGAAATTAATTACGGTCGGCATGAAAGTGAAGCTGTGTCATTTAGGGCTAAAAACTGAGCAATATTGTGGCATAATGTGATGCCTCACTTCCATATAAACCTTGTTTATATATTCTGTACATTTAAATGTAAATTTAACGTCAATATAAATCACTTCTGTCTCAGCTATGAATGTGTCATCATCTTCCTTCTAATGCTTATGTCGTGATATCACAATTGGCGCTGCGTAATGGATCGCAGAAGAATCCTACAGCTTGGTGATGTAGAGAAATCTATTGCTTGGTTTGAAGCTTTCAATGCTAGATGTCGTAGAGAGAAGATTGTTGATGGTGACAGATTTATTCCTGGAGCTATGTGGCGAGAACGCTTATATTACACTTTCTCTTGTTTGGTCAAGCCATTAAGTTTAGATGCTCTCCCAGTTATTTACGAGGAGGCAAAATCATATATTGAGCCGAAGAAGCGATTTCTTATTGCAGATAGTACAGAAATTTTCAAACTACGAAAGAAAAAAGACGAATATATTGAAAATGTATATTCCTGAATCAACTATCTCACTGATCGTTGCGACTTTTCGCAATTAAAAGCTATGGCAGATCCATCCTCTGAGTTGAAGCGCTTAGCTTTTATAAATTGCTTTGAAGATCACAGAGCTGCTCGGGATTTATTGGATCATATGCGACAGTTTCCCGATGCATCCTTCGAAGATCTACGAGAGAGAGAGCAAGATACTATGAACAAACAGACATATTTATTCATCAGAAGCAATGTGGCGACGATAAATCTGGTACAAGTTTGCCCGTATTGGCTATGGCTACTAATGACTCTACACGTAAACAATCTAAATTTTGTGATACGAATCATCCACCTAAAAAGTGTCCAGCCTACAATAAACGATGAGCAAAAGGTGGTAAGCTAGGACATATCATTGAATGTTGTTTTAAAAAGGCCAACTCATGTAAGCCGAAAGATTTTAATGGCATAGATTTACATGTAGGAAACATTGATACTCTCAATAAGAATACTTCTGATGATGATTTAGCATTTGTTTACCATTTCTTTGACGATGTCAATCTGAAAATACATGACGTAGCACTGAGCCCTGAGGTAATCACAGTTAATAGTATTGATGTTAACATGATTCAGGATTGCGGAGCGGCATGTTCTGTTTTGTCGACAAAGCTATGGCGGAAAATCAATTGTCCTGAATTGAATGCAACACAGAGGAAACTCACTTGACCATCAACTGAAAGTTTTAGGACAATGTAATTTATAAATTAGTTGACTTAATTTTTTTGTTGTAGAATCTAATCTAACTATGGGCTTTCAGGACGTGACGTTCTAGGAAAGTCTCACGCTATTCATTTGGTTGCCGAAGATCGTAGCGTGCTAAAAGCGCTATTTCAAGATGCGCATGTCCAAAGATGTAGGGGAGAAACCCCATCTACTTTGAGAGAAAAGGCGCAATTTGATCATTTTAATGATGGCGGCTCTCTGTTCAGTTAAATTCAGTATTTTTTGTCGTGTTTCTTTTTAAAGTACGGCACATCATCCAGAATTTTATTATATTATAACCAAATATTAACTTTTATTGTATTTCATTTTTTTTGGCTCTATTTATCGACTGTAATCGCTTTTATTCAATAGTTCTCGAACATATTGGAAATCATGCTATAGGCCTAGCCTAGCCAACATTTCAAAACAACAGCGATCATCAGCGTGTCTAGCGGCGCAAAGTAATTATAGCAAGACTTGGCCTAAAAGCTGAAAGTTCAAGATATTATATATTATTTCATAGGGGATTGGATTATTTAGTTGTTATTGACGTGCAATATTATCTGATCAGATGCCATAGTTTATGGAAGACTGTCGCCTTGCCTTGCGTTTTTCTGTTCAATATTGGCCTTCTCATTACATCAACATCAACTAAGCCTGCCAAGCCAAGCCAACAACGCCGACGAAATTGACTAGTCAACGTTGTTTTTCTGCCAATGTCTAGTCATTTCAAACGATAGACATATGTCTGTCTTTGTGTCTAACTATGTCAGGTAACAACAGTACTGAGAAATGATAGACGTATAATGCCTTGTTTAAAACACAGTCAGTTCATAGTGTTTTGCCCTTTGGTCATTCATTTCATTTCGTCTACTTATTTCTGTTGTATGCTTTGTTCTTGGCCATGCTGGGTGAGGAGACTAATTGATTCTATTTTGATGATGCACTGGAGGCAATTTTTACTACGCTGTGCGTGACTCCAGGCACAATATGTTTGCTAAATTTCTCTATAAAAGGTAAGTACTCAGGGTAAGTTTGGCAGTCAGAGTCAAGGTGAAAGAGAGAAACAGTAAATGCAAGGTAAGACAACACTATAGTTTTGTTATTGAAGAGATTTTAACTATGTAACCATCTTAAAAATATGTTAAAACTATGTTAAGCTGTGTAAAAGCTATCTCAGAATTGGGACTGAGACTCACAACTTTTTTGTTACATTATTCTATCATTCATTCATTATCATATACATAGACAATGATTATATTTACCTGAATGCAATCTATAAATACATTGGCAATACATTTAATTCAAGCATTTATATTACTGTATTATATAAAACTGAATATGGTCTCATATCATTCTAAAATCACAATGTAACATCTTCCAGAAAGAATTTCAATGCTATATTATGTAACACTGAATTAAAATTGTGCTTTTTGAATGGACTGCCTTCCTAGTTGATTATGAATGTTTAAGTTTATTTTACCATACTTCATATCCACTACATAGAGACATGAGTAGATGGATGATGACTCATATTGGTATATTTTTAATTTATTTCAATTACTTTTGTTTGTAGTTATAACATGCAAAGAGGTTCAAGCTACGAGTGCCGTGGTGCTTGGGAAGTTTTATCTAAAAAAATTGAGCATCGATTACTTAATTGCAGGCGTAGCTCTTTCAAGATACAGTATACCGTCTCACCAGGCTGTTCTCAAATTTTCAGACGTCTTATTCCTAGTTTTGAAACAAAAATAAAATTGCTGACTGTTACAAGGCGTGATATCAAGACGTCTGTGACAAATGTGAAATCAACTATACGGAAGGTACCAAAAGTGCAGCTGTACTCATTATCTGTCAAAGTTACTTTTGAGAGGGTTTTACTGGAATAATGGAAAAATGTAGACAATCTGTGACATATTGGGATGTTATCCAAGACTTGAAAAAAAAATCTTTATTAAAAAAATATGCTGAACTCAGCCAAATCTCCATCATTGAATCAATAAAAGATGTTTTATCAGCAGAAAGCATTGAGTCATTGGAGCCAAATGTCCGCACAAAAATATTTCGTCTGAAAGGAAGATATTTAAAATTGCAATCGAATTCATCTAAGTTTGCAGCATTTGAAAAAAAGCTCAGTAATGACCATTTTGGGTCTTTTCCTGTTGTTGCTGTGTACTCAAGATCTGCAATTAATTGCTTGCATGAAAAGATTGCATCTTTACAAAATGAACTTTGCAGTAAAGACGAAACTGTTGCTGCATTACGAAGATCCCTTGCAAGGAAGTCAACACCTGGAACAAGAGGAAAGTCAAAACGAACAATTCAACGAAAACTTAAAGTCATCAGAGAAGAAGTTGAGAAACTGACAGGAGAGAAGCATGCCCTAACAAAAGTTGTGTCACCAAGAAAAATGAGTAAACGGCTAGATGACACCAAAACTTCACAAAGAGGCTTCTTAGCTATGAAGGGTAAGGATTTCAGTTGATGGTAATACCTGTGTAGCCTACAGCCCACAGTTTAAATATCTAAATAAACATACATAATAGCCTTCCATTTTAGTTGTTGAAAATTTAATAGTTGATTTCCTATAAAGCTTAATTGACCATATATACAGTGAAACCTCTATATAACAGCCAGCTATATGAGGATAGATAAATCTACCATTATAGACAGGTGACCTTAATAAACAGGGTTTGTTTAATAGAATACAATTTTGCCGCTGTATAGAGGTAACCGATATAATATGTTTGACTGTATAGACACGAATCTTGATTCTGGTCAACTGTTTTACATCCATAACTTCAAATGTAGCTTAAAATGTTTCAACTATCATTCCTCACATGCTTATATATTCATTCATTTTCAGAAAATAATCAACCATCGTTACTCAAAGTCCGCAAGGCACGACAGGACGCTGATAGGAAAGCTTCTAATATCATTAGCGTGTTCAGAAAATTTATAGAAACGAGGATGGCATCCTCTTCTGACAAAGTGATAAGACTCAAATACTCTGCTGATGGTCACAACACCACCAAATTTCGAGCAAATTGTACCTTTTCTGTAACTCATGTAGATGGAAGTCAAAATGCTGATAACATCATACCTCTTCATTCAGTTCCAGGTAAACCATCTATTAATTATGTTATTAGTGTAAGCTTACCTTCAAATAGTTCTATCAAGTTACAATAATTACATATGCTGTATTGAAAACAAAGTCCTTAGATTTCTACCACCTCATCTGTTGATACTGCCAGACCTGTTTTAACAGTCACTCTATACATTGACCACTATTTATGATGGTCACACTTGAAATAATATTTATATCGAATCAACCCTGTATAAAAAGGCCACCTGCTCATAGCAGCAGTTGCCATAATTTCATAGCTGTCTGTCATATACACATTAAATTAGTTGCAATGTAGACGATATACTATGGCGTTCAAAATCCTGCTAGCAGAATCACCCTATGTATCATATATTGAAAAAAACGTTTCAGGTGCTTGACTTCAATACAAATTTACTCCTTACTTCTATTTGTCGTATATTTGTGATATAAATTTAGGGTTTTGGATTGAGATTTAACTTTTTATTTGAGACCAATAGATTTCAACAACAAAATCAATCTTGTTAGTCTGATAATTTATATCCTACTGACCTACATGAAAACATGTAAAGATGGAGCTTATTTTTCATAATTATCTAACACATTCTGTGTCGATTCTCTTCCAGGTGCAGAGACTTATGATCTTCATAAAGCTAGTGGCTTCTGGCAGAAGTTACCATCATTCATGTCTCAAGAATTTGATTCTGATGTGCAGTTGGAGCACAACTTGTGCGTTGATTACAAAACAATGCTGACAATACTGGGGTATAAAGCTGCTACTGGCCATAACACATGTATTTATTGTAAGTGCAGTAAAGTGGATTGGGACTATTGTTGCATTCCTAACAACAAATTCAATCATATTTGCGTACCCCGCTATCAGCTGATCGAGGAAAAGTTTGTCCTTCCCACGCTGCTTGATACTGACCCTGGGTATAACAATGACGGCAACAAACCTCTTGTAGATTCAAGCAAATTCAACTTTGTGTTCATTGATACTATGCATTGTTATCTTAGAGTCAGTGATCAGCTCTTTCAACGCTGCCTTGATCTTATCAGTGACAGGGGAAGGGAAAAGTTCAATGCATTATGTCAAGCAGAAGGCATCACAGGCTTTTCTATGAAAGGTAATGACAGCGAAGGAACTAAATTTTCAAAATTGACCATGTCTATGAGAAAAAAAATGTTTTCTAATGTTTTCTGTGGAGAAAAATTACCTTCATTCTGTTTTGAGCTGTCATTACAAAAAATAGAAGAGATTGAAAAAGCCTTTTCTGCTTGGCATAGTGTATGGGAATCTATCAGAACTGCAAATGACAATGAAACATATGCTGCTCTTAAAAATAATATAGTTGACTTTCTGGCAAACTTTAGAAGAGCATTCTGTCCTTCTAGCTTCTCAACATATATCCACTTATTACTACATATACCGTGGCTATATGAAAATTTTGGTAATATCCATTGCTTCCAACAGCAGTCGGTGGAATATTTAAATCACAGAATGAATCGTGCCATAAATAGAGTGACTACTCCAAGGAATGCTGCTGCTCAAGCAGTTAATTGCCACACTCGAGGTTTTTTTTATGATGCCTGACCAACCTTAGTCATTTGCATGTCTGATAATTCCCTTCCCTTGGAACTGATGAATTTCATTGCAAAAAATTTTCTTCTTCAAATCATGTGTTATGGTAGGTTGCAGTTTTATACCCACGCAAATTTATAATGTACTTCAATATACTCAATTATATATCCAATTATATTATAATTTAATATACTCAAAATCAATGCTTAATAATAATAATAATAATAGTAATAATAATAGTTATAATAATAATAGCAATAGTAATGGTTATGGTAATAGTAATAGTAATAATATAGCAATAATAATAATAATAATGATAATGATAATAATTATAATAATAATAATAATAATAATAATAATAAGAAGAAAACTATATTTGTATAGCGTCACTTCTAAGCACTGTATAATGTTATTATAATCTATAATTCCTGAAATATGGAAAAATTATTGCTTCATTGTTTTTGATTTTACTGTAAAAATATGTTCCTGCCTTCTGATATTACTATTTCTGCATTATATTGCTTCTGTTCTTTTGATAATTCCTGAAATATGGAAAAATGATTGCTTCATTGTTTTCGATTTTACTGTAAAAATATGTTCCTGCCTTCTGATATTATTATTTCTGCATGATATTGCTTCTGTTCTTTTGGAGGAGATATAACCATTTATAGGCAATTGCAAATAACATATTAACCGACAAAGAATCGCATGAAGGTCTCTCCGGGCACTTAGCCGCTGTGCTACTTGTGCACTTATAATAAACACTAGATATAATTATCTAATAGCAGTAAAACAGCGCTTGATGTCAGCTGACATAGCTGTAAATATAAATAAAATAAATCAAATACTACACATTTTGGTAATGTTTCTTAGACATTCAAAAACAGTGTAATGTGTATCCCCCTAGGCTTGCTGTACCTCATAAAATACTATAAACCTTTTGAATTCGATTTGCGATTTTAAGGAGGTGGATTTAAAATTATTTCCTTGGTAAGGTATCACTTTAGTTATAATCACACAGTTAATGTAGCTGTAGACCTATCATTTCATTCTACGCAAAAACTTATTCCTGTAGCGGCGCTATCTGCATTGTACAGAAGATCATCGGTAAAACGGGGAGTGTTGCCCCCAATAAAGGGGCGGAAACTAAACATAAAATCGCTTCACTTTCATGACAGAAATACTTATAGATGGAGGCTAGATAAAAAGGCCAGTCATTGCCAAAGCACATGAACGTCTTTCTCGAAGGACCTATACACGTTTTGGGTGAAGTTTGAGATCATAGATTGCTTAGGATGCCGTTATTTACAAGCTCCATTTCATGTTTGAAACATGAATAATGCTATGTTTTCCATTGGCAACGATATATGATTTACAACGATTTGGAAACTTATTTTAACAGCTTAATTTAGATCAGAACATGTTCTGTAATATTCCAACCGTACTGTGTTTATAGCCCTCGTCGCTTATCAGATATCGATAATTTTGCTGCCACTAACTTCTGCTGTATTAAATCGCCATTAACAATGTAAGAAATTCAAAAGTTATGAACATAATATAGTAAATAATATATTCGCCGTAATGAATTGAAAGGTATGACTTGTTTTCAATGTTATATTTTCATTCTCTGATATGATTTCCAACCGTATTGATTGTTTTCGCTATAAATATTTTTAATAAATGGACAATTTATGCCAAAATGTGCGTGTTTTTTGCCCAAATTTGCTCTTCACGCAACCGTGAATAAGGCCTTTGTCGCAATCATCGCGCTACGTATTAATTAAACCTCTTCCTTACATCACAGGAGTCATTGCTTCTATGAAATTAAAAGAGGGTGCGCTACTAATGTTTTGTGAGGCTCGTCAAGTTCCTCTTTCTCTAAGAGAGTTTGTTTGTGCACAGCTAGAAAAACTTGAAGCTCTAGGTATTATTGAGCCAATCGAAGGGGGTGGGGCAGAAAACGCATCACCTGTGGTTTGGATTAAAACAAAGTCGGGCGGTTTACGTATGTGTGTGGACTTCAGCGTTCATATTAATGATAAAATACTTTGTGAAGAGTATCCTTTGCCAAACATAGAGACGATATTTTCTGAAATGGACGGCGCTCAATACTTTGCAAAAATTGATTTAAATCGGCATATTGGCAAGTCCTGCTAGACGTGCATGCTCAAGCCTTGTCAGTAATCAATACCAGTAAAGGCTTATATCGAGTAGCCCGATTACAAATGTGTATGATAAATAGCTCAGCAATTTTCCAGCGCACTATCGAAGAGGTGTTAAAAGGCATCAAAGGCGTTATTGCCTATCAAGACGATGTACTCGTTTTCGCTAAAACCGAAGTATCGTTACCCAAGCGATTAAATGCATTAATGGAACGGCTTGTAAGCCGTAAATTGTCAATAAATTGTTAAAAATGCACCAAACGTGTTTTGGAAGTTACGTTTTTAGGTTACAGAATTTCTGCTAATGGTATCCAATCTGAGAAAACCCGTGTGCAAAAAATAGAATCTATGCGTGATCTCCCAGAACAAATAGGAAATCGAATCTTTCGTAAGTCTGGTAAATTTTTTCGGACGATTGATTCCTAATTTTGCCGATAAAATTAAACCCCTTAATGCTTACGAAAACAAAATTCTTATTTTAAATGGACTGAAAAATGCGATAGAACTTTGCAACATCTTAAATTAGAATCATCTAGGGAAACTATTGTACGACCATACTCTGTGTCAAATGAGGCAAAGTTGACTACTGACGCGTCTGCGGATCGCATAGCTGGGGTGTGTGTGTGTAACTTTTATTTTGTTTCGTATTCAAAATGAGCAATATGCTCGTTTACAATGAAACGAAAGATCATACAGTTATTACATAATAATTACAGTGTTACAAGTTACAACAAATAGGCTTATACAGAGTACAAAACTACGATTTACGGAATAATTTTTAACATTACATTTATTTTCTGTGATTTACTGGTAACATCGTTCTAATAGGATGCCTTTACTCTCCATCGCTCTAGTGGTTTCCAGGATTGATTTGTTGAGTCCTTTTCCTTTCAGTTCTTTTATTGGATCTGGCGTGGATCGCCATAACCTTGTTCCGGTTGCAACAAATGATTTTCTTTTTTCTTCGGTCTTATATTTTTGTGTCTGAATTCTAAATGGCCCTCGAAGAGAATACTTGCTTTTGACTGTCTTAAATAGATTGCTGATTAGTTTGGGTGTTGATGTTGTTATAGCTTGATGAACAATGATTAATATGCGTGCTGTTCGCCTAACTAATAGGCTGTCCAATAATTTGTTGTTTTTGATGTTTTGATCAATTGTTTTTGTGCTGGCACTGGAGTTGAGCTGCCTTATAGCTGATATCTGTAAATTTTCCAGCTTCTGTTGGTTAGTGAATGACAATACAGTGAATAAGGTGCTGCAGTATTCAAGATGTGGCCTGAGGTATGTTTTGTATAAGTTGATGGACATAGAAAAGTTAAGTGTGCCTCTGATTTGACGAAGCCGATGTAAACATAGGTTAAACTTTTTCATGCAGCTCTGGGCGTGTTCTTTCATGCTTATGTGCTTGTCAATGATTATTCCAAGGAGTTTAATGGAATCGGACCACTCAATGAGGTTAGATTTTATTTTAACTTGTGGTGTGATAAGACCGGTAGATGAGTGAGACTGGATCAATATTGCTTGTGATTTTTTTGGGTTGAGATGAAGGCAATTTTCATGAAACCAATTTGTTACGTTTTCAAGGTCCTTGTTCAACGTCTCAACGGCATAGGCTTTTGACTTCGATGAGTAGTAGACAGTAGTGTCATCAGCATATCTTAGTAATGAAGCATTGATGTCGAGCCAAGATAGATCAGCAACGTAGATGTTGAATAAAAGGGGTGACAAGATGGAACCTTGGGGTACCCCTCGGGTAACTGGAAATTTTCTTGATGTTGAACCACATATTTTTGCTGCTTGGGTGCGCTCAGTGAGGTAACTCGCCATAAGTTTCAGGCTAGATGGGCAGAGATTGTATGCTTCCAGTTTCTTTAGCAAAATTTTATGATCTACCATGTCGAATGCCTTTGAGAGGTCTAAAGAAACCAGTACTGTGTGTAATTTATTTTCTTTTGCTGTCTGACAATCATTGACAAGCTTTATTCCACCAGTTTCTGGACAATGACCTTTGAGGAAACCAAACATATCACATGGTAGTATCTTGTTGAAATGATCTTGTAGCTGCTTTGAAAAGACTTTCTCAAAAGATTTTGAGAGGTGGGATAGTATGGTGACAGGGCGATAGTTTTCTTTCTTAGTAGGGTCATCTCGTTTGAAGATTGGAGTGACTAAGCCATATTTCCAGTATATTGGGATTTCACCAACAGTGATCAGATGGTTGTAGAGGTCTGTGATCGGAATAGAAATACTAGGTAGGATTTTTTTGAGGAGAGCAGATGATAGTTGATCAGGCCCTGAAGATTTGTGATTGTCAATTGAGTTGATGATGTTCCATACTTCTTCGTCATTGGCATATCTGAAGGTGAAACTTGATGTGTTCCTCTGTTTGGATATCAATCGCATACTTAAGTGGTTATTGAGATCGGTTTTACTCCATTGTTTGGAAGGAGGAATGATATTGCTGAAGAAGTTGAAAAATGTATCTGCGATTTCCGCACTGTCTGATATTAGCTTTCCGTTGTCTAGTAGGCGTTTGACTGAGGTGCTGGATTTCTTTCCTATTCCTGTAAGTCTCTGGAGGGTTTGGTGGAAAAATTTTGGTGAACTTTTTGATGTTTGTGAGAGAAAATTCTTCATTGCATTCCTCTTTAGAGTCGTTACAGCATTCCGTTGTTTGGCAAAAATGAGTTTTGATTTTGGTGTGCCTTGATCTTTGGAATATGTGTCTCGCAGACGAATTGCTTTTTCAATCTCAGAGTTTATCCATGGAGGACGAGCTGCTTTTAAAAGGCTAGTTTTGAGGGGTGCGTGTTGGTCAATTATTTTCATGATCTTGCTAAACCATATGTTCCATGTCTGATCTGCAGAATTTAAAGTCCCATTAGCACCGATATAGGTACCTTCCCAATTTATACCTGAAAGTTCTTCGTTTAAATGTTCAAAGTTTGTGGATTTAGTTCTACGATAAGTTATTTTCTTCGGAACTTCCTTTTTCATTTTTGAGTAGCATTTGGTTCCACATACAACATGGTCAGATGCGCCGTTTGGGACGGTTTTAGTTTCTGTGAATTGCTGAGGGTTTGAACTCAATATGACGTCAATCGAGGTACCTGATACTGGCCTTGTTATTTCGGTGATCAAGTTTGTCAAGGCAAAGTCGCTCATAAATGTTCTTAGCTTACATGCTGCAGGTTCGTCATTGTTGTCTCTAAGATTGCTATTGAGGTCTCCAATAATAATGATATGTGACCTTTGACGTAATATATTCTCTGTTACTTGACTGAGTGCGTTGTAATATTCAACTGCGGAAAAACTAGGCGGCCGATATGTCAATATAATTGATATTGTTTTGTCAGCAGTTTTGATATCTATGACAAGAACTTCAATACTGAGTACTGACTCAGGAGGGCAAGCCAGTAATTTTTATTTCCAATTCGCTAACAGCAGCTGAGCAGATTTACTCTACAGAAAGAGCATTGTATGGTGCGTAGAGCGGCTTCGCCAGCTATTATTAGGAGGAAAATTTACTCTTGTCACTGACCATAAAGCACTTATTCCATTATTTGGGGCAAACGAGTCAATCCCTAAAACTGCTTCCACTCGCACTTGTCGTTGGGATATTAAATTAATAGCCTTTGATTATGAAATACAACATCGCCCAGGTGCAGAAATTGCCCACGCTGATGCTATTTATAGGCTCTCTTACCATACTATTACGCACGAAGATGTAGTTGCTTCTATTGAGATTGCTAATGTCATTGAATCTGCGTTTTTAAAACCTTTGATCCCTTTTCTTGATTTAAAACTTGCAACCAGTTCAGATTTATTAGCTTCAAGTATTTAAAAGCGTATTAGTAATGATGACTGGATTAAAACATCAGAAGCAGAACGTCCTTTCTTGAGCGTGCGTGATATGTTAACTGTAGAAAATGACGTCATATACTGTGGATCAGCACAATTCATACCGGCAGCTCTTCGTAGCTCTGTTATGCAAGCTGCACATACTACATAAGGTATAAATGCTACTGGAAGCTTGTTAAAGGACCAGCAAAAATGACCAGCAGGCGCTACGCACTTAGGATCACGTGCATGCTTATTGTTTATAACACAATGTTCATTGTTGACATGAATTTTATTACAAATTAGACCTGCGTATAACAATAGTTTCAAAGCGAGACGGTTGAATTACGCTAAGCATAAATTCAACTTGTGCTCGAAGCGGTCGCCGGTCAATTTTGCCCCTTTAGGCAAATGGCAATGGGCCCGGATTAGCTAAATATGTCGAATACTTTAGTAATAAATGTTTTATGTGCTCAAATCCGTCCAATAACCGGAAAGTGTTCACCGTTGGCCAGAGGTTCCGCCGTAGGAACGTCTTCATATGGACTTTGGTCACATTGCCGACGTCGGTAATGTTCTATTAATCGTTGACGCTCGTAGCGGGTGGATCGAGGCCTTTCGTTGTCCCGATAGATCCACCTCCAGGCCTGGATAGAGGGGGGGTCTCGTATGTCAATTGACAAACGTTCCTTTTCTCTCAATGACGTAATCATGACGTAATCTGGTTTTCTGCATATTTTGATAAATGATTAATCATGTCTATGAAGTAGAGTCTTTTTAATTGAATGAACATTGTAAACGTCATCGCTCCCTACACTTATTCAATTGAACAGCTTCCATCAATCAAATGATCTCAGTCCACTGTGATTGGGTAACGATCAGAGGCTTTAACGATTGACCTACTTTGATAACAATTGACATGATTTCTGTTTGGCACCTGATTGGTTAAAGATTGAAATTTTGATTCTCTTCGATAACAATTGACAAACTTTGTAACAATCGTGACATAGAAAATGTCAAACTACAGATTGAGGCAAGTATTTGATTGGAAGAAACTCAAGCCTGTCCTTGCTTTACGCAATATGATTGGTTCTTAAACAATTGACAAACTACTTCCATCTTGGGCATATTTGACAGAGAGATAATCTGAACAAGGGCACATGATCGTTAAGCCTGGTTTCCATATAGTAAATTTGCCTGCGTCTGTGCCTGCGACACTGCCTGCGTCTGTGCCACCGGTCGTGTCGGCGGCATTGCCTGGGACACCTGAGACTGCCTGCGACAGCCTTGGAATTTTCCGTAGGCAAAAGCAAATGTCCCAGGTATGCTTGAAAATCCATTCAATTTAAATGTTGTAGACTTGCATTTTCTTTCCACTTGTATCCTGCAACGATGACGGAGATCATTCAATCTCAATTATTATTACAAGCTAGTACTTTTATTACACTAAGCTACATAGCTTTGAAACGTCGTCGTCGAAAAGAAAAAAGGAAGCATAAAGTATGATTTTATGTAAAAAAACGTATGAACGAGCGATATGGCTACTTGTAATAAAATAATAAAAAATAATGAATGATATTAAAATCAGTACTAAATTCGATAAATATAATGAAGAAACCAAATAAACAAACCACAGAGGTTTAGCTGACAAATCAATATGTACAATAGCGTAAGATCAATCTCAAAATATTCGAACTTCACAAATCAGAATAAATTCAGAGAATTTTATTTTGAAGTTTTATTTTGGCGGGAAATAAGGCCACGTTTTTTATGAAAGCATTTCATTGGGTAAAATAAGTCAAGTGATGGATCACATAACAAAAGACCTCATTACTTTGCTATCAGGAAGTCGGAGGCCTTTGATTTAGCTCCTTACGGCAAAGGAAAAAGTTGAACTCATTTCAACTTTGAAACGACGCAGGCAACACTAACGACATCCGGTAATAACAGTGGCTCCGAAAATTGATGATTGCCGGCGGCACAGACGCAGGCAGTGTCGCAGGCAAAGACGCAGGCAAATTTGCTATATGGAAACCAGGCTTTAAAGAAATTCAAAAACAACGAGCGGTAAACTTACTTGTTTTTGACAGACAGTCATTTGTTGGCGTGCAGTCAGGAGCCATGATTGCTGTTTTGAACACTTACGCACTTAGTATACAGTATATTCGAACAATTAAGCTATAATCTGAGCTTTGATACGTGGTGGAGGATCAGGGGCGGATCAGTTTTAAAATAGGGTGAGTCTCGAGAAACTGAAATCGGACATAAAGGGGCTAAGCCCCGTCCATCTAGGGGGTGCGAGGGCATGCCCCCCCGGAAATTTTTTTGTAATTTCAAGCTCTTAGGAGCTCTCTAAAAGCAGTTTGGTCTCAACTTTACTATATTGAAGCATTACTAAAACACTGGTCAATCAAGACAAAACACATTTCAATTTTTTGATTGATGATTTTCGATTTCGTATATTTTTCAAACATTTTTTTACAAGGTCAAGATTAAGATTGTACAAGGCCTTGATTTAATACAGTCTTCAGAGTATATTGATAATTTAGCTAAGCTATTACAGTCTAAATTTTTTACATGTACAATTGGTATATCTGAAATTACAAAAAGAAATCTATATTGACGTGAACCATGAGTGAGAATGAGACTGAGAGACTCAACATTGACAGCATGTGAGCTTAGTTATATGTATCAAATATTAACCTCCGTTATTCAGCATAATCAAGTCCTTTCTCGAAATCTCGGTCCTTTAACATATAGAAGAATATGTGTATTAAAAAAAGACAAACAGCACGATATTTCAAATCGCAAGGCTTTGACGGTCTGCCTTCCCCTATTGGCACATTATCATGTACATGTTAATTAAACATATAAACCACCATGCTCAGTCTAAGGCTGTATGAATAAACAAACAGAAACTTTACATAGCCATTCTAATCCGTGTCAGAACCTTTAACAATAAATTAACAACATAACCAAACAAAATAATACGTACCTTAAAGCAGTGCATAGCTCCTTCTTGGATTCTTAGTAATTAGCAGAAATGTAAACAGTAAATGTAAATGTAAATATATTTCAGCATGTAGATTTCCGAATTTACGATAAAAACATTATAAAATATGATTTTAGCAAAGAAAATAGCGAAAAAGAAGACAACTTCGCCATAAGACGTTGCTGACTGTTGTTGATATTGTCCAAATTACCAGCCTTTCATATGTGCAGGGTATATCCAGCCAAATTTAGCTTCGTAGCAAAATGTGTGTGCCACAAGCAACATGAAGATTTGTAGTTAAAGCTCCAGACTTTCTCAGACTTGTCCAACAAGAAATCGATAAGGCGCAGAAGTCTCTGACTAAATCGAGGCATGGTGGGTAAGTCTCAAAAATCACGGTCAAAACTCTGCTAACTATTGCTCTGCCTACGTCAGACAACGGTCTGCGAGGCCATTTCACAAGTCTCGGGGTAAGTCCTTTTGAAGCTCCTCTACGAGCCGCTCCAATCACACGCAAGAAAAATTTCGGCAGACCAATGAAAACATTAGAAAAATATTCAAAATTTGCAGAAATGTAATCGAGGCTTCAGGGTAAGTCCTTTTGTGTATATGAAACCTCAATACCAAACAAACCAATGAACAACAAGTAAAATGTGGTGTCTGGACTGCGTGCAGCTAGAAAAGTCGAATAAAGTCACGAAACATTTCAATCCAAAATTTAGTAAATAAAATGAATTTGCAAGAGAAAAAGGGTAAGTCTTGGGACTTTTTAGACTTACCCTCTATCCGCGCCTGTGGAGGATCATCATAGAAGGACGTCAGACGGCGAACGTTATTTTAGTTTTGGCCAAGTCGTAAAATCGATTCATGTTGTCATTTTCCCATATTTATGTCCTTGAGAATATGGAATTACCAATGTGACTGTTAACTTTGTAAAACAAAAATAATTGGTATCTCGCTTTTCATTTACATTATTGGTTTGCTTTACAAGTTTATCGCAGCTCAATGAATTGTTTACTAAGCTACACTTTTTTTACTCTGGATGCCTAATTATAAACTGATATCCAGATTTAGAAAACTGGGTAATCATTAATTGAGAAAGAGATGTTGGCTTCTTTCCTATGTTATGAGCCTACTGTATCAATACGAGATGAATATGATCACTGCTCAAATGATCTCATGTACGTTTGTTTTGATTTTGATTTATTGGATTGTGGAGAACCGTAGAACTGATTCCAGTGACGATTAGCTACGATTAGTAGTCAAAGATCAGAAGGAACATCAGTGCTGTTTGTTGATGATTAATTTGACTGTTAAATGACTATTTATTTCCTCTTCCAGGGCCATTGCAGTAGGGGGGTTTCGTCCCCTAATATGGGCGTGGTGATTTTGATTACGTCATTTTGACAGGGGTATTCAAAATCCTGTATCCGGGCCTGTCCACCTCACATATTATTAAAATATATTCCGCTCTATTTTTCCGTTTTGGCGTAGCTAAGCATCTTGTTTGCGATAATGCCCAAGAATTTTTTAACGACGAAATTGTAAATTGGCTAAAATTTCCGGCTGCTATAAATCAGAAAAACGAATTTATTTTCCTCGCGCTAATGGTCTCACTAAACGCTCTGTCTAAACCATTAAAAGCTCTATGAAAGCTTGACACAAAGGCATGCGCGTATCATTTGATATGTTTCTCGACAAAGTATTGCTAGTCCACCGCACAACGTCAATCACGCGAGGAAAATCTCCAGCGGAGATTCTTTTGGGTCGCTAACTGAGGGTTCCTTTCGTTTCCAAAGTTTCCCCAGGGGAAGAAGTCAGTTATCGGCAAAACCCGTCTAGACCGCCACAAAAGGCAGAATTTATTATCAGTAAGGGCTCTAATACATCATGGCTCAATTTCGGTGGACGAACTTTCCTAGCCTTGTGTGATCAAATAGGTCGTACACCCTCATGTAATTATGATTTTCAAAATGATAATGATGCACCAGAGGCTTCTTCGTCACCTGAACAGCACGAGACTATTCCTACACGAGATATTAATAGTGCTGCATCATCACAATCAAGCGTAGCCCAAGCTAACGAAGAACAAAGTAGCATACAAAACGCAGAGCCACATCGTGTAATTCGACACAGAGCCACATTGACTCTCTACACGTGTAATTAATCGTCCTGCCTATTATGGGTATGATGAGTAATAACATAAATTTATAAGATTTTTCTGTAACTAATTATTATTTTGTAATAATGTTTAATCTACATGTTTCTCAACCTAGAAGGGGGAAGTTGTGGCATAATGTGATACCTCATTTCCATATAAATTCTCAGCTATGAACGTGTCATCATCTGCCTTCTAATGCTTATGTCGTGATATCACAGGTATTTCGACAAATAAGAGAATGTACGCAATCAAGAAGAACACATTCAGTGACGCAATTTAATGATAGAAAAATGAATCAAAATTGATCACAATAACAGAAAATACCAGAAAGAGGCTAAAAACGATATTAGGGAGTTTACTGTACTTCTACTGTACTATCGCCAATAACTTGCGCAATAAAAGAGGCTAGGCATAAGAGACAAGCATTACCTTCTTGCAAATAGAGGCAAATCGATGTACGTAACGACTATATTAATTAACTACCAGGCAAATATTAAAATTTTAAATTCTATTCAAATCGGGAAAATCAGAATGAATCATATTTAAATCAAGTAGACCATGCTGTAAGAATTAAGGATGCGTCTAATCACCCTCAGTAGTATAATAGGTGTGGTCCAAGAGTCCAATACCAAAACCAGAAACATTTCTGACATCTTAAAATCATGTGTAGGTTGTATAGAATATATGTATATATATAAATCAAGTAGACCATCTCATAGGCATTATAGTTACATCTAATCATCCTCAGTAGTAAAATAGGTGTTGTCCAAGGGTCCATATCTTTCACCATCATAAACTTTATCTATGTTTATAAAATAATATAGATGTTGAATAAAATGGATGTATATTTCTAATAAAAACCATTCAAAATAGGTTAAAGAGACATTCAAACATTGTTGCGATAATTAACAGGTGTGGTCTTGGGGTCCACAGACGATCACAAGAACATCCTCAATTGCTCAAAAGATCTCTAGGTTGATCGATATCAGACATACAATGTTTGTAAATTAGGGGTTGAGCAACATTTGGGCCCCCATACTCATCGTTACGCGTTATTGCCCTGAATTTTGTCTGTGAAATCGTGAAATAGGCTTTCTTATCTACGTTGTTGCGTTATCAGTGATTTTTGCGTTATATAAAAACAAAAAGATTGAAGACGTTTTACAGAATATTTCAGATAAAATCATAGCGAAATTCCCTATTTGGGACGCCAGAATTCAAAACGTTATCTAAGGGGTGAATCCTAAGACCCCATTTACACAAGACTTCAATCCTGTTTGTAAAGGGCCCAAGACATATTGATTTATAGGTAAAATGAAAAATCCAAAAGTGATCAAAAATTCAATTAAATATTATTAATATGATTAAAAAGCAGATAGGTCAGATTTGAATCAATTTCAAGAAAGCTCTTTTGTTTGAATGCATGAAATTTATTAACTTTCACTGTGTTATGCGTAAAATTGTATTGAAAAACCCTAACGAATCATTGAGAGAGCTAGTGAAAGATTATATGCCTCTTTTGTGCTTGGATTATCATTAGATCTTCTTTTTATGACAAACATGTCTTGCTCCATATCCCACTGCACTCCCGAAGCCTTATCTGTAGGGACGACTTCCATACAAAATCAACAACAGCTTTGGCACGTTAATTTTCAGGCATTGAAGCCAATACTTCTTTACTGTTTGATGCCCACTTTGCCAATCGAAAACCACCGTTAGCTAATAAGCTTTCCAAATTGGTTGCCATGTTGATTGCTTCTTCAACTGAATTAGTTGCCACGAGGCAATCGTCAACATAAAAATTGCGGCGCACTACTTAGCCAGTTGCATTGTCAAACTTGTCTTCATTATCATCTGCAATCGGGCAGGATTATCTTTGAAAATGTGAATTTTTGATCATTTTTGGATTTTTCATTTTTTTTATAATATAGTATGTCTTGTTTTTGTTTACGATGGTGTTTGATTGATTTGAGAATTATTTCAAACTAAATTATTGATTCAAAGCTACCTCATCTTGCTATATTTTCACTCTTTTGGTAAAAAAAAAAATAATCATCTTTACTGAAGTTCTTCTGCAGAAAATTTTAGTAAGTTTTTGGAAAACTATCGATCAACACACATCGCTGGAATCCTCATGTTTTGATCTCTATGAAGATTGTGTCCTCGATTTTCTCAATTCAGTACTACACTATCATTGGTCACTTCTTGCAAAGGATATTGATCATTCGATGATAATGAGATGCATCTGTTTGTGATTGGCTAGTTCA
The DNA here is from genome assembly GCA_916610825.1 of Haliclystus octoradiatus. Taxonomy (NCBI): domain Eukaryota; kingdom Metazoa; phylum Cnidaria; class Staurozoa; order Stauromedusae; family Haliclystidae; genus Haliclystus; species Haliclystus octoradiatus. The sequence goes on from OU744451.1 coordinate 17,000,226, forward strand.
TGGTCACATGACAAGAAATGCCCGTTTCCATAATGGCTTCCGCAACTGATTTCGATCACATTTTTTCACTTCTACATATTTTGGTTGTTGTTTTAGCAAGCTAACTTACATTTATCTCGTTTATTATCGTTTTTCCTACTGGATTTGATTGAAATTGTATTGCTGTGGCTAATTTACACTTTCAAGGTAAGAGAGTTTTGTTGTTTTTGATAAAAATTATGATATAATGATTGGCAAAGGTGGATTCTGAAATTATGTAGAGAATTGATTGTTGATATTGGCAGACATTTTTATCGCTTTTCTAAGAGTTGTGTTACTGCCACTTTGTATAATGAATGATCATATTTTTAAATATATATTCACATGAATATAAATTTACTGTTTGTAGAATGCCTCCACCAAGAAAGAAGGCCCGTAAATTCTCTGGAAACCTTTATACTGGTTCTCTTCAACAGACAACTTCAGAACAACCATCGACTGCTTCTTCTTCAAAAGTCTGCTTAGATCCGCCACCAGTTCAAAGTGAAACTCCTGTTGGAAATAGGATTATTAGTATTAATAATATCCTGTTGTTTATTCAATCTCATTGCTGTGAAACATGTGGTGAAAATTCGCTTTGGACATCAGAAAAGCAACAAGGTCAATCATCATCCGTATCATTCACATGCTCATGTCCTGATTTACATATTCTAAAGACATCGTCATTGTCATTGGGGTCAAGAAAAAAGCAAGTCAATGATAGACTCCAGTTTGCCTCATATGAAGTCGGAATGCACTTAGAAGGAGCAAAACGGTTCTGTGCTTCCATGGACTTACCACCGCCAGTAAAAGCCACACAGTGGAATAAAAATAAGACTCGACTGAGGAACTCATTCAAACTAACTGCTGCTGAGAGTATGTCAAGGGCTGCCGAAGAAGTTATGAAGGAAAAAGGCAAAGACATAAATGTCTCCTGTGACGGGACCTGGCAAAAGGGGGGATTTGTCAGCAAAAATGGGGTGATGACCACTGCATCTGTGAATGGATTGGCATCGAAGGTTATTGATTACGAAGTATTATCAAATTATTGCGGTATTTGTTCTAGAAAACCTATGATGGCAGAGTTCATGCATGCAAGAAGAACCATGAGGGATATGCCGACGCTATGGAGCATGTTGGCATTGGTAGAATCTTTCGACGCTCTGAAGACAAGTATAATCTCAGATACACTGGCTAATTGGGAGATGGTGATTCCAAAGGATTCAATAAATTAGCTGAATCTGATCCTCCAGTTTACCAAGACCAACCAATCATCAAGCTAGAATGCATCGGACACATACAAAAGCGAATGGGAAGAAAGCTAATGACGCTGGTATTCGATTCAAAAAACAAAAAGTTTACGGTATCTAAAGATAAAAAAACAACAGGGATTGGGGGCAAAGGAAAGCTTACGCAAAAAGCCATACATCGAATTCAGGGGAATTATGGTGCTGCCATTCTAGACCATTGCAGTTCTGGTGTAAAGGCAATGCAGGATGCAATCTGGGCTAAATATCATCACCGTGCTGGTAAGCATACTAAATGTGGAGATTGGTGGGCAGTAAAAGCAAAAAAGAAAGAATCAGTACCAATTATGCCAGCATTTGTCCTGAAAGCTATGAAGACAGTATTTACAGCTCTTATGAATGTAGAGCTGCTTGAGAAGTGTACTCATGGTGGAACTCAAAACGTGAACGAGTCGTTCCATAATGTGACATGGACTTTTTGCCCAAAGGAAGTTTTCGTTGGTGCGGATTGTTTGAACTTGGCTGCTGCATCTGCAACCATTCAAAATAATGGGATGGGGGCTAAATGTAAAATACTTCAAACGCTTGGCGTAAAGGGTGGCTATTACACCAAAAAATATTATCCGGAAACTGATAAGAAGAGAGTAAATAGCTCGGTTGTATCCGAGCAACAGAAGAAAGACCGTAAAAAAGACAGGAAAATGTGTCAAAAAGTCGTGGTAACAATGATTACGCTGCCGGGCTATTAGGCAACGAGGATTAACTAATTTATTAATTACCTTATATTACTAATTATCCTGTTCATTTATATTGTAAATATAACCTTGTTTATAGGAGTTATGAGAAGATATATATATTACCAAATTTGTTTACTGTTTTTTCTCAAATTTATGTTTTTGCTACATTTACTACGCTTAATTTAGAACATCTCATGAACCGCTTGATAAAAGCTCTTCAAATTTGGCCAGGTTGCTCGTTATTATGTGGTACTTAATTTGAACTAAAATAATTAATGTCCTGCTGCAGGTAAAAAAGTTTTATTCAAAAAGGTATAATGCCATACGATAATGTTTTTTCAAAACGGTCAAAATATTGATAATTCAGAAGTTTGTTATGCTATCAAATTGATTTTAGTTCAGAATGTTTGAAATGTTGTAGGCAATCAAAATCCAAAGTTTGAGGATCATTGCTTGAACAAATTCCAGACAATCCCACTGAGAAAATGTTGCATATTTGCAACATCCACCATCTTTGCTGAAGTCAGCAATTGGAATATTGAAAAAAATTTCTTCTCTGTATAATTTATTATTCAAGCCTCTATTTAATGCAAAAGAAATTTTTGAAATTGATCAAGAATTGCAGAATCTAGTTTGAAAAATAATCCTGCCCTTTGCAAATCCAAAACAAGATGGAGAACTTGTAGCGTCAAATACATATGGACAAGTATCTTATACTTTTTGGGCTCTTCATTCACGTCTTCTGTAGGCCACCATAAGAAGCGAAAGGCGTCACTATCTTTTGGTTCTACGTTTACTTGATTTAACATACCTTCAATATCACTTGCTGCTGCAACAATACCCTTCCGAAATTTTGTCAGCACTCCAATCAACGTATTATTGTGTTCTGGTCCTTGCAAAAGGTCCTCATTCAATGATGTTCCCTTGAGCTTGGTGGCGGCATCAAACACCACTCTCAACTTGCTAGGCTTTTTCGCAAAACATGACAGGATGGTGATGTATATACCAAATAATCGTTGAATTTGTGTCGTTCTTCATGTCATCATCATTTAGCTGTGCATATCCTTTATTCAGATAATCATCCATAGCCTTTCTACACATAACCTTGAAACTGTCATCCTTTTCTAGCCGCCTCCTCAGTGAAAACAATCTTTGTTTTGCGTGTGGAAAATTGTTTGGCAGGTTAACAATGTCATCCTTCCATGGTAATGCAATTTCATAATGACCATTCTTCACTCTATTGAATTTCTCATTAGATTTCTCATCAGTGCCCTATGGTCATACACTGACAATCTGTTCATTGCCATTGTACATTCTGTATCCACCTTCCAGAATCACTCCACACTCTTCGTCAATTCATCATCAGCATGAGCGTTTGAATCTATCATGTTTATTGTACCAGCATGACAGCATATATTCTCTGTCATTCTCAGTGGTCCCAACAAAAACCGCCCTAGAGCTGTCTTGATAGCCCATGGCTCACCCTTCTTTCCATTCTTGAAATCAGCAGCAACTAATGCTTCCGGAAGGTCTGTTCCAATACTTATGCTGACGTTATTTATATCCACAGTGGGGAATTTGATGTCCTTCAAGTGTTCATAGGCTGTTGTGTTGATCTTGCTTGGTAAATTTTTCTGATTAATTTTGAAACCACTTATTGCCCACATTATTTCCAAATTAATTTTTTCTGAATGTTCTTTTATTGCAGATAGTTCAAGAGACACTCTTAAAACATTGGCTGAATCCCCAGCAGTTCCATTTAGTGTTGTCAACGTAAGGTGAGATGCAACACGTTCCACATCCAGTTCTTTAAGTATTTGTTTATCACATAACGAGACATCAGACCCATTATCCAGAAGAGCGTATGTTTCAATATATCGATTGTCAATTCCATAGACTTTCACAGGAACTATTTGCATGACCAATACTCCAGCCTCTGTGCTACATGTGGTCGAATTATTTGTTGTAGATGCTGTCTCTACTGCGTCAGTACTGGATTGCGTTGTCAGTTGTTCTGCTGGATGACTTACTGTTGAATGTAACATGTTGCATCCTTGGACTTTACATGATGTATTTATACCACATCTCCTAGCAATGTGTCCGACATTTAGACATTTGAAGCATAAATAGTGGTCTTTGACAAATTCAATTTTGTCGTCGTACTCTAAAGAGCCGTGAATTTGTAGCATGCTTTGACATGGTGCCCAGGTGCTGCGCAATCTATGCATTTTAAGACTGTTCATAGTGGCTAAATCCATTGAATTGTTATTCCCATACACCTCATCCTCCAGTTGCTCTTCAAAATTTGTAGATAAGGTCGTAGCACGCACCCTATCTGTACTTTCTTGTTTTTCAGATGATTTGTATATCTTTGCATCTCCAGCTAAATGACCATAAACAGCATCGTTCAACAAAGTTGCATCTTGTTCCATAATTTTTAATAGATCAGTTATATGTGGCGTTCTTTCATTTATAATTCTGATTTTTGTAGCATGCCTTCTCCATTGTTTTTGAAACCCACATGATGTTCTGCTCACTATTGAGCTTATGGCCTTCTCATGTAATTACTTTGAAATATGACCCATGGTTTTTAGAATTTGTGGTGATGCTTTTACTTCATCTGTGAATTCTTGGAGAGCTTTTTCTGTCTCCTGGCTTCACATAACTACCTTTACAGATTGATGTCATGCATGCATGCACAATTGCAAATTTCTCTCCGAATCTTTTTTCTAGTACCACTAATGCTTCTTCTGGCATACCATTGCCTGCCATTTGTAATGATTGTATCGCTTTCTTTGCAGGACCAGTGACAAATTGCATGAGTCTAGCAATCTTTTGAGACTCGTATAATGGTTTACTATTGACCATATCCTCAAAGGTGTTTCGAAATCTCAAATAATCTTTAATATTGCCATCAAATTAAAGACTTCAGGGGACGGCATTTCGCATGTAAGGCTCGATCTCTGCACTGCCGGAAGTGCTTGATGCAGAACATTCGTTTCTACAGACGGGACAATTGGTTGTGTGCTCTCAACGAAAGTTTTACATTGATTAATACCAGAAGAAGAAACATCTGCTGTTACACTAGATATACATTTATCAGAATTACATACATTTTCAATATTTGTATTAATCTCAGTAGTATCCACATTAGAATTAATTACATTGTTTGGATTTATAATATTTGCTGTAACTTGTTGTTGTGCTCGAACTATGACTTCATTTATTTTGAGCTGACTTTCAACAGTCGACTGCTGATTATCTGACAATTCTACCTGTCGTTCGTCAAGTACTATCAACTGTATAATGCTATCGTCAAAAAAGCTGCAGCAGCAATTTTTATAGCTACTTCTAGCTAAGCCTTAGATATGATAGCATCAAGCTCAAATTGTGCTGCAGACATCCACTGATGTGCCTTTTTCGCTTGAGATTTCACGGTAGCGGTTGAGATCCGTGAGCTTCCACTAGCTACAGTTGAAGCTGGAGGTGTATTGTCTGTGATATTACCCCCTCTAAAATAGCTAAACTTTCTTATATTATCTTATCATTATTTTTTAGTTTGGTGCATTGTTCGAAAGGCACTATTCTGAGCTCCTCTATGCGTTCAGGTTCAGATAAATCTAATAGTTCACTATGGCAATTAACATACCGATTCCATAACGTAATAATCTTTCGTTTCATATTTATAACTTCTGCTTTTGTGATGTTGTCGATTGACCAGCAAATCACCTCACGATCTAACCCTTCTAATTACTGTAAGCAGTTCAATTTCATTTGATAATTTTGTTGCATGTTTATCTTTACTTGTCAATCTCGTGTTCACCATAATGATGCCCCGCGATGTCCTGCGATAAGTACATTAACCAATATGATTTTCCGCGAAGTCCCGCGAATAGAGCAAAGAGCAGTGTGATATCCCACGAAATCATGTGATGAGATTATCAAATCAGTATCACGATATTATCAAAACAACAAATATTAATCAATAATTTCGAAGAAAGGAAGAGAAACTTTATGTTCTTTCCAAAATCAATGAAAAACGCGTAAACATTTTTGCCTCACTTTAACGTCTTTATTCGTTATTAAGCATTCAAATTATTTCTTATGCTTTTTCTAAACAAAGCAAATATAAAACAAATGCATGATTAATTAATAGTAAATACATATGATTAGAGATATTATTATAGTAAATACAAATAATTGATAGTTTTGATTTACCTTCGTGTAAATTATCCGTCATTTATCTTTTATTATTTCCTTTTGTTCTCATATATAGACATTGCTTCTTATCACGAAGACTTACTAAATATACTGTCTAAGTCTGATATAATAATAGTGCTATCTTATCAAAGTTTGGCAAATCATGTTACCAACACGAACATCTAAACGTAACTATGACGACCTTTGTTAATCATAACGTAGCCTCGTTTAAACTAAATTGACAACATTTTCGGCCGCAACCAGGCCGGACCCTCAGGAATGGACGCTGATGGATGGAAAAGAGTTCTCATCTCGAAATATTTTGGTAAAGTTGGTCAATCCTTACTCGGAGCACTGGCCATTTTCTCTCGAAAAGTTTGTTCTGCAGAAGTTAACAAGGGTGAGAGAGATACACCCTCTTCAAAGCCTATGCTGCCTGTCGATTGATTCTACTGAATAAACGCCCAGGAATCCGATCCATTGGAGTAGGCGAAGTGTTGCGACGTATAATTGGGAAAGCTGTCGTATCTGTCATCAAACCAGAGATCATGGAGAGTGCCGGAAACCTCCAACTATGTGCAGGGCAGCAAATTGGTAGTGAAGCCGCGGTACATTCTATCAGTGATAGTTTTGATGATGAAGCTATAGATGCAGTACTACTGGTTGATGCAAGAAATGCATTTAACTCTCTCAATAGAAAACCTTTACTGCATAATATCAGATACCTATTTCCACCAAATGGAAACTTACATACGTAATTGCTATTGCGCTCCTTAACGTTTATTTGTAATAGGGGGCTGTGAAATTTCATCATCGGAAGGAACAACCCAAGGAGATCCTTTAGCCATGCCTGTGTACGCAATTGGAATTGCCCCTCTACTAGATGCAATTAAAGAAAAATGCATATCAAAATCAACCGTGAAGCATCCAGCTTTTGCAGATGATTTAAGTGGGGCTGGAAAATTGACTGACATGAGATTATGGTGGGAATATGTATTTTCACTTAGCCCAAACTAGGGTACTATCCCAAATGACTCAAAATCATGGTTAATTGTTAAAACAGAACGATACAGCGAGGCATGTCATATATTTGATGGTTTAAATATAAATATCACCATTGAGGGAAAAAGCTATTTGCGAAGTTTTAAAGGATCGGATATTGGGAGACACGAGTACGTGAAAGCATTAGTGAACGACTGATGCGAACAATTAAGGAAACTGTCACAAATAGCAAAATCTCAGCTTCATGCGGCATACACTGCCTTTGTTGGTGGATTTAAACACAAATTAACGTACTTTTGTAGAACAATCCAAGAGTTTGGAAACCATTTACAAAAGCCCAATAGGATTGTGACGGAAGAGTTTATCCCAGCCATATCAGGAGGACATAAATGCTGTGAAAATGAAAGAATCTTGCTATCACTACCTGGGAAAAATGGTGGCCTGGACATATCCATATTTTCCGACATTGCTGATATAGAATTTGAAAATTCTCTTAGAGCTCGAGCAATTATCAGCAAGAATAAAAGAGCAAGATCAGAGAACTCCTGTAGATCTAAGAAAATTAAAAATCACTAAGAAATGCATAATAAATTCACGCATCGAAAACAATGACATCAAGCACAAACGACTTCGCCATCAGATGTCAAAAGAGCTATTGCGGGCAAATGACTTGCGTAACACGAAAGATGCCTCAATTCCACGGAAAAGAGAAAAAAACGCAGTTACAATCAACGAGTAATCGAGATATAGAATGGCTCAATGGCTCATTCAGCCCCCTCATCTTCACCCCCTACGGAAGCTACAGCCGAGAAACTGAATTGTTTGTGTCTAAACGTTCAAGAAAAATAAGTGAAATAAGGTATTGATCATGGCATTCTTCTGCACTGGCTGAGAGCCAAAATATCCTTCCATCTTAATCTTTCTGCTGTGCTCTGCATTCGTGGTTTAAGATCTATCAAATCAACAGTCTCAGTAGATACACCAAACGTTGAGATTTTACATTCAAACGGTCGCATCACTGCTTAATTAAATAATGTAAATACAAAATAAGTCCATAAACTACTATGATATAGCTATAAAAGTAAATAAATCACATGACTGTGAAACTTGTACATATTTATACAATTGTTTTATGTTGGAAGAAAAAAAACACAGACTTTCGAAGGAACACTGATTCATGGTCGCATTTATTTTGACAAAAATTTACTATTACCATTGATGATAGGCCTGCAGAAAACAGCAGAAAAAGATATCCAATAGAAATGTTAAATTTAATTAAACTAAAGAACTAATAACTTAGCTACTCCTCGACAGGAGATCAATGTAGCTTCGTATAGACTACAGTTACCCAGTTACTAATTTAACCATGGAATGAAAATTGAACACAGGAGCTTCACCTAAAGATTATGCCCGAAATGTTGACTATATCCTATACGCATATACAATCAAACCTGTTATAACAGCCATCTCTATCCAGCAACCACCTGTCTAAAGTGGTCACTCTTGCAATGTCTTGAAATATTATTTTCTATTAAATCAAAGATTGATGAGCCTGGCTGCAGTTTTAATGATTTACTCTTTTCTAGTTCTTGGTTCGTCTGAGCAGACAAAGGAATCTGGTATGAAGAAAATTAATAGTCATTAATTAATAGTCGTCAACATATTTTGTAACTCTGAATACAAACGAGTAAAACTGTAGGGTTAACAATATGTGTTGGGCAGATCATCATAATATCCCTGCGAAAAATTGTTCAGGAGTTCATGAACATTCCATGAACAGTTCATGAACGTTGAATGGCCCCACGCTTTCATGGACTATTCACGAACTATCCGTGTAGGTTCATAAACTGTTTATAAATAGTTAATGAACTGTTCAGGAGCTTCGGGACAAATTATAATTAATTCAACAGTTCATGGAGTGCTCAAAAATTGTTCAGGAAACTTACGCCATTTAACATTTATGAACTATTTTCCCTTTCGGGACAAGTTATAAATTAATTCAACAGTTCATGGAGTGCTCAAAATTGTTCATGAAACTTACGCCATTTAACATTTATGAACTATTTTCCCAAGGAAGATTATTATACAACAGATTTGAGACATCCCCCTGCGAAAAACAGTTCAGGAGTTCATGAACAGTTCATGAACTATTCATTAACAGTTCATGAACCTTCACGGACAGTTCATGAACAATTCATGAAAAGTTGGGGCCATTTAACGTTCATGAACGGTTCATGGACTGTTCATGAACTCCTGAACTGTTTTTCGCAGGGATATTATGAAGAGCTGCCAAACACATATTGTGAACCCTACAGTTTTACTCATTTGTATTCAGAGTTTCAAAAATATGTTGACAATTATTAATTAATGAATGGAGAGTAAATGGTTGGGGAATTTTTCAAATTTCAAAAGTGGCACTAATTATTTAATTTCTTTATACAAGTTTCCATTATCTGCTCAGACGAACAAAGAACTAGAAAAGTGTTCAATTTTCATTCCATGGTTAAATTAGTAGCATGAACGACTGGGTAACTGTAGTCTATGCGAAGCTACATTGATCGCCTGTCAAGGAGTAATTAAGTTATTAGTTATTTAGTTTAATTTAATTTAACATTTCTATTGGATGTCTTTTTTTGCTGTTTTCTGCAGGCCTATCATCAAAGGTAATAGTCAATTTTTGTCAAAAATAATTGCGACCATGGACATCCCTAGGCATTTAACTGGAATTGTTCATTGTGGAATTGTTCAATAATACTTTTTTACTTACTGTGTATAGGTTTTTCTCGTTTTTCTATGTCGATTTGTTTAATCTTCATACATAGCCTCGCTTTGTAATTTGATACATGGTGGCAGTAAAGAAATTTTAATCACATTATTGAACTACATAATGCAGGGCTACTATATCTGATGGTATTCCTTTAAATTAAATCAAAAGATTGCACTGAAACTGGACAGCCTCGCTTTCATGTTTCTACTGGGAATACCATTAATTACATTTCGAAATTAAGGCATTTTGCCTACTCCGATTTCGGAACATTTAGGATATGTTGTTAAGCATAAAATTTGACCCTACAATTGATGAAAAATGCTTCTGCTGCAATTTGTGTGAGGTTAAGGCTTACATTGGTTTAAAATGACTGTACTACTTTGCCCTCAGGTTTCCAAGTGTTTGTCGATAGAATATATATACAAGTAAAAAAACAGAAGACGATTTGAGAGTTTGTGAGCCGAGACGAAACCCTCTGTCTCGCCAATGAATTGTGTATCATTTAAAGTGTGATTAGTGTGATGCGAATTATATCGGTTTTGCACGCTGATAACTCCATCAATACATTGGTGATGATGGTGGGTCAGCCGTCGACCATCACTTGCAAACCCATAACAAAAATTACAGGAAATCTGCCCACATGTTTTCGGTTATTCAAAAATGCAATTCAAAACTTGACTGTTTGGTTCATGGAACGTTGGCAATTAGAAAACTGAAACTGACTCTCGACATTCAAAGAAATTCAATTAAGTCGCGATTTTTAGTTCAATGGTTTCCATTTTTCACAGCGTTCTATTGTTTTTATATCTGTTGACTCTTTCGTCATTCTCACTTTTTAAACAATAGCCATAGAATGTTAAATTTATATGTTAGCACATTTTACCTATAGATATTTTGCAATTTCATAAAATATTTATTTTATCCTTGATAATGACTACAGCAAAGTCAAAACAAATTTAATCGTGATTTTGTGTCGCCATTTTTCATTCTAAAATCTTTTTCGATGAAAACTTTAATTTAATTTATAATTTATCTAGTGTCTCAACTTGCAAAATGTCGTGGCCATCGTTATACATTAAAAATGACTCCCTTCTTCAGATTAACAACGATCTTTTTTCAATTATTTGGAGAAAGACGAGGTGCAAGTTTTATAAATTAATGAATGCTAAGTAATTAATAGATCATATAAATATATCGTCACAGCAATATATTGATCTATCATCTCAAATACATAATTTGAATTTTCCAGCTGTATAGCTGTTTAATATTTCCTAAATATTATTGTTAAAATAAAATCTTGATTATTGTTTCTGACATCTAATTTAATTTTTATATAATTAACGAATCAATGATGAGTTACCTATATTAAGTAAAGTATCATAATGCATTATCATACTGTCCATGAGTTTCTAATTAATTTAGTAAGGGTTTCAATTGGTTTTGCAGAATCCACATGTCTTTTTACATTTTCTGTGAGCATGAATGATGTAGTGAAAACAACGATTAAACATTCGAAAGGACGCACAATTTGGTTCTGTATCGACGCAACCTTCCAAGATGGGATCTAGAATCATAACAATCACAAGATACAATACTAAATAAATTGTTAATCAGAAAAAATATGTTTCTTAGACAATAAAATAATAGCACTTGTATCATGTTGTCGAAGCGTCTTTGAAATTAACAAATACAAATCGATCCTCAGTTTGATGTACTCTGATACGAACATCTGGGTGCGTAATGAGACATGAAAGGGGCTTGAGAAGTCACGACCCACCGGGCGAGTTATTTTGGCTTCATGAGTGTCTGCCAGCACCCAAAGTGTTTGTATCAGAGAGCTTAACAAGAATAACCGTTTTCTATTTGCTTTATAAAATAAATGCACTGTTTATTTTATTTTGATGCTAAAAAGGTCAAAATAATGATTGCATGTAAATTTTCCTTAAAATGACGTAAAATGATGTATTTTCAAGCGCTCTATAAAACAATATCTTCCTTTATTATCGGAGCGCCATTTTGTTTGTATTGCTATTACGTTGCGTTTTTGGGCTTCAAAACAAAACCCATAATTTTCCGAGTTTAAATAACCTGTCACAAACATCAACAACAACCAATCAGCGATCAGTATCACATTCGATGATTTTATAAGCATATATATATATATATACAATGTACCTTCACAAGCACTACATGTTAGCGCACAGTATTTCTTCATGAATTCTTTGTTTTTTTCACAGAACTTATACTTTCTATAGAAGTTACATATTCCTTTGTCGAGTTTGTCAGTGCATTTTGGTTGGGGTGCTATATAAACAAAGAAAGCACTATAAGCTAGTTTATAACAACCGTTAGTGTTTCTCACATTCCAACTAGGTTTCATAATGTTAATGGCATACGAGTAGAATTATGAACTTGTTAGTACACCTAATATATTTTGATAATTTACAAATTTAAATTTAAAATTTCAAATGTAATCTGAAACATTAAGATTTCCATGCAAGTCATGTATATATAAGAACGTGCTTATCTGCAATTTTGAGCACTATTAAATTGAGATGTGCCTATACTATTTGCGAATCTATTGCTCACTACTTTGATAGTTTGAGTACCTTGGTATGGCTAAAATGATTTTTTCATGTTGATTTTCAGCACATTGACTAACCCATATTGACATCTTGAGCTATAACCAGCGAATTCAGTCCCTTGTTCACTGAGCAGTACTGATTACGGCTAATTGCCTGAAACAAGCGCTTGTCTGCTGCTTTAAAAAAGGTTTTACCTAATGAAGGACTACATACATTTCTATATATCCTATAAAATTTCAGGGATTAGGGGTTTTTAAATTTTAAATATCACATTAAATTTCTTTTTGGTTTAGAAAATTGACAATCTACTTTTGTATTAGCCTGCGTTACAGACCGCGATTCATTCACAAAAGAATAGGGTCTGTGTGAATTGCTCGGTTTCTCTGCCCGGGCCTCGTATCAGAATAAGATTGATGTCACATAATTATGCAAGATTAAGATGATTCTCACCGAGATACTCACATTACTTTGTTCACTTCAGTTGACATGATTGCAATAAGTTCTATTTTAGGCTTCGTAGCTATGACAATTAATTGATCGAACGGAGGTGATGAATTTATTATCTAAGAACAATAGATTTACCAGGCATCGATTAGAAACTTCCGCTCTACGTTTTCGTAGAGTGGCGGGACAGAGAACTGTGCAAAACACACAGACCCTATTCTTTTGTGAATGAATCGCGGTCTGTAAACGCAGACTACTTTTGTATGAGAATAAGCATATCTTGAACATTCAAACAGTAATAATAATACCAGTTGATAAATTCATTTGTTTGAACCCTAAAGACTGTTGTTGATGCAGTACGATTAAACTAACTATTTGGGCAGGTAGTTTGATGATACAATGACTAAGCAAGACTCATGTTTGACTGTAGTTCATCATGCTTATAGTCAAACAATATGACAATTTAAAACATTATTTACAATATTACTTACATAGTCAATTATCACAGACGCACATGGCAATACTTGCAACAACATTTTGCAATTATTTTTTTTAATTTTCAAAACCATTTAATCAATATTTAATATTTCATGCCTATGCTGGATATATATTATTCTTATTAGAAATAAAATCCAAGATTGAGACGCCGTCTTATCATTGACAATAATTCTATACGGCTCTGTATATTTTCATCTAGTACTTCATTGATGTTTTGCTAACAAAAATGTTATCACGCTAACTATGTTTTACTTATTACTATAGTACTATACGTATTCTTAAGAACTGCCGGATAATATAGGCTGTATCTTAGGTCCTGTTACAAGGAGGGCGAGTTACAAGGGTAGGCGAGTTACTCGGGTTGGCGAATTACCCGGGTCTATCGTTTATGCGCGTTCTGTTTACAAGCAAAGTGAGAAAGTTGTCTCGCGCACCCGAGTTACTCGCCTTGGGCCTACCCGAGACAATTTTCTGTCACTTTTTGACTTGTAAACGGAAATAGGCGAGTAACTCGGGTAGGCGGGTTAAAATTAAAAATGGTAGCTTTAATTTTCTATTGTTTCGAACGTTTCCTCTGTAGACATCTTTTGTTCTCTAATCGTTCCATTTCAGCGCCCATGCTTAGATTGGCTTCAAATTACTCAGGTGACCCTTGTAAACACACAACACATTTTAACTCAGTAAGGCGAGTAACTCCCCCACCTGGGTAACTCGCCCTCCTTGCAAACTTGTAAGCCGGGTAGGCGAGCCTTAGCTACATAATGTTATGCAAAGACAAAGCCACATTTCCTGAATTGCACAATTATAATACTTCGGAGCTAACTTCCATATGACGACTATACATGGACGTGCCATTTTTGGGGGTCCATACTCCAACTAAGAAAAACACTGTTTGGGTAGGAAATTCAGCTTCCGAAACTCTTCGCTTCTCTTCTCTGACTTTGTAAAGAACTTTCAAATTTGAAGAACGAACTTTGAATTTTAAAAAACAGTATTAAAAATTTGAAGAACTTTAGTCAGATTCTTTGAATTTTATGGGTAGCATTTTCAAGTTTCTAGAACATTTTTGGTAGCATTAACATGATTGTTGAACTTCTTGGATATATCACTAATTCCATAATGGCACATCCAGGTCCATTCAGAGCATGTGTTACCCATAGACCTACGTAGACTGCTGACGAAAATATGCAACATGGGGAACATGGGGAACGAAACGGACATGTTTCAGCGCTTTTCTCATTGACATTTTCGAAATTATTTTGATATTTCCTACAATTAAACTCCTTTTCAATCTAAATTCTAAGCAATATGTTCTCATTGTCATGGAAAGATGGTTTAAATATGATTTCCCAGTCAGTGAAGCGAGACCTATTCGTAGGATCACAATTATCTTCAAACATTTATGAATAATGTAAAATCGAGAGACAGGAAATATAATAATTAGAAAAAAATGCCAATTACCTTCAAATACGATTAAAAAGCGGACGTTTAAACTCATAAATGATGCAGCTTGAGATTGGAAATCATAAATAACTCTTTTATCAGAGAAAAATCTGCTTCAGTTAGAAACAGAAGTTGCTATACACTTGCATACTTACCTTTAACTTCGTAAACCGTCTTTGGTTCTGGTGAATGTGATGAATTAGTTGCAGAAGTTACATTATATTCACTTTGACAGAAACTCAAAGCAATGATAAAAGAACAGAACACAAAACATGAAATATAAGTATTTTTCATTTCAGTCCAATAGCCTATATTAGGCAACACCTAAAAATATATGTAACGAATGAATATGAAAGTGGAGATGACAATCATGTAATCTCATACTTAGACAACACAGATTAAAACGACCAGATACGGCACTGAAAGTCGAATTCATTGTATTTCGAATTCAATTGTTCTCGGACGCCATTATGTATGTTGCCCCCCCCCCCTCAATGACCTGGCTGCAGTTACGCGCCAAAATCGCAATGGAAAAACACGATAAATTGGCACCTATTTTAAAGGCAAATTACATGTTTCTTTTAGGCCCAATTTTCATGCTAAAGGAAAATAACAGGAAAGTATATCTTCTATTTTGAGATGATCGTTTGATAATGGTATATTTTGTACTGGAAGACAATATTTTATTGACTTATTAAAGTTGAACAAAATCATTGATTTTACTGAAGAGAAAAATTGAATATAAATTATGAATATAAGCATTTTTGGTAAATAAAATTCACAGCTATATTGCAAATAATATTTCATAATATGATTTCATTAATTTATCGAATGTATGTGGCTCTTTACATGAATTTTCCGAGTTTGAAATGCCGTGGATTTGGAGTGCGTGGGATCGTATTCGATCGAAAATAATGGCAAAAACGTAAGCAGTAATTTCCGTAAAAATCCACTCCAAATAGCCTATTCTTTGACTGTGACTGCGTTATTCCATATCACCAAGCATCAATGCATATTATTTTACAGTTTGCAATGAAATTTATGAGATAAACTATAAATATTGTCGTCCTTTCTTCATTTCAACCGTGGACGTTTTAGGTTTTGAATGTATGGCATTTAAAATAAAATTGCTAATATCAAAATTATAATTTTGAATTTTACATATAGCATATCATCCATCCACTTGCATTGAGTAGCTTGAGAAAGACTGAATTCAGCTTCAAAAGTGAATTATTCCAAGTATCACTTTGTCGATAAATCCCTAAAATCGTAATGGACAACGATGAAATGCGTCAAAAATAGGCAACAAACATAATGGCCGTTATTTGACCAATCACAATTTTCGAATGTTCAGTGCCGTATCTGGTCGTTATAATCTGTGTTAGACAAGGATAATTGAAATGTTTTCCTCGAAGTCTTTTTGTTTTTCTTGAATTTGTAGAATGAAATAGAAAATAGGTTTGCAAATAAATATTCAAAACAATCAAAACAATTCGATGGAAAAATCTATTTACGGAAAGTTTTGTCCCCAAAATTTGGTAATGAAGCTATATATCGATTTAGTCGAAACCGATTAGCGAACTATTCGATGATCTGCATTTTGATTGGTTGCTCAATCGTTCGCTATTTTCTTATAGTAATTGCTGGCAAGTTCCCTCGCAAATTTCAAAAAGTAAACAAGCGATTCGCAAATGTTTTTGAATCAATTTTATACGAGAGTCTTATAAATTCCGTGCCCGAGAAAACAAAACAAGCGACAAAATATGAGATGAAGTTGTTTAATGATAGGCTATGCATACACAATTGTAATCTTATTTAACAATCTTCTCACAATTTTTCGTCGCTACTTTATTGCAGATTCATCAGTTCGCTAGTCAGCTAAAGTTTATAGACAACAAACTGCAAGCATTTATATAATTTTAAATACTCAGTAGCTACCTTGCTCTCAAGTTTGCTATTAAAAATTAAATCTGAAACAAGTCAACTTAAAAATTCATCCTCCGAATCACGACGCTGCAGCGGTCATGGGTGCCTTTGATTGACCGTTATACTTGAAATTAATTATGCAAGAAGCAAATAAATAGTTGAATTTATTTCTTTTGACATGATTGGCTTGTATCACAAGCTGGTTTCTACTAAAACAATTAGACAACTCACCCTTGTTGTCTACCGTCCTGAATAGTCACCTCGGAGGACCTTGGTGACCATTCGACGGTAGCCAATTTGGGCTCGTTGTCTAATTGTTAAATAGACTACAGATATCTTAAATTTGTTATCATAAGATACTATTACTATAGTGTAGACAATGGCATTCCAATATCAAGATAATTCTTACCTTTAATATTCAACGTAAGTTGAAGTGTTCAAGAGTTTCTTGATATTACCTCTGCAATATATTAAAACATCATGCCTCCACACTAAAACCCCACATGTCATAATTCTAACTAGCGTCACGATATAAGTTGTGACTATTATGATTTAATTTCATACCACCCAGAGAGAAGATCGGATGATACGAAGATCTGAAATTCTTTCCAGTTAAATATTTCGTTACTCATGACAACATCATACTGCATGATCAATAACAGCTTAAGATCATATCATTCCTATTTTGAATTAAAATACCATGAATTAATAATTTACTTAATTTTCACTTAAATCACGATAAACCTGGATTCTAATATTATGATGTCCTGGCTATTCTGTTTACACTTCTCAGATGATACTGCTATAAATCATGAACATTTAGTAACTTACGGACGAATATTTAAGTACAAATAGTGACGTAATGATGTTATTCAAATCTAGAGCCGGTTTGGTCACAGTTCTAATATGATCAAATTATCCTGTGATGATTGTCTTGAGACAATGTAGAAAAGTGATAAAGGAGCTGGTCCTCTCGGTGCAACAAATTTAAACACTATTTAGGAGTCCTCCAAACCGTCCGATGAGATTTGCTACAAAGGAAAATTCCAATGTAATCAAGAAGCATTCACCAGCCTTTGGAGTTAGACAGTAGAACCAGTTTTGCAGTGATACTATACAGATGATTAAAAGCAATTAACAAATTAATTAATATTCTCTTCTTCTCTTATCCACTTATGTAAATTGCGATTGTAATTGTAGATATATTTACTAATTTCTTAACTGGTCATAATTGTCTTCCTCATTTTGTATCAGTGCAGTGAAAAGTAGCATAATACGCTTAACGGATTCCAAAGACCCTAGCAAACGATCCAACTTTGTTTGTGTAACTTTGTTGTATGAAAAAGTCGAACGTTGTCGGATAAATGGGCGAAAGACAGTTCGACTTGATAGCCAACTGCATACGTTTTTTTAAACTCATAAAGTCGATCTGAATGCAATATTTAAAACTTTTCACATCCTACGTGCTATCAAATATGAAAAGTTGAAGGGCCAAATAAATTAAAACGAGTGTTTACTTTAATAATTTATAATTTTCATTAAGCCTTTGAACCGAAAGTTTCTGATATCCTTAATATTTATACATTCTTTGTATTTTCGAACAATCGACTAATTCTATATTAATATAATAAAAATTCTCAAATGCGTGCGGAGAATATTCTGACTATTGTGACTACGTATACGCTCACATGGAGTTATCCAGACATACCCATACATGAAAATCTCATCAAAATTCGACAGCATCCGCCTAACTCCGAAAAAGTTTTGAACTGAATCAAAATCTTTTTTTAGTCCGTTCGATTAGTCGAGACGGCAATTAGGAGCATTATCGACAATCCAACTGAGTTCGACTGCACGAGAAAACGATCCAATTTTGTTGGCTCAAAAAGTGGAACAGAGCCGAAATGACACAGTTGGATCGTTTACTCGGGCCTTAACGGCTGCAGCAAACAAACAAGAAAACAATAAATTTCAAATATTGGATAAAGAAATCAATTGAGCAAGAATTGATGAAATTCATCATACATGGTTATATGCAGTCATTATTTGTAATTATTTGTAAATGTTAGCTAAAACTAAATATAAATGCAAAAATAATTCCTAAGATAAAAATCATCTTGTAGAGCACACACTGAGTTGTTACTAAGAGTTTCAGAAAAACAAATAGATGGAATGTCAATTGATTCGATAATTTGCTGCTCACTCTAAAGAGAGACATGCTTTGAATAGATAACAATATATTAGCTTCTTCAAATAGTTATCTGATAATGATATTTCCACAGACATTAACGTACATATCGTCATAACTCTAACTTTTATGGAAGACGGTTTAACTCTGATAAAGAATTCAGATGGATTTGATAGGCTGATTAAACTTTATGTTATCAAAATTCATGGAAAACAGCTATTTAACTAAACGAAGACCTGTTAACTCTGAAATTGAATTAATTTTCCAACCAAGTAATCCGTTTTTATAATTAAAGTTGTTATGCATTGATTATGCAGTATATTCACATATTATAAGTACTATCAACTAATTATGTAAAATACTGTACCTATAAAAATAACATGAGAAAGAGCGTAGAAAACATACAGGAAAGGAGCAATACATAAATCCACCAATCAAACGGCTCGCTCCAGATCATATTATTTGACTACTAATTTTAATCACGACCTAGTGTCAACTGCAGGTCCAAGCAAAACGAAAGGAATTATTAGAAGGTAGGAAATACACATTTCAACAGTAAATGCTAGTATATATAGAATTTTTATATATTATTGGTACGGATTGAACCTTTAGATGAAAGTGTATGGTTTCGATTTCAATTCCTAATCAATTTTCATCTAATGGGTTATGTAAAAAGTTGATCTTTTTTATGAATTTTTACGAAATAAAGAGAACATGGGGTATTGGTTTTTGCCTTGTTTGGTCCTCCTCGCCATATTATGAATTAAAAAGAACCTATAGTAAGGAAAAAATCCGGCGAAATACTGTAATTAGAATTCACTTTGACAAAGTTCAATAAAAAATATTCGGAATTTTGATTCGGAACAAACTCAAAGTCAAAATGAAATATTTGTAGGAAAGGGACAGGCTTGTTTTCTTATTCTGCCTGTATTTTTTACCATGAGTGGAAAAATAAGGAATTTTTCTGGATATTTGTTAGCCTCTATGTTTACACGGAGGAAGATAACCATAGCAAAGCTGCAAGAAAGGATAGTATGATAGACAGTGCGGAGGAAAGAGAAAAGGTCATGTGTCTATGTATCCAGGGTCAGTATCCTTCTAATTCGGTTAGGAGGATGATTTTCTCTTGACAGCATTACGAGGGTCGTATTCTCATCATCCTTCTATCCTCTTTGCTATCATCGTCATAACTTGCTATGGCCATCTGGAATCTTAAGATGAACACATGGAGATTCTCAATATGGCTTTATCAGTATATTGCAAAATCTCATTCGTGTAATGTAAAATATTTATATAATAGAGAGTCAAAGACAATTATCAGTTGATCCAATATCGTAGTAATGAGGGTGCATGCACCACTCTTCTATTTCTATATGAGTGGCATGCTAAGGACAATGCGCTTTGCTGATATCACATTCAACACTACATACCAATTTCAGCAGATTTAATAGGTGATAGGCGATGCTGTTGCTCTTTCATTGTAGCTATTTCTCCATTGTACGAGAAGCTACGCATTATTTTACTCTTACTCTGAATTACACACTTAACGCAATCACGACACAGATAGAACAGTATTTAACAATTAGCTGAGAGTGTGGGTTCAGTACTGACCCCTTGAAAGTTATAGATATACCTAGTGGATTGTCAGCTCTTTCTTTGTTATTGTTAACCTCTTATCGTTTATTAGATGCAGCCTCTTATTGTTTAATAGGTTTAGCCTCATTATGAGAAAAGCACATGCAAAGATGACGGAGAGCTGTACTAGTTTTAAACAAATGTGTTATATACAAAACTATGATTTAGATCACCAGTGTTATTTCTTTGTAAATCAACTGTGTTAAACATTCAATATCTCTCCAGGAAAACCATCTAGAATATTTGGAAATACCAGTTTAAAACTAGTACAGCTCTCCGCCATCTTACATGTGCTTTACTACATCTATCAATCGAATAGTTACATGCACTCTTTTCATGATATCATGTCCAAATTAATCCCATAACTTTCTGAAATTTCAGCCGGAATATATATAATTTTTTGTTGATCATAATACATAAAAATTAACTATATTGAGTGTAAACTCGGATACACATATATATGTAAAATTTTTCACAGTTCAATGTTATGTAAAAACATATATAGACTTACATAGACTGCTGATTTCATTGACAGACCTCATGGAAAAAACCTAGCGACCATGGGTATCTATAATGGCTGACGCAATGGACCAAAACCACCACTTGAAAACTTCGAAATTTCAATTCAAGTTTTGAACAATTTTTGTTTCTAAGTAAAGCATATTTTCTCTGATGAAATATTCTTTTATGGCTTCCAATCTCAAGTTACATTCTTCATAAGTAAAAATATCCGTTTTTTTAATCATATTTGAAGCTAAATAGTATTTTATTTTCATTCTTATATTTTCTAGTCCCTCCGTGTGATTTTGAACTACTCTTAAAATGTTTGAGATTGATTGTGATTCTGCAAACAAATATCGCTTCGCTGGCTGGAAAATCCTATCTAAACCATCTTTCTATGGCAGTGAGCATATATTGTTTAGATGTTAGATTGCAAAGGAGTTTTTGGCAAACACCAAATATTTTGAAAATGGCAATCAGAAGAGCGCTAAAGTAAGCCATTTTTCAGCAGCCATCTTTTTCCTCATGTTGCATACTTTCGTCAACAGTCTGTGTAAGTCTATGGATGAAAAGAGCATAATATAAAATAGGAAACAAAGATGAAGCAAAAGCCTTTCTATTTACTCAGAGTTTCACGCGTTCTTTAGTATCACATTCTGAAGATAGGCTTTCACATGCCTCCTGTTTGTTTCCTATTCCAACATTTTATTGAGTAATAATATCTGCTATCACCATCAAAGAGTACATTACTACACAAATTGTAGTAATCAAAATAGTGAGCAGGACCGGTGACATTCATTTTGAAAATTACCAAGCATCAATTGTGACACCACTGGTTTGTTTTGAGTTTTCACAGGAATGAAATTTTGAATAATCGCGAGGAATATTTCGATGATGAAACTACAGCAACAGTTTCGTGGTTTGAAAATACCCTTACAACATTTCACAATATGAATAGGAATTCCCGGTATGAAACGAGGAACTTTTGTTGAAAGAAACATAATACATTGCAATCGCCTACTATAACATATATCTTAGAATTTATAAACACGTCATTGTCATCATCATGTATTCATGCACTACCCGATAAGCTTGGAGCTTTTTCCACGGGACTGTACATAATAAAGAAAATTATAATAACAGTTTATAATATATTATAATAGAAAAGGAATTATTTACAGAGAGAATAATACATAAATAAGTGAGTAAAAATTTAGTTAAATGTGTTATTGACATGCATTTGATTCTTGAGTAAACACTTGAATCTAGCAATGTCACTAGTAACCACCTTCATCCCAGACGCAAGGCTATTACACTTTCAAGCACCAGCGTGTTTGAATGAATGTGGATGGCTTTGCTCAATGTAGATGTCGTTGTGGAAATACGAGTGTGTTCTTGTGGAATGCAGTTTTTTGAATAAATGGGGAAGCACAGGATGGGTTATGTCGTAGTCGATTTTGTGCATGAACCAATCAATCAAATGGCAGGATTACTAGATTCGATTATGAAGTCATAATTTAGAAATTGTTTTCTTGTTTACAAATCTACGAATTTGAGATTTCTTGTAAAGAAGAAAAATCACAAACTTGCATTTTGACAACCTCACGTCAACAGCCTATATTGTTTTAATGTATTTGTTGATCGAAGTTTAGATAGAATGGTCTATGGTTTCGATTGCATCAATTTATATTGCCATTCTTTTTTCTAAAACATAAAAAAAACTCAATCAAACAACCACGATTAGGAAGTAGTTTCGATTATTTCCTCTAATGTTATTAATTAAGTTATGCGATAACAGTGATATCAACTCATATATTGTGTTTTTAATTGTAAATTCTGTTTCGGGCAGTTGGAGAATTTCATTATCGGACTTCAAAATATTATTTCGAATGCTGTCGTCATTCCTTCTAAATATTAAGAACGAATGAAAACGCAAATTTATACAGCATCAAATGAAGTCCTGTGAAATGGAAATGTCTTACCTGTGTTCTCTTTATTTTGTGTTGAAGAACTTTCTATTGCATTGTAGAATCTTTTCAGCACTTCCTTGCTTATCATGTTTTCTTGCATTTCATAATTCCATTCAGCTATCATGAAGTCCATTGTGTTTGCTGACCAAGACAGTTTGGGTATTTTCAATATAGATCATAGTTGACATTTTTGATGTCAGTGAATAATATTCTCTAACATCTAATACAAATTTCTAGCACAAGTCTGACTGCAGGCTACTAAAATGCACTAAAAGGGACATAGTGACGTGTTTGAGGAGGCGGGCTGAAAGTTGAATGTCCCTGGGCACAAGCCGCAAGCCGAAGGCTTGTAAATTATAAATTAAAGTAGCCAATATGAAAGAACTTATATTAAACACAGCTTGTAATGAATTGATCAAAACCTCAAAAAGTTTATTTTTGGATACAGTATTGTATGGTCAAGATTTCGTGATTGTCATAGTGCCGCTTGGAATGTTTTCTCGGTACAAATGTTTGTATATATATAATATACTATAATATATTATTATAGTTTCTCGATAACGGATAAAACTAAGCATATATAAAGCATGAAACGTTACGTTACAGTGAAATGTTGCGTATTCCTTGACTCTATCATATTATTTATCACCGTGTCAAATGACATTTCGGACTATACTATGAAAAAATACAAGAGACTTTTTTATTCCTCATTTGTGATGACTTGTAACTTGTATTCAGAATGGCCAAACTTTGCTTCATACTGCTGTTGCTATGGGCTGTATCTGTCGAATTGGGTTATGAAGATAAGGAAATTGAAGATGAAATAGGTAACGCACTGAACACGTCAATGTCTTGACATACAGAATATTTATTTTTCTAATTATATTTAGAGAGACTCAGGCTGAAGAACATCGTCGATACAGCTCAAGTTAGATTGTCTGTGATTTATTCCCCTCAATAAATTTCAACCCAGACTTCATGTGTTCGAAGCAATTAGTGCGTTTACAGCCAGTTACTAATAGTTGTTAGTGGAAATTTTAGTAGGGACTCAGGGAAGCAGGGAATGCGGCATCAGGTGGAATCCCCCTCAAAATATTTCAGCCATGCACTTACTTGTGTATACATGGGAAGCCTTGTATATTCTACTGTTCAGATATTTCACCAACCGATTATGACAGAGATTTTCTCGTTGAGCACAGTAATAGTCATGTATTAAGCTTTTAAATGTTGTTCCTGTTGCTAGATACGTTAAACTTAGATTATTTAGATTAAATAATATTTTTGTTATAGAGGACCCTCCTAAAAGGCATCTAAGATGAGTGAAATTCCTAATCATAACATGCCTACACTGAAGTTATCGTTAATACAATGCGTTGTCTTGTCATGTCTGCCCACAACAGCGAAGGGCATTTTCACATCAGCCATGTTGATGTGGTATAACAATACATCCAGGCCTTCGAGGGTCACAGTCTTTTCAAAATACACCACCAGGTTTATCAATCTTTTTTTAAGATTCATATCGAATGACTCATTGGATACCTATAAAAAAAGCTCAAGATGATAAAAAGCAGATATTGATATGCCGAATAAAATACACCAAAATATTCAAACAGATTTCTAAAAAAATTCTAAAATAAGAAATGGTAGCTTTATGTCATTAATTTACATTAAATAAAATTTCTATTTAAAGAGTTATTCGAAATGACTGAAAAGATACATCCGTGCGTTCCTATTTATATGAACGAGCATCCAAAATTTGCCACAGTATAGTAGTTGCACTAATTTTGATATCAAACACATCTATATTTTCAGCCTTATTAGCTTTGGAAAATTCACTTGATGGATAAATGTTTGAGATAATTCAATTTTTAATGGAAATATAACCTCTGGATACTCCTCAAGCCCCTGAATTAATTTTTAAATTTTGAATGCTAATTTTCTTTAGATCCTAATTGTGTGAACACAGGAGGCCTCAGATGTATGTACTGGGTAAGCAAAGGCCATTGCAATTCAAGGAAATATTTTATGACAGCAAACTGTAAACAAGCATGTGGAAAGTGCAAAGGTAATACTTTAAATAGGACTTTTAACTTAATCATTCTATACATTTTTATTACTTTCCAAGACATCATCCGTTATGACCAGGAAGTGTGTGCCAGTGGTGAATAAATGGTTTCTTATTCTCATACAAAAGGTGGCCCACAAGTCTTGAATGGAAAACAGCTACACAATTTCTAAAATCTTTTGGTTCAAATATCCACTTCGTGTTGGACTTGAATGAGATTGATTGTCTATGTCCGTAACCTGAGGTGTCACAGTATGCCACTGGCTATTAATTAAACCATGAAACCCCGTTATACGCATGTTCATAATGTATGAAGGCAGAACTCAGCTAAGGCGTTATATATTTAATGTATTTCGATTCCATATAGATTGCCGAGATAAAGCTAAACACTGTTCTAAGCTAAAAGAGGCTGGATTCTGCTCAAACAAAGGAGTAAAAGCGTTCATCAGCTCGAACTGCAGAAAGACCTGTGGAATGTGCCCAAATCATAATGGAACAGTCGCCAACCAAAACATCACAATCAACGCTTCAATGCATCAGAATGTAACAATATTCAATGCAAGCATCACAATCAACGCTTCAGAGCATCAGAACATGGCAGTCTCCAATACAAGAATCAGAATCAATCCTTCAAAGCTTAAGAATGTAACCATGTCTACTCCAAGCATCACAATCAACGCTTCAAAAAATCAGAACGTGACAATCTCTAATACAGAAATCAGAATCAATCCTTCAAAGCTTAAGAATGTAACCATGTCTACTCAAAGCATCACAATTGTCGCTTCAGCGTATCATAATGGAGCAATATTCAACCCAAGCATCAGTACCGATACTTCAGAGAAACAGAACAGAACAATCATAAGTGAAAACATTGCAATCAATGATTCAACACATCGGATTGGAACAGTCACCAATCAAAGCATAAAAATCGGGGCATTAAAGAATCAGAATGGAACAATCAGCTGAATTAAATAAACCTAGATACCAGGAGAACAATGTAGTTAAGTTTTCATTGTCATATTTCGCATACTTATATGAAAACGCCTATTGATTACCTCGTGAGTTTTACACTTTTGCTGGAATTATATTGCCCGTTTACTTCTCCTGAGCCTTTCAATTTATCCCTGTTGTAGATCAGAGGGCTACTGCACAGCAGCCGCGTTTGGTTTCATTTATATAGCAATATTTAGAAGATGTAGTGGTTTGTTTGTTGTCATATATATATTGTAACTTCCGTTTATCACTACATGCATGTAAATAATCAAATGTAATATGTAACCTCTCTATTTCCTTGTAACCGTTGTAGGGTCAACACCCTAATATATCACACATAATAACATGTATTTTTATCTATGTCTGAACCCTACAAAGATACCAAAAGCATCAGAAAACACATTAATCGCAAAAAAATCACCAGTATCATTATATTATCTATTAGAGATGGATATATCTAAGTACAACATGAGGGGAAGTTTCAGAGCGAAGCAGCTTATAGATTTAAGTATGGCGTGATGGCAAGATCGTTTGTGGCGTTTAGTCTTCGACTCTAGTCAACATTACATTTTGAGGTATCAACGATAAATGATAGAGATAAATTCGAAATTGAGGTTCGAAAACAATTCAAAAGGAAGCAATTAGGAGGATTCCTCTCGCTTTATGCCATCTAATTTTATTTGCTATTTTTACATCTGTAATTTACCGTTGCTCTTATCAATAATGTAAAATGAGCTATATTAATGCTCATTTTGGCTACGAATTAAAATAAAAAATACACACACAAACACACACACACACACACACACACACACATTGAGCTGTAGGAGCGTCTTTAAAATTGATAAAAAGAAATTGAGACACAGCCAAAAGATGCCAAAATTTTCCCAACATTAAGTATTTTTAAACATGAATTGTCATAGTTCTGTCTTCCATCGTATAAATAAAAACTCAGTTGTAAATTGCAGTATAAAGAGTAACAAAGAGGACATGTAAATGACAAACTATATTATTTGTATAGCTCTTTACTCTATACGAATTCGAAAGTCAGAATTTCATGAGGAACCGTGGCATGAAGTTCGTGCCAAACTGTTGAAATATATAATCATTACGTAATCATTGACCAATTGGAGTGAGGCGTATTTTCATTCTTGAAATTCGATATTCAACTTTTTTGATCATCATAAAAGTGCCAGCCAACAAAATCCAAAAGCGAAATTTGTTGAAATTTGTTGGTTGGGGTGGCCAAATGAACCATACATTTTGCCAGCATTTGAAGAAAATTATGCCTAATGTTGTTAAAATGCTGACAATGTGTTGGCTTCATTTGACTGGAAAATGTTGACTATACTGTTGGAATTGACCTTTGTATCGAAATAAATATATGATCTAAACATATGGTTAGGGTACGTCTATTGCGTTAGCAGAAACCATCTACTGTAGTGGTGCATGAATAACTCACTTTTGGGTATAATGAAGATTATAGACCGCCCTTGATAGACGGATGATCGTCCTACCCGAAAGATGTGTTCATGTCGGGTTGCTTTTGCAAACCAACGGCACAACATCAAAAAATATTTGCATTCCTGTTAAAAAATTTGAAAGTGTAATGTTTTAATCGTTTTCATTTAGAGTATTGAGACCTGAAATGATTGACACATGTCATTATTTATTTTCAAAAAACCTTTTGAAATAAATTGTACTATAACTGTAATAGAGTCAAAGACGTTAATTTTCCCTTGCAGTTTCTTAATAGCTCTTAACAATTTACAAAATAAGGAAATGTTTTTAAGAACGATTTCAGACTCAAATTTGAAAAACAAACAATAAGAAGATATAGCCATGAGCCTTTTCCTGTAGAGATATATTGCTTATATGAGCATATTGCTCATTTTGAATACGAAACAAAATAAAAGTTACACAGAGATGTGCTTTAGTTGGACGTTGCCATTATTTATCAATGCCTTGAAAAAATAATAATAATAAAA
Source organism: Haliclystus octoradiatus (assembly GCA_916610825.1). Lineage (NCBI taxonomy): Eukaryota > Metazoa > Cnidaria > Staurozoa > Stauromedusae > Haliclystidae > Haliclystus > Haliclystus octoradiatus. Next base: position 17,028,433 of record OU744451.1, read on the forward strand.
ATAGAATATTCAACATATTGTACATTTTGTATTAAAGTAAGCATAATTTAAAAAAATTTGTTTTCCCCTTTAAAATGATAAATGAAAAGAATAATTACAGCATAAATTAACCAACATAATTAACTGGTTCTTATAAAAAATATTTCATACTGCTGTACGTATACAACGACATGGATAAAAAGGGTTTTAAGCCGTACTCCAAATAAATTATCAAATTTTGTAATTATCGTAATTATCACAATAATTATTAGTATTGTGTACATTGCATACCTTGAGTGGCGTATATTTGTTGGATATACAGGTTGAAGCTCATTCCTCCCTCATTGGGATTTGAACTTCAACCTTATAGCATTATTTTGGCATGGCAAAACTAATCCTGAAGTGCTCACGAAAACAGCTCAAAGTTAACACTTAATGTATAGCTTATCGGGTATATAATAAAATGTTGTATCAATCCACTGGGCTATTTTTGCTTAAATTAATTAATTTCAATTGAAAAAAACTGTTATATTTATGGCACTTTTGCAGCTATAGAGGGACGTTATCTCATTAACAATCGAAAATATTTTATTTCAATTTCTGAAGTTTTAAACGTCAACAAAACAAACTTCAACAGCATGTATGAATGACATAAATGCTCCTACGAAATAAAAAATTAAACCTTTTTTTAGTTTTTAGTAGGTACATTGTTACTGTTTTCCAGATTTGAAAATATTAGTAATGCGACATATCCTTCGTGTTCTTTTTCTGTGGGGAATAAGAATGGTGTTTACGAGTTTGGTCTTCACAATGACATCACATATTTCACGAAAATATTGTGTGGCACTATTGCTCAAACACTTAGTCAGTCGATCATGTAACTTAGAACGCAGTTTACAAGCCGTGATTCAAATACCTTTCTAGAGGTACCTTTTAATTCATGATTGGATATTATATTTTTTTATTTGGAAAAAGTTTTAAGTATAGGATTGGTTATATCATTGTCAGAAGAATGATAGAATAGATAATGCAAAATAAATAAAAGTCAAAAAGTCTGACTTGAACAATTATTAGATAAAACATTTGATACCTGTTGAGGCTCATTCCTTCCACATTGGGTTTTTAATTTTATTAATATCATGTTTTTACTAGTCACATTCGGTTTTTAATTATATATTTATCATGAATTCCAAATGATAAATTTGTGTCTCATTTTACTAGAAGAGAACTTTATGTGAGTCTATTTTAGATTTATATTTTCAGAAGATTCAGTGTTATGATTGGCTGCATATCACTGATTTAGTTTTAGAAAGGCTCAAACATATGGTGTATTTGGTGCAAATCGTGATGAAGTATTGCAAGAGCGATTGTACATAATTTAATGATCAGCCACCATAATCTATACGATGCCATAGAAGCCCGTATAGAAGCTATAAGAATCATGTTATTGTCAGATCAATCGTTCATGGGACGTGCAAGTTTGAAAATTGTTACTACTATACCCAATCACCCATTCTACAGAAAGTATTAAAATGGAATTTTCAGAAACAGTTCTCTATGAAGTTTTGTGATCCTCATGAAGTATTCCCTATCACAGAAATTGTTCGAAGACATTTTGTGCCATCAAAAAATATATGTAAGCATAACAAATGTAAGTCATTGATTGCTTTACATAATTAATGGCTGTAATGGCGGTGAGCAGAACTATATTGCATCTCCCACTCCGCGTATGTTTGCTATTCTTTCCACTTGTGTATGATGGGTTTAATCTGAATAGCTGAGAATTCCCCATCACATTTTATTATCTTCACAATACGTAAATAAACAACTTTCAAACCTTCATGGGTGCTGTTATCAATCCTTGTTTATTCCTTTATCCGTATTGCATCACTTAAGTAGAGCCCCTGTAGTTCGTTGCCAGGACTTCAATTTATCGCGTAGCGAAGAATTTCATAATCTCACTACTCCATCAGATTGCTAGCTTAGCTTCACGCTTTTTTTTTAGCTTTCTAAAGCCACGCTCTATGTTTTCCAGTCACGAAATTCAACCAATATTAATTTTAGATAATTACCATGCGTGGCCCTTGTTTGATATTTAATTAACGTTAATTAATTTATAAATTAATTCTAAAAACTTTAAATAGCTATTGCCGATGAACGTGATTCAAATTCAAACTTATCAACCTTCCGATGCTGACTAGATCATGGTTACACTAGATCATGGTTACACTAGATCATGGTTACACTAGATCATGGTTACGTTTTAATCTTAGTAGATCTAGTCCCAGTCCCTTGTACATATCTGATAAATTATTTTGAGATTACAATTATACATTTTGAAGTACAATATACATTACATCCCAACTGACAGTTTCCTGAGATTGATATTGATATCTCGGAGCTGAAATTGAATCTTTTCTCAAGATACGGTAAGAATATCTTATTACAAAATTTTATTTTAATTTTTTAATATGACTGGACCAATTGATAAAAAATGGCTGAAATTAACACACTGTTATAAGTACGCTATGTTTAATATTGATTTTCCACATTTTATCCTTTCAGATAAGATGGGTAAACTTGCATTGGTTGCTCTTGTACTCTGTATATACTTCATTGCATTCAGTCAGCAGCTTTCAGTTGGAGAAAAGAGATCAAGCGGAAACGATAACAGTTCTACTAGCGAGGGTAAATAATTACTTTATAAATAACTGCATAACATCTATAGAAGCCTAATCTGAAATCGTAGTAAATATGAAACATAGTGTTTAGTATGGCCAGCTGCCCATGAGGCAATTTTTTATATCATTTTTGTTGTTGTTTAACATGCATGCATGGTTTATTAGGAATTCTGAAGAATAATGTAACTGCGATAATCTTGAAAATTATGAAAAATCGTTTAGTGCCGTAATAAATGAGTTAATCTCATCTCAGGGGAGAAACACTTGCAATTGGTCAATTTATGGATCATTTTCTGGGTATCTTTCGTAATCAAGTGTTGGCTGAAATTGATTTGGCCTTGAATTATTAGTTTTTTCCCTTGGAATATATCTTCACGGTTATCCAATTTCTGATCTGATTGTCTAAAAAAACAACCTACTTCATCATTTTGAAGAATTATCAATTGAAGCCATCGCAGTCAATACGCTGATGCTCTGATGCTTGCGATGATCCACTGCCTGAAATAAAGGAAGTCTAAAAAGGATCGATTTTAAATGTCTCCTGGAGATCTCTATATGATCACTGAACTCCATTCAGCGTTCACATAGAGCATTCCGAGAAAAGACGGGGTGACGTAGCAATTGCTATTCATCATTCAGTATGATACACTTTTTTGTTCCAGATTTGACTCTATAATGAGTATAGACACATGGGTATATAAGTATTGATGTCAACTTTTTCGAGTTTAGTAAATATGATTACAAGCATTTGCACGCGTGTGGTAACCCTTTTCTAAAATAAAACAAACGTCGGAATCCCATTCGACGGCGACTTCTCAATTCACGAATTCGAAATTTCAAATTCAATTTCAATTCATAAAACAAGCAAAGGGAATCTCACGACAAGATAGACAGTTTTGAATAAACAAAGACATCTACAAAGACGTCTGTAATGTAAATTGTACAATAGTTTTCTAGGAAATTCATGTGCTAACTACTAAGTGTTATTTTATTTTTAAGTTTACCTTGAACTTGAAACAGCGTAGCCTGTAATTGTATTTCATTGTGTGTTTTTATTTTGCATGCTGCGCTGTACTAATAACTCATGTACCACGCTTTTTAATAAAATAAACACCTATATATCGCTCTGTAAATCGTTGCCGTAATTGAGACATTTATTGGATTGCTATGGAAAAGTTATAACGTCTGCATTCTATCACTGATAAAACTTTTTAAAGCTAGAGATTTTTCCTGGTTTTCGGAGCCATCGACCAATCAGGTCGCAGAAAACCTTCGTAATATTTTAGAAACGAAGTTCCTTGATGTACTGAATTCATGTCCAACTTGTTTGATGATAATGTGTCATAATGAGATAGACATTTGAGAGACACAAGATATAATTTTGTACGTAGACATATATTTGATTCACATGTCTGAAAATATTTTCATATATCCATTCAAGTATGACTAGGAAAGAGATGCCACTGAATATCTGCAATGCATTTGAATGAATCTTATATTACTTACACAATGCGATATCCGCTATCGTTTATTATGTTCATATTCGAGTCAAATCCGCAGAAGACATCTATATAATAATGTTGACTGAGATCCAAATATTGAAAAAGGTGAAAAGTGAATTCCTAATGGCGACGCCATCAATGTACTTCTGAGCTAATCATTTTTTATTTTTATCTGTTTCATTTCTTAGAATCAGATTGTAAAGACAGAAGCTCATATTGTTCTTCTTTTGCAAGGGCTGGACTTTGCAGTGTCTATCCTAGCTACATGTCTGTTGGCTGTAGAAATGCATGTGGACTTTGCTGAAATGATTAATCGTTAATTTTAGATTTACATATAAGCTTTTTAGATAGTATAAGGCTCATGTAAACAATGCCATGGCTTATGCAAGCTGAATCTCAAGAATATGTATTTTAAGTGAAATTTATTACGTTAATAAATGATCTTTTGTCTCAATCGTACCGTTATGTTCAATTGTATTGATCAATGCCAATATTTATCATTTCTTTTCTTGTAGGCTTAGGGATCGGCAAATACTGCACTTGTATATAGAATGCATGTTACGGGATCTCCTTATAGAAATCCGTTTTAGTACCTGCCTAGCCTGCATTGCACATACATTCGTACTAAGAAATTTGTAATAGTTACGCTAAATCTGCGATGCATGCTGGGTTTGACTTTTTGAGGTCACCTTGCGACCGAGTATTTGGGGCCATTGTAAAAATATACAGATGTCTTTATTTCGAAATAAAAAGATTTTCGTTAAGAATACGACATATAGAGGGTACTGTTATACACTGATACTAATAGGGTTGATATAAGATCATTTATTATTACAGGATTTTTATCAAATCTAAATTAAGAAAAAGTGTATTTTTGAAATCATTAAGATAATCTTCAGGAAGTAAGTTCCATTTTTTATTGTTCTATGAAAAAAGAAATTATAACGGTCAATTGTCTTAAAAAATAGTACGATGATCAGAATAAGATAGAGTACCTTCATTTGGAAAGCAGAGAGAAAAATCCTTTTTGTGTAGCGGCGCTGAACTTGTTGTAATTTAAATACATCTTTTTTTTAAGTACGGGGAAAATGTCTCTGATCATATTCCAGTATTGGTCGTACATAGACAATGAAGGCACGCATTAAATGTTCTAGGTCATTCCAGAGTAATGATTTTAATAAATGGTTTGATAAGCAGTATGCCTTTCGAGATGTTATTTTGCAATGGGAAGATAATATATGTTTCAAGATCTCTTACTGATTTGGTGACGATTGAAAGGTTGGTATCATTCATGTTATAGGTTAGTAACGCGTTTCTGTTACCAAGATGCAAGGGAGCACTTTTCAGTCGCAACAACTAACTGCCGGGTAGATGATCAGTTAAGAAAATCTTTATCGCGTTTTGAAATAATTGCAGCGTGTCCTTGAACGGACCATCATGGCTAAATATTGTGTAAATTTCATAACATCGGCAAAACAATACATTTAACATGATTAAATAAATCTGGAACATCATTTGTATATAGCAGGAACAATAAACGGACCCTGCTGTATGCGGTGTTATGTATCCTATGTTAACTTGCATCAAGGTTTCAATTCACCATTAATCAAATTCAAGTTAATCAATTCACCAGAAACTTTTAAATAGCAACATTTTCCTGGAATAACTGTAGTATATTATTAGTCTTGATAAAGACGGTAGTATGGATAAATGGCTACATAACGAGGCTATACTGTATAGTATACCATGCATGCATACATTCAGCTCATATATTTCCTTGGAAACACCCACATTTAATTGTGAAAGCATACTTTTTCATAATCCATTGTCATCAGACCGTTAGATTTAGCATGGGGCAAATATATACTATCAACAAAGAATATCAAGGGCCTTTATACCAGAATGATACCAAATATAAATAACAATGAAATAAATATTGGGTCATTCTCTGTGACGTGTTCGTAGCTTCTATTTCGTTTATTTCGAAATCCCTGATTATCTCCTTAAACTCTATTCACTTGAGTAGAGGATCCGTCTAGTAATTCTATCACTAGTTTCTATCTCACTATCACGATATTCACATTTCACACTATACGTTTATACATTTCTTCTTCTTGTTTCAAACGTTCTCATGCATCTACTAATTAATTTAAGATATTGAATGTCTTACACTTGCTAACAAGTTCACATTTCTAAGTAGCCAAGTCAGTATTACGTCATTGTTTATATTAGGGTTTACAAATTTAGTTACTACATCATTTTACAAAAATATTTCAACTACTTAAACCATTAAACAAACACAGTCATTGTAAATACTATACTTGAAATTCCCAAAACAGCATCTTCATATCATCACTATCTACTAAACATCTCAAATCTCCAACTTTAATTGCCCTTCCACTCTTGTGTGTTTTATTATAACTTACCCATGTGCAACTTACCATTCATTGAAAGCTATATAAGTTCATAGATAGTGAAGAAAACATAAGCTGGGACAATTAGCTACAATAAATTAAACATTATACGTGTAGCCAGCCACCGTGAGTTCCAGACAATATCTAGGCAATTATTATTTTTATTTGTAATAATTATTTTCGGTTATAGCAACTTTGGTTTGACCAAGGTTTGACCACACACTATGCTCAAAATTACGTCATACTTCACTAAGAAAGAAAGTGCACCGTAATCAATCTCTATAAACCACACTGATCTTCAAGTGGGAAGAGTAGGCAGTGTGGAAAGCGAAAGGATGGATGATGTCATCGTTATCTGATTTGATTTACAACAAATATATTGGATCTACTTTGCTGGCTAGAAAATGGTATCATTGATCTTTACTGTTTATTGAAATGGATTAATTTGTAGTTGTTATCTTTCCAAAAACGAAGTAGCCATTATTGGTGCACTTTCTAAAAATTAAAAAAAAAAGGAAATAACAGATTGGAAGAACTGATGGACTTTTTGAATTTCATTCTTTGTCAGTCTTTGCAAATCTTCAGGTTACGTGTACAGTCAAATACATTAATTAATGACAGAATATAAATTGCTTTATATAAAATCAATCATAAGTTAAGGTGTGTGCAATCCAATATTTTGATTTACGCTTCATTGTTCCTCTTCCTAATTTTAACTATATAGTCTTTAAAATTAACAAATCGTTATCCACTGCAGTCTGCAGTTAAGATTTCGTTTAACTATATATAAATGTTACATTGTTTTGTAATAATATTCAATAAAAAGTAGCTCATGTAAACATTAAAATTTTGATATATTTAACAAAAAACAATCAGGGAAATAGAATACATTTTTTGTACGGCGTATCTTCATACAGCGTTCTCTTCCGTTCTCAGTGATCATTGTTCAATTCTGATATATTGCTTCTCGGGATGGACAAACAAAGCAACAAAACATTAATCCACTTCAAACAAGATATATAAATAACCCATTATTTTCATTCTTTAGAAATCGCAATAAATCAAAACCGATGGGATTAAATTTATATATTGTACAAAATAAAAATATATGTATGTTTGCCCTTTTGTTGATCAACGCGGAAGAGTAAGCAAAGATAAATACACCACTCAATATCACATTATGACGTCCAGTTTCGCATCTCTCTCTATTGTATAAATAAGAGCTTCGTAAAAGAAATGTTATAAGTCATCAGCAATCAGAGCAAGAGGAACATTTCACAACAACGACATCATCGATTTTCAAGTGAAAGTTTATTGCAGGTATGAAACTATGAATTCATATTTTGATTGATGTTTTAAGGACGATTCAGGTATTAATAGAGAATTCGTGACGTATGATTATAGTTGTAATAATAACCGTTACTTTGTTTTAAGTAGGATAAGGTAACTGTCTCCGTTTTAGAGAGCTCCTTACAGTTATATTATCACGCAAGAAATTGGTGTTGCATTTCTGTACAGTATTTTAATATTTATTTTTTCATCGTGGCCTTCATGGAAGTACATTTCAGCCAAGAACTTGAACTTGTAGCTTCAAACTGTTTGGCATTAGTGAATACGGAAAACGATGTATTGACAAATTAACTTAAGCGATAACATGTAGGGCCTGTACAAATTAGCTAACTGCGAATTTTATTTGCCATCAATGATGTTGCTCAATGTTGACCTATTTTATATTCATACCATTATCTATCAACCAGGAAAACATCCCATTGCTAAATATGATTCACAAAATTGTGTAGTCTAGCTTACATTTGACCACCATAGACAGGTCATCCTACCTACTGACACACGGCATTAATAAAATAAGTGGATTTTCATACATTGCGGCTGTATATTAGGATATAATGACCATTATTAAAGGGTATCGGGTGTTTAGAGATAGCCGTTAGTGAACAATGGACTGCTTATACACCGTAGGTGTATGTATTATTCATCTTAAAATACGATCAGAGAATGTAATATCTTTCCAGAGTTCCAGGCCTATCAATCGTGATGTTTGTTATTATTTTCCATTGGAAAAATAAATTAATTTCTAATCACCAATACCTCTGAAAATTTGTGTTTCAAAATTATTGCCATTTTTATATCAAAGAAGGCAACCAAAAATATTAATCAATATTTTTCTTTTACATTTTAGAAAATACCGGGGAAAATACAATCAAATAAAAATGGCTTGTAAACTAATTATCGTTTCTATCATGATTGCAGCTGCTGTCTGTCTTTCAGAAGGTGAGTTGTATTTCTTTTCCATCCATGAGACAAACAAATAACGAGGCTTCATTAAATGGGACAGGGGGCAGCCTGTGATCTAGTTGAACTTCACAGAAATCTTGTCAAGCTTTGTGGAGATGAACTTCTATGATATCTTTCAACTTTCCAAGCATGTGTTTTATTATATACACACACTTCATAATTTTGGGGGCCAATTTATTTACCATCTTTATTTCTATATCAGAAGTTAGTCTTTTTGAATAAGCAAATATGTACAAGATACTGTACAAATATGTATGACTCTCATCAATTTTTATTTTATGTACATACAGTTGAATTCTGCAATAACGGTACACTAGGGAAACAAACTATTTCACCGGTTTTTTGGCAGAATTACTAGCAGTTAGCTGTCATAATTAGCAAAGTTTGACTGTAAATTACTCATTCTCGAGCTCTTTTGGCTTACTGTTATTGACATAATTCTACTGTATTATACATAGATTATGACACAACATACATTGTCAGCATCATCCTCGTATATTGTACTGTACTAACATGTAAATTTACTTAATAATCAACTGTATATTATAATTGTAATATATTTTGTCTTTAGGTCAAGAGAGCTGTTCTGATCTTAAAGGCAATGGAAAAATATGCTTGCATCTAAAAAATGAAGGACTGTGCGGAAAAGATTTGAGAACAAATTCAATGTGCAGGCTAACATGTGGAATTTGCAAACGTAAGTTATCCTTACTTCATATTCACCCTTTAATACCGAAAACCGTATTTGAATTTAAAAGCACAAGGTGACCTTCAGAACACATTGGACAAAGGACAGTTAAATGCTCCAAAATCCTAAATTAATAAAGCAATCTTCAGACAGACAAAACATGGGAAGCAACACGTATTGGGGTCAGGGTCTTCTTCTTTGGGACGTGCCTATCTTATGAATACGGCATTCAAAATGCAGCAATCCTCCCCCTCCTCTGTCTATTCTCCCCAAAAACAAAGACCTCCTGGATAGCTGAGTCAATGTATCTCATATTAATTAATATTCCACCCTAATGAATTACTTATGAGATGGTTATAAACTAATTATATTCTATATTCTACTTTCCTTTTACCAACAGCTAACACTTGCTTGGATACGTTTCCAAAGTGTGAAGTTCTTGAAAAAAGTGGATTCTGCACCAAAGTAAAAACATTCATGGGCACCCATTGCAGGAAAAGCTGTCAAATATGTTAATAATCACTATGGTTACATTATAACTCGCAGTTGATGATAGCACAATTTTATAATACACATATAATATTTATACGGCATCAAGTATCAAACTATCCGACTTCTAAACCATTTGAAGAAACGGCTTGTTATAAAATTAGAACAATATCTATCTATAGAAGCTAGTATCTATTTATAAGTTATATAAATACTATAATTAATGAGAGGAAGTATACATAGATATGTTCGAGTTCTAACTTAATTTTTTATTTGTAAATTCATACCACTTGTATATAATTAGGCTATAATATTGTATAGAGATTGTATCTACCTACGTTACTTGAAGGGGATATATATTCAATGATACATTTTGGATTTCATTTGATTGATTTAATCACCATAGAGAAATTTATCTAAGAACTTTCTAGGTGTTGATTTTATTTGTAAAAGGTTTACTTGACATCATGCATTTTATTATCATGCTACTATACAATCATGTTATTTTCCTTTTGATAGATTGTACATTTTTCTGAAAGTGCCCCTCCTACCCCTTTCTCCTTGGCAAACCTTTTTAGGGATTTATTCGAGGCTTTGCTGTACTCAGTAGTTTCTTCAGAGGCTCAGTTATAAATATATCCTCTCAATCATTTTGCGACTAAATTGAGCTTAATCAATCGCAAGATATTATTGTTGTTGTACTTTGCCTATAAGATGTTTCAATTAAACAATGATGTTTTCATTGGTGATCTGCAGTATAATGTTTTATTCAAAATAATGTTTTCATAAGTATTGTATTTACTCACGGATGCATTTATTGTTTTCAAAGTGGCTTTGTTGCTCGATTGTATACAATAACAAATGTAGTTACTAGAAAATGGGCTCATAGCAACAATATAATAATGTGTCTATCGCCGTGAATTTTCCATTCTCCCAATTTCCCAGGGATATTGGATACGGTCGAAATAATGTTTCTTCGTGCGAGTTTCTATTCAACTAATATTAGCAAATCTCGATTTCGCTATAATTCTTAAGAGCTGTTTGACGGTTTACAAAATGTATTCTATTTTAAAATTTGGGACCGATCAACTTCACTGCATCAGTTCATAATTGTAGTCTTGCTTATTGTCTTCCGAATAAATCTAAAAATCTTTGTAAAACAGTTAAATGTATTATAAGATAGATTCTTAATGTCATTCTCGATACACTGATGAAATTTTTTACAATATACGCTCATATTATCAGAGTCACAGAATCATCAATAGATTAAGGCTTCAGGTGACGTTGTCGTTTTCAATAGTTCGATAATTGTGCTAATAAAGCTTGCAACAATGTAATTCTGGGGAAATTGAATGTGATGGAAATCGAAATTTGGAAAAATATTTCCTCGTGCATCTTCGGGAGATTAAATAACTTTTATTTAGTTTCTTGGAATGCTCTTGTTTGAAGCTAGCATGAGATTTAAAATGTATAAAAGAGTGATAATCGCATGTTGAAATCGGATAAGCTACACTTAGCAATGGGGTACTTTGGTAAACTTTGAAGTACAGCCTGCTGGAAATGATGCCCCAAAAATTTCCCAAAGCATGCATCATTTCTTGAAATAAAACAAGACGTTTACCTGATTCACAGCTGGAAATCGGAAATATTATTCAAATTTGAACTGCACTTGATGATAAATGTTTTTGTCTGCCAAAAGTTGTTACCATAACTTTTTATTTCTTGTTGTAACTTAAAGACTTGATGTAGATTTGTAATAAATGTATGAGTGTATCAGATCATGTCCAAAAGAGTCTGCCGAAATCAGCTGACCTACTAAATCCAAGATGGCCTAGTAAATCTGAGATTATTTCTCATCATTTTTGGCATATAATATTGGCTTAAATTAGAAACTGAGTGATTCTGGAACATTTCCAGACACGTAATAAACTATAGTCGACTACTGTATATTGTAGTGCCAATATGGAAAAAAGAATAACCGCTTGCGTATAATGGCAAACCGTAGGTCGGTTAATTCATTAACGTTGTATTGTACATCGTTCCTTCATAAGTTTACCTTGCATAACAATCAGGGATTGAAACATTCGATAAATTTGCACGCCAGGCATCTTTACGTTCATGCAATTTCTGAAAAGATACACATTATTTACCCCCCGAAAAGTGTTTTCAGGTATAGCGCATACTACCCTTTTACTTGCCATGCAAGTGTTTTCTATACTGCAAATAGGTATTCTCTCCACGACAATAAACACACTGTAGTCAAAAATATAGGATATTGTTCAAATAGGATTAAAATCAGCGTTGTTTTCATGAAGTTCTATTCTCTCTATAGAGCAAATATATATATATATCCTTTCAAAAATAAAATAACAAGTACAAGTCAATTAAGATTGATTCAATTGTTAATTGGAATAGTCATAATTCTGTAAAACCGTTAGTTGGCTGGTTGAAAAGCTAATATATTAATAAGAAATAATCACGTATGGATATAGTAGATACTGACAATTACTAAGGTGCGAATAATATCAAAATTGCTGAATACAGTCATTGCCTTCGATCAGGCAGCTGCATATTTATACTTTATTCTCTGTATATATATACAGTAATAATTGAATCACCAACGTCAAATGTTTCTATCATCTGAAACTTTATTATCTTCTCACGGATATTGGATACTCACTTAATTTTCATTCTAATTTTCACTTAATCTATTATTTTCTTTTTGATTCTCGATATTAGGTTGAGTTTGATATCACTATCAATTGTATGGGTTCCATTCAAAACTACAGTGACTTCGCGTCATAGCGGTCAAATAGTATGATTGTTCTTGCTTGTCTATTATGATACCGGTATGTTGATATAAAGATCTTAAATAGATAGCAATTAACAAAATAAAAAATGTTGTACAATTTACCATGCTTATAAAGGGTGTTTACATGAGGTGGGACCACAGACTTAAATAGACTGTTGGCGAAAATATGCAACATGGGGAACAAAGATGGCTGATGCAAAGGACATATTTTAGCGCTCTCCTCATTGACATTTTAAAATTATCTGATCTATCCTATAAACTCTTTTGCAATCTAAACTCTAAACAATATGTTCTCACGGTCATAGAAAGATAGTTTAAATAGGATTTTCCTGCCAGCCAAGTGAGATTTTTTCATATGATCACAATTATTTTCAAACATTGGCTCATTGTTTGACTTTACAAATTTAAAAGTTGTATTTCAGAATTAGGTCACGCAATCTCTCTCGCTATTCGAACGTTCGTTTACAAAATTCATTGTGCAGATATCTACGTGATGCAGATCCAGACGTGAAATCAAAGCTTGATAAAGTTACTACTTTTGCGGTCAAACTCTTTTTACAAATTTAATTGAAAGGAACTGATTTTTCCCATGAGTTCCGTTAGCCGGTGTGCTGTAGCCTGCTAGCAGACTCACTGTCAAAATGTAAACTTGGTAAACAGTAGATCTACTGTTTACCAAGTTTACATTTTGACAGTTAGTCTGCGAGCAGGCTAGTGTGCTGAAGTTTTGACATAAATAATCACACTGGGTAATTGAGTTTTCCTTAGCATCGAAGCATACGACATCTAACACTGGTGTGAACCCGGATGTTGAATAGCGGAAGCAGTTCGAGCAGTGGAGGAAATTTTCTGAGTTGACCGGTTGCCAATACCCAGTATCATCTGAAATTTTCGTCTAAAGATTAACATGGCAGCCTTTATACCCAAACCTTTCCCTAAAAATGATTAGATAATCTAAATATGACGGAATTACACAACCTCAGCACAGTCTATCAGCATTCAGCAAATAATAGCGCTCACTGCCAATGATTGATAGAGCATAAATACTAATAATAATAATCAAGCTCATAGCAATGATTTCAGCTACAATTATGATTGGACGGTGTATTAATTAAAATGGGAAACTCTTACGGATTCTATAGTCATTTTATATATATTACATCTACATTTATCATCAGCTCAGCTGACATGTCCTTATAATACGACAAAATACATTACTGCCATTAAGCATCAGATGCAGATAGTGACAGGGAAATAAAATAAATGAGATATTGCCAAAGAACATTTTGATATTTTAAGAAAAGGAAGAATTTATAGCAGCAGGACAGGACAGACAGCTGACTGACAGGAGGACAGAGAGACTTCTGATCGTCTGGGCTCACTCGACCACACATTATGATATTCACGATTACGTCATCTTTCATCACGTGTAAAAGGGAAAGTGCACTGTTATCAATTTCTACAATCATTATACTGATGATATATTCGAGTGGAAAGAAGAAGTTATACGAAAAAGAAAGAGGATACTTGATGTGTTATTTATCTTTATGATTTCCTAAAAATAGAGGTTTTGATCGGCTGCAATTGTGATTTGCGGAATAATGATGCTGAATTTCAAGTTAAATTTATTTTATGAACCAAGCCAACCAGCTCAAACATAATTACGACATAATCTTGTTCCGAATCCTTCTTTGTTCGAATTACGTCATTACTTGAAATCACGATCACGATTTGATTAATTTCGAATGAATACATTTGGCAAGTTGCGTGACATTTTACAATAAAGCTTCTAATATTTAGTAAAATGCAAATTTAAAAGAGGATTGATTTGTTTTATAATAGGATATTGTTCTTTTCGAATGTTTTATGTCACGTGTATAGTGTGAATATACAGATTCATTTAGGAAATCAACAACAAAATAGATAAAAAAATTGACCAAGAGTGGATATTTTATCCAAGCACCGGATTTCACTCTTCCCGCATCCTTTCTGAAAAGTTGATTATATAATGTGTAAATAGTCTATAATTTAATCAGCTTTATTCGAGTGACTATGATTTAATACCCCCCTATTTACGTACTTCGTGTTCCACTAATGCAAGAAATAGTAACATGTAAGTTATAAATCATTGATAAATGCATGTAACAAAAATGCAAACCAATGAAAAGTATAGTTTCTAACAAATGTCTTACTAAAAGTAAAGTATATTTCTAATTTCTCTATCTGTTTCGTTTCATGTTGATCCTATTTGTTTTTGCGGCTATCTACAAAACGTCACCCACTTCAAAGCAGATATCTGTATCATTGTTTCGGTTACTTTATAAATCGTGATGAATCAATAACATTTAAAACAGAACAATAGATTTAAGATATCTGTGTGATCTTTTGTTGAAAAAGGCGGAAGAATAAACACGGAGAAGACATTGCAATGATTATCCCATTATGACGTCATGTAGCACCTTTTTCTTGAAACAGTATAAATAATGACTTTGGTAGAAGTTTTCTATCAGATTCTTTGAGCAATCTAAACAAACGGATCAATTCTTCATAAACTAATCAAAACAAACGTTATCAATTACAGAACACCAATCAAGTCAATATCACCGGTAAGGTTTTATATATTATTATAATTTTATTATATGCGATTATATGATTGTGCATGATGTATGCATTCATTATGATTATCAAATACAGTGCTAACCGGGTGCTGCGTCCACCAATCTCATATGATATTGATTACTAAAGCACAACAACAACAACTTTAGAACTGTAATGATTGATT
Organism: Haliclystus octoradiatus; assembly: GCA_916610825.1. Lineage (NCBI taxonomy): Eukaryota > Metazoa > Cnidaria > Staurozoa > Stauromedusae > Haliclystidae > Haliclystus > Haliclystus octoradiatus. The sequence continues at coordinate 17,044,093 of OU744451.1, forward strand.
ATATAATGTATGTATATTAGTAATTCCTATATAATTTTTGATATTCTTTTAACGGTAGATCATTCGTTTAAGTGTTCTCCTTCTCAGTATTGATAGAATTGAACCTGTTTTAAAAGTTAAATAGCTTTGGTCATACTCATAATAGGAACACACTTGAAAACATGTGACTAAAATGTCCCAAAATTAATTGATCAGATAAATATTTTAATTTAACTCAACTTTGATCTGAAGCTTGGACGAATTTAATTGTCATAAATTACGATAGATATGAGTTAACATGCAAACATTTGAATTCATTTTATTCCGGTGACTATATGGGCTCATTGACTATATGACGATATGACTATATCATTTCATAGTCACTGGACACGGACGTGTTTTAATTTCTCCAGATCATACTATTTAGTTTTAAGTTTACAGTGCAGCAGCCTATGAAATTAACTTACTTTATCATACAGTATACTATGCAACTTTACTCGCTGAGAATGTTAGCTGGTTTGTGCTGTATATGTTAGCTACTGGATTTTAAGAAGAATTATATTATGACAAAAACTCGTTCTAAAAAAGAAGACACTGAAATGACCACAATAAGAGACGAAATGATGGAAGCAATGAAGTCTGAAATCTTCAAAAACATTCTGAAAGAAATTGTCTCTGATGCTGTAACACATTTACAGTTTGAAGTAAATAAACTCAAAGAAACTGTCGCCAAACAAGAAGTTGACATCAAACAACTTGAATATAATATCATGAAACAAGACAGAGACATTGAACGCCTAAAAATTGAATCCAACAAACAAATCCGTTCTAGCAACATGAATACCTTGAAATTCTCTGGTATAAATCACAATGGAGATAACATTGAAGCCAAAAATATGATCATCAAAATTGCAACAGAAAATCTTGGCATTCAAATTCAGCCATCTGAAATTTCAACATCGATATTGCGAAAGAGGCAACCAAACAATGGCAATAATCATCATGGATCGAAGTCCACAAATTCCGATGGCCGAAACAAAGATGGCGGACAAAACGATTTGATTGCTGTTTCTTTCTCGAATATCTGGACAAGAAGGGCAGTCTATGCATCCAGAAGAAATCTAAAATCTACTGGTACATTTATCTCTGAGAATCTGACAAAGGATGGCGCTCAGTTATTCTATAAATGTCGTACCTTGAGGAGAGAAGGAAAGATTCTTGCGACATGGACTCATGATCTAAAAGTATATGTGAAGAATCTGGAAGGAAAGAACTCTGAAATTGCTGATGAAGATGAGCTATTTATTTTTAATTAATTATATTTTATCAATAGGTGTCCCTAATAAACTTTTAAGTACTAATTCCAATAATTTAATAAACCAAATTCAACCAACAACTCAGGTTATGTTCCAGTAGAAGAAGACATCTCATTTCACTTAACTTATATTTTAACATTTCCAAACTTTCTTTCTAAAACTTTTCAATGACAAATATTGATGACTTAGACCAACAAGCTGTCAGTGCAGAAACAATAACCAGGCTAGGATATATAGATCCTCAGAAGACTTTTCAAGATTCTATGTCTTTGGCATCGCAAAATGTCAGGAGCCTATTGAAACACCATGAGTCGGTATCAACTTTTCTATCAACCACCAATATAAAAATACTTGCTCTGCAAGAAATTTGGCAAAATTCCACTATAAGTATCCCTAACTATGAACTTCTTGTAAATGAACGACCCACAAGGGGTGGTGGTGTTGCAATTGCAGTCCATCATTCTTTAGAGTTCACACATTGCCCTAAACTATCAGTAATGTCCCAAGATCTGGAATTAATTGCTATCGAAACTTCCAAATTCTTTTTTTTCTCAGTTTATATTCCGCCAAAAGCAGATCTCATTAACGCATTGTTCCAACTATCCACTATTTTGTCAACTCTTAATAAAAGGAAGACTGTATTTTTAGCAGGTGATTACAATGTTGACTTGCTTTCAGTTTCTCCAAAATCTGAACAACTGATGAACCATCTTCTTGACCACCGATTGCTTCCTTTAATTTCAATTGCAACACGTATCACTGTCAAAAGTTGTACTTTACTTGACAACATTTTCACTAATTTCAAAGGTTCTTTAAGTGTTGGTGTTTTGACAACAGAAATTTCTGATCACTTGGCACCATTTGCAATTCTAGCTGGTAATTTTGACAAAGAAAAGCAAAAGCGAAAAATTTCATATAGATCTATGTCTCCTCAAAACATAACTCATTTAAATAATCTTTTATCTACTCAAGATTGGTTTTTGCCTTCTGATCCTGCTGAAGCATTCATGGTTTTTGAAGAGAATTTTCAAGTTTGTTTTGATATTGCGTGCCCCTTAATCACCAGCAATTTCAATAAAAAGCACCATAAAATTGAACCCTGGATGACAAAGTGCCTTTTAATTTCAAGACACAAAAAAATGAAACTGCACCAAACTTTTATCAAAATTAAATCTCCAATTGCCAAAATCAATTATGATCACTATTGCAGAGTTTATAATAAATTAATCAGAAAATCTAAGGTCACATACTGGGATAGCTTTTACAAAACTTCTAGGCAAAATTTGAAAAGACTTTGGCAAGTAACAAATGAGTTGCTAGGCAGATCAAAGAAAAAAAACCGGTTTCCTTCCTTTTTCAATGTCAATGATAGAAAGCTTGAGGACCCAGTTGCAATTGCTAACAGTTTCAATTCTTTCTTTGCTAATTTTGGGGTTAATCTTGCACAAAACTTTCAAACATCTAAAGATTTCTCAAAATACCTACCTTCCAACTCAGATCAAAGATTTGAATTTCAATCAGTTTCAACGTTTTCCATTGACAAAATAATTTCGAAATTGAAAAATAAATCAAGTGCAGGTATTGACCAAGTTTCTAACAAATGCTTAAAATTGGTCAAAGAGCCTTTGCTCTATCCTCTCACATATCTTGTTAACCTATCTCTAAAATCTGGCTTTATCCCTTTTTCTTTCAAATGCGCCAAAGTTATTCCCCTGTTTAAAACTGGTGATGTACATGTATTCTCAAATTATCGACCAATTTCTTTGCTTTCAACTTTCTCTAAAATTTTTGAGCGTGTTGTTCACAATCAACTATATACGTATTTTGAAAACAAATATTTTACAACTTTACAATTTGGCTTTCGCGAGCATCATAGTACTTCACATTGCATCATTAATTTTTTACAGAATAAGTTTGTAAATTCTGACAAGAAATTCCATATTGGGATATTCTTAGATTTGAGCAAAGCCTTTGATACTGTTTGCCACAAAATTTTGCTATCTAAGCTTGCCCATTATGGTATCTTGGGCAAAGAACTTGATTGGTTTGCCAACTATCTATCGGATCGTAGTCAGATTTTGTCTTTCAATTTTAATTTATCTACACCCCAAAATTTAGATTGTGGTGTGCCCCAAGGCAGTATCCTGGGTCCACTTCTTTTTTTAATATATATCAATGATCTACCAAAATGTAGTAATTTTAATGTTAATCTATTTGCCGACGATACCACACTGCAACTGTCATCTCCCAGTATTTCATTGCTTGAAGAAAATTGCAATACTGAATTAATTAAGATTTCAAACTGGTTTTATGCAAACAAATTGACTATCAATTTCAACAAAACTAATTATATACTGTTTGGTCATCGCAAATCACCAAGTTTTAACATTAATATGAATGGTCACCCTCTACAACGTTGTGGCTCTGACTTTCCTTTGAAATCAATTAAATTCCTTGGTGTTATGATTGACGATAAATTAAATTGGTCTACCCATATCAATTTTATCAAAAGCAAAATTAGAAAAAACATTTATTCATTAATTAGATTAAAAAACTTTCTTTCTGTGCAACACAAATTACAAATTTACAACTGTATGATCAAGCCCCATTTTGAGTATTGTATTGAAATATGGGGTCATGGACATGGTAAATCCTCCCTTTCGTTAAACATCTTACACAAAAAATGCATTCGAATTATTATGGGGATGAGACCTCGTACCCATGCAGAACCTTTATGTAAACGCCTTGGTATTCTTCAGTTGAAGGATCTTTACACCTCTAAAGTCTTACTGTTTCTGCATAATGTCATCAAGGGTAAAGTTCCATCACATTTTAAAAAAGTTTTTGTCTTTCAGCCACGTCATCGTCGAAAACAAAACATTTTTGTCGTACCTCATGCAAAAACATCTGCATTACAAAATTACCCCAGTTTTCAGTTTCTTTCCCTCTGGAATGGTTTCAAGTTCAATTTTGATTTCAATATAACGACTCATGGTTTTTCTAGGAAGTTAAAAACATTGTTTCTAGAAAGATACTATGATGTCTGCACTGTCAAGAACTGCAATATCTGTTGTGACTATTAAATCTTATTTCTTCATTGCTCATTCTTCTAGTCCCCTTCATAATTCTTTCCTCCTCATTAACCATATAGTTGGTTTTCCAACTGAGTTTATTATCTACTGTAATTAAATCATATTTTCAAATGTATTTCACACCTTTTATAATATTGTTTATTCTATATTTTCAAATGTATTTGAAACATTTTATAATTTATTCTGTTCATTTAGCCATATTTAATATTACTATTATTATCATTCTCATTGTTTACTATTCTTATTTAAATGTTGTTTTAAATTTTACAAACTATCTAAATATAACATTTCTTTAATCATTTTATAAATTTACAGGTATCCCAAATAAACAAGCATTGATTGCTTCAGGGATTAACCTTATCATGTATCACTAATTAACTTTCAACTATGTTGATTTGTAAATTATTATTATTAAGTGTTTTACATGATTAAATAAACATCTATCTATCTATATATCATCTGCCTCTAGAATGATGTGCATCATAGCTTCTTGCGGTTAATGTTTTTATGGGTTTGAAAAATCGTGGAAAACAAAAAGATCACAAAAGACCACCACCACTATACTCACGGTGCTTAATTCTGTAACGAGGCTCTGACCGAATCGGATTTTAACTGGGTGACGGGAGAATTAAGCGGTTACTGCAAACAGTTTAGCATAAGGTTGTTTAGCTCAAATTATTATGTTGCGTTTATATTATGCATTTTGTTTGAGCTGTATTATTTCGGGGAAACCATCCGTCTGATGTATGGCGCTCAGCTGAATGCAACGGCTCAGTGCTAGTATATTGCTTTCTTCATTTTAAATGCTACTGATTAGAAACCATAGAATGGAATATAACTTATGGAGAAGCTAGTTTTCATGTGACATCAGGATACTGTTCGGATAGAATTTACTCTTTCAGGTTCATCTCATCCGACATGCAGCAAAACTACTACAGTACAGTACAGCCCTAAATTATTAGACGTACACCTTGCATTTTCCTTTCTTGAAATAATAATCTTCAGTGAGGTCGATAAAATTCTTTAAATGCCATTATATAGGAAGATTTGAAAATTTGAAAATTCAAAAAATTTTATTATTGAAGTATAAACCTGAAAGGGAAAATCAATGCAAAAAAGAGTCCAGCATGAGTCATTCTAAAAATACTTTTTACAAGCAGGATTTGGTAAAGATAAAATTGAAAATAGAACACAGTGTCATATTATAGGTTGAAATTTTATGTAAGAAGATTTGACCACTGCGCGTGCAACCTCAAAGAGCTTCTTCTTGGACCATGCTAATCTCATTTTTATCAGAAAATGGCAAATCAAAGCGTATTGGTTCATCGGAGTATAACATAAGTCTGTATATATATAGAATTTTGGAGCATAAAACTCATACTCCGAATGTTTTATCTTGAGAGATTTGACCCCTCTTCCCTGACCTCTTCGCATGGAATCTGAAACCTTTCTCTCGATTAACATCATATTTATCAGAAAGTGAAAAATCAACGAAAAATAGAGAGCCCATATAAATAGTTACTCAAAGCAACTAATAAATGTTTTAATTTTTAAATCACGGAATTCAATACAGGCAGAGAAATAAAAAACAATTTATAATGAACATGGCCTGAGAATGAGTATTAAATATCTTCGAGTCTTGAGAACAAATTCATAAATGGCAAAAAACTTTTTTTGACATCGTTCCAAAGATTTACTACTTTAAAGGAAATGAGAGGGAAGATAATAAAATGCATTATGGACTTGTTAGTTAATTCGTCACTCTACTAGACTAAGTGTCATCTAATAAAAATTTAAATGAAATGAGAGGGAAGATAATAAAGTGCATTATTGACTTGTTAGTTAATTCGTCACTCTACTAGACTAAGTGTCATCTAATAAAAATTTAAATGAAATGAGAGGGAAGATAATAAAGTGCATTATTGACTTGTTAGTTAATTCGTCACTCTACTAGACTAAGTGTCATCTAATAAAAATTTAAATGAAATGAGAGGGAAGATAATAAAATGCATTATGGACTTGTTAGTTAATTCGTCACTCTACTAGACTAAGTGTCATCTAATAAAAATTTAAATGAAATGAGAGGGAAGATAATAAAGTGCATTATTGACTTGTTAGTTAATTCGTCACTCTACTAGACTAAGTGTCATCTAATAAAAATTTGATATTTTGCCAAAGGTTTTTAGTACTGCCCACATAATGTATATGTTACAGGTAAATTAATACAAAAGTTTAATTTTAATTACTTTGCGTAGTTTGAGAAGATTGCACGTAATTTTGATAACAAAATGAATTTGTCGTGCTTCATTCTTCATTAGATTCAAAATTTAAAAAGACGAATTAACAATAATTTGTAAAGCGACTACTAAAGCCCATTGAATCTGAATAATTATACATAAAAAGTAATAGATTGAATAGATTGCCTGATGATCCTCTTGGCGTGAAACTTTAAGTAGCAAACATGTTTGTCTGATTTCTGACTTTAGATTTTATATATTATTTAAAACTCTGCTGTATAGCATTGAGCCCTATATGTTCAATCAGTAAGACAACATACACCCAATCATATAGATGAAACCTGTATTTTTCTTCGTGTGATTTCCAATCTCTGGAATCTTTGTTCCCGGAGACATTCAGTCCTGTGAAAAAAAGTTATTGTAAAACTTATCAGGTTTCTGAATTAATGATGATGATGATGATGATGATGATGATGATTCTGCTACATAAATAAAGTATAAGGCATAATTCCTAATGCACCATTCAATAACATATTAATGTTGTGACTGCTTTCATTTTATTCAATATCCCATATTTGAATTGAAGGACAAAAGCTGTAAATTACACTATCTTGCTCTGTTTCGAAATATTTTTTAATCCAACGTCACGTTCGCGAGCATGCTTCAACTATAGCCAGACATTAAAAGTCGGGAAACGAAGGAGACAAAACCGTTTACTAAATTTCACATCATACCACACAACTTTTGAAATCAAAACAATGCAACCCACAAAATGGTCATTATGAAGTCTGCCAATTAAATTACCTACTAGACAATCAATTAATTGTACATTGTTTAAACGGCAATTACTAACAATTAGTGTTAGACAAACTTGCATTATAAAAGACACGTCGAGCGTTTGAAATAATCAGTAAACTAACGTTGGACAAGTAAGTCGTGTTGTGCATAAGTTCAAACGCTCCAATCAAGACGCATTTGTCATATTTCATTTGAAGCTTATATCGTGAGTAAACGCATATCTATCTTGTCACATGCTACTATATTCCTTCCTTTGGTATCAAATTATGTATAATTGTATATCTGTACAAGTAATATATGTCTTTCATCGACAATTAATCAAATATTGTAGAGAATTGCTCATTATTTTGTATGGGAAAGCATGATATCTATTTTACAGTAAAGGAAACTATTAGAACTTTAATTACTTATATATGTTTTTTGTTTCGTTTTAGAAAATACAATATCAAATCAAAATGGCTAGTAAATTAATCATCGTTACTATTATGCTTGCTGCTGCCATTGCCGTGTCAAAAGGTAAGTTAATAAATCTATTTAATCATTACTCATGATAAATAGTTAATAGTTTGTCTTCCATATTATTTCATATTTCATTTCACATAAACTATACTACTATACAAAATCGTATTGATTCCGTATTAACCATTAATATGAATCTACGCGCTTTTGCAATTTCTACTAGTATTACTATTATATTTGGCTGTAACGTTTGATTGATTGTTCCAAAATATAAACACTTTTTATATATATGTAGATTGTAGAATCATTGTTGATATACTGTGTCTATAATATGCTTAATAACATACCTTGTCTTATTAAAAACTCACCATGCGTGATACTCAAATTAGCAATCGTACTTTTTGTTGTAAACATCATCATCATTTGCTCGAATTATATTACTGATGATCTGAAGTTGATTGAGTTAATATTTAAATCATTTTCATTGAGTTTTAATTATAATTTGCATTGCCAAACGTTCTTATAAGGGATTGTATTTCTTTCTTTAGGCGAAGACTGTTATGACTTTAAAGGTAACGCAAATATATGCTTATTTTTAAAAAATGGTGGATTATGTGCCCAAGACCGGTGGACAAAATCTAACTGCAGGCTGACATGTGGAATTTGTACTCGTAAGTTTATCAATCTACAATATATGATTATTACCACACTCGAAAGATATGATATTTTATATCGTATTCGACAAATCTTGTATCAACGTTGTTCTTCGTACGCATATGTACGAATAATCTCTTTTTCACGTTATTCGTACGTAACGCGGTCAGAAGACTGGTCACTGATTTGGCACCAATCCGCAGTTCCGTTTTGTATCTGATCTTTTATGCCAATTATTTAACTAAGAGTCTAAAATGACAGCAGCACCATTTTTTGCAGCATTATTTTCAAAGAGGTTTGAAATCTTGGGCCATATTTCAACTCGATTTCCCGAAATTACATAGTAAACGTAGCTCTTTGTATTTTCTGACAGGCCATTGTATCTTCTGCAATACTGTAGCAACAAAAACAATCAATACAAAGCTAGGCTGCTGGCTATTTTAAATCAATGCATCAATCACAGCAAAATAATTTATGATTTTCCGGCAAGACTTATAAGATCATTTTGAAATCGTTTTATTGTAGTATAACTGACTTTGATACTCTAATTGTCATGTTAGTCATTCTCAGAACTTCGTGCTTGTACTCAACACTTACAGGTCAGGTTCCCTTAAGATACAAAAATTGATCCAGATTCTGAGAAGTAGTCTCATACCAAATGATTAAATTTGTAAACAAATGCAGCAAAGAATATTCTGCACTGTTCTCATTCATGTGTATATTTTATATATTAGATATTGGTCAAATTCTAAATTTGATTTTTCTGTTTTTTCGTAGCTGAGGTTTGTGAGGATAAATATTCAAAATGTGCTGTTCTTGAAAAAGCAGGATATTGCGATAAAGTCAAAACTTTCATGGAAACACATTGCAAGAAAAGCTGCAACAAATGTTAAATAAAACTTCTGATTTTACGATCACCTGACTAGCCAATTCTAATAGTGCACACATAAACCATTGGTTATTCAATAAAGGTATACCAGGAACACATCACAGCCAATCAAATTGCACAGCAGCAGGTCCATTGTATGTGATATAAATTGTATATTTAATAATGTTTTGCACGTGTATGCAATTCGTGTAAACTCACAGAACAATGATAATATAATTGCACGGCGAATCTCGAACGAATATTTATAATATTTTATTTTATAAATAAATCTCTAATATATCTATAAATATATACATCTATTTATTTAGCTTGAAAGCTATATCATGCAATCATATCTCATGTAAAAACTGTTTTATTTTTATTTCTACAATCAATAGCACATGATCAACTATTGTATATATGTTTTAATCATCGCTTTATGGTGATCTTTTAATGGAAAATAGTTACATAAATAAATTCTATATCTGAAAACTACATACGTCCTGAATTTTTGTTTGCGTACTTGTAATTGATATTACCTTAGTCAATTCAGAGCATGAGCCAAAGTTTCGCAATAGCTTTTCTTCACAGGACTGATTTAAGTAATATATAAACTAAGGAATACACATAAAATGATTCCTGATATTCATTGGTGATGTTTTGTCTTGAAAGAACCTAGTTGATTGGTATATCTTCAGTCTTGCACTTGATTTATCCTATTCATTGTCGATTAGCAGTAAGATCTTTTCCCGCTGTAGACCGTAAATTAACCCAGGTTAACTCTATAGCTTTGTTTGAATTTTATATCGGGTACTTCGTAAGCAGTGGGAAAGCTACTAATCCAGGAGTGATATCCCACTTCCACGAGGTAAATTTGACCTCGACTAATTTCGTACTACACAAATTAATCCTGTTAACGTTAACATGGACGGAGTAATATGTATAAGCAGGCTTGTAATTATATAACCCGGGTTAAAGTTGTCAACCAAAAGTAATCATTATCTGCTCTCAAGAAAAAATGTGATAAAAACCTCAAGTAATATGGCAACGTTTCCCTGATTGTTAAGGCACAGCACGGCGGCTAAGTCTGACCAATGCAACCCCCTTCTGGACAAACCATTTCCTTGACAAATTTCCAAAAAAAAATCAAATTTTGTTGGTATAGCTATACACATTGAATGGATGAAAAATTTAGTTGGGTTTTAACGTATATTAAATAGGTCGGTGTGTGGTGTCCTTGAAGCAGCTGCTAAGCTTCTTACGATAATTGATCAAACATGCCATCTTGAGATCAAATCGGTTTACAATACTACATAGTATATACACTGCTTTTGTATAAATTTAAACAAGCTTTTCGCTTCACAACACAAATCTGGTTTTTTCTATAATGAAAGACAAAGGTAGAACACACAACTTTGGCAAAGGTGCTCAAGCAGTATTATTATTTTATTATAAACGCATTTCATTTCAAGGAGGACGCACATGATCAACATAGGTATACATGGAATAATTCGATCAGGTATGAGATAAATAATATAATATTCATCTTTGATGATACTATTTCAATACTAAAGCTATATATACTCATTATACATGTGATGGCAATTATAAAACTATGATCAAATTCATCGAATATAATAATAATTTTAAAATTTGATTAGTTTTGGTCAGTTAAACATTTCTATAATAATACGCAATATAACACTTCGACAGTATATATATTTTTATATGTGTATGCATTGGAGCAAATTTTTTATTCCATCAAAGTATTTAACTCAGTTCCTTATTCAGTTATCGATCTAATAAGGATATATTATGAAATACTTTCTCATTAATTCGTTCCATTTTTCTACTAAAGCACATTAAAAGCAATATGATAATAGGCTATCACTGTAGCACGCTTAATATTACAGTAATACCGTAATACATTCTGAGATTACACACTATATATACTCTATTTAACGCCTCGGCATGTATAAGAATTACGTTTATAAGAAAATTGTAGATCTGATTCTTGAAACATTAAAAGCAATCTAAGAATGTAAAACTCACGTTCTACATTAAACTCTTTTACAGCAGCATCATATTCTTGAGGTAATGTTTTGTATAACTGTTTCGCTGAATGGTTACGTGATCTATAAGCACACCGGTGTTTTAGCATTGAGTTACGGATTGGTTTGGGGTACTTCGACGTTCTTGAACTAATGGTCGATTTGGAACATACCATATATATAAAAATAGTAGGCTTATACTTGCCATAGCTAACTTACGATTGGATTTGAGGAGCACATAATTTACACATTTTCTTAACATTATAGATTCGATAACAGCGAGTATTTCAGTCATTTTATTCTCAAATTTTATGAACAATTTGAGCGTGACTTAATTTCAAATTGCTATTTCGTTTATAGCTTATATATTATATACTATCAATGAGTCCCCGCGTTGCTGGGTTAATTCAGGCTGATTTATCAGTTTTATAGTATCTATAAACTGTTGACAAATTGTGTTTTAGCTATTCAAAACAGAATATCAAGCCAAAATCAAAATTATTTTAACAGAAGTGAATGATAAATCTGATTCCCAGAAATAATTTAGATAAACGGTAAGAGATTTGTCTTTGAATCGCGCGAAACCCGGTGAAATTTAATATCAAAAGTGAAAGCTACAGCGGTTTAATCATGCGTGTGAAAAATGAGTCAAAATTTTTTTGTTGTCTCAACGCAAAGCTAAATCACATAAGATATAAGACCCGGGGGGTAACTCCAGCTCTTTAGGAACGGGGAGGTGCCACTTTGGAAAAAGGTAAAGTACCCAAAAAGTTCCAAAATTCTGTTGATGCTACCTAAAAAGTTCTAGCAGGTTGATTGATTTTAGGTAAAGACACAAAAATGATCAAAAATAGGATACCCAAAAGCTCCAAAATTTGAAATCTCATACCCAAAAAGTTTTTTCTCCGCTGGAATATGGTCCCAAAACAAGTGGCACGTCCCCGTATAGTCGTCCTAGTGGAGTTACCCCCCGGGATATAAGAAAGATACGTTTTCTTTCGATGCGAGAAACAGTAAGCAAAATCTAAAGAACGAAGGCTGTCATAACAGTGTTTAGATCATGATAAGTACAATGATCCGTTTTTCAAAGCTGTAGATCTACAATGGGTCTACAATTGACGGAGAGAACTGTTATGGACATACATACATACATACATCATACATACAGACATATATACAAACTTTGACATTTATAGAAATAGATGTTAAATAAGCTAATTATCGCAACTTACTATGAGTCTTACTTGCTATCTCCGTTTACTTTTCTATCGTTAACTTTTTTCCAAATTCAGCTTTCATAAACCAAACTCGATAAATCATCCTTCAATTATTGATTATTCAATTGCGATAAGTTTCAAAGCTTTTGTATCTAGGCAATAGTGACTATATGATCATTGATCATAAGCACATCAAAAAGATGAGACTGTTGAACTGTCTATATCATGCAGAGTGAAATCATTGCGCTTAAAAAAAGAATATATTTTCCTCAGACAAACATAATTTTACTTGAAACAAGAAAAATTAACTGTTTGCAAATGAACATAGTGAATACACTCACATTAAAATCCGGCAATAACGGTTCCGACTCAAACGGTATTCTGTCAATAACAATAAAACAAAAAAATTGCTTTGCTTGTACTGTATATAACCTATTTATCAACATGAAATAACAATCAGTGCATAGTCAACAATCAGTTACCAGGGGAGCCATTACGCTTCGCTATGGGATTGTTCAAATAGAACTTTTTGGAAGATGTCCATAAAATATTTCAATATCATGAAAAAGATGCCTGATTTCTGAAAAAATTTCTGATAAGGCATACCCTATAATATATATTATTTTTATAAACTTTCTATTTAATAGATATCCTGCTATGTACATACAAAGTTCAAACATAATTTTTAAAAAAATTCATCAATCTTTAACTTAATTTAGCTTATAAAAATCATTCTTACATTCTTATATCAAATTATTAAAACTTACAGAGTCTGCAATATTTAAAATTGTGTTTGTTGTTCAAAGTTCCACAAATTGCGTTTCTTCTCTGTAATAGCTATTGATATTCTCTCATGTAGATGATTTACAGACTGGGGGTCAGATGTAACATGTCTTGAAATTTTAAATATTGTTTCTGTGATACCTTTAATATGAGTCAAATAACATACATCAGTTCATGTTCAATATAAATATATAATTCATCAATCTAATTAATACAAGATCATCTTTGCTCACGCCTCAAACTACTTTGTCCGCATCTCTTCTGCATCTCGCTTGATTAACAGGTATCATAATCACATGACACGACAGTTTCGTTTTTCAAAAAGATACCCTCATAATATGTTAGCCTAGCTCCACAAGGCCATCATTCCACTACTCTACATCTGACCGAAAGTAAAGTGGAGTACAGGGGCATGTGGCACAAGTCTACTAATATTTGAACATCCCCGAATACTAAATGTATGGGTAGTTAACCCCCGGGATCAGTTACTATGGGACCTCATATTACATACAAATTTCGCAATTGTTCTTTTCTGTCTTTATTTCTGTATCCAAAGAATGATATACTGTTTGAATTTGGATGTTGACAATAGAAAGGAAAAAGTCAAAACGCAGTTAAAAGTCTCTGAAATAGGAAATAGGCACTGATATAAGAACAAAGGATCTTTCAAATGTTCAGAATTTCTCAATGACGCTATATACTGTAATCTTTTATAACGCAAATGGATTTCTTCGACTATAAATAACTACGAAAATATTGTTATTTGGTCTTGAAGTGGATGACTCCTTTTCGTCAAAATTTATCTACAAAGCTATATATTTATATATGCTTTCTTCTAAGATTTCATAGTAGGTATGTTAAAGTGTGGTTAATTGTACAAATGAAGCATATTCAAACTGAGCTTCGTATATAATTGATCTGATAATACTGATTATTATATTCAACAGCATATAAATTTGTATTTAGAAGGGTATATGATATGTTACAACTTATCAATGGTATCTCAATTTTAATCTGTTTTTGTTTCTTTATAAATCCATTATATATAGTCCTTTTCAGATGCAATATATGTAACAATATTAACATATAGAGTTTGACATAAAGAAAAAGAAAAACTGCTCCAACATTTTTCAGTAACTCGAAGTTTTAAGCATGTTTATTTGCGATTTTCAAAAGGAGAATGGATGTTTTCTTGCTAATTTATATGTTGTCTTATTTATACACATTATTGTGTGAACGGTGAATGTGAACGGTTTGAATGTGAACGGTACATTGACGAATACATGAAGATAAATAAGCAGGTATAAAGACGACAAATGAATAGACACAATTTGTTACGGCAATAATAAAGTTTGTTGAATAAAGTTGAATAAACCAATAATCTTGTGAGTTGATTGAAATATATATATATATGATTACTGTACTGTCGATAAATCCGTTTTAAACTAGAAAGAGATTAAATTCTATTAATTATGATTAACATGACATACTAAAGTAAACAATTTTATAAGTTACGTAAAATAGGATAAATTCATACCGTGTGTTCTTTTCCGCGTCTTCACTGTTCTCTTTCTGTTCTACACTGATTGATATCACGTTGACATATTAATAAATGTATGTCACGATTTGTTCTATTTAGGAGGATTTTATAATTAAACGAATTAAGTAGTAAGTATAGAGAAAATGAATAGTTCGAGAAATCTATGGGGAAAATTATCGCTTACAGCCTCCCTAATTTACGAAGTATCAATTGAGTTAATTAATAATAAAAAGTGATAATTTTCTACGCAATGGTTAAATATATACAAAACTGTTTTGAATCTTCTTCTTCTTCTTCGATTGTCATTGACATCTGAATCTTCACTGATCATCTGCTTCACATATCATGCATAATTTGTTTACAGGTCTCATCAAAATAGACTGCTTATTTTGAAGCTTCACGCTTCTAATAATACCATCTTTTCCAGGATACACATCCGTGATACGACCCATAAGCCAATTTCCTCGTGGTTGATCTTCGTCATAAATTAAGACTACGTCATTGACTTTGACATTACCATTTGAGCGTTGCCATTTTTGAGTAATAATAATAGTTGGCAAATATTCCTTTCTCCATCTTCTCCAAAACATATCGGCCAGATGCTGTGTTTGGCGCCATCTTCTTCTTGTGTAATTGTCATGTTCACTGAAGACTCCAGGTGGAAATGTTCCCTTGTAACGCTGTATTAACAAGTTATTTGGAGAAAGTGCTTGCAAATCGTTTGGATCATCAGACGAAAGAGTCAACGGTCTGCTGTTCAGTATTGCTTCACATTCAGTTAGAAATGTATACATTCTCTTGCTTTCCAATCGACGTTCTCCTAGTGTTCCAATCACCGCAGCCAGTGCTCGACGTACAGTTCTAATAAGGCGCTCCCATACACCACTCATGTTAGATGCGGTTGGTGTTTGGAAGATCCATTTCGTTGCATATTGATGAAGAAACTTCTCAATCGTACTCTGATCCAGTTGTGACAGTGCATGCTTCAATTCACGGTCTGCTGATTTGAAATTTGACCCATTATCACTGCGTAACTCCTTTGGCTGTCCACGGCGGTTAACAAATCTTCTGAGAGTATCGATAAAGTCATTGGTGTCCAACGATTCAGAAACTTCTAGATGGATTGCCCGTGAATTCAGGCAAGTGAAAATGCAACCCCATCTTTTATGACATTTTCTGCCTTCCTTTACTAATAGTGGGCCAAAATAGTCTAATCCAGTATACGTGAATGGAGGGTCATCAGCTTGTAATCTTGATGCTGGTAACTCAGCCATAGAAGGTTGCATTCTTTTCGCCATGTGCTTTTTACATTGCACACAGCTTCTGATTAGCTTTCTTGCGTTTGGCCTTGCCCCCAAAATCCAGTACTTTTGTCTTAGTTCTGCAAGTACATGCTCCAAACTTCCATGAGACAACTTCAAATGAAAATGACGAAGTAATAAATTAGAGACATGATGAGATTTTGGTAGTATAAGAGGATGTTTCGCCTCAAAGCTAATTGGTGCGTTGTATAATCTTCCTCCAACTCTAAGCTGTCCATCCTTCATAGTCGGTGTTAACTTTACAAGGTTGCTGTCCTTTGATATTGCCTTCTTTTCTTGAAGATTTTTAATTTCTTTGTGAAAGGATGTATGTTGGACGTAATTGATAACAGAATTTTCAGCATTGATTAATTCTTGCAGTCCAAATGAACCTTTCTTGCAGCTTTTAGGATTTTTCAAAAATTGAATAAATCTCTTCAGCCATGCAGTTTTTGTTATCAATTTATCCCAAGATGAATATCTTGTAATGAAGTCGTCGAACAGTTGTTTACTCTGGTTCTCTGTTTGACTTACGCTGTAGTTACTGCATTTCTTTATTTCTGGATCGTCATCTGATAGAGCTACATCATTGCTAAATGTATTTATTGGCCAAGCTGATTCTGTCTGGAGTAAAAACTTTGGGCCAGTGAACCATTCAGAATGTTGCTGCAAATTGGATACCGTCGCTCCTCTGGATACGATGTCTGCTGGGTTCATCTTAGTTGGAACATATCTCCATTGCGATTGCTCAGTCGTATCTCTTATCTCTTCTATGCGATTTGCCACAAAGGGATGGAATCTTTTGGTTTCATTGCTAATGTATTTCAATACTGTGGTAGAGTCTGTCCAGAAGTAGCTGTCATTTACATTGAGATCCAATTCTCTAAGGACACTTGCATGGACTCTTACAGCGATAGTAGCAGCCTGTAATTCTAGACGAGGTATACTTGTTTGTCTTCTGGGTGCTAGTCTTCCCTTAGCAATCACAAAGCAACAATTTATGTCTCCACGTAATGATGATGAACGAATATAAGAGACAGCACCATACGCCTTTTCTGAAGCGTCAGCAAAGGTGTGTAGTTGGATGTTCTTGCTTTCTGGTAGTACCATTAACCTTGGAATGGACATTTCTTCTGCTTGTTGAACCTCAGTAAGCCACAATTGCCATCGTCCTTTATCTTCATCGGACAAAACGTCATCCCAATCGATCTTTCTTTGCCAGAGCTCTTGAAGTAGTAGCTTTGCATTCAGTAATATCGGTGCTGCTATTCCAAGTGGATCATATGTTGAACTAATAGTTGACAGTATGCCTCTCTTTGTAAGTGGAGATGATGTTGTTATTGCTTTATATCCAAGCGTATCTTCCGTAACTCTCCACTGCACTCCCAACGCTCTCTGCGGGGCTGTCTCTTGCTTGAATAGGTCTATAGCGGTAGGGGCTTGTTGCGATGCTTCAAATGACGCAACTACTTTTGGAGAGTTGCTTAGCCACTTGGTTAGTTTGAATCCACCCTTTTGAGCAACTTGACTAACTCTTTGCTTAAAGCGATAGCTTTTTCTTCGTTGTCAACTGATTTTAGCAAATCATCTACGTAAAAATTCCTTTTAACTGTCTTAACTGCTTCGTCACTGTAATTGTCTGCATTGTCAATAGCAGTTTGTTGTAAAGCATATGTTGCGCAACAAGGACTGTCAGTTGAACCAAAGATGTGTACATTCATAGCATAATCTATAGGGTCTTTTGTTATCTCATTTTCCCACCATAGAAACCGTAAGGAGTGTGTATCAGCTGGTGTGACTCTTACTTGCAGAAACATTTTGCAAATATCAGCAAGCATGGCTATTTTGTGTTCCCTGAACCTTAGCAATACTCCGATAAGATCGTTAGTTAAATCAGGCCCATGCATCAGTTCTTCGTTGAGTGATATTCCTTTGTACTTTGCGGCTGCATCGAAGACAACTCTCAATTTTGATTTATTTGGGTTTGACACTGCATGATGCGGTAAGCACCATATTTTGTTGCTTTCAACTGCCAATTCTTGGTGTGACAATCTCTTAGCGTGACCTTGTTCTAAATAATCTTGCATTACGTCTTTATAAGCATTATAATAATTTGAATTCTTTACAAATTTGTTTTTTAACGGCATAATTCTCTTCAGTGCTAACTGTCTGTTGTTTGGTAAACTTGTATCAGGCTTACGCCATAGCAATCCTGTTTCATAATGCCCTTCTTTTAGAATTGTCGTTTCGCTTAATATTTGCAATGAACGTTTGTCTTCAATGGAATGCGCGTTAGCTCCAGATGTACCATAGCTTTCTATTGCCCAAAACCGCTCTATGCTCTTATTAAGTATATCATCGTTGATTGTATTAACTGCGTTAGCGGAGAAGGTTACACCCTCCTCGTTTGATTCCTTTAATTTCCCTAACAGGCACCATCCCAATTTGGTTTTGACAGCTATTGGCTGATTTGGCTTTCCTGAAATGATTTCATCATGGATCATTGCCTCCGGGACATCTGTGCCAATGATCATCGAAACTGAGCTATAATCTGCTAAGGGTAGCGGAACATTTTTTAGATGAGGGTAGCCTTTTAGATCTCTTGCCTTTGGTCTTTTAGGCATTGCAACATATAAATCATCTATTGCCCATACAGTTTCTAGTTTAATCCTGGTGTTGGTATCATCATTCATTGCAGCTACTTCATAACTAATTTTGGATGCTTCCCTTTTTGTTGAAATGTCACTCACAGTGCTTAGGTTTAGCTCATGTTTATCACCTGTGAGATTCAATTTATCTGCTAGCCATTTGCTGCACATGGTCAAAGATGATCCGGAATCAAGCAGTGCATACGTTGTGATCTCCTTTCCATTTTTTGCTATTGCTCTGACAGCAACTATTTGAGTCAAAGCCGGTGATAAATGTACAGTTGAATTCGTTGTCATGGTTACCGATGGCACTGACGGTTCTTCCAAATTGTTGCTCGTGTTGCTATCGGATATCACGTGATTGGTTTGTCTACCCTCGTTTACATTCATTGTTGATTCTGTATTATGTAATAGAGTGTGATGCCGACGTTTGCACGATTGACACGTATTTTCACTTCTACATATGTTAGATGTATGTGAGATTCCCAGGCAGTTAAAACATAGCTTATAGCTTTTTACTACCGTCAATCGTTCTTGGTAGTTCATATCTAAGAATTTTGAACATTTGTTTATCCGATGGTCTTGCTTACATAACGTACATTCCCTTTGTTTATAAACATTCGATTGCTCAGGAACTGAACCAATGGCATTAACTGGGTTCAGTTTTGTCTGGCTGCTTTTGATGTCATTCTTTGCACGACCAAAAACTGGATCGTTCAAAATATCTGCTTGTAAAGCAACGAATTTGGCCATGTCTGATAACTCAGGTACTTGACCCTTGATTCGCATCTTAGTGGCAATTGTTGCCCATTTGTTTTGCATGGAATGGGGTAATCGCTTGTACACCTGATTTAATGTTATTGAAGCATTGATGTCTGATCGATATCCTGATCTATTTAATGTGTCAACGCAGTCCTGTAATGAATATGAATAATATAGAATACCGTTTGCATCATCATCTTGCAACTGCTTTCCTGTTGTTATTTTAGCTATAAAGGCTGTAGCAACTTCGTAGGGGTTTCCGAATTGTTTTTTAAGGATTGTTAACCCTCTTGTAAATCCATCTTCTAGACCAATACAATTTTGAATTGCAGTTTTAGCCTCCCCCGTACAACTATTGATTAAGTGCCATAACTTTTCATTTTCATTCAACCCTGTAGGGGCCATCATCTGCTTGAAAGTTTCAATAAATCGTATGTATTCTGTCGCGTCCCCACTAAAGGAAAGGGGGCGAATAGTTGGCAAACCGATTCTTGCAATTATATTTCCCAATTGATTTGCTTGGTTGTCATTACTGTTTGCTAAATTTGAATTGGTTGTTAACAATTGATTTATTTTTGGAAGCGTGTCAAACCAATCGTGCACTTTTTCATTTACGGTTAATTGGTCGTTTAGCGGTTTCACAGATGTTATAATTGGTTTAATTTCATTAGTTTCTGTTAACTCATGTTCTGAGACTTCAGAGCCGCTGTCATCATTTTCACTGTCATCACAATATTTTAAATCGAGTTCTGCTTTCTTCAAGTTCATATTTACTGTCAATAACTTTTTTGACATTGTCAATTCCGCTTCTTTCTCGACGTATTTTACGGTCTCGTCTCTTTTGTATTGTGCTAGCTCCAACGCATGCTGTGCCTCTCTTCGGCGCGTCGAATTTGATGACTTAGATGCTTTTGAGTACCTTGTAGAATGCGTTTTTTGACTTCTAGCCCGGGTTGATCTTTGTTCGATAAGTTGTCCCTCTAAAGGGGGCATAGAAGTGCCTTCTGCACCTTCGGTACCGCGAGACATGCTTTCTTTTAACGGTCAAAGGTACACGTTTAAAACTAATATAGACGCCAATTTTACTAATTTGAATGTGAACGGTACATTGACGAATACATGAAGATAAATAAGCAGGTATAAAGACGACAAATGAATAGACACAATTTGTTACGGCAATAATAAAGTTTGTTGAATAAAGTTGAATAAACCAATAATCTTGTGAGTTGATTGAAATATATATATATATGATTACTGTACTGTCGATAAATCCGTTTTAAACTAGAAAGAGATTAAATTCTATTAATTATGATTAACATGACATACTAAAGTAAACAATTTTATAAGTTACGTAAAATAGGATAAATTCATACCGTGTGTTCTTTTCCGCGTCTTCACTGTTCTCTTTCTGTTCTACACTGATTGATATCACGTTGACATATTAATAAATGTATGTCACGATTTGTTCTATTTAGGAGGATTTTATAATTAAACGAATTAAGTAGTAAGTATAGAGAAAATGAATAGTTCGAGAAATCTATGGGGAAAATTATCGCTTACAGCAATTATGATAATTCTGCGAAAACGAAGGAGGATTAGCTCAAATGGCAGAGCAACCGAACTTCAGATCAGATCATATCTGATCGACTGTGGTTCAAATCCCTCCGAAGGTCAACTCAGCCCTGACTTTATCTGAAACATCAAATGAGTACCATCTTCTGATGGCGGATGGAATGATCCAGAAGGAATTGCATTGTGAGTAGCTGCGGCGCATCGTTGCGCATTGACAATCGAGACCTATCTGCCATGAAATCTGTTGAAATTGATCTGCAGTGTCGCGGCTGAGATCAACAAAGAGGGTTAAAATCATTGCTCTCAGCGAAAAAAGCCACTCATCTAGAAATAGAGAAGTGGTACGGGTACCTTCGGTAGGGCGACACCGTCTACATTACTTTTTTGCAAAAACTTAAGATAATGCACAGCGTTATAATTTGATAATTTTAAATATTACTTGATTTTCTGAACTGCTTGACATGTTGCTGAATAAAATAAGTTACATATTATAGTACTCTAAATATATCCTACTTGGAAATATCTTCCAGTTTTATACGAATATCAGAATAATTATCTGAAACAGGATTCATTCCGAAAATTTTCTTTTTGTGAAATCATCAACCAAAATAAAACACATACAATAATTGACACAGAGTATATTGGCTTCAATAAGTTGATAACCTAAAGTTATGAACCCCTGTATAAAGTGTAATTTCATCAAAGAAATAGCATTACGATTTTTTTTTTCTAGAAACTGAAGTGAAGAAATATGAATTTTAAAGTGTTTTCGTTTACTGTCATATTTGTCATACTGATTTTTAGTCATCAAGGTAAGATCCAAATTTATGTCATTTATGCAAATTTAATTACTTGAAAATGTACATAGATACCAAAAATGGAATCTCTTAACAGTGAACTAACATCGAGTAATCTAGTAATCTAGATAAGAAATGAAATATGCTATATTTTATCTGATCATAGGAAGGCTTCACTTCACTTTACTTGGATTTAGATCAGTTACTTTCCCATTCATGGGTTTTAGTCTGCACTCAGGCTAGTTTTACCTTGCTGAGCGACATAGAGATAACTCCAAATGGCATTCGTACGGGGACGTCTTACTTTTTATTGTATACTCTCAAATAGTGGTTGATAAAAGAGAAGTATTATCTTATCATATCTAGGCTACATCATCTCTGGAATGAGAGAACTCTGTATCATCAGTGCAGACTATATATCAGTTCTTTGAAAAAACAAGTTCTGTATAACTTGAAAGGTTTTCTGATTAAATGATGATGATGATGATGATGAGGAAAAGTTTATATAAACAGTTTATTTTGATGTCACATCCTGGTTAAACAGAACGCAAGAAACGATGCCTCAATGTCATTGTGCAATAATTCAACAATGAAATGTATATCGGATAGAAAAGAAAGTTCTATCTAAACTAGTCTCGTTGTGTTCCAAAAAGCGATTATACATGTTATCAGTATGCATGGATTTATCGGGGAAAGAAACTCCGCGGTCTCCGGACTACATTCCGTATTCAAATACAGTCATATGTAATGTTCAATTCTTGGCAAATAGTTAATTTTTAGAAAATATAACCGATAAATACAGAGAATTATATTCACAAATAATAGTTCCACTTATATACAACAAAATACAAGAACAACAAAAAATGTTAAGAAAATTTATAGTTATATATATTTAGTTTAGAACAATATTTTACATTAAACTGACACGAACCGAATGATGGAATCTCTACGAAAAATGTTGTGTTTTCGATCTGACCACATCATGAATTGATTGCCATTACAGACTGAACAGGCAGAACCACGTAGATGAGCTATAGGGCTAGCAAAGTAGCAAGGTAATTGAAGTGCTGATATACAGGAGCATAAATTGTATCCCCTTTAGGACCCCTGTTTTAAAGTTTCCCATTGTCTGAAAATTCTCATCTCACCCATGGTCTAGAAGTTTCATTTTTTCTTACGAATGAGGACTGTATTTATAATATAAGAGTGTATTTAAACTCAAAAGATCAAGCATTGGATGAACCACACAAATGAACACAATCAATCTTACTTTACTTTCTTTCTAATGAGGAGTTAGCTCAACACTCCACAAAACTACCGCATAACTTGGCGTAGCTTGGCATAACTGACTAACTAATACAAAATCGAACTATTTATACTACATTATTACGTCATTACAAAAGGTTAATTATTACAATATTACTTGTGCTTACATAAAAGGAGGCTAACTTCTCACTAAACGAGGCTATCTGAACTGTTGAAAATAGTTACTTATAATTTTGCGAATAAGTACAGTTTTCGCCCAAACATGATGAGTTTCACTTATCTTTTCAGAACTTTATGGCGTGCATTTATCTAACTGAGGCATCCATCCACCCTCAAGGATAAAGTTTTGGATAATATTTTCTTATTTTTTTTATCATTTTATAGGTCAAGCCCAAGATTGTAAAGATATCTTTGGACCCACATGTTTGTTTATGAAAAATAAATTTTCTTGTGAGGATAATTTATTGACTCAAGTTAATTGCAAACTAACATGCAACTTATGCGTACCAGGTATGGAAATCTATTAAAAGTATTACTAATTATATTCAAAATCTTTGATTCTTATTCTTAGCTTTAATAAAAGCCTATAGATTTTGTCTCAAAATTCATCTAAATTTATTTCTTTCATATCTTTAACCCGAGTTCCATTATCTTTGCGTGGCAACAGTATAATCCTGCTGGTGTGATAAGTATGTGCTAGAAAGTGTTAAAAAACGCTAAAAGTTACAACTTTGAATGTGTGCAGCTCTTTTTGGAATACGTTATACTATAAGAAAAGCAGCTAGCAAGATCCAGACGAATAGTTATATATTTTATGCAACGAAAATAATTTATAATCCTGGCATTTTTTAAACGTAAACTAGAATGTTGGCCGAAAATCAAGGTCAAACTCTTTTGTGGTAAATACAATCGTTCTTATTTGGTTTCAAAACATGGGACACGAGAATCTCCAAAATACTTTGTTTAAGGTCAATGACGGATAAAGAGCTGAATGGCGTGTTAAACCAGATTATATTCCATTCTGTTTCTGTTAATGGTCGGCGTTGCTTATAGATGAAGCATGGATTCTGCAATCGGGTAATACCAATGTGGAATGCATTATCAGAAGAGTGTTTCTTCGAAAACAGTTTCTGATTTAAAGCAGTCTTTAAATAATGTAAATATGAATCAGTATTGCACTGTCAATACCGGCGCAGCTTGTAATGAATAGCATAATTAACTTTTTTCTTTTTAACATTCTTATCTAACTTTTATATTGTATACCAACATGGCTGTACATGAGTGGAAGCCGAAAGCTTTGCCAGTCATAAATTATTTGACAAATAAACATACTTGCATAGGTGAGCTTTGGGTTATACCCGCTGGATTTCAATGCAGATACCTATATGGACCTTTACAATTTTCGAAGACATCCTAATTGATGGATAGATCGGAGATTCTTTGAATTACGGCTTTTGGTATCTGCTTGATAATGCTCCGGGGGTGATTAGATTCTGCGTTAATGTATCGGATCGTTGTTCGGCTCTCTGTAGGGCTTGTAAGCTCCATTACTCAAGTCGAGAGTTAATTACATCTAAAGATCTATTGTTTTCAGGTTTGTGTGGATAGTAATGCCTAGTCGGATACTTTTGTAGATTTTCATAATACCTTTTCTAATTCTTTCCGCTTGTGACTACAAGACGTATTCTTGTATTCTTTCCGACGTATTCTTTAATAATGCGATGCCTTCATCTCTGTATAGGACAACGTTTTTTAAATGTCTGTGAAGTTAGACGCATATTCGTCTGGACGAATATTCAAATAGACATATATTGGAGCGCGTTAAATAACGCTTCGCACAAATGATGTGAGCACAACAGACTTATTAATGGAAGATTTACGAAGTTAAGGAACAATATAAACTGCAAAAAGTATATAATAAAGTCGATAAAGGCAATATGAAATATTTTAAAGAAAATAAATTATCAAAACATACAAAATTGCACCAAAAAATTGAATTATTCATTTGAACGCAGATAAACGCATGACTGATCGAATTAATCACGGATGTTTAGACAAAGACATGGATTAACATTGTTTAGTATTGGAAATCAAACAGACGAATATTCAAATTATCACGGGTTTGATCTAAACTTTGGACGAATATTCAAATTAACAGTGTTTCGTATGGAGTATAAAAATAGACGCATATTCAATTTATCACGGGTTTGATCTAAACTTTGGACGAATATTCAAATTATCACGTATGTGATCTAAACTTTGGACGAATATTCAAATTAACAGTGTTTCGTATGGAATATAAAAACAGACGCATATTCAAATTATCACGGGTTTGATCTAAACTTTGGACGAATATTCAAATTAACAGTGTTTCGTATGGAATATAAAAGCAGACGCATAATCAAATTATCACGGGATTGATCTAAACTTTGGACGAATATTCAAATTATCATAGTGTGATCTAAACTTTGGACGAATATTCAAATTAACAATGTTTCCTATGGAATATAAATACAGACGCATATTCAAATTATCACGGGTTTGATCTAAACTTTGGACGAATATTCAAATTAACAGTGTTTTGTATGGAATATAAAAACAGACGCATATTCAAATTACCACGGGTGTGATCTAAACTTTGGACGAATATTCAAATTAATAGGGTGTCGTATGGAATAAAATAACAGACGCATATTCAAATTATCACGGGTTTGATCTAAAACTTTGGACGAATATTCAAATTAATAGGGTTTCGTATGGAATAAAAAAACAGACGCATATTCAAATCATCACGGGTTTGATCTAAACTTTGGACGAATATTCAAATTAATAGGGTGTCGTATGGAATAAAATAACAGACGCATATTCAAATTATCACGGGTTTGATCTAAAACTTTGGACGAATATTCAAATTAATAGGGTGTCGTATGGAATAAAATAACAGACGCATATTCAAATTATCACGGGTATGATCTAAACTTTAGACGAATATTCAAATTAACAGTGTTTCGTATGGAATATAAATACAGACGCATATTCAAATTATCACGGGTGTGATCTAAACTTTGGACGAATATTCAAATTAATAGGGTTTCGTATGGAATAGAAAAACAGACGCATATTCAAATTACCACGTGTGTGATCTAAACTTTAGACGAATATTCAAATTAACAGTGTTTCGTATGGAATATAAATACAGACGCATATTCAAATTATCACGGGTTTGATCTAAAACTTTGGACGAATATTCAAATTAATAGGGTTTCGTATGGAATAAAAAAACAGACGCATATTCAAATCATCACGGGTTTGATCTAAACTTTGGACGAATATTGAAATTATCACGGGTGTGATCTAAACTTTGGACGAATATTCAAATTAATAGGGTGTCGTATGGAATAGAAAAACAGACGCATATTCAAATTACCACGGGTGTGATCTAAACTTTGGACGAATATTCAAATTAATAGGGTGTCGTATGGAATAAAATAACAGACGCATATTCAAATTATCACGGGTTTGATCTAATTAAGACTTTGGACGAATATTCAAATTAATAGGGTGTCGTATGATTCAAAGTTTAGATCACACACGTGGTAATTTGAATATGCGTCTGTTTTTCTATTCCATACGAAACCCTATTAATTTGAATATTCGTCCAAAGTTTAGATCACACCCGTGGTAATTTGAATATGCGTCTGTTATTTTATTCCATACGACACCCTATTAATTTGAATATTCGTCCAAAGTTTAGATCACACCCGTGATAATTTGAATATTCGTCCAAAGTTTAGATCAATCCCGTGATAATTTAAATATGCGTCTGTTATTTTATTCCATACGACACCCTATTAATTTGAATATTCGTCCAAAGTTTAGATCACACCCGTGGTAATTTGAATATGCGTCTGTTTTTCTATTCCATACGAAACCCTATTAATTTGAATATTCGTCTAAAGTTTAGATCATACCCGTGATAATTTGAATATGCGTCTGTTATTTTATTCCATACGACACCCTATTAATTTGAATATTCGTCCAAAGTTTAGATCACACCCGTGGTAATTTGAATATGCGTCTGTATTTATATTCCATACGAAACACTGTTAATTTGAATATTCGTCTAAAGTTTAGATCATACCCGTGATAATTTGAATATGCGTCTGTTATTTTATTCCATACGACACCCTATTAATTTGAATATTCGTCCAAAGTTTAGATCACACACGTGGTAATTTGAATATGCGTCTGTTATTTTATTCCATACGACACCCTATTAATTTGAATATTCGTCCAAAGTTTAGATCACACCCGTGGTAATTTGAATATGCGTCTGTTATTTTATTCCATACGACACCCTATTAATTTGAATATTCGTCCAAAGTTTAGATCACACCCGTGATAATTTGAATATTCGTCCAAAGTTTAGATCAATCCCGTGATAATTTAAATATGCGTCTGTTATTTTATTCCATACGACACCCTATTAATTTGAATATTCGTCCAAAGTTTAGATCACACCCGTGGTAATTTGAATATGCGTCTGTTTTTCTATTCCCATACGAAACCCTATTAATTTGAATATTCGTCTAAAGTTTAGATCATACCCGTGATAATTTGAATATGCGTCTGTTATTTTATTCCATACGACACCCTATTAATTTGAATATTCGTCCAAAGTTTAGATCACACCCGTGGTAATTTGAATATGCGTCTGTATTTATATTCCATACGAAACACTGTTAATTTGAATATTCGTCTAAAGTTTAGATCATACCCGTGATAATTTGAATATGCGTCTGTTATTTTATTCCATACGACACCCTATTAATTTGAATATTCGTCCAAAGTTTTAGATCAAACCCGTGATAATTTGAATATGCGTCTGTATTTATATTCCATACGAAACACTGTTAATTTGAATATTCGTCTAAAGTTTAGATCAAACCCGTGATAATTTGAATATGCGTCTGTATTTATATTCCATACGAAACCCTATTACTTTGAATATTCGTCCAAAGTTTTAGATCAAACCCGTGATAATTTGAATATGCGTCTGTATTTATATTCCATACGAAACCCTATTAATTTGAATATTCGTCCAAAGTTTAGATCACACCCGTGATAATTTCAATATTCGTCCAAAGTTTAGATCAAACCCGTGATGATTTGAATATGCGTCTGTTTTTTTATTCCATACGAAACCCTATTAATTTGAATATTCGTCCAAAGTTTTAGATCAAACCCGTGATAATTTGAATATGCGTCTGTATTTATATTCCATACGAAACACTGTTGTATTGTATTGTATTGTATTGTCACGTGCCCTCTTTGCCATACTATGGCAAGCACATCTTAAATGAGTACAAGGCTAAAATTTACATAATATCTTAATTTTATCAACTTTATGTGTACATTGATAAATCTAACTGTGAGTTTACTTAATCAATATAGTGAGCTATTACTACTATACCGACGGTAATTTGATTTTTTTCTGTTATTTTCCGTTTCTTATTTCTATGTACATTTTTATCCAAGTGTTTGCTCTTTGAAGGCCTTGTAAATCTGCTTGCTCTATGTCATTGATCGTTATGGGCTCATTATTATTCTCGTCTTCAGTCATTTTTTTCACAGTGATGCATTCAATCAAATGATCTAAAGACTCCAATTCTAATCCACAGCAACACATTCTTCTCTTTCCCAAATTGTTTCCTATGTCAGTCATTTCCAGTCTCAACCTCAGCAACTCACTCGCCTCACTTATTCCTATTACATTCAAATATTCCTGCCTTTGATATTGCTGCTTCTTCTGGTATCTTAACTTCTTCATCTTTTTCTCTTTTTCTGTACTTGTTCTATTCACTTCCTCCTGTATCTTTTCTTTTATAATTTCTTTCCACTCTTGCTTCGTAGCCCTGGTTGCTTCCAATTCATCTATTTTCAATTCTTCTGCCATTCTTTTGGTTTCACCGTACCAGCTTGTTTCCGTATCTTGCTTTATCTGCTCTAATAAGACCTTTTTACCTAATCGTTCGTCGTCTGATGTTATTATGTTTTGAAAAAGTATTAGGCGTTGATATGCTATGTACATGCTGATGGGCCACATACCAATTTCTTTCAGAATTCCCCAATAGGGGGTACTGTTGGGTAATTTTAAAATTCTTTTTAGTGCTGTGGATTGAATTTTCTCCAGCCTTTCTAAGTCAACTTTCCTTAATGTAGTCCAAACTTCTAAATTATAAATTACTGTTGGAATTACTGTTTTTTCGTACATAAGCAGCTGAGCGCTAGTGCTGTATTTCCCAAGGTGCTCCTCTCTCCCTATTCGCTTTAGTTCCTTGGTAATTCCGTGCATGTTGTTCTCAATCTGCTCAATTTGTCTTTCTGCTGTCCCACTGCTATTAATCCAGTTTCCAAGGTATTTATACTCTTTAGTTTTGCTGACTTTTCCTCTTTTCAATTTTATATAAGCTTCTTCCTGTTCTTTTTTCCCTGATTTAATAATTATGTAATTGGTCTTATTGATACTGAATGTGAACTTCTTTTTCTCTTCCATCAGTGCAAGGTTATTCCCTGTTATTTCTATGGTCTCTTTGCTCCCTGCAACTGCAATATCATCTACATATATCAGTGCTTGTATTGCTAAATTGGGTGAAACAATTGTACTTGATGGTTTACCCACTTTGTTTATTAAATCAGTACTGACACAGCATAGCTGAGGACCATATACAGTGCCTTGTTTCACAATGTTTTTTATATGTATTTCAGGAGTATTTCCATGGGGTGTTCGAATAGTTATTCTTGCATTTCGATTTAAGTTATGAATTGTAGCCACTTCTCTCGCCCGCATCCCTGCCGTGTGTAGGTCCACAAGACAGTCCTCTAGCCATAACTTGTCAAAGCATTTTTCTGCATCGGCAAACAGTATATATGTGGATTTATTTAGTCTTTTGTTGTTATCTAATACAATCAATAGAGCCAGCCAATTGTCTTTTGTTGATCTTCTCTTTCTGCCACCATTCTGAAAAGTGCTAAATTGGACATCGTCCTGTGTTTTCCCCATTATCAACTTTTCATACAGCTTGCTCAATATGCTGGTTAAGAATATCCCTCTTCTGTTTTTCATTTCCGTTTTTGATCCCTTGTTCTTATATATTGATTTTATCTCCATTTTCTCCCATTCAATAGGCGTGGAGTTATCTGCTGACAGTTTATTGAATAGCTTAGCAAGAGACTTAACCATCTCCAATCCTCCTTCAATTACCATCTCATTTCGCCATCCTTCGCTGTCTGGTGCTTTGTTGCGATTTAGGTATTTGATTATACTTTCCACTTCCTCCATAGAGTATTTGAGTTGTTCTTGGGCATTACCTTCTGTTTCTACATTCGTTAATTTCTTGTTTATTTTTTCTTCATTTTCATGGGCATAGCCCTCCGTTGGTTGCACTCCTTTGAACAAATCTATATAAAAATTTCGGAATATTTGCAATATCTCAGATTTTTCTTCTTGTTTTTCACCGTTTTCATCTATCATGGCTATAGGTAGCTCTTCTTGCTTTCCTTTTATCCTCCTGCGAAACTCCCAAAACTTTTCCTCCTTCAATCCATTTCCTTTGTTCTGTAATGACTCCACTGTTCGTGTTATCCGTTTTGCTTGTGCTTGTTGCTGTTCTTCATAAATGTGGTTTGTGATAAGTCTTTTTCTTTTTTCCAACTGTTCCTTGTTACTGGCATTTCTGTATTGTGATTTAACTTTCCGTTTTGCAGCCATTAATAATCTTTGTTTGTTGGTACAATGTTTTCGTTTTACTGTTGTTTTGCATCTTTCCTTGATTTCCATAATTGTTTTTGTCCATTCTGAATATTGCTCTTGGGTTGTTTCCTGACTATCAAATATGTTTGACACTTCGTGTTCCTGTAGTAAGCTATTGTATTTTTTTAATTCTTTTTTATTTAGAAGCCTGCTATGTTCTGTTTTTCTGCTGCTTGACAACTGTCCTTTAAACTCCATTATTATTGCTCTGTGGTCGCTGTATCTAATAATTACATCTTTTTCTTTTTTAAGTACTCTATATGGGGTATATAACTTTTCCTCGTCTATTATTACTGATTTCAGATCTCTTACACAACCCTGCTCTATAATAACGTAGTCCAAAACTGAATGATTCGTCCCTTGTACTCTAGTCCACACACCCTGACATTCCTTCCAACTATTTATAATTGCCATACCACAATCTTTCATCAATTTTTTAAACATCCGTCCACCTTTGGTTACTTCAATGTGGTTTCCAGTAATTGCGTCACCCACTTTACAATTAAAATCTCCCATTACAATTATTCTTTCCCCTTCATCTTGACCTTTGGTAATTTCTTCTTTTAAGGTAGCATATGAAGCCTTGAGTGTTGTTTTCTTTTCTTCATCTCCTTTTGGGAGATATGCTATTCCTACTCTATATTTAGTCTTGGTGCCCATTGTGATCCACAGACTTTCCATGCTGTTTTCTGTTCTGTTTACTTCCAATGTGACATTTTCATATTTTTTTTTGACACCTATCAAAACTCCTCCCCCTTCGTCATTCCTGTCATTTCTGTATATATGATATCCTTCTATCTCTGTTGTATCTGTCTTGCTGGTATGTGTTTCTACTATACCAATTACATCTGCATCAATGTTTTGTATTATTTCAGATAAATTTTCCATTTTTGACTTTATTCCTCTAATATTTACATAATATACTTTTAACATATTCAACTTTTTTTCTATTGTTTTTTTCCTTCTGTTCCGTACTTGATTGTTTTTCTCCTCTCTTGGCCCAATTGTCGGTCCTTTTTGGCATTCTATTGTTTTTTTTGTGTCTTGTCATTGTTTTTGCAAAGGCATTGTTCTATACATTGGATACATTGGCTGTTGAATCTGTGGTTGCCACGTATTGGTAGAGTGTACCCCTGGGTTTTGTCTGAAGTCTTTCTTGATACCTTGTATTTCCTCGTGTATTTGCTTTTGTACTGCGTTGATGATTGTCTCGTGTAATGCTTTATTTTTTCTTTCTTGTATTTCTTCCCATTCTTTTTGTCGCCTATCTAACGAGCGCAGGTGTTCGTTCTCTTCATTTTGGATATTTTTTTTTCTTCTAGGCTGATTTGTGGCTTCGAGTTTGTCAGCTATCCCATTTTGACCATCGCTTTTACTTTCACGATGTATGAACTTGCACCTATCTCCAAAACGACAGCTTCCGTTTTCATGCCATCTACAAACTACACTTTCATTGTGTGCATATTTACATGATTGGTTGCTACATTTATTTTTTAGAAAATATCTGCAGATCACTTCGTGCTTATATCTGCAATTTTCATTGAATCTACAGATTTTATTCTTTGCATAATTTAAACAGATTCTTTCATAAGTCTTGCTTCTTTTTGGAGTTTCTTCTACATTTCTTGAGATATACCCTTCTCTTTCTTCATTGTTCTGCCTGCTGTCTGGTTTTACGAGCTCTATTTCCAATTGTTTATTTATTTCAATGATTTCCTTCATTTTCTCTTTGATTTCATTATTTTCTGCACCAAGTGCTGATTTTTCCATTACATTTTTTTCTACCAAATCTTGATACTGCTTTAGCTCAATTTTCATTTTATCGTTCATTCTCTTAAATTTTTGCTTGCTTTCATGCAATTTTTCTATCTGTGTAACTGTCCCCTGCATTTGTTCTTCAAGTGCAGCTGGTTCTAGATCTAGTTCTATTGTTTTTTTCTCATTACCTTGGGTAGTCTCATTCACCTTTCTCACTAGTCTGAACAACAATTCTATGTGTTCATCAGCATTAGTTTTCATTTCTCGTACCTGGTTTTCAAGATGCCGTACTTTTGTTGCCATTTTAGTTTTCTCGTCTAGTAGTCTTTGTATCCTTTCTTCTTGTAATTTATTTTCTTTCACCGTGCTTTCATACCTCAAGGCTTTCAATTTCTCTTCAACCTCTTTGTTTCCTATTGTATTATTATCAGTTGTTAACTCTGTATTAGTATCTATTGTGAGTGGGGTGGTGTATTCAATCTCATTATTTGACGTTTCTAAAGATTCTTGTTAATTTGATTACTGTTAATTTGAAAATTCGTCTGAAGTTTAGATCACACACGTGGTAATTTGAATATGCGTCTGTTTTTCTATTCCATACGAAACCCTATTAATTTGAATATTCGTCCAAAGTTTAGATCACACCCGTGATAATTTCAATATTCGTCCAAAGTTTAGATCAAACCCGTGATGATTTGAATATGCGTCTGTTTTTTTATTCCATACGAAACCCTATTAATTTGAATATTCGTCCAAAGTTTTAGATCAAACCCGTGATAATTTGAATATGCGTCTGTATTTATATTCCATACGAAACCCTATTAATTTGAATATTCGTCCAAAGTTTAGATCACACCTGTGATAATTTCAATATTCGTCCAAAGTTTAGATCAAACCCGTGATGATTTGAATATGCGTCTGTTTTTCTATTCCATACGAAACCCTATTAATTTGAATATTCGTCCAAAGTTTAGATCACACCCGTGGTAATTTGAATATGCGTCTGTTATTTTATTCCATACGACACCCTATTAATTTGAATATTCGTCCAAAGTTTAGATCACACCCGTGATAATTTGAATATGCGTCTGTTTTTATATTCCATACGAAACACTGTTAATTTGAATATTCGTCCAAAGTTTAGATCAAACCCGTGATAATTTGAATATGCATCTGTTTTTATATTCCATACGAAACACTGTTAATTTGAATATTCGTCCAAAGTTTAGATCAAACCCGTGATAATTTGAATATGCGTCTGTTTTTATATTTCATACGAAACACTTTTAATTTGAATATTCGTCCAAAGTTTAGATCACATACGTGATAATTTGAATATTCGTCCAAAGTTTAGATCAAACCCGTGATAATTTGAATATGCGTCTGTTTTTATATTCCATACGAAACACTGTTAATTTGAATATTCGTCCAAAGTTTAGATCAAACCCGTGATAAATTGAATATGCGTCTATTTTTATACTCCATACGAAACACTGTTAATTTGAATATTCGTCCAAAGTTTAGATCAAACCCGTGATAATTTGAATATTCGTCTGTTTGATTTCCAATACTAAACAATGTTAATCCATGTCTTTGTCTAAACATCCGTGATTAATTCGATCAGTCATGCGTTTATCTGCGTTCAAATGAATAATTCAATTTTTTGGTGCAATTTTGTATGTTTTGATAATTTATTTTCTTTAAAATAATTCATTTAGCCTTTTTCGACTTTATTATATACTTTTTGTAGTTTATATTGTTCCTTAACTTCGTAAATCTCCCATTAATAAGTATGTTGTGCTCACATCATTTGTGCGAAGCGTTATTTAACGCGCTCCAATATAGGTCTATTTGAATATTCGTCCAGACGAATATGCGTCTAACTTCACAGACATCTTTTTTAAACCATACTTTTTCGCAAGAAGCCGACTTGTTCGCAGATTTCAGCCCCATCGTAGCTAAGAGGGTTAGAATATAATTATTATAACATTTGCGTAATAATTACAATAATTACTTTAAGTCCACCTCATTAAACTATATAAACTATAATGGATTGAATTTATGATTGCTATAGTGCTGTTCCAAACTATTTGCATTATTAGTACAGCTATATCGTGTATATTCATTTAGTAAGTGGTTTATAATTTTATGATGATGGTATATATCATATGGAACTTATGTATTTTTAAATTTATTTAGCTCGTAGCTGTTCAAATATCTTTGAGAAGTGTGATCTGCTCCCACAAAAATTCTGTCAAAGTTCCAAGACTTGGATGGATAGATTTTGTCAAAGTTATTGTAACAGCTGTTGAAATTCATGTGGAATATATAGATTTCATGGACAATGAAAGTGGAAATTCAAGTCATTTTTTGCCTCGCTGGTGAATTAGGTAGTTAGCGACGAAGTGTAATCAAGACAACTGTTTGATTATGATTATAGTGTTAAATTTTGGGCAGTCAATATTTATCGTGCATAGACTATATGATAGATATTTGGTGAATAGTATATACGGTGTAATCAACATTCCTTAATATTCTCATTTTCTCAAATTATGATTACATTAATATTATTATGTTGAGCAATCATTAAGCAGTCTCATTTTATTGAATAAATATCGCAAGACGTCAAGCCAACCGATATAGCGGTTAATTAAGAGCAGCACTCTTAACGTTTAAATGTAAATGGGCAACGTTTAACATCTTAAATGATGTAAAACGTTGTAAAACGTTTAACGTTTAAATGGGCGAAACCACACCAGCTTACTTCTTTTCCCCCAGAGCTCCTACCATATGTGGATTATGTGTGATTAAGCATGGATTAAGGTAGACCTTTAGCAGATAAGGCATGCGTGTCTCGACTCTCAGTTTCATAGAGCAGAACATCCTCGGAGGGAGGGAAACTTCCATTGCGCTTCGACGGGGTGGTTCGCATAAAACTTTTGGAGGATAACCACAAAAATGTTTCAGATCATGACTCAGAAGACCGTCAGTGCGGTAAGGGTAAAATACCAACTTGCAAACTCTTGCAAATTTACCAACCAATCCCAAATTAAGGAAATGGTCTTCTTGTCTAGACCATGGACCTATCAATCTGAAAGAGTTCCACCACCCGTCTCTTTTATTTTTTTTAGTGTTTGATTTGATTGCATCTCATAGCTGTTCCGGGTGAACTAATGATGATCATTCCAACGTCTTCTAATTAAATCGTGCCAAGAAATCGTAGAATTTGATATGATATCGATATATCGTCATTTTGACACTAGCAACCGCAAATCCTGGAGGGTAGTTACGGCACTTTACATTATAACAATACTATCATTTAATTATATCGACATCATATCAAATTCTACATTTTCTTGTGCCAGCCGGGTATTCGCGCTGCCATGACGACGGCGAGCGCGTCCTTGCGAGTCCTCGCGCGAAGCCGCCACAAAAAACAGAAACACAACGACCACCCACGGACGACAGTCTTTACAGGCCGAATTAATCTTGAAGTTGGTAGAGCTCCTACGACATATCGGCAACGGCCGTTCAGATCAATACGAAAGCAGCGGCAATCGAAAGAAAGGGCCAAATCATTCGAGAAAGTTTTTTTTCAGCGTTGTGAATGCATCCGTTGATTTTAATTAATTTTTCAAATTTCAGCCCCTTCGTTGACTCATTACGCTGGGACGTCGTAGCCGAACGGACAGAGAATGCCAGCCTCATCAGTCGAGCCGCCCGCACAACGACAGTATTGTGATATCAGCCCGCAGTAGGCAAGGCATTGCTTCTTTTTATTGCCCTATTGGACGTTGCACTTCGAATTAATTTCAATATTTTATTTGATGCTCGAGCGGCTGCTTCCGACTTTCTTGACGTGTTTCTAGGGCACAGGGTTCTGTAGTGAGCTGCACAGGCTAGGCAGTTTTGCAACTTTTACTTCCATAGTGGCCCGAATGGAGAGACCTTTTTTATGTCGCTCTGATTAGCACAAGCTTTTGAACGGCCACAATTCTGTTGGCCACGGAGATATGATGGATCGTGGATGGACTCTGTTTGTATATATGTGCATTACAGTAAATATATTAAAGTTCTAATAAAAGTTATCAAGCTACTAACAATGATATAACTTATCATCTTAGTAAATAAATATAGGAGATATTTTTATAAGTAGAAATAATCATTTTTAGCTTATGATAAAAACGATTGCAATAAATATACATATTAAAGTTCCATTTAAAGTTGTATGTATGTATATAGTATTTGTAGCACATGGCTAACATGCAAATAAAACAAAGGAGGATATTTTTTAAATGTATCCTCACTTACATGTGGCCTTCAAAATTCTAAAAATAAAACATTACTATCATAGATACAGAGAAATATCAATAGACAATGCATAAATAGAAAATACATAACCAAGCAACTGAGATTTAACTACAGTAACTACAATATTTAGATAAATTAACTTTGTTACATTTTGTTTGGAATATTTCCAAAGATTTGTAAGAAATCCCATCTTCAGTCTTCAGAAATGCTATTCCATGGACGGATGACTCTGTTAGCGAAGGCATATTTGCAACAATCATATTTTCAGTTCATATTTGAATGAAGTCTCAAATAGTGTCCACGAATAGGATACCGGTATACTTAGATTGGGCAAATTCGTCTTTTATTTCATTTTGTCAAAATTGACAGGCAAAACAAAGTAGAGTCACATCAAATTATTTCGCTAAATTGCAGCCTATATAATTTACAAGCAAGTTGTTAGAATAAGTGTAGTATAGGTAAATATAATTAGATATGATACGAATCCCGGGATACGAATATATCTATATATATATATATATGTCCACAGTCTATTACATGCGTATAATATTGTACTTGATTACAATGTACTTAGAAACTAAAAAAAAATTTACAGAAGGGTGAGATACTGAACCCATCAAGCCCTCTTTTGAAAGTATAAAAACTAATAGGATTTAATGAGACGTCTGGTATAAAGTTCCACCAAGGGAGGAAAATTCAAATTTTACTCAATCATCTTTTGGGTTACACAGAGGTTTCAATGTTAAGGAAAAATATTTTGATTTTTCAATTCTAAAAAGTTCGCAAAATGGAACGTCAGTAATGCCATATACATTTTTATATAAGAGATAGATATCTTAGTACATAGATGAGCGATATAAGTAGGAACCATTTTCATCTTATGATACCTATAAAACTGTATTGCAAGGATTGCAGTAATGAAATTACCTTCGGATTTAAATTATAAAGTGACGAACAACATGTGAACGTTGAACGGCATTGAACAGCAATCATGGAATGAATGCAATTTAGAGGATAGAAGAACAATTAATACGGAGAATCATTTGCCGCTAATAATTAGTGATAAACTATTCTTGGTTTTGTAATGGTATAATTACTTCTTCTGTCTGATTACTGGTCCGAGGACACAAGTAATTCATATTTTGAAATAAATATTAATGTAAATTTGTTACTACTCTCTCTTCTACTATCTTGCCTGAACTAAGATTTAGGTGTGCTTATCGCCAATATAGACAGTCGCACAGTGAAGTTAATGTTTTAAGGCCGGGCTACCTTTACAAAGACTCTTTCAGATAAGCAATCATTATTTGGTGTTTGATAAATTTCAGGGGCTCGTGAGATGTCAATTGACTCATGTCCATGTGCTGATGTATTAATGCTTTCAAAATGAATACAATAAGTTTTAAAAATGAAAATTTTCAATTATTCCATTTATCATTGAAAAATTATACAGCACATGCGTATTTTGTTGATAATCGATATAAATTGGACTACACAAACTTTAAGTCTACGAACTATATTATGACAGTTGTTTTCCTTCGCTTTTAAAAGCACTGTGACTGTAAAGGGAGACTGCCAGAGATGGTGTCTGTCTCGGGCGATTGTTGACCCAATTTTATCATTTTGGCTAAATGGAAAGGACGGTTCAGGTGTGTAGATGGTGGTGTAGCATCGTTGACGATGACAAATGCTGCGTTTTAAAAGTTCCTGAATGTTTTCGTCGTTGCTCATTTAGAAGGATACGTCGTTCCAAATTGGTGTCGTGGTGGTTAATGATAATAACAATATCATCACCGCGACACGCAAATGACGAAACGACGACATCATCCATTCAGCGTCAACTTCTACATCAAATAACTATTGTTCCATGGTCTACTGGGCACGATTTGATAGTATAACATAAATAGGATGTGACCTAGCTGCATCTAAAGATCAATTCATCATTTCACCACAACAGTTAAAAAATAAATGAAAGCTTAAATAATGCTACGAGACATCAAACACTGTGAGCTTCATCAAAATAATAATATCTTGAGCAAGCATGATTGAGACGAGGGTCAGAATTCTATCAGATTGATAAGCCCTAGAGATAAGCCCATGGTCTAGACAAGAAGACCATTTCCATATTTTCCTGCATATTTTTGGGTAGCCTCATTCCATCGCGACCCTCATTTCCGCGCGGCGTTTCAGTGAGGGCCTAACAAACTTACTGGAGTGCCGTGCAGAAACGAGGGCCATGATGGAATGAGGCTAATTTTTGGGCTAATTTTGTGCTAGCCTCACTCCATCACGGCCCTCATTTCCGCGCGGTGCTCCAGTGAGGGCCTAATAAAATTTAAGGTTAAAAAGTGTGCCAGAAACCAAAAATATGGTGTGCCCAATCACAGCGCACCTTTGTATCACGTGAATTTTTATCGAGCGCTGGTTGGTGAATAAAATGTAAACAAACTTGCTTTAATCATTTTCAAAGTTTATATTTCGATCGCTTATTCTGTCATATTGTCAATTTTTAATTATATATTTACGGAGAAATGGAAATTTGAATCAGATTAATGCTGTATGTTGGAGAATTGATTTTAAATTTTGAATATTTCTTTGATTTTGATTATTTAAATCATGATTCAAAACGACGGAAGTGCTTACAATTTTCCAACGATGGCGATCGCTCCGTCAAAACATGATGTTTTCTGCTTTTATTTTGTATTCTACGCCCGCAAATGGTCTTCATGATGTTCATACAGTCCTTCGAGATAATGTAATCTATTATTTATAATTCTGTTGCTCCAATTTGATACCAAAATAAATACCGTAAACTTGACTTTTTTTAGTTTTTTTCGACAGTTTGTTTACAAAATGTTGAAATTCAAAATAGCTGAATTCAGCAAATTTCAATTCTTGTTCACACCTCGTTGTATTGTTCTTCGATGGGCCGACCAACCAACACCTGGCTGTAACTCACATGACTCCAAGGTGCGCTGTGATTGGGCACACCAAATTTTGGTTTCTGGGCACACTTTTTAACCTTAAATTTTATTAGGCCCTCACTGGAGCGCCGCGCGGAAATGAGGGCCGCGATGGAGTGAGGCTAATTTTGTGCTTGGTTGGTATAGTAAGTTTGTTAGGCCCTTACTTGCCTCATTCCATCACGACCCTCCGCGCGGAAATGAGGGCCATGATAGAGTGAGGCTAGGCCCTCGCTGTAGCGGTGCTCGGAAATGAGGGCCGCGATGGAATGAGGCTAAGCCATCACGAGCTTGTTATCAAGCGGAATTGGAGTCATAATTGTGAACGTCCGTGCCGTTGTTGGATTCAGCGTCGTCGTTGAATTTCATACCATGTTTCTATTCCGTCGTCACCTGCGCTGCAATCTGCGCATCAAATTGAAAACATCACAAAAAATAAATTTCAGGGCCCTTGAGGTCAAATCTTAAATGGCTTTAGTTTAATGGGAGAATTTCTTGAAAATACAGTGATTATTTAGTTTTATAAGAGTTATAAGAGGTCTGGATTGTAAAATATTCGAGCTTATATGAATATGGAAAACGATGGCAATGTTTGCATTTTATTAATTGAGAAACATTTAATTATTATCGGAACATGTAATCGAAGGTTGACAGACAGACTCGGAAAAAGCAAATTCAAAATCCATGAAATATAGAAGCAGCAAATATTGGGCATGGTAGTCTTGCAGTAGTGGGACTTTTTCATTCTGATCAATAGCATCAATCATGTTGTCCTAGATTCTTAGATTTTCGAAGAAAAGTATTCGAGACAACGTTTGAAAACAACATCGAAAGTGTTTCCCTGATGTGAATTAGAGGTGCGGTAATTATCGATAAGATATGAAGCCGAATTAGGGTCTAAATTCGATTCACATGTTGATAATGTGTTTCACATGGCGATGATGTATATTCCTGAATCGATGTGGGGAAGTAGCCTGCTCGCAGACCTTTAATACGGGATCAAATTCTAACTTCCTCGTTCATCACCTTGAACTCTGGCAACAAAATGGCATTATCTAGCACGCTGTTGGACGTTAAATAAAATAAAACTGGAATGCATTTAGCTAACATGATTATCGACACCACTTCGTCGCTATTTTCTCTTCAATAATTTTTAAAGTTGACAAATTTTTCCGCCCGTGTCCCTCCATTTCGTTGTATAACGACCTTCCCCGCTTGTATGTCAGAAAAATCCATCGAAACGAATGCTAATTCTCGGAAATAATTTCTAATTATATGCTGCTTGTCTAGACAGTTAGACACTGACAACAAGCATGGCCCAAATCCCTACAAAAAATAGCTTTGCTACGCTCGGACTCATGGTGAATGATATAATTATCAAAATAAATCAATTGAAATCAAATTCAATAGAATATCAAATCAATCAAATCATCATGCAAAGAAATATCAAATCAAATCAAGTTCAATAAAGTAAAATCAATCCAATCGAATGATATAAAATCATATCACATAAAAAATCAACTTCAATAAAATAAACAATCAAGGTGTGAATTGCAAATGACGTCCAGGTTGTCTCGCCTTGAGCTGATATCACAGCAGAATTAAAACATTTTAATAAACAACTTTAAAGAATGTAAACAACAAATAACCATGCAAACTATTACCAGAACAATATTAATTCCTCACTAATTATACTAGGGGCCTAGCGCAATTTTATGACGTACAGTAAATGAAGTGAAATTTTCCCTTCGAAGTATCGCCTTATTATTGTTGTCGCAGCAGAATAAAAACATTTAAAATCATCAATAATTGTGAAGCGGAATGGTGGTCATAATTCCGAACGTTTATGCCGTCGTCCTCGACTATCTCCATGACACAATGACACATGTTGCCTTCCTCGATCTTAATGTCTACAAAAACAAAAGCAGACTGGAAACAGATATATATATATATATATCAAACCAACCAACACTCACAACCTACTCCATTTTACCTCTTACCACCCAACACAAACTAAATGGGCAATAGTAAAATCATGCACTTTACGTTATATCCGAAACATAACAAATTATGACATCTTATTAATTCGTCTATATTTCCTCTATGTCATTTTCTGCTCCAAGTCCTATCCACCAAAACAGACTTTCCAAATCATAATGCATTTGTTTCATGACCACGCCCTTGGTCAGACATACCATGATTACAAATCACATAATCATGCTCGCTTCAACTTATCATGAGGGAACCATTCAGTTATTCACTACTCTCCTGAGTCAATGAAGTTCTGATACCCTGCTTTCAATCACACATGCAGCTCTATGACACTCAACCGCTAATTAAATTTCGTAGAAACAAAAAACCCCATGATAATCTCATACACACTAATGATCAAACCATCCTTGAAACACCACATTGTAGGAACCTTCCTGAACCA
Source organism: Haliclystus octoradiatus (assembly GCA_916610825.1). Taxonomy (NCBI): domain Eukaryota; kingdom Metazoa; phylum Cnidaria; class Staurozoa; order Stauromedusae; family Haliclystidae; genus Haliclystus; species Haliclystus octoradiatus. The sequence continues at coordinate 17,086,712 of OU744451.1, forward strand.
TCTAGAACATTCTAGAACATAGGAGAACCTACATGACTCCCCGCATGACTCACAATGACCATGCATGATCTAGCAGCTTCTAGCATTTATCTAAACACTATAAATACAGTAAATAAAAACTATGAAAACTATGAGAACTGAATGTACAGTCTACTATCAACATGTCAACTTGGAATTAATATTATTATTCATAAGAAGAAATATACCATACAAATCAATTCAACCTACGTTGTTATTATTATTTCTTCAACATAATTCTACAGTTCTCATCAACATACTGATTCATAATCTTTTAACTCTGGTACTGCCTTATTGAAATCAAAAATGGGCCAGGAGATTTTTTATTAATGAAGGAGTTGACATTGCAAATATACCCAACAATATAATACATATCAAAACATAAATTATTAATACATTCACAATTTGAAAATCACGAACTCACTGCCTTTCAAGCCAACCTAGGCTTCTTCAATGGAAAAACAACTGACTTATGCGATCAGAGGCTTCCCGCTGGAGTAGTTACATAACTAAGTCCCAGTAACACGGGCAATCCTGTGGGATTTGGGGAATCCACCAATCCCTCCAGTTGAATATAATTTCTAATTATATTTCATGTGTTCCACCGATGAAGAGAAAATCACGATGTAAGCTAATCCAGGAGTATTAGAAAACAATTCATTTAATAATGCAATTGTAATTTCGCTAAGCTGCAAGTACACCAACATGGCCGCCATCAGAAAATGTTAGTAAAATGTCACCTCAGTGAAAACGCTCCTAACCGTGATTCCAAAGGCAATGCTAGAATCTGAACAATAACTCAGTGAAGTTTAGGCGGATATTACGCAATCGATGATTGTCTATGTATTGTTTGCGGGCAAAGCAGTATGCGATTTGCTATTTACACAAAAATCGCGGTAATGGTCACAATCACGGTGGCTATGTGTGAAAACGTAGTCGCAGCATAATATACTGTATAAGTCGTGCCCATAATCACGCTTTCGTAACCGTGATTTACCAAATTTTTTTCAACCTGATAGCAGACTCATGGATACTCCGTAACCATGAGTAAAAAGTCATTGAAGAGAAAATAGGGACAACGTGGTATCGATAATCATGTCAGCTAAATACTTCCCACCACAGTAATTTACTAAGTAAATTGCAAAATAACGTATTTCATAATTAATTTCTCATACATCTTGTAATCTCCAATAATTTAATAACTGTATACAATCTGTAATGATGACAGTATTTATAGTTAACTATATATATATAACTTATTCAAGCATTTATGCATCTACCAGACACCTGTATAAAGGTACATTGGTATTTATAATAAACAAAAAAACAAACAAAGAAACAAACATCGCCATGTGAAATCACATCATCAACATGTGAAACACATCATCAACATGTGAATCGAATTTTGACCCTAAATCTTTGGTTGTACACAAGCAAACTCAACACCACCTTCATTGAAGACCTATACAACACATTTTTCACACAAAAGGTTAGTTAAATAATACTTTCCAAACAATATCTATACAATGATAGAAACATTTTCATAGGATTCTAATTGATTTTGACGCATCTTTTTAAGACTTGTTTAGGCAGTTCACTCTTCATAATTTACAGTTTAAATGTTGCTTTTTGTTTTCTTAATTGCGCAAATGGTGACCTCATTTGCTTGTTGTGCATAATTATTTCTAATGGCATCATGGTCCAGATATATGTCTCATTGACGTAATTATGCTCACATCAAATTTAACTTCGTTATTGGGCTTACTGTAGATTGTACAGTATTCGAGATGATGCTTGATCAATATATTATTTTGATTTTTTGAATTCTCAAAAGTAAAATTTCCGGCTTATGTATTCATCGCTGTCTATGAGGCTGAATTGGGGTCATAATTCCGAACGTCCGTGCCGTCGTTGGATTTCCGCGCCGTCGTAGAATTGCATCCATGTTCCTACTCCATCGTCATCTGCGCTGCCATCTGCGCATCAAATTGAAAGAATAAATTCCAGGGTCCTTCAGGCCAAATTTTAAGTAGCTTCAGTTTAACTGGAGAGTTTCTGGAAAATACGGTGATTATTTAGTTTTTTAAGACTTATAAGAGGTCTGGTTGTAAAATATTCAAGCTTATATGAATATGGAAAACGATGGCAGTAATGTTTGCAGTTTATTAATTGAGAAACATATAATTATTATCGGAACATGTGATTGAAGGTGGACAGAGAGACTCGGAAAAATCAAAATCCATGAAATATAGAAGCAGCAGACGCATATTCAAAATATTGGATTTTTTGTAGTCTTGCAGTAGTGGGACTTTCTGATTCCGATCAATGGCATCAATCATATTGTCCTAGATTTTTCGATTTTCCGAAGAAAAGTATTCGAGACAACGTTTGTAAACAATATTCTACTTCAAATGGTGTTAATAGGGTGAATCCGTGTCCTATTGATTTTAGGTGTTTAGAGAGTATGTGTAATCTATATTGATATAATTAGATGTGAAACGCGACAACAAAACACTACACAGAATATCAGTATCAGTATTTCATGGATTTTGCTGTTGCATTTTCGGAGTCTGCCTCCAGTTACATTTTCCTATATAATAGCTATAATAATAATAATAGCTATAAATCTTTCTCAATTAATGACATAAATGATATTAATAAACTGCAAACATTTCCATTGTTTTTCCGTCACTACAAGCGTGAGTATTTCACAATCCAGACCTCTGATAAAACGAACAATATTAAGTAAGCAATGAATGCTAAGCCGGAATCTGACAGTGTAATCAAAATCCAGTGTAGATAGTATCAAACATAAATCGAAAACCTTCCTCTTGGTAATAAAACACCGACGTAGTCAAAAGTTGAGACAATTTGATAGTTGCGCACATGGCGACGCGGATGGCAGACTGCAGCGCAGCCGACGGAATGAAGTTCAACAACGAAGCGAGATCCAACGACGACTCCGCAGCTCGGAATATTGACCCCGATTCCGCGCGAAATTAATTGCGCAGATGGCAGATGACGACGAAATCCAACGACGGCACGAACCTTCGGAATTATGACTCCGATTCCGCTTCATAGCTGTCACATCCATTTGGGTGATTGCAAGTGTCAATTCTGAAGGGAAAATAAATTAATTACGAAATATATCCTTTTTTCCTTTTAGATTATCAAACTATTTCAAAATGGCATTCACCAAATTCATTCTCATTGCCTCTTTACTCTCTGCTACAATCATCCTTGCACTAGGTATATTGCATATATGGTAACATTATTATAAATTAACCTCGGGCCAAAATTTCTGTTCAAAATTAGTCAAATATTCTGAATGATTTCAGTAGAGATATAATTTGTATAGTTTTATTAACAGTTTGCTGACACATTCGTTTGTTTTGATCATTGATTCTGCCGAATCTTTTGATATTAATGAATATGTCACGCATTTTGGTTTTGGGTCATAGAGTCCATAGAGAAATTAGAAAAACTTATACGAGTCTATATGCATCAGGTACTAATTCACCATATTGATCTGATTTGGAATATTATTCGATCGGCTATATTCGGATTAAGATTAAGCGTTCCTGTACCTATCGGATCACAATCCGATTAAAATGTTCACATATCCGATCAGAAAAAACATAATATCTCTATTCTCGATAGCCTGAACCTCATTTTTGCAGTTCAAGACTTCGATCATTGATTCAATGTAACATTGCATCTTGATTAGTTACATCGTCATTGATCATTGCATTACTTTTTTCTTTTCAGGGCAAAGAAGTACACTGCGACCTTCAGCCTATCTGACCATCAAGAATAAAATGTGTGATCAAGGTGGTTTGACAAAAGGAATTTTTTGCAGTAAGTGTTACTATCCAATTGTAATCAAATCTAAACACATATTTGGACAAATCGCTAGCTAGAGATTCAAGTCATTTAAATGACAGATATTGGCTACTTTTCTGTTACATGTACAATTAATTCATCAAACGTAAGTCTTGAGTAAAGTGAATCCTTTTGCTCAACTTTTGAACTTCACCTGCAAATTTGACATGCAAATATGCAAATATAGAAGCAATCTTACAAGTTCAACAGTCCTTTAAAACATGTTTAAATGTTGAACATTGTCAAAGTCAAAAAGAAGAAACATAATGTCTACTTGAAAGAATTGAATATTTAATGTGAAACTGTAATTTATATTTTGTTTATTTTCATATTTCAGAACCTGCTTATTGCGAAGATTTTTACCCTGAAAAATGCGTGGAATTAAAGAAACACGGAGCTTGTGAATCAGCTGCAAATTGGATGTCAACCTATTGTCAAAAGAGCTGTGGTAAATGCATATAGTAGCATGAGTACGAGCAGGCATATCAACCAATGCGTTTCCAGTATCACATATAACGTATCTATCATGATTTGCCCATCAAAACAACCAGCATATTAAACATCGAATAAAACATTGATAAATATAATAATTTCATATAAATGAAATAATAAATAAAAAGTATTATACAGTATTTGTATGATACAATCATAGACTTACATAGACTGCTGACGAAAATGCGATTAAAAAAAATAGAATTTTTAACTCATGTATGATGCAACTTGAAATTGGTAGTCATAAAAAACTCTTTTATAAATAAAAAGCCTGTTTCATTTAGAAACAAAAATTTCTCAAAATATGGCTTGAAATTTCGCGGTTTTCAAGCCTCTGTTTTGGTACCTGGCGTCAGCCATAATGGATGCCCATGGTCGCTATGTGTTTGCCATGAAGTTTGGCAATGCAATCAGCAGTCTATGTCAGTCTATGACGTCTATGAATACAATCGGTCATATAGATTTATATATTTTGTATAATACGTAGAACTATACTTTTTGATTTTGTACATAAAATTGTTACATTTATAATATTAAATTTTATATAATAATCAAATCCATAAATGGACATGAAAGCTTTTGATTGCTCAATTTGATTTCCAATCTTTGCTATGATATACATATATCGGGAGTGACATTAGAGTGGGCAGAGTGCTACACATTAAATATTTCCATTACGCGAGTTTCTGGAATTTCGGAAAAAGAAGCCTCATACTCGTGAGATTGTCGGTGAAATCCTGGCACCACTGTGACATTTTCCGACAATAATCTATGTATCTATTGATGCTGCTAGCACTCTAGTAAAACTACTTAACCCTTATATAATTTCAAAGTCAGAAGTAGAACCATATATGAATAAATTTAAAAATGAAATCGGATTGAAGTTGATGTTTGAGCTTTTGAGCTAATATCCTTCGGATTCTTCAAACTCTTTAGTTGATAGAAATATTGCAATTAGATTTATGATAGAAATTGAGAGGATGTTTGAGTCTGTATGAGCCTCCACTGATTCCCATATATAGCCTGTTGCATTCCTCAAACTTTCTCTTCAGTGGCGTGCTGCCTTTAGCTTCAGCAGTTAAATGCTAGTTAGCAAACACACTCCCGCAAAATAAACAACGAAAATATATCAGAGATAGAATTGCCGATTCCCAAATGGTTTTAAATTGAACACCACCTTGATTTAATTATTGGTAATTTTGGCGGGAAATGGGCAGCCAGGTGTTTCAATATTTAATTAATAATGTGATTGTAGGTTGATATAGCACTTTAACCGAATCGAAAAGTGCCAGATAAGTAATACAAAAATACCTGTTTTCTATTTGTTTTGTATATCTTGAATAAACTATAAATTGAAATGAAAAATATTACTTCACTAAATTCACATTTTTACGGAGATACATTATATGAGATTTACTTGAACGGTAAGCTGATGAATTCTTTGTGAAATAAAATTAATTATAATCAAGCTTGATTTTTCAAGCAATGTGACATTGTTTTGAACAAGATAACAATTATCGTTTTGAGTTTTATTGATCAAGAAACCGCTATTTATTTGGCAGGAAATTTCAAAATAAGGCTTCAGAAGTATCTTCATTTCTTCTCAGCCACAGCTTTCAATTCCGACAATTCCTGTTGTTACTTTCTACTTTTTAGATCATTATAAACATAATTAGAGTTCTACTAAAGTAATGAGTATGAGATTTAGAGATTATATAGTTCTAGCTGGAATGAATAAATCTATTGAAACCGTCCAGCTTTCCGCTTGATCTGGATATCTACCTATTTAAACAATTTGTGCATGATAATAATTTTTACATTAATTTTCTAGAAGTTGAAGTCAAAAATCATGTCTCAGCTATATCAAATTAGCCTCGTTTTTATTGTTCTTGTGATGGTTTTTCGTGCATCTACACAAGGTGAGGCTAATGCGTAAAGGAAGGCAACAGGAGTTTCTGGACGAGACTGCTCTGCTTCCATTTTGAATAATAGATGTGTGATTATCATAATCAATAAAGAAGATGTATGTTTTATGTTGGTGTATGTTGGTGTATATTGATGTATGTTGGTGTATAATTACATGGTGTATGTTGTAGCCTATATGAGTATATTAGCCAAGTTGAAGGTATCGGTGACATTGAGTTCAAGAGGCTCATGAACAGGATCCGAACAAAGTAGGAATCGTTATTATAGTTATCCAGGATTATTGAAGAAGAAAATTGATATTTTTAATGATTTATCGGCCAAACATCAACAACAAAAATATCAGAAGAAAATGTTGAAATGCATCTAGGCTTCCAGAAGGCTGAACCTTTTGTCGCCGGGACCCTGGTCAGGGATCTCTTTTCGATATTAACGCCCTAGCAAACCGTTTTCCAGCTTAACGGACTGTACTATGACTAGAAAAGATAATTGTTGTTGTAGTGAGAATGACCGCAAGTGTACTAATGACTATGACGTAATCCCAGATGTAGTGATTGGAAAACGAGCGGGCAGATATCACGGTATCTATTCAAGTAATTTCCCCGATATTAAATGGACCAGAAAATGGACTAGTTGGACACAATGTTTTAAAACTGAGTTATAATGTGTAGTTTTCTAATGCATGAATTCATGATGAATTATATAGAGAGCTTCCAAAGACCGAATTAATGGAAATCATCGACTTCAGGCGCTTAACTACCTGAAATATGTTAGATCCATATGTTACTTGGATAATCATACGAAAGTTATTAAAACAGAAACATGGAATGGGGTCTGTGTGATCAACCAAGCATGTTCTCTTATGTCATCTTTCTCGATGTTTCCATAAAGATTGTAATGGACTTCGGATCTTAATGCTATACTCGCACTCATTACATTGTTAGTACATAAGCGGGAGCCTTAAAATTTATCTGGAGTCTGTCAATGCTCTGCTGACACTTAATTATAGCCGTTCTTCTTCGTGATACTATAATATGTACTCTATTTTTGATAATTTCAAAGCCATTTCGATTCTCATGACGTCTTTGATTCGATTCATTTTAGTATGCAAAGACAATGCAGGGTCTAGATGTATGTCATTTGCTGATGATGGAGATTGCAAATTCAAGCCAATTTATATGCAAGGCAATTGCAAATATTCATGTGGTTGGTGTAAAGGTACGTATAATAAGGGATTAAGAGTGATGTAATCATTTTAATAATCATGTAACATAACCTTTGTCTGGAACATCAATTATCTCTCATCAATTTCACTACAACAATGATTTGTTTTGGCTAATTTAATGGGTCATTGATTTTTCATTAAATGCAATTTGAATGAAATTGTTACGAATATTATTTAAAAATATAACGCAAAGAATTCAATATGTTTGCAATATTAGAAATATATAGTAAAAGTTAAATCTGAATGTAGCAAATCCCAAGTTGTTACTTCTTTTAATTTCTCAATTGAATTTTCAATTACAGAGTATACATTTAAGTTGATTTTATGAAAAAATATTCAATCTGTCGCAGCTAGTCGCCATTTTCAAAACACGTGCTCTAGTTGTTTGGCTGAAACCGTGCAGTTATAGGTCTATAACCGCACACGTGCGGGTATAGACCTATGCCTGCACGCTTTTTGGGGTTGCCATGGAATTTCGTGGGTTGTCTTGACATAACTGCTAAACACGTGGTAGAATCCACCAATCATGATAGAAGTTTTTTCAAGTGATTATCAATGATTGATAACTGATGATTAAATTCAGAAAAGACTGCATACATCCGGCGAAGTAGCTTCCTTTGCGCTTCGACGGGGCCATTCGCAATTCAAGTATAACTCCGGCAGAATGACGATTTGAAAAAGTTTCAGACCATGAAAAAGATGCCGCATTAATATTATATTTTAAAAATGACATTTTGCCTCAAAAAACGAGAGAAAATACTTCTGTGCAATAAAAAAATTTGGGTCAAAAGTCGAAATAATTGTCATTATAGATGAAACAAATGCAGATAATTTCATGAAGGGTTTCTGTTAAAGTTTGGTAACTAGGCATCAGACTCCTCCATATCTCTACTACTTTATAAAAATGACCTACAAAATTTTGTACGCGCTCATCTCAAAACCATGTGAAGAAATCCCCAACATCACATCCTTCCAAAGCTCTCCTTCGTTCTTTCGGCGTAAAATTGAAAAACCAACTTTTCCGTAAAAGATCAGAGCTGCCGCAATTCAAACATCAGACAGAGCAAAGCTGTGTGGGCGCAATGAACCCAGGTGTCTTGAAATTTCAGAACCAAAAACACAAACAAATTTATAACTTGGGATGGTTGGAAAATTAGAAATACCCCCCTTTTCCCGTCCGTCAGGAACAGTTACGTGTACGACGGTGTGGCTGTTAGATGAGGTGTTTGTAATCTAGCTATAATCATCATGTAATGTTATCTGTGCTTCATTTTTCAGATTGCACAGATCAGAACCCTATCAATTGTGCAAAGTTTTTTGCACATGGATTTTGTGGCAAGCGATTTATGCAATCGAATTGCAGAAAGACTTGTGGATTATGTCAATGAATGCTACTGATATATATATATAACAGAGTTTAATCAAAGTTTACTGATTTATTCTCCCTGCTAAAACTCCAATATTGTTTGATTCAGATAATTGCCATGCACAGGAATGTATGCGTATTCAAACTCTATATACACTGTACACGGTGCCAACTTATACCATATGTAATTTAAGATTCCAAGCGAATAACTATGGAATGGAATAATCAAGGTATTACAGACAGTTTTTAATATGTCTTATAATAAACTCAGATCTCTATTGCACTGCTTTGAACTTTACTATATTATAGATTTCAATAGTGACAGAATATAAGCATGTGATGTGAACTCTGCGTGTGTGCAGCATGATGTGCGTGAGGGTGTAGCTTCATATTGTTGTTATTTGGGGACATACCAATTTACGAGGGTACTTTTTCAAGAACTCTGAAAAGTTTTTGGGTATTTATTTTAGAATTCTCAAAATATTTGGAGTATTGGTTTTCACAAACAGCAAACAATTACGATACAAACGCAGAAAACTGTATAAAGCCATTACTACGGGTTGAAAAAATATTTGAGGTATCCATTTTGGTCTGAATCAAATATGAGAAGTGGAGGGTGAAGTTATGTTATGGTGGGGGTACTTCTCAATTGAAACTGGCCCCCCATGCACCTGAAGTTCTTGAGTATGTGCCATATTTGATAATATATCGTGTATGTCAGTAAAGCATAAAAACTTGAGGTATGAGATGACATTGATCTTGAAGGCACAAAATTGACCATCGGGCCTTGCGGGCTCAAAGTTGACAAGTGAATGCCGTTTTCAAGCCACGAATCCACAAGTAGTGTAAATTGAATCAGTACATATTCGAAGGCCAAGGTTAAAGGTCACAGGTCAATTGTAAGACTTTAATTTATCAGTGGATTACCATCATCTTTTTTCAGTACATAAGTTTTACAAACACTTTTTCTTACAGGACGGAAATGAGTAAACAGTAAAGGCATACAGGCAAACTCCATTGTCAATATGAGACCTCCTAGCACGTGTGCCACGACTCTCAGATTCATGAAACAGAACATGGGGTAGAGGCTCTTGCCTGATATAAGTCACTTATTCATATATATATAAAATACTTTGTAACCATGAGTCAAATATAACCATTACTATACATTATGCATCATTTTACTGAATACCAAAATGATTAGTGAAGAAATCACTTCTAATATACACATATATTATATATATATATAATAATTGAAAAAGTCCTTGAGTATTTATATCATAAAATGTGTAACGAACGTTGACGTTAGTCTTCGATCTTTTGCCGTTGTAGAAATAAGTCGTGAAATCACGCAGTAATTCAACTCAGAACTATGAACACATCAACAACAACGCTGATATTTGAGCTAATTAAACTGGTTGTTCTAAATAAGAAACAACAATAGTAATAGCATTTAATATAATAATATTCAATAATCTAAATAAACAGAATTGTGATCAGAGTATAATGATACCTCTATACCTTCGGTATGGTTTCTGCACAGCGGTGTCTAATAAAATGTATAGCCGGTGATAGCAAATTTCAAACTTCGAATTTCAACTCGCTCCAACTAATTCTGATCCTATTTCACAGAATATAAATTTTCATACAACACACTAGGAACATAATTTAATACAAAAACGAAACTAAATTATTACAAAGAAAAAGTTAATTACGTAAACTGACAACTAAACTTAACCAATAGGATGTAAGATCCGCTTATTCTAAATATATTTTGATAAATAGGATATAGGATCCGTTTATGTAATGACGTCTACGAAACTATCTATATGGAACAATCCGATTATAGAAAAATAAATTTACCTTGGCTATTGTTAAGCTACTTTTAAATGTTCTATTGTTGTACTAAAAGAATCTCCAAAAGAAGGGGAATCGTCGATTTCATACCGACCCCCATGAGCTAATTGCTACAATTACTCATTAACTAGCCTGCTAACCAGCCCCTGTGGTTTTAGACTTGAACCTCGGGGCTGGTACGCAGGCTACTCATTAACTAATACCTTAAATAAATCGGCGAATAAAATATTCTAAATTATACTAAATTACTAAATAACAATAATAATAATAAACAAGAAGATTTTGTAAATAAGAAAATAATTACAATTATCGATTCATACCTGTTACAACTATTTATTTTTACAATAATAATATCTAACTTCATCTCTCATTCAAGCTTCTTCTATGAGGCACAATTTTTTAATAGGGGGTGACAGCTCTGTACCCTTACATTTTACTAACGCACTGCGCACGCAACCGTCCCGTCCGAGGTTTGTTTTCAAATTTTTCCAAGAGCCCATTGATTGCGAGGCATGTTGTTATCTGCTACCAAAACGAGGTCATCTTCTTCAATAAACGATCGAAATATATACTTTTAAAATGATTTAAGCAAGTTTGTTTACATTTTTAGTGTTTTATTCACCAACCAGTGTTCGATAAAACTTCACGTGATACAAAGGTGCGGATAGAAGTTTTTTCAAGTGATTATCAATGATTGATAACTGATGATTAAATTCAGAAGAGAGTGCCTACATCCGGGGAAGTAAGCTTGAAAAACCTTTCTAATACTTGAAAATTATGTAAACCAACGAGAACATGATAACATCTTTGTTGTAAAATCAAAATTTGATATGTTAATCCCGTTCCGTAAACTGCGTAAATTGTTTTCATCGATCGTTACACGTTGATGCGAAGACAATTTTGAATGTTTGATGTACAAAATTTGCTAAACAATAGCTGAAAGCTTCAACCAATCACTGACCAGTACAAGATATGTTGTACTCAACAACGATTGGTTGAAATCACAATAGCTTTTGATTATGACACTTCCTCTCAGAACAAGAGAATTCGCTCGGATGCGCAGACCTTACTAACGAGGAAGAAAAGTTTTCAAGTAAGGTCTGCGCGCAGGCTACAAAAAAGTAGGATCAGCTCCAACTACTTTTTTCGCTCCAGCGAAAGTTGCAGCGAAAATTGCGTTGTCCAAACTCGTGTGCAACGTCACACAACGCATGCGTACTTGGTTGTTTAGCCGCGAAATTTTCACTGCAGCAAATTTTTCGTCAAGTGGAAACCGGCCTTTAAAGCCGTATATCTGAAAATTTTCCATGAATTGTTGATTTTCATTTGGCAGGAAATCGATCACACGCAAATGCAATTTTTTGTAGGGGTTAGAAAGTTCTGATCGAAGTCTGTTTCAATATCATCAATGTGATACATACATTGCCTTTAAATTTATACTGAAAATAAGTTTTCAATTTTTAATTTGAAATTGGTATGTATGTTTAATACAATAACACTGTATATGAAACGGTAACATCATAAAACGTTATGGCTGTCATTAATATCATTATTTAGCGGTCGAATAATGAATGTTTTAATAAATCAGAATATTAATAAATTTATCAAGTCTGGAGTAAAGTCCCCGACAATTACGACATGACAGCAACTGCCAAATTTAGCCAGGCCAGAACGTATTTCATAACATCGAGAAGCTTAAATTCGTAAGCGAAGGTCGTAGTCAAAAGGGTGATAAATTATGGCGCATTTCCTGTAAACGCACGCAGCGCGCACCACTACAGACACGGGTTGTCGCAGCAGAATTAAAATATTTAAAATCATCAATAACACTTGGTCAGTACTTTTTATTGAAACAGACAAGGTAAATAAAGGGATTACGACAGGCCTGTTAGCTGCAGTAGGCAGAAAATTTTGCTTCGACCGAAATTAGACAAGAATCAACAGCAAGTTGTGGAAGTTTGGCAAGTAAACAACTTTCCATAGCGTGGTTGGACAACTTTCAATGATCGACGTTGTTTGTCGTCCTCTAGATTCTACTTCTAGAGTCGAAGACAAACCTAACACAATTTTTTGTCGTTCAGGTAAATGATGTGAAATTTTCCCTTCGGAGTATCGCCTTGTTATTGTTGTCGCATGGACAAACTGATTTAAATAGTCTTTATAATTTATTCCAAATAAACCATGACGACTGACTTAGCAGTTTAATGTAATAAATATCTTCAGAAATCAATATAAACAATAAATATATAATACTGTCTTGTCTAAGCCCCCAAACAAATGATGAATTGTCAGTTTGAAAGTTCTCACGGTCAAAACACAACAAAAATTATCTTCGAAATTAAAACAGAACGATTAAAACCTTTCATTAATCATGTCAAAATGATGAGAAGAAGAAAACAATCATGTGTTCTGCCAATGAAGAGATAATCACGATGTAAACTAATCCAGGAGTATTAGAAAACATTTCATTTAATAATGCAATTGTAATCTCGCTAAGCTGCGAGTACACCAATATGGCCGCCATCAGAAAATTTTAGTAAAATGTCACCTGAGTGAAAACGCTCCTAACCGTGATTCCAAAGGCAATGCCAGAATCTGAACAATAACTCAGTGAAGTCTAGTCGGATATTGCGCAATCGCTGACGATCGCTGATTGTCTATGTATTGTTTGCGGGCAAAGCAGTCTGCGATTTGCTATTTACACAAAAAAACACGGTAACGGTCACAATCACGATGGTCATGTGTGAAAACGTAGTCGCAGCATAATATATAAGTCGCCCCCACAATCACGCTTTCGTAACCGTGATTTATCTTAAATATTAGATATTAAAAATATGGTGTGCCCAATCACAGCGCACCTTGATGTCATGTGAGTTACAGCCAGGTGTTGGTTGGTCTGCCCATCGAGAAACAATACCACGAGGTGTGAACAGAAATCGAAATTTGCTGAATTCAGCTATTTTGAATTTCAACATAAATTTAGGGGATTATTTTGGATCAAATAGGAAGTAACAAAAATAGCAATAATATATAACATTTATCTCGAAGGACTGTATGAACATTATGAAGGTTTTTGTGGGCGTAGAATACAAAATAAAAGGAGAAAACATATTGTTTTGACGGAGCGATCGCGATCGTTGGAAAATTGAAAGCACTTCCGTCGTTTTGAATCTTGATTTTAATAATCAAAATCAAAGAAATATTTAAAATTAAAGATCAATTCTCCAACATACAGCATTACTCTGATTCAAAATTTCATTTCTCCGTAAATATATAATTAAAAATTGACAATATGACAGAATAAGCGATCGAAATGTAAAGTTTGAAAATGATTCAAGCAAGTTTGTTTACATTTTTAGTGTTTTAATCACCAACCAGCGCTCAATAAAACTTCACGTGATACAAAGGTGCGCTGTGATTGGGCACACCATATTTTTGGTTTCTGGCACACTTTTTAACCTTAAATTTTATTAGGCCCTCATTGGAGCGCCGCGCGGAAATGAGGACCGTGATGGAATGATGCTAATCTAGCCCATAGAGGTATAAGATAAAAGATATAGCTGCTGCGTGACCTCCCCTGTCACCGACTTCCACCATTTTCTTGGATGGAAAAACAATAGCGTCGTGACATTGTGGCAGCTTTGGCGGGAAAATAAATCAAACAAAAGATCAGCTGTTTTGAGTAGAGAAAGTTTTACTTCTTTCGAGAATTGGTTAACAACAGTTGAATCCCCGACAGTTGAAAACAATTATTTTTAATTGATTATTTGAAACATATTTATGTTTGAACAACATTTTACATGCTATTGACGTGTGAACAAAAGCTGAAGGGCCCTGGGAGGTATATGAAATCGCCGATAATAATTCGTAATTAATCATACTTTCAACAATTCTGATTGTTCAAAATTGTCAGCAAATAGCTGTTACCCAAAACAACCAAGAAACAATTGTCTATGCTTGATTCAACACTATCTGTTGTTGAAAATTTACGGAATAATATTCCTGTTTCTTCCTCGTGTGAGTAACATCTCCACAAAAACACTGATCAAAATTACTTGTGCTTCAAAAAGTTTAAAATCTTTCCAGTAGAAAAATCAATTATGTTACATGCCAATGGCACAGTGTCTCAATTTTTACAAAATTAGACCATGTTGCCTAGGATAGCATAAAAGTAAAAAAATTCGGAAAACTCCATTGACTTGTGCATTAAAGGGGCAAAATTGACCGGCGACCGCTGCGAGATCAATTTGAATTTATGCTTAGCGTAATTCAACCGTCTCGCTTTGAAACTATTGTTATACGCAAGCCTAATTTGTAATAAATTCATGTCAACAATGAACATTGTGTTATAAACAATAAACATGCACGTGATCCTAAGTGCGTAGCGCCTGCCGGTCATTTTTGCTCCTTTAAATTCGAAGATTTTATCCTCCGACAAAATAGCCGCCGTGGAGACATCTGCCTCCAAAGAGAAGTCACGTGGTCTGCGCTCTAGTACTTATACCTCTATGATCTAGCCACGACCGCCTATAAGATGCACTGATAAGGATGCCATCGAAAGTATTGCCTAGCCTCATTCCATCACGGCCCTCATTTCCGCGCAGCGCTCCAGTGAGGGCCTAATAAAATTTAAGGTTAAAAAGTGTGCCAGAAACCAAAAATATGGTGTGCCCAATCACAGCGCACCTTGGTGTCATGTGCGTTACAGAAAGGTGTTGGTTGGTCGGCCCATCGAAGAACAATACACCGAGGTGTGAACAGAAATTGAAATTTGCTGAATTCAGCTATTTTGAATTTCAACATTTTGTAAACAAACTGTCGAAGAAAACTAAAAACGTCAAGTTTACGGTATTAATTTGGATCAAATTGGAGAAACAGAATTATAAATAATCGATTACATTATCTCGAAGAACTGTATGAACATTATGAAGGCCTTTTGTGGGCGTAGAATACAAAACAAAAGGAGAAAACATCATGTTTTGACAGAGCGATCGCCATCGTTGGAAAATTGTTAGCACTTCCGTCGTTTTGAATCATGATTTAAATAATCAAAATCAAAGAAATATTCAAAATTAAAGATCAATTCCCCCAACATACAGCATTTCTCTGATTCAAAATCCCATTTCTCCGTAAATATATAATGAAAAATTGACAATATGACAGAATAAGCGATCGAAATTTAAACTTTGAAAATGATTCAAGCAAGTTTGTTTACATTTTTAGTGTTTTATTCACCAACCAGCGCTCAATAAAACTTCACGTGATACAAAGGTGCGCTGTGATTGGGCACACCATATTTTTGGTTTCTGACACACTGTTTAACCTAAAATTTTATTCGGCCCTCACTGGAGCGCCGCGCGGAAATGAGGGCCGTGATGGAATGAGGCTACGTATTGCCCTGATGTGAATTAAGGGTGCGGTAGTTATCGATAATATAAGATCACATGAGTTCGTCACGACGACACACATAATTTAATTGGAATGATTGTATTGCCATATGATGAGGTCATGTTACATTAATTTGGAAATCAAAGCAAATAATAGCATTATAGTGCGGAGCTGTGTTGTAAACTGCTAGACATGCGATGAATTGAAAGTGCCAACAAATAAAATTTTCATGGTGCTACTAGAAGAACAATGTCTCATCTGTAGCCCATGACACGACCAAAAAATTGGTGCCAACTGTGGTTTTCTGTGTACGCATTTTTGTGTGTACCTTTTCAAATTGTTAGAGAAGTCACTGGAATCCAATTCAAACCACATTAAATCATTTAATTAATTTTCCAGGAAAATGTATGTATCTGCTCTGCTAAAATTTATGGCTGAAAATCAAAAGTTGAAACAGAAATTACAGTTATTGTCTTCATTTAGCAAAATCATTAGAAAATGTTTGCAAAATTTAACGAGAATTTAAGTAAGAATTTCAGGTTTGTTTGCTGTCAGTTTATTCTTGATTTAGTCTTTTTATCAGGTTAGGTGTTCTTAAGTTATCATGAAAAACATAATTTTAGAGATATATACACTGTATATAAATATGACTCAATCATATTGTACATAGAAGTAAATGTCGTAACAAATGTTAGTAATGATGTAAAAAGTAATGATGTAACTGAGCCCTGAATTCTTGATTGATCAATGATAAGAAAATACATTCAGTTCAAAACATGAATAATATATACAGGGGACATCATTTCAAATGAGTCACATTCATAATCTACATCTCCACGCACATGATAATGTCTTGCAAATGAGTCGACTAAATAATGTATTATCTATTCAGTATTCGTATTATTATTATCTATATTCCAATGGGTTTCAGATGTTTGCCCATAAATGGATCTATATGTATTGGGATGCTGGGGGCTCAAAGTCAATCTCAATACAGGTACAGTCATCCGCCCTACACTATTTACAAGATTTTATCAGTTGTTATGAAAGTTACATAATTTGTGCAGTGTATCGTTTCCTTTCAGCCCACTTTCAAAAATACAAGGTTATCTTTTCAGTGATTAGAATTAGCAAACACGCTATCATGAGTTCATATATATATATATATATATATATATAGAATGACATACGATGATGTCATGTTCTGTAATTGTGAATATGCAATGCTGAAAGTCATAGAAATGAAGTTAATTTAAATAAATTTAAATATTCAATGGCCTATATTTGAGAGACGAAATCAACGAAATACCGTTACCCTGTATGTCACTTTGTGAGTCCATTTGCAAGTTACCTGAATATATACCTATATGTACAGTCTTTTTAGAGTCCTTTATAACATGTTTATAATGAACCTCATTTCCTGTCAAAAATACCAATCGAAAATTACATGCAACTGTTTATAGACGATATTATTTATGCACAAGCCTGTGTTACTTTTGATTTCAACCTTTGTTTAGTATTGTCTACCTTCGATACGTTTGTTGTAGTAACTGACAGAAATATGTTATGGATATTAGAATGAAAATGGAATGAATAAAAACCGCACTCCAAGCCGCCGCATGCTTGAATGCATAGATGAATGCCATGCAACAGGGGTGTGGTGACACTTGAATGAATCAGACATGACTAATGACGTCACACATCAGCTGGTATAACTGTATAAATAGAGAGGTAAGAGCAGACATCAATCAGACATCTCTGGTTGTACACAAGCAAACACAACATCACCTTCATTGAAGACCTATACAACACATCTTTCATACAAAAGGTTAGTTAAATAATAATCTTCAAACAATATCTATACAATGATAGAAGCACTTTCATAGGATTCTAATTGATTTTGACGCATCTTTTAAGACTTGTTTAGGCAGTTCACTCTTCATAATTTACGGTTTAAATGTTGCTTTTTATTTTCTTAATTGCGCAAATGGTGACCTCATTTGCTTGTTGTGCATAATTATTTCTATCGGCATCAGGGTCCAGATATATGTCTCATTGACGTAATTATGCTCACATCAAATTTAGCTGCGTCGTTGGGCTTAGTGTAGATTGTACAGTACTCGGGATGATGCTTGATCAATATATTATTTTGATTTTTTGAATTCTCAAAAGTAAAATTTCCGGCTTATGTATTCATCGCTGTCTATGAGGCTGAATTGGGGTCATAATTCCGAACGTCCGTGCCGTCGTTGGATTTCATCCATGTTCCTACTCCATCGTCATCTGCGCTGCCATCTGCGCATCAAATTGAAAGAATAAATTCCAGGGTCCTTCAGGCCAAATTTTAAGTAGCTTCGGTTTAACGGGAGAGTTTCTCGAAAATACGGCGATTATTTAGTTTTTTAAGACTTATAAGAGGTCTGGTTGTAAAATATTCAAGCTTATATGAATATGGAAAACGATGGCTTGATCAGTATATTATTTTGATTTTTTGAATTCTCAAAAGCGAACTTTCCGGCTTATGTATTCATCGCTGTCACGTCCATTTGAGTGATTGCAAATGTCAATTTTGAAGGGAAAATAAATTAATTACAGAGTTTGGAATATATCCTTTTTCTTTTTAGATTAACAATCTCTTTCAAAATGGCATTCACCAAATTCATTCTCATTGCCTTTTTACTCTCTGCTACCATCGTCCTTGCACTAGGTATGTAGCCTATATGGTAACATTATTATAAATTAACCTCTTAGAGATGTAATTTGTATAGTTTTATTAACAGTTTGCTCACACATTCGTTTGTTTTGATCATTGATTTTGCCGAATCTTTTGATAT
Organism: Haliclystus octoradiatus; assembly: GCA_916610825.1. Taxonomy (NCBI): domain Eukaryota; kingdom Metazoa; phylum Cnidaria; class Staurozoa; order Stauromedusae; family Haliclystidae; genus Haliclystus; species Haliclystus octoradiatus. Next base: position 17,105,697 of record OU744451.1, read on the forward strand.
TAATGAATATGTCACGCATTTTGGTTTTGGGTCATAGAGTCCATAGAGAAATTAGAAAAACTTATACGATTCTATATGCATCAGGTACTAATTCACCATATTGATCTGATTTGGAATATTATTCGATCGGCTATATTCGGATTAAGATGAGGCGTTCGTGTACATATCGGATTACAATCCAGCTAAAACCCGATTAAAATGTTCACAAATCCGATCATAAAAACATAATATCTCTAATCTGTATAGCCTAAACCTCATTCTTGCAGTTCAAGACTTCGATCATTGATTCAATGTAGCATTGGATCTTGATTCTATCGTCATATATTACGCCTTAGTTGATTATATTACTTTTTCTTTTCAGGGCAAAGTACACCTTCACCTTCATGTTTTGACATTAAAGGTTCACGCTGTCTGTTCATGAAAAGGAATAAAATGTGTGATCATGATGGTTTGACAAAAATAAATTGCCAAAAGACATGTGGTCTGTGCAGTAAGTGTTACCATCCAATTGTACTCAAATCCAAAACACATATTTGGACAAATCGCTACCTAGAGATTCAAGTCATTTAAATGACAGATAGCTGGTTACTTTTCTGTTACATGTACAATTATTTTTCATCAAGCGTAAGTCTTAAGTAAAGTGAATCCTTTTGCTCAACTTTTGAACTTCACCTGCAAATTTGACATGCAAATATGCAAATATAGAAGCAATCTTACAAATTCAACAGTCGTTTAAAATATGTTTAAATGTTGAACATTGTCAAAAGTCAAAAAGAAGAAACGTAACGTATCCTTGAAGGAATTGAATATTTAATGTGAAACTGGAATTTATATTTTGTTTATTTTCATATTTCAGAACCTGTTGATTGCAAAGATAATTACCCTGAAAAATGCAAGGAATTAAAAAAACACAAAGTTTGTGAATCAGCTGCAAATTGGATGTCAACCTATTGTCAAAAGAGCTGTGGTAAATGCATAAAAGCATGAGGACGAGCAGGCATATCAACCAATGCACTTCCAGTATCACATATAACGTATCTATCATGATTACCCATCAAAACAACCAGCATATTAAACATCGAATAAAACATTGATAAATAAAATAATTTCATATAAATGAAATAATAACTAAAAAGTATAGTACAGTATTTGTATTACAACATGTCAGATAGATTTATTTATTTTGTATAATACGTAGAACTATACTTTTTGATTTTGTACATAAAATTGTTACATTTATAATATTAAATTTTATATAATAATCAATTCCATAAATGGACATGAAAGCTTTTGATTGCTCAATTTGATTTCCAATCTTTGCTATGATATATATCGGGAGTGACATTAGAGGGGGCAGAGAGCTACACTACCCCTGTCACGGTCAGGGATACACAGCTCATGGTCAAGAAAGAAAAGTGTGGGCACATTAAATATTTCCGTTATGCGTGTTTCTGAAAATTCTGAAAAGAATCCTGGCACCACTGTGACATTTTCCAACAATAATCTATGTATCTATTAATGCTGCTAGCACTCTAGTAAAATTACTTAACCCTTGTACAATGTCAAAGTCAGAAGTAGAACCATATATGAATAAATTTAAAAATGAAATCGGATTGAAGTTGATGTTTGAGCTTTTGAGCAAATATCCTTCGGATTCTTCAAAACTCTTTAGTTGATAAAAAAATTGCAATTAGATTTATGATTGAAATTTAGTGGAGGTTTTGAGTCCGTAAGAGCATCCACTGATCCAGCCTGTGATTCCTCAAACTTTCTCTTCAATGGCGTGCTGCCTTTAGTTTCAGCAGTTGAATGCTAGTTAGTAAATACACTCCCGCAAAATAAAAAAGAAAGTATATCAGAGATCGAATTGCCGATTTCCAAATAGTTCTCACTCGAACATCACCTTGATTTAATTATTAGTAATTTTGGCGGGAAATGGACGACCAGGTGTTTCAATCTTTAGTTGATAATGTGATTTTAGGTTGATATAGCACTTTAACCGAATCGAAAGTGCCAGACAAGTAATACAAAAATACCTGTTTTCTGATCGTTTGTATATCTTGAAGAAACTATAAATCTGAAATGAAATATATTACTTCATTAAATTCACAATCTCACGGAGATACATTGTAAGAGATTCATTTGAAAGTTAAGCCTATGAATTCTATGCCGGTTTAAATCAAATTATAATCAAGCTTGATTTTCAAGCAATGTGATAAGCATAGGTCTCTGATGAGTTCCTTGGCAGGAAAGAAACACGTGTCAGACCAGCCTCATCAATTGATTATTCAATCACGTTGTTATTCAACCGGGATTGCGCATGCGATATGCACCGAAGTTGTCACCATCTCTACAATTCGTTAGCGGGACTTCAGGCGCGATGCCTGACGAGCTACGACATCAGAAAGGTCTCTGATAAGTTCCTTGGCAAGAACGAAACACGTGTCAGACCAGCCTCATCAATGTGATATTGTTTTGAAAAAGATAATAATTACTGTATTGTTTTGAATTTTATTGATCAAGAAACTATTTATTCGGCAGGAAATTTCAAAATAAGGCTTCAGAATTATCTTCATTTCTTCTCAGCCACAGCCTTCAATTCCGACAATTCCTTTTGTTACTTTCTACTTTTTAGATCATTAAAAGCATAATGGAAGTTCTACTAAAGTAATGAGTATGAGATTTACAGATTATATAGTTCTAGCTGGAATAAATCTATTGAAACCATCCAGCTATCCGCCTGATCTTGATATCTAATATAGCATAAAACATATAATATCTTGATAGCATATTTAAACAATTTGTGCATGATAATAATTTTTACATTAATTTTCTAGAAGTTGAAGTCAAAAATCATGTCTCAGCTATATCAAATTAGCCTCGTTTTCATTGCTCTTGTGATGGTTTTCGTGCATCTACACAAGGTGAGGCTAATGCGTAAAGGAAATCAACAGGAGTTTCTGGACGAGACTGATCTGCTTCCATTTTGAATAATAGATGTGTGATTATCATCATCAATAAAAAAGATATATGTTGTATGTTGGTTGTTGTTGGTGTATGTTGATGTATGTTGATGTATGTTGGTGTATAATTACATGGTGTATGTTGTAGCCTATATGAGTATATTAGCCAAGTTGGAGGCATCGGTGACATTGAGTTAAAGAGGCTCATGAACAGGATCCGAACAAAGTAGGAATCCTGGAAACCAAGATTATTGAAGAAGAAAATTGATATTTTTAATGATTTCCCCGTTACTAAATGGACCAGGAAATGGACTAATTGGAACCAAGGTCTTAAAACTGAGTTATAATGTGTAGGTTTTTAATGCATGATATCATGATGGATTATATAGAGAGCTTCCAAAGACCGTGTTGATTCGAAATCATCGACTTCAGGACCCTATAAAGTACCTGGGAAATATGTTAGATCCACATGTTACTTGGATAATCATACGAAAGTTATGAAAGCAGAAACATGGAATGGGGTCCGTGTGATCAACCAAGCATGTTCTCTTACATCATCTTTCTCGATGTGTACATAAAGATTGTAATGGACTTCGGATCTTAATGCTATACGCGCACTCATTACATTGTTAGTACATAAGCGGGAACCTTAAAATTTATCTGAAGTCTGTCAATGCTCTGCTGACACTTAATTATAGCCGTTCTTCTTCGTGATACTATAATATATACTCTATTTTTGATAATTTCAAAGTCATTTCGATTTTCATGACGTCTTTGATTCGATTCATTTTAGTATGCAAAGACAATGCAGGGTCTAGCTGTATGTCATTTGCTGATGATGGAGATTGCAAATTCAAGCCAATTTATATGCAAGGAAACTGCAAATATTCATGTGGTTGGTGTAAAGGTACGTATAATGATTGATAACTGTTGATTAAATTCAGAAGAGAGTGCATACATCCGGGGAAGTAGCTTCCATTGCGCTTCGACGGGGCCGTTCGCATATCAAGTATAAATATTAAAATTACTATACTATTAAAATGCAACTATTATAAATCCGGCAGAATGACGATTTGAAAAAGTTTCAGACCATGAAAAAGATGCCGCCCTAATATTATATTATATGTATGACATTTTGCCCCAGAAAACGAGAGAAAATACTTCTGTGCAATTAAAAAATTTGGGTCAAAAGTCGAAATAATTGTCATTATAGATGTCATTACAAATGCAGATAATTTCATGAAGGGTTTCTGTTAGAGCTTGGTAACTAGGCATCAGGCTCCTCCATATCTCTACTACTTTATAAAAATGACCTACAAAATTTTGTACGCGCTTATCTCAAAACCATGTGAAGAAATCCCCAACATCACATCCTTCCAAAGCTCTCCTTCGTTCTTTCGGCGTAAAATTGAAAACCGACTTTTCCGTAAAAGGTCAGAGCTGCCGCAATTCAGACATCAGACAGAGCAAAGCCGTGTGGGCGCAATGAACCCAGGTGTCTTGAAATTTCAGAACCAAAAACAGAAACAAATTTATAACTTGGGATAGTTGGATAATTAGAAATAGCCCCTTTTTCCGTCCGTCAGGACCAGTTACGTGTACGACGGTGTGGCTGTTAGATGAGGTGTTTGTAATCTAGCTATAATCATCATTTAATGTTATCTGTGCTTCATTTTTCAGATTGCACCGATCAGAACCCTATCAATTGTGCAAAGTTTTTGCGCGTGGATTTTGTGGCAAGCGATTTATGCAATCGAATTGCAGAAAGACTTGTGGATTATGTCAATGAATGCTACTGATATATATATATAACAGAGTTTAATCAAAGTTTACTGATCTATTGTCCCTGCTAAAACTCCAATATTGTTTGATTCAGATAATTGCCATGCACAGGAATGTATCCGTGTTCCAAATATACACTGTACACGGCGCCAACTTATACCATATGTAATTTAAGATACCAAGCGAATAACTATGGAATGGAATAATCAATGTATTACAGACAGTTTTTAATATGTCTTATAATAAACTCAGATCTCTATTGCACTGCTTTGAACGTTACTATATTATAGGTTTCAATAGTGACAGAATATATGCATGTGATGTGAACTCTGTGTGCGTGCAGCATGATGTGCACGAGGGTGTAGCTTCATATTGTTGTTATCTGGGGACATACCAATTTACGAGGGTACTTGTTCAAGAACTCTGAAAAGTTTCTGGGTATTTATTTTACAATTCTCAAAATATTTGGAGTACTGGTTTCACAAACAGCAAACAATTACGATACAAACGCACAAAGCTGTATAAATCTATTAATATATGGGTTGAAAAAAATATTTGAGGTATCCATTTTGGTCTGAATCAAATATGTGAAATGGAGGGTGAAGTTCTGTTATGGTGGGGGTACTTCTCAATTGAAACTGGCACCCCATGCACCTGAAGTTCTTGAGTATGTGCCATATTTGATAATATATCGTGTATGTCAGTAAAGCATAAAAACTTGAGGTATTAGATGACATTGATCTTGAAGGCACAAAATTGACCATCGTGCCTTGCGGGCTCAAAGTTGAGAAGTGAATGTCGTTTTCAAGCCACTAATCCACAAGTAGTGTTAATTGAATCAGTGCATATTCGAAGACCAAGCTTAAAGGTCACAGGTCAATTGTATGACTTTAATTTATCAGTGGATTACCATCATCTTCATACAGTACATAAGTTTTACAAACACTTTTTCTTACAGGACGGAAATGAGTAAACAGTAAAGGCATGCAGGCAAACTCCATGTGTCATTATCAGACCTTCTAGCACGTGTGCCACGACTCAGATTCATGAAACAGAACATGGGGTAGAGGCTCTTGCCTGATATAAGTCACTTATTCATATATATTATATATATAAAATACTTTGTAACCATGAGTCAAAAATAACCATTACTATACATTATGCATCATTTTACTGAATACCAAAATGATTAGTGAAAAAATCACTTCTAATATACACATATATAATATATATATAATAATTGAAAAAGTCCTTGATAATTTATATCATAAAATATTCACTAAAAAAACGCGTTACTTAGTTAACACAACCACGCATAAATTTACATGTCTAATGCTTTACGTATTTCAATATGTAAACCTCGAACACATTCACCAACGTTCAATATAGTACTAGCCATTTCTGATAAATAAGAACGATTTGGATACTGTAAAGCTGCTTGTTTAGTTGAAGCAACAACACTACGTATACTAGCTGTTAAGTCTAATATACATTGTCTTAATATTTTCTTAACATTTACATTCATAATTCGCTCATTACTTTCATCGCCAGCATGCACAACTTTATGTGCTGTTAAAATCACAAATTTTGAATGTGAAACAAATTTTTTGGGAGGGTCAAGATTTTCAACTGATTCAGTAAGGTTTCGTACAGCTTCACGTAATATAATCACTTGTGATTCCACTTGACGACAGAAAAAATCAAGTGTTTCGATATCACGATGATCGAGTTTAGGTACACGATGTCCATCATTTGATTGTGCTGTAGGTGTATTATTCTGTTGTTTACGATACGATGGAAATACAGCTGCTTTGCCATCTTGCGGCAAGGACGTAGAACGATATTGTAAAGACCCTTGCGGTGAATTTGATAACAAATTTGGGTCGGATGCTTGTTTACCAGGAAATGCATTCTCTGTCTTCATTGAATGTGATTTCATTGATGTTTGAGCGTGAGTTTGAGTGTGAGTAGCTCCTAATTTCGTAGGAACAGATTCAGTTGATGATGAATGCAAGGCTGCAGCAGTAGCCCCACCCTGACGTCTTTCCAGCGATGGCCAACTTCCACCCCACATTGTTTTCTCACTATCTTCTTCTATTGGTGATGCTAATGGGTCTGAAGCACATTTACGCCTTGGGCTTTCGGGTGTAAACTGAGTGACAAGATCATTTTCATAATCTCCTTGCGATTGTCTAGAATATGGTAGAGTCTGGTAACAAATCATCGATTTCCGTTGATCTGGTAGCGCAGGTTTCGGCGGAACACGTGGCCGCAGGGTTTGACTGACAGCAATTTCCATGCTTTTCTTTCTGCTTTGTTGGCGTTCTCTACTAAGTGTATTTAGATCATTGCCGCTATTCGAGATGGATCTTCTACGTAATTCTGCACCAATTTCAGCTTTATTGTCCAGAGCAGGTCGATCAAACGGGTTTGGATTTGGTGTCGGTAACGCCGGTGACGGAGGTGTTATATCGGGCGTCATTGGGATCGGTCCGATATCGACTGGATTCGGTATTACAGGTGCCTTGATTTCTCTGTCAAATAATAACCCAACATTCAAATGCACTGTGCCAGCAAATGCAGTGCATAACTCTGGTATACGTTGTATTAATATCATAATGGCATTAACTGTTGCGAAGAATTTATCAGTTGTTGTATTACGATCGTCTGGCACAATCCAATCATGACTTTCTAAATGTAATAAACATATTTTAATTTTGTAATAACATTCAAGCAATGGTTCAAGACCAACAATGATTTTATTTTCAAGTCCATTTTTATTCTGTCTCTTTTTCACATTGATAAGACAACCAAGACCAAATTCTGTTAATAACCGTAATGCGGTTTTACATTTACTTGATAAATCTCTTATCGCACCAATATTAGCTCTAAGGATATTGACGCTGAGCCATTCACCTTCTGTAAATTCAAGTAAAGCAGATACAGATGTATCAACAGCCAGATGTAATTTACCAAGGCGATCAAAGGCATCTTTTTGTGTGATATGTAGTTCACGTACTGCTTCCATATTAATTTGTTCTAGAACACTCTTTTTCGTTGATTTGTCAAGCTGTTGCGTTGGAGAGGTAGAACGAGATGTAACTGGACTCTACAGAAAAATGAATACAAAACAAATGATAATAAAAGCAGCATTTGGAATGGTTCAACTAACATACTAATAAAAATGACTTCTACTGAAAGTTCCTGGATAGATAGATGGGGTCGAGGGTGCTACTTTTGGGAAATACGATATTTTATCAAGTTATCACAACTTTGAAAATTATAACATAGAAAGTGGCACACCCCTGTATTGTCAATTGGATTTACTCTTTCTCCCATCCCCGCTCCAATCACCGGGATGAAATCTAGAACAGAAAGATGATATCAAAACACAGACATTTTTCGAATCATTCAACCTCCATCCGATCGGAGAAATTGCCAATGTGTTAATGGAAATTTGAATAATCTGAACAAAGAAAAATTCTGTCTGAGTCGCAAGCCAAATATGACCTATGACTTACTGTAAGTGCACTTTAGCAGCACAAGCTATTCAAAAACTTGACCTCACAAAAATCAATTTCCAGAAGGCAGTTATTTATAGCCAAAGATAAACGATGACTCTGCCTTCCTTATCGTTTAAATGACTAACACATACAGACATGCGAAACTTCAAATAATTATCTTTGGATTCAAGTCATCATCTCTACATGGCAAACTCATATCCACTACATGTTCTGATCTTTGTAATATTATTGTAAAATTTCATTGTCCCGCACATGTAAATGCTAAACGTTTACTCGTCTTTCAATTCAACTTATTCTGAAATAAGCTTCACTCATAATTATCACCGCTATAACTTATAAATCGTATAGATTGACATTTTAAGATTTCCTTCTTAATACAACATTAATTCTTCAGCTCGAAATTAAACCGCAACTAAACAGGAAATGTTGAACACTTTAAAGAACTAAATATTTTAATATTCAATAATTCATTCAAATAGTGACAAAAAGGCCTATAGATAGACAGTAAAGTCTGTTTTTCTTTTCGAACCCGAGAATATCAGGAGACGCCAGGGATTTCCTTGAAGGTATTGTAAAACCTGGTTTGCATTTGGAGTTCTGAGGAATTAAGGTACTTCTGTACTTGCCACTTCGCTAGTGATAGTCTGATAGAAACAGGTCGGCCGAGAGGGAGCTTGGGTATGCAGGGTTATTGGCTTGGGCCTGTACAATCCATAGGGCCCGCTATTGTAAAAATTGTCAAGGCCAGAATTTCTCTACGCGGTCCTGGATATATACCGAAAATTCTGTAACTAAGGGCAAATCAACCTATGCTTTCCAAATTTGATTCAAAAATGAAAGTGAAATCAAAATTTGATTAGAGATTTGGAGAAGAAAACAGTAGGAATGTAACAAGAGGGTTGAGTTTGAAAAGCAGCAGAAAATACTCAGACATGCAGAGGACTTCTTCAATTTATTTTGAAGCATTATCCTAGTGTAGGATAGGAAATTTGGCTCAATTCTGGGTTGCTTTACATTTATGGATTGTGAGTTTTTGAACATTCTACTCACCGTTACGGCTCTTGCAATGTCAATACCTTTTGAAAATCAATTTGGTGTGAATTGTGAAAAACGTATGATCATCTCCATTCCCCACTAATTTTATACATGAGAAAAATACTGGATTCTGATTGGCTTATGGATCAGCTATTTTTTTGTATTTAGTATTGTACAAAAATAGAATACTGTTACAAGAAGTAAAATTGAAGTACGATCGAGGAAGAAAACAAAAGTGTGTAATGAAAACAAACAGATCTTAGAAAAGCAACAGGAAAACCCTTTGCCTTAACTGCATCTCTTTAAAACAGTTTGAAAACAAGTTAATGATGGAATTAAATGGAATGTGCGAGAAAAATATCATTACTAGGCTGGACAGCATATTTTTGTCATTTGATGAAAGTAGATGAGGGTTGACAAAAAATTATTCATTTTTAAATTATTAAATTATTAAAAAATTATTAAATTATTCAGAGGCTTAATTCAAATCTTGTAAAATTTCTCGAAAAGGCTTTTGTGGCGATTCTGTTACTTTTTGAAGTTGTTGTTTGTCGACGATTATCTACAGATACCAAGTTTAAGTCAAAATAGAAACAACTACAGTGTTATTCAAATATTTGGATTTGCATTTATCGTTATCAGAAATGTTTAACCAGAACTTGTTGAAAAGAAACAAGTTTCCATTGAGTGCAGATGAATGGAATGTACCTAAATTGCCTTTAAACAGCTTAAAGTGTTGGACTTCAAATATGAGGACAATTCCATGTTAGCCTCTATGGAGTATGATATTTTATATGCTAAGTTGAAGCTGTCAAAATCTACCTAATAAGACAAGCATGTCAGTAAAAAGAAAGTAATGTGGAAAAGAAGTGTTTATAGCTTTTTCACATTCCTGGATACATATAATGATGATATATGCATCTAAGAATATATAACGTGAAACCTGTATATAACAGCCAGCTATTAGAGGTAGACAGGCGACCTTTATCTACAGGGTTGATTCAATAGAAGATACACTACAGTACTATTGTAGACATTGTTATAGTGGCCACTATAGACAGGTGTATAGAGGTGGCTGTTGTAACAGGTTTGACTGCAATTGATACCAAGAAGAAGAAGAACAATAATTAACAAATGATTGGTTATCAAAAGTTACCTTAGTCATTCCTGGTGGTGGATCAGCGCCATATATATCTTGATAGTCCATATAATCTTCTTCTGTATACTGCGATGGGATGATATGATTATTATTAACAACATCATTATTTAATGGTTTTGTTTGTGCAATACTTGTATGTTTTGGTGGTGAAGCATATGTAACAGTTGTTAAACTAGGTGATTCAACTGGCTCATTACCAAAGCCAACAGGTGGAGGTACAGAATATATATCCTGCGCTGATGATGGTGGTACGTTGTAGATATCTTCAGTAGAGTTAGCAGTGACACCGTTTTGTTTGCTTGGTGGTGAATCGTATATATCTTCTCTAAGAGGTGACCGCTGTTGTTGGTTATCGATCTCTTGATATGGCGTATTGCGTGGTTGTTTGTAATGCAATGTTTCAGTTTTTCCTGGAAAATGTTGTTCAGGTGTTACAGGAGACGTCTTAGCATCAAACCCTGTTGGTATTTTATAAATGTCTTCACTTAAAAGTAATCGTGGAGATAATGGTCTGCCAACATGGACTGGAAATTGATCATAAATACCTTCAGGTAAAAAACCTTTTTTAGGAGTAGTAAATTTAGAAACAGGAATATCATAATCAGATTGCTCATGAAGTGATATATTTGGTAAATGATCATAATATTCTTCTGGTGAACGATATGATTCTGAAGCGGTCGTCACATTGGCTGTTTGCTCAGCAACAGATTTTGGTGAGGCGAATTTCATTTGATTGAATTTATTAGTTAAATCATTGTTTTGAATTGGTATATTGTAAAGATCTTTCACACTAAGTGGTCCAGGGGAATCATATAATTCACCATGCTGTGCTTTTACAGGTGTTGGCAATGTGTCATAATCAGCATCTCGTTCATCTTTAATTGAAGGTATATAATCGTAATCAGCAGTGTTATCATCAAGTGCACCATGATCGACATCAAATGGTGGTATTACTTGCAGACGATTTCCTGGTACAATTCCCTGTCTGCCATGTAAAAGACAAAGCCACCATCCATATAAACCGTCAACATCTTGTTCTATAACTGTAACAATGTCGCCTTTTCTAAAGCTTAGCTCATCAGGAGCATCAGCAAGATTATCATACACTGCTTTTGCTAGAATTGTCTGTAAAGAAAAAAGCATATTGATCAGCAATGCATACTAAATTATGATTAAATAATACTCCTTTAAGATTTATATGGAATATGGGGAGATGCTGTTTTCCAAATCCAATCAGATTGTTGAGCTTAATAATTGATTTGATATGATTCAATCTCATCAACGTGTGTTGAAAGTCAGAGTAATTTTTTTTGGAAAATTGAATGAAAGGGAAAATTTCTGACATTACAGTTAATGAACAATTATTTTAATTAAAAATAACTTAATTGATCAGATATAATTGAAATTTAAATCTGTTGAACTTCAAATCCGGTTGAATTGATTATATAGCGTACCAACAAGACTAACTTAAATCTTATCAAATAATTCAATGTAAATTGTGGACCCAATCTAATCTATTAGAATATGATTGAGAGCTGTTTCAAAATAGATTAGGATGAATATATTCAATTTAACTGGGATTTAGTAATTCTTATCTTATATAGAATATATGATTGACTGAGGCAAGACAAATGTTTTCATCGTTATTAGTTGATAGGTGTTTGGCTATGTTTCTTAAATATTATTCTGGGATATCCCTGACAAATAAAGTAGGCTCTACCGATACAGTGCACTATGTAGCCCGCTGTTTTAAAGGTAATTCAAAATAAGTCAAATTCTTGAATATCTACAGATTGCAGCTCATTTTTGAAATTCCCATTACTTGTTTAAATGCGAACAGTTAGTCTGCACTATGTGCGGGAAGCCGAAGTTTGACTTCTCGTCGGTGCAAACACATTTTTCGTAATTATGAAATGTAATATCATCTCACTGTTATTTAGAAACAACACGTTCCTCAAATAGACAAGAGAAGGGGCTATTGTTATTTCTTAAATTTTGATAAATACATGTGTAGGTTCTCGGCGTCAATGATAGGCCTACATAGCCGTTGCCATCGTAATCGAATAGGGAAAACCCTTGTTTTGCTAGTTTGCAGGCGGGAACCGCAAAGGAAAGCTATGGAAAAGTTTTGTATTATTTTGATACAAAAAGGATAACCAAAAATAGGAAAAAGACTTTGGCAATAACCTGGTTTGAGTATAAGCAATTAAAATGCTACCATTTATAAAAACTTTAGTTGAAAAATGAAGAACTGACTGCGGTTTTGGAAACTCTCTTAAATTATACGTTAAGATGTAACAACTTTTTTAATTACATTTCAACGTTCTTAATTACATTTATCATTAAAATTTCAGAGACTTTTCTGTTAATTGCTCATTGTGTCATTATAGGCAAAAAGATTGAATTAAATTATATCAGATCTTGACATTCTATTTATTACATGCAAATTGAGAGGGACTGTCAAACCATAGCTTTATTGCGCATTATCTACAGCTGACAGCTCCTAACGTAGTCCCATAAATTAGTAGCATACGCTCTCCAATGAAGATGAGTAATGAGTATCATGTGCATAATTCCTGTTACAACATGTCAAAACAATATCAATACCTTGCAATTCCACAATACTGTAGACTCAAAGTCCGTTCTGGGCCATGAAGAATTTGAATACAGTGAATTTAATAAGTGCAAGTCAAAATTGCCAGTGATTTTCATTGAATTTAACCCGAATTTGTACATTTTCAAGTTATTTTTCTATGACTTGACCACAAAATAATGTATAGTGTTTTAAAGACAGGTTGCAGATATGCAAGAATATCACGTAGGTATCTGAATTGCACTCAAGCGAGATACAGTTAGGCCTACGATGCTATATCCAACTTCATGATCCTCACCCTCACAGTGGATCTTGGTTTCAGCATTAAACTCAGGGATTATGCTTACAATGACTACATTATTGGTGTTCTATATATATACCATAGCTACAAAAGACCCACACAGTCAAACATACATTCTTGCTTGCATAGAATTTATAACTTGAATAAATATTACTGACAGAAAATGATAGAGCAAGCTGTTATAATCTTCCATGGTGAAGACGAAAACAAACTTTTGTTGAATAATTATATGATAAACTGGAAGATTTCCTTTCTAAACTGTAACAATTAAAAGAAAATCTTCAAACTGTGAGTTTACAAGTAAACATCCTGCTGGTTTTATGTTTATAAATTTGAAACATGCTGTGGGTCTATCAAGACATAGGAAATATGGGAGACATGTTTATAATAAAAATACGTTCAGATAGAATACAGAATATAATTGTGCAACATTAGATTCGTTTCGGTATAAATATTTGGTAGGCTTACATATAAATTTTTATTGAATTTTATTTGGAATTGGTGTTGTAATGCACCAGTATGGATCTTCATTAGGAATTTGAAAAAAATGTACTTTTATGCTGGGGAAATTCGCATTAAATACGATATCACAAACAAAACTTCAACTTTTCCGGTCCTAGAAAGTTCATGAATGCTAAACATATTTATGGTCAGCTATAAATGAATGCTGTATGCTGTATGTTGATATGCTGTAAATAAGCTTTTAAACAATAACTTTCGAGTTCCCTTCTAAATGATTGAATGTTAATGCTGTATGCTGTAAATAAATTTTTAAACCAAAACTTTCGAGTTCCCTTCGAAATGACGTTAATTATTAAACTAGTTATAAACTTGAGCAATCTGAATTTCAACCAAAGCATACGAGAGTTAACAAATTAGCATAGAATTAAAAGAATGCGAAAGGATTTCTACGAATGTCCATCTCAAGTATGACGCAGAAATTATTTTTGTCAACAGTGACTTCGTGTGGATAATTATTTCGGAAAATCGAATGAATTGAATTGAATAAAGCAAATTTGTCTTTCATCGACGCCATTTACAACAAAGACATTATTTGATTAGTGTTGACAGACAAAAATCGACAGTTGGCTTTTATCAAGACAAGAAGAGCCCATCAAAAAGCCGAAATGAAGAATTAATAGCAGTAGACAAATAAACAGAACAAAATGTTGAAATCATTAGAGAGAATGACACGAACCGGCCTTGCGTAATGTTATGTTTACTTTGTGAGCAGAATAAAACCGCTTCTATCTAACAACATTTATATTTCTGAACATTTTCGACACACAGTTGTTATCTTTCTAACGTAAAAGTGCGGTTTTATATTCCAATGTTCTTCAATTCATAAAATTACCTACAGTATGTTTAGAAAGTTAAAATAATTCAAAATAGCTTTGCCATTGTTTTTGATGTTGTTATTTCAAACATGTTTTCAATTATAAACGACAACACAACAACATATTTTATTAAAAGCCTAAGCGACCTTATTATTCCATTCGAGAAATTAATCAAAATTTAATATCAATGAAGCAAAACTTATAAACATAAACAATTTGAGATAACGTTGAAAAGCAGGTATTTTGAGTCCAATAATCTAGATCAGTATTAATCGAAAGGGGGTTAGTAGTTCGAGGATCATCTTGAAACGATTTATAGATAGGCCTAGCAGAAACATTAACTATATGTTTCAATTAAAATAAATCTTTTTGACGATAAGACAACAAGGAAAATTGGTTATATAATTAATCATCAGAAAATGTACAAAAGTTGTCATGCATCTTTTGAAGGGTAAAATTTATGAGCCAAAACACTTCAACATCACAGCTGGATAGTAACAAACCCTGTCAGACATTACAGAAAACTTAAAATTTTGAAGATAGGCAAAACAGGCAACTCTCCTGTTGTTAATTTAATAAGTTATAGAAAAGCCAATTATTAGGAAACTATATTTTATTGAATGAACCTTTGAGTTAATAAAAAAGGTTTGACATCAAATATTAAAGAGTTTTTAATTTGCACCATGTCGATCGTCAAACAGATAAATATACTCTAGTAAAGTAAGATTTAGGCCTACTAAGATTTGATGATTTGGAACTCTTTCACAGAACATTTTGACATTCGACGTCATTTTAGTAAAGGCAGACAATTAAGTTAGTTGAGAGTATATTTGTTGCTGGTGACAGCTATAAGAATTCTTGGCGGCGTGGCTAAAATAACAAAACTGACACAGAGAAAGCTCAAATTTAACCTTAACATGCTGTAAAATTTGAAAACAAACGGTAATCGAGCCACGATTCAAGTGAAACAATAATAAATAGACTAAAATATAACTTACCATTACACCAGAATGCTCATTCTTCGATATAATTGTCATAAGTAATGTAACTACCAAAAAACCAACGATGAATAATTGAAATTGAAATACAAAGAAAAACAGACAAAATCTTGCTGCTCCCTTTCCCCTTGTTGATGATGCGTCTTCTAAGATAACAGATCGTTGTGCTAGCTGGCTGCAACTAAGCTGGCGAGTGACAAAAAACCAAGCCTTTTCAGACCGGGAAATGTCGCAGTTGTTGAGCGTGTGAAGAAACACAACAACTTTCAACTCTTCAAAAATGAACAGTAAATTATTTCCACCACCAATAAACAACAGACATAAAGAATAAAACGTAAAGCAAAACTCCTCCGCAAATTATTTAAAGATGTATATGAAACTAACGGTGTTTGTTGTGATGAAACTCCAGTGCAGATTATACTCCTGGCAACAACGCATCAACAAATTGAATTTGCCTGTGAAATGAATACACCGACGGAAGTAGGACGACTTTTCCTTTTCCCAAAGTTGACATTCAAACGCTTGGCGACAGACAGATAATGAAAAAGAATTCAGGCAAAAGTTGGTTGATGTCTCATAACTGACGCACGAGTAACATTTGTTTGGCAGAGACAATACATAACAAGATGGTCATAAAAGCAAATGAACAAAAAAAAATCCACTTTGTTTGAAATCATTCATGCTTTTAAAAAACCGGATTTACGAAAGGTCACTCGATAAGTTACATTCCAACACAGTTGAAATTTGACGCAGTTCACGTTTTTACTATGGAATGTGGAGAAAAATGCTACTTCCTTAGCGTACTTCAACCACCCCCATAATTCAAAACAAAAGATCGTAGGACATTCCCATTTTAATCCAAACATTAAATTAAATTTATTTATTTAATAAACATTCTTCTTGATGATTTAGTTGAATGGAAGCCTTACATCAGTTTTTATTATTTATTTACTGCATTTTAACGTGCTTACAAAACATACAGATCTTACAAAATGTGTAAGCTAAAAACGATAACGTCAGTTATTCAATAATATTGCGTAAGTTCAAATTGAATCAAAATTCTATTATGTCAAGCAAAATGATATATATGCCGTGTATGCTTTGTTATTAATTGATATGTTTGTATAAAAAAGTACATAGGGATCGATTAGATATGGGGAGAGCAATTACCAAATAGAGCTTCATGTCCTTTATACCTGAACTTGCTTGAACCAAATCATCGAGAGTCAGTCATGACCGTAGATGCGTGTTTTGTAAAACGTCCGATGGAAAAAACGCCGTTGGACGTTACGACAGGGAATGTAAATTTGATGATGATGATATATTTTGAATGACTGTTCAAATCACAGCTGTATTCGTTTTTGGAAGCCTAGATAGATCGATCGTTAGCTATAAAGCTGATCGCTAGATTATGTACTTACAAGTAAAAAAGTTGAAGTTAGATGGAAAACAAATTTTAATTCGTAATTCTTACTCTGGTAAGACTGGCTATACAACAGTAAAGTAACTTTATAAAATTCCGTAATATTTTCATATGGTAAATTCAAGTTGTAGAAAAGAAATAATTTATAAATTCAGGAATCATTCAAATGAGATATTTAGTTTGAGTTATTCATTTTAAATATCTTTATACTTTTACAGTATTAAATATATCTACTAACACAAACTTCCTTTTTAAATAATCTCTCTCTATATATATGCCTACAGTAACTCCATTTTAAGCATCGTGTAGATATTGTGCTAGATCACAATTCAGTGTTTTAGCTATAGATTGTATGAATGAAAATGATACAATACATCTATATTTAGGTGCATCAATTTGTGATTCAGCTGATGAACGAATAAGAAAATTCAGAGCAACCAAAGAAGTAATTTGAGTTAAAATATTAGCACTGGGCGTGGCACCTCCTTCGACAATAGAATAGAATATTGCTAACATACGGTCAAGTGTGAATGCCTTTGGTCCTATAAAAAGATAAAAGATAGAAATAAAATAGAAGGCGTATTGATATACAATTGTACATGCTATAAATAATATTGTTATCTATAAAAAACAGACCGCCATTAATCAAGGTAGGCAGAATATTATTAGACGATGCGGAGAAATAACTATACAAACGTGGGCAGCATGATGCCGCTTAAACAATTAAAGCACTTGCGTTGCCTTTAGACATAATAATTGAAAGCATTTTAGCAGAAGTTCAATATAGTTAATGAATGTCTGTAGAAATCATTGAACATTTCACATGTGGTTTTGTTGAAACTTAAACATTTGAAGACCCTTCCCAGTCGAGAATGCCATAAACTTACAATTTGACGTAAAATTGCAACAAAACTTTACACTTTTTAACTTCAATCAATTCAGAAACGTTTAGGTCACAGCATGTGAATTTGCGATTGAAAATCAAAAAATTACATTTCATCCAGAATTCAGGGAAATCGTCTGAAAATCGCGTTAAAATTCTTTAAAGGAAGGCTAAATATTCTTTAGGAGTTTCGAATAAAAGTAGAAAATAAGAATATCCAAACACGCTCAACTTTCGAAAGTACAGTCGAAATGTCCTATTGGAATGCCATGTTTCCAACTAGTACTGTTGAAAGCGTCCGAAAATGTTGCGGTCGCAGAATATTCCGCCTGGTGAAAAATCAACCAATAACGTCAATACTTGATTGGAGTAAAGGCTTTCAGCTATGGCTTAACACCACAACCTATATTATATAATGTAGTCATGCTTGGTAATGATTATCTGACAAAACTACCGCACGCAGGTAATTGCAATTTGCATTTTTAAGTGAACTAAATCTGGAATAAAATATAAATACAAGTACAAAATCATTCAATTCTGATTTAAAATATTTAACTGGTGTCAATAACACGACTTTCTGTGGCAGATTCTTCCAAAAAGGCATCGTAAGGTTTAGGAAGCAGTGATGTCGAGTATCTAAATTTGTGGGTGAAATTTGCATGCGACTGTCATGCCCTATTATTATTATTATTATTATTATTATTATTATTATTATTATTATTATTATTATTATTATTATTATTATTATTATTATTATTATTATTATTATTATTATTATTATTATTATTATTATTATTATTATTATTATTATTATTATTATTATTATTATTATTATTATTATTATTATTATTATTATTATTATTATTATTATTATTATTATTATTATTATTATTATTATTATTATTATTATTATTATTATTATTAGCAGCATTATTATTATTTCTATGGCTATTGTTGTAGGCTACATACCTTGGTAAGTCTTCTCTTGTTTCTTTTTTGCAATTCTTTTAGCTTGCTTGCTCATTTTTCCACTTCCTGTTTTTGAGAAGTAACGTCGGTCAGTTCTTACTGGATTGAATGATGCCAGATACGAAGCAATGAGGAGGTATTTCGAGTAATATGGTAATTCAATTTTATTTATACTATTGGCGAGAGAACCTTGAGAACGAAAGAAAGCAATCATACTTGTAGCTATGAATGTAGCATTATAACATACAAGAGCTCAACAATAGCTACAATATAATATCTATCATCTTATAAAATACCATAGAAGTTTGTACGGTAAAACTTGTACGGTGAGATTAGATGGTATTACTCCTGCAAAGAAAAAATCATTAGTTCATGAACTGTCCAAAAACATCAAATAGCCCTATTTTAGTGAACTGTTTTGTTAATTTTTCATACCTATCATGATCAATTGCCATAAAAAGTTGATAAAAATCAATTGGGCCATTCAAAGTTCATGAACACCTATGAACTCATGAACTATTATTCACAGGGCCAGGAGGCATAGACATCAAAGATATAAATATAATTTTGTCATCTTACATAGTATTGCCAACAGCTGTGAATCCCAACCGATCTATGAATAGACAGGTAGCTCAAATTATGCGGGGTTCAAAGCACATTACTATCTGACTATGATATTGACGACGGGAGTGGCGTTTAGATACAAGTGGTCCTTACATTCAGCTTTCACCACAGCACATTACTTCATTAACTGAGTTTGACATATAAATGGGGATGACCACTGTATACACAACAGAAAGAGATTCTTAATCAGGCCCAAATATAGCTGTCCCATGGCACAGTCCCATGGCACCAACAACTCCGTTCATCATCATCTATTTGTTTAATAATAAAATATTTAAATAAAAATAATTAAAAATAAAATATTTTTGGGAGTCATCAATTGTTTTTTAAATTGATACCACTAAATTACATTACCAATCAAGGCACTATACATTACTAGAGCACAGGATCGGATATTGTGGGTCCCCACGCTGGGACATGCTTTTCTGCTTCACAACGATTTCTCATGAATTTCAAACTTTTCATGAATAGGATTTTAGCCAAACGGACCAAGGGTTACAGATAAACTGTTTAAGCATCCTCAAAGTTAGATATTAAGTAGCCTATGTCACTCTTACCATTTTGATCTTGCTTTTCAGACTGAGATGATCGATTGCTAATGTACTCTTCTTGGTAAACAGAGTGCAAAGCCTTCTTAAGATGGGGTTCGATATTACGCCATAACTTACGTACATCATTCAATTGTGATTCACCATCTCTGATTGGTCTACAATATTCTGAAAAATGGGAGAGTGCCTGCAAATGGATTGGAAACAATAATTTGATTTAAATATCCCAAAGCAAGTTGTAACAATATTAATGGACATTAGCTCACAAATATATTCGTTTGAAATCTTCTCTCTTAAATCCTGACACAAATTGAAAGTAGGTTGCATCTCTTCGATGCACATTAGAGATGTAAATGTAAATCAAATCTTGGAAACGTCAGCTTTTAAAGCCAGGTTGTAATTATTTGACCATGAAGGATTGGCACAGTCTACCATTATTTAAATGATTGAGACAAAGTGTATTCCAAAATTGAAGTTTTATTTTCAATACCAGAACATAGAGTACAGTATAAAATTTTTGCTTGCAGGGCCGTCTTGAGAAATCTTTTTGAGGGGGGGCGGGGTGTTGAGCAATAAATTTGCCGAATTTACCAGAGTCTGATCCAGATATGTAAGTTCGTAAATTGAAAGAAGGTAAAGGGTGCAGTATCCAGAGTTAAGTCTGCCACACAAAGGTTTGCCATGTGTGTTACATTGTACGTTGACTTATAAAGTCATCATTGGAGTTGCTGAGCGTAGCGCTGAAAATTTTCTGGGCCATATTTTTAAGAGATCCCATAGGGCCAACATTTCTCTCGTCTGTCTTGATCAAACACAAAAAGTTGAAGATTGTAGGGGGTTTCACGCCCCCAATACCCCCATACTAGGGACGGCCCTGTTTGCTTGATTGAACATTTTCTAGAAATAGACCTGCGAGAAAGATAGGCCTACAATTCATGCATTCAGTAATTTTTTCCACATGTGGCTGACATCTTACCAAATGGCGTAGTTCTGACAATTCCCGACAGACGATATGAAGCACACCAAGTACCAATTTGCAATATGTTTGATAAAAATCTTTACTATAATCATTTGGGCAGTCAATTGACATAATTCCTATTAATGAATCTCGATTATAATCATTGAAGTGCACAATGGATGGCATTTGAAAGGCTGTATTTATTAAGAACTTTTCCCATATAACTTCAGTTACTAATATCATGCAAATATTAGCTTCAATTAACGAACCAAGTCTTAAAAAGCCAGCAAGTATATTTGAATCCATATATCTTAATCTTTCCGCACCATCAATAATTATATAAAGTGGTTCAGTCCAGTAATTTTTTTGTTTGCGTAATAAATTGATAAAGTCATTCATATGATCGCATTTAACAAAATCAATTTCTTTTGTATTGAATATTTTGTTACATGCATGTAGGATTGCTTCAAATAATAGTCGTGGTGAATACGTCTCGACTGAGTTGATAAAGCAATGAGGAATCTAAAAAAAGAAATAGATATTGTAAATGCTATTTACCCCACAAAAGTAGGAATCCTGGAAACATAAATCACGGAAGGCTAGAGCAAATTCAGAAGAAAATTGATATTTTGATGATTTATTGGTCAAACTTCAACAAAAAATTCAGAAGAAAATGTTTAAATGTCTCTAGGATTCCAGAAGGCTGAACCTTTTGTTTGACCCTGAACATCATTGTAAGGCAAATTAAATGGAATTCTATTATTAAAAAGAAATATGCCAGTGAAAAAAAGTTCACCAATGCATCACATGTAGGCGGCCCCGGAAATATTTTTTGAAATAAGGCTGTATTTAATTTGACAATAGCAAATCAACAACAAAAAAGAAAAATGCATTATTCTGTGAACTAGCATAATTCAACAGTAACAAAGCGTGAAATTACATATTAGCACTATAATAAAATAGAGTTCATTAGTATTAGGCTAGGGTTATATGGACGCACTGAACTCAATTCGAATTAGGTGCGACACCGAATTGCATTATTTCGCATTTGGGGTTATACAGACGAACCGAATGTCGACGATCTTTAAAAATTGGCCAAAATGTCACGTGATAGGAAGTAGTTTTCTTGGAATTATACCGCATGGTTTGAAACCAGAGTGTTTTGTTTGCATTATTTTTCATTTTCAGCGATTTTTCCGTTCTATTTTGCCTATCTATAGTTTGAAACTTGTATGAAGTAGTAATCTCAAAGGTTTGCAAGCATTTTTATGGGAGACAGTTTTTGTTCTATCAAGGCATAGTACTCAGAGCAAATTAAATGCAAATTTCCATTATAATAACATATTAGGGGAGACCGGGGAGACTTGGACCAATTTTCGCATTTTTAATTATTAAAATTATTGTGGTTGTGCAAATGTAACAAATTTTATGTCATTTATTAGCCAACATGCTCGATTCAAAAGGGTAAGAATACCAATTACATAAATGTAGTAATTTTTCAAAGATTTAGTGCGGAAGACCGACCATTTTAGAGGGGAGACTTGGGACACGGTGGGGTGACATGGATCAGGCATATTTTCTCGAAATTTCATTAAATAACTGACAAATTAACTTTCCAGTACCAGATACTACAGCTGTTGCTTTGACTTAGGAAGTTCATTTGATCAAAATTGAGCCAGCAAGAAGTAATTTTAGCATTAATAAAGAATATTATTTTTGACGCACCTGTCATCAGTCTAATTGTAATTGATTTAGCAACTTTATCTCCACAAAGTAAAAAAGTCAAATATAGCGCATATAAATGAAAGCAAACTCATATCTCGACCAAATGCGATTAGTTTCCCACTTGTCGTTGATGCTAAACGCGATGTTCCATGTCTCCCCGTTTGACTTCCCAGCAAAAAATGAGGTGGCACTCCTCATCAACAGGAATGTATTCAAAAATTTTGTATCAAAATATTCATCAAAGTGAATCCATCGCAATGGCACCATTCAAAATGGTAATTAAACACTTATTCTAAAATTAATTGAATCAAAAGAGGAACCGCAAAACGTATGACGGTCATCAAAAGCTAGTACATTAAATTTCTTGACAATTAGTTATTGTTGCTTATTGAAATTTAGGGAAACAACATGAAATGAAGTGATATACAACATATTAGAAGATAGTTTACATGGGTAATCAGGAACGTGCTTGTCCCATGTCTCCCTAGGTCCAAGTCTTCCCGGTCTCCCCTATGTTAAAAGCGACCCCAATTCTAGTGCTGATGCATTGTGATTGACTAAAATAAAACGTTTTTAAAATGTTTTAAATCATGATTTTGGAAAACATCAGCTTTCCTGTCAGCCATCTTTCAATCATATAAACAAGTCACCATAACAACATCCCAAAAGCGATGTTCTTTCTATCGTATTGCCATGGAAACATCCTTTAAAATAATTTATGATTTGCACATCCCCCTGTTTATTGCCATATAAGGTAGATATAGGAGCTCAGTCACGGCACCGTGAGTCGAATGTATTTAGTTCGGTGCGATGATAGCTCGCTCGTATAACGCGGCGATGAATTTAATTCATTCATGGAGAAGAGCTCCGCATTTAATGTTTTTTGAGGAATGTTGATGAACCGAATGATGTTATACGAAGCGCGCTATCATGAGATTTAATTCGAATGAATGAATCAATTGAGTTCGGTGCGTCCATATAACCCTAGCCTTATATTATTAAATTGGAAGAATGTTTAAATTTACAAGACAAAAAAGGAGGAGCGGCATGGTGTAATAGCTTCAACAAATCGAATCAATCACCGGGTTTGTTGTTTCTACTTATAGTTCGTGGCAAGAGATAGTCGATCATAATGTTTTTGACAAGCAGTTGATATGATTGCAGGTCAGCGAAAGAGCAAATCCTAAATCGTAATAGCTTGTTCTCTTTTACTTTTTCATTACGTATAGTAACCAATACTTTCTCAAATGTAACTTTTACATTTTTAAACCATAATCTTTTCTCTTCGATAGAGAGATCATTATTTATCAAACAGCACGTCAAATCTTCCAACAGTGTGATCGGCGATCGCTATCTTGTTTGTTATGGTTCATACGGCATGTCTACATCGTAATCAATCTTAGTGCTTCATTGCAGCGGCATGGTGCTAAGCAACGATCGTCTCATACAGCATATTTCTGTAGTGTAATGTAATTCATACGAGGCTGCAATTTATAGCACCTTCATTTAGAGCAGTGTGAATTAAGGTGTGGTAGCGAAAATGAGAAAGTTCAGTTCGAACACGGAAGCGTCGGCGAAAGGAGTAAATATATAAGGTTCATATAGTTCATTAAGTTTTTGTATTTTACTATTGTCTATTTTATTACGAATTATATTAGTTACGTTTATTAGTCAATCGGCTGTTATTTCTTCATATGGTTCTACAAGCTAACGGGCCATGTCTAATAATAATATATCTATTACGCCAAGAAGACGTCCAAGTAGTAATGGCGTTTTTGTGATGGGTACACCGTCGCCATCTTCATCTTCAACATCAGCGTGTAAGCTTAAGTTAACTGACGTAGTCAGTCCTTTTAATGGAGAAGGAGATGCTGCTGAATGGTGGGCGAGATTCGAGGCGATAGCAAATTTGAAAGGATATAATGAAATTGACAAGACGTTAAGCGTACCTTTGTTATTACGTGGATCAGCATTTTTGGTTTTTAATGAAATGCCTGATGACCAAAAATTGATATATAGCGACATAAAGAGTGTTTTATTAACAGCATTTTCGCTGTCAAAATTTGCAGCATTTGATGTATTAAAAAGTAAAGCATATAATTACGGAGACAACGTTGATACCTATTTTGCTGAAATTAAAAAATTATGTAATTTAGCGGGAATTCCGTCACCTGGTGTTGTTTTTGTGACGGGACTTCCAGAAGAAATCGGAAAACAATTAAGGACAATGGTTGACGCGTCCGATACGGAATTGATTACAAGAGCACGAGTGTTATTGGAAGTTACCGCTGTGAATACTAATCCACTGACGTATGTTGCTCAAGTAAATGTGGCGCAGAAAAAGAATACTGTTATGTGTTATTATTGTAAAGAGGATGGACATAAAGCAAGAAATTGTAAAGTACGTTTAGAGAAATCAAAAACAAAATCACGTGAATTAACTTGTGTATGGTGTGGGGAGTCAGGTCACGTGGCTAGTAAATGTGAACAGTTGCCGGGAAACGGGCGGAGGGCCGCAGTAGCTTTTGTGGAATCTACCGCGGTCCAGCCCCAGTAAATCATTTGCCGTGTCATGACTTAATTGTAAACGGTATTTCTACGAAATGTTTAATTGATACAGGATGTTCGCGGACAGTTAAATGTCAAAAAACATTGTTAATGGACATAAGTTACGATCATCAATGGTTAAAATTTCAATGATGAATGGAGATGATGTTGAAGTGTTAGGTGAGACAGATATAATAGTAAAGTTAAACAATATTGAGAAAATTAAAAATTGTTTAGTTGTTAATAAAATGTTGTCCGGAGTTGACGTTATTTTGGGCATGGATCTGATTACCTTGTTTGGTGGGTTAACAATATCTACTGATGGCTCTGTTAAATTTAATATTCAAAGACCTGTACAGAAGTGTTGTCCATCTATTGCTTCTCAAATATCTAATGTATCTAATGTCAATGATACTGTAGTTAAACATGAAAACTTTACGCTAAAGTTTAATGGGGATTTTTGGACTGTTGTGTGGGATTGGAAAGATAATTGCCCACCGGAAGTATTAAAAAATAAAATCCCACAATATTATATGAATAGTGATACACAACAAGCATTTGATACTAAATTACA
This sequence comes from Haliclystus octoradiatus, assembly GCA_916610825.1. Taxonomy (NCBI): domain Eukaryota; kingdom Metazoa; phylum Cnidaria; class Staurozoa; order Stauromedusae; family Haliclystidae; genus Haliclystus; species Haliclystus octoradiatus. The sequence continues at coordinate 17,131,640 of OU744451.1, forward strand.
GGAATGGATTTCCAAGGGTTATTTAATTGAGTACGATGTGAAGCGTTTTGGAGAACCAAAAGGATTGATACCCATGTTTAGCGTTGTTCAAGCAAGCAAAAATAAAGTTAGGCCGATATTTGACTTTCGCGAACTGAATCAATACGTTGATGTATTTTCTCGAGATAGCGATGTATGTTTAGAAAAGTTACGTCAATGGCGACAAGATGGTGTGAACTGTGCAATAATAGATCTTAAGGACGCTTATTTACAGCTTCGTGTAGATTCAAAATTATGGCCTTTTCAAACAATTGAATATAATTCCAAATTATGGTGTCTTACTAGGGTTGGTTTTGGGTTGAACATTGCTCCTATGATAATGACAGCTGTTTTACAAAAGGTATTACAATCTGATGATTTGATTAATAAAGGAACTGATTCATACGTAGATGATATTTTTGTGAACACAAGTATTGTTTCGCCAGATGTTGTGCAAGAGCATTTGAAGCAATACGGTTTGATTGCAAAACCTACCGAATTTATCAATGAACTAACTGTTACCCGAATTCTTGGTTTGAATGTTATTAAGTGTGATTCAAATTTAAAATGGGAACGATCAGACAATATCGATTTTAATGATATTGATTTTAATACTTTAACTAAGCGTCAGTTATTTTCATTATGTGGAAAAATTATTGGGATTTATCCTGTTTGTGGATGGCTACGCGTTGGCACCAGTTATATAAAACGATCCGCAAATGATTGTGAATGGGATACTGTTGTTTCCTCTAATGTAATCGTCATGTTAAAAGATTTAGTGGATAGAGTAGAAAAATGTAATCCTGTTCATGGACAATGGAATGTTGACATTGAAAGAAAAGGCACAGTATGGTGTGATGCCAGTTCACTTGCCATGGGTGTTTCTATTGTAGTAAATGGTGCGACAATTGAAGACGCAGCTTGGTTACGGCGTGATGCCGCCCACATTAATTTGGCAGAGTTAGACGCAGTAATAAAAGGAGTGAATTTGGCAATTATATGGAAGTTGAAAGAAATTAATGTTAAAACAGATTCCAGCGCGGTTTATGGATGGATTCAGGATTTATTAACTAACAAGAAAAGGGTAAAGACTAAAGCAGCAAATGAATTATTAATTAGAAGAAGATTAGAAATTATTCAGTCTTTAATTAATGAATATTCTTTAGATTTTACAATTGATCTAGTTAAATCGGAAGCAAATTTAGCCGATATTTTGACTCGTGTACCTAAAAAATGGCTTAATTTATCTGATGGTAATTTACCGACTTCTATTGCGGTTGTGTCTTCTTCAAATATTACACCAGTATTACGATCTACTGTAGAGGATGCTCACAACTTAGTTCATGGTGGCTATAAGCAGACAAGATGGCTTTTAGATGAAATGAAAGTACAAGTTAGTAAACAATTAATTAAAGATGTTATTAAAAATTGCGCACAGTGTCAGTCGATAGACCCACATGTTGTAGCAGTGGAAAAAGGAGATTTATCTGTTTCAAATAACTGGTCTCGTGTGAGTTTAGATGTTACTCATTATGGTGGAGATAGATACCTTACCTTAGTTGATTGTGGTCCATCGCGTTTCGCTTTATGGCGAAAAATAAAGAACGAAGGTGAACGTGAAATTATTTCACAATTAACTAGTATTTTTATAGAGCGTGGACCTCCCGATGAATTATTATTGGACAATTATAGTTCTTTTATGTCTGCAGCAACCAAAGAATTTTGTAAGAAGTGGAATGTTGTTTTGAATCCTCGTAATGTATATAAAGCAAGTGGAAATGGTATAGTGGAACGTCATCATCGAACGATCAAAGCAAAAGCAGCTCGTACTGGTCGTGGTGTATTTGATGCATTATATTGGTATAACCATAGTCCGTCTGCTGGACGAAATATTCCACCAGCACATTCAATTTATACTTATAAATCTCATGTAAAAGTTATTGATGCACGAGTTATACCAATAGATGATTTTAAAGTTGTTTTTAAGCCTGGAGATTTTGTATGGGTTAAACCAAGTGATAAAGTACGTTGTACAATGAAATGGTTAGAAGGTATTGTTATTGAACAATTATCTGTACATAAAGTAATGGTTAATGTGAATGGTAGAATTACACCACGGCATGTTTATCATTTGAAACAGCGTATTGTACATGAAGAACATAATCAACAAAATATTGACTCAAACACATCTGATATTGATGTTATGTCTGCAGATTCGAGTTCAGAGAGTGACGAGGAGAGTATTATAATTAATAATCCTGACGAAGACGAAGACGATGAACAGCCGGTCAGAAGATGTTCTTCTCGTATTAGATCGTTGCCAGTATGGTTACAAGATTATGATGTTACTTAGAAATAAATTAAAAATCTTTAGTTGACAAATTTTAATTGTAATTAAATTTTTATTGTAATAGTTAGATTTGGATATCTATGGGGAATGTAGTGTAATGTAATTCATACGAGGCTGCAATTTATAGCACCTTCATTTAGAACAGTGTGAATTAAGGTGTGGTAGCGAAAATGAGAAAGTTCAGTTCGAACACGGAAGCGTCGGCGAAAGGAGTAAATATATAAGGTTCATATAGTTCATTAAGTTTTTGTATTTTACTATTGTCTATTTTATTACGAATTATATTAGTTACGTTTATTAGTCAATCGGCTGTTATTTCTTCATATGGTTCTACAATTTCAAATTCCAATCCCTCATCTAATGATTTCATTGGCTTAAAGACGTTCCGCTTGAATTCTGCTGCATGAAAAATGACGTAGGCAGTGTCGCTCAAAAAATATGAAGAGAACTGGTCTGGCTGCCCTGTTGACGCTAGCAACATATTTCCACAGGGAAAACGTGTGGAGTTGCTTTAAACCACTACATAAACGTAAAAAGCAAATCGTGGGCGTTTGCACATTTTTGATTGCGTCGAATGGGGATAATGGACAGGGAGATTAAACCAGGAACCCATTGATAGGGGTCGGAAATACAGAATACTGAAAATGAAATAGGCTACTGAAACTCAATGGGACAAACGTAAAAGTAGTGAATACGTATTTATCAACTTAAGGAATACAATATTGATAAAATTGCAACCAACGTTGATCAATAATATGAGAACAAAACAATTTTTGTAATTTCTTTTAAATGAATCCGCCCCAGTTGCGACAGTGTGGATCCGCCCCTGTTGATTACGCACTGACAATCGAGACTCATCTGCCATAAAATCCGTTGAAATTGATCTGCAGTGTCATAAGATCAATAAACAGTAGTAGCCTACGGGAGCCTTCAGTAGGGTGATACCGTCTCAATTACTTACTGCTATTAAACTTGAATTGCCTGGTTTTTTTTATTTAAATGTCATAAACTGGCCATGGGAATTTCAAAATCTGTCAATTGTTATAGCAGTTAGTAAATATTGTAAGTTTGTAACTCTCTATACGGCTCGGGGTCTGGTAGCAATAATATATGAACCGTAGGCTTACAGATATAAATATATTATTATTGTTCTATCATTGTATTGTATTATTGCTTAGGCTAGAATGGCAATTAGCAGACCCTGCGTCCCTGCAGGCTCCCGCAGTCCTGCCCTGCTAAGACAATGCTAAAATTCTCACCTCTAATGTATCCATAATATTTTTGATAACGTGTGTTTTTCCTGTACCAGAATGGCCATAAACAAACACAGATGATGATGCTGTCTCGTTTCGTCGACCAAGCAATTGTAGTAGTCGTGTAATTTCATGCTTACGAAATGGGCAAACATCAAACAAGTGACGAATAGCAGAAGGTTCAACTGCGCTAAAGAAAGCGAGGCGTTCAGCGTCATCCATAGTCGCATGGCTTTCCATTGTCGCGAAACAGCCAAGTGTTATGATTTCATCTCAAAGAAACATATTGAAGTATGATCATAGAATAAACATCAAATCATGAATTGAGTTACAAATGGAATTTCTAATCCCTTCTGTCCTTTCATATTCCTTTCTATGGTCCTCTATATTCCTTTCTATTGCCCATCGGCAGACATTTTTCGAAGTTTCCCGCAAAATTGAAATCGAGGTAGGGTTGGGGTTAGCGAGGTCATTACAACAAGAAGTACTTTGACTTTTCAATTCTAAGCGACTAAACTAGTGCTTGTTTTATTATTTTATATATATCTATTATTTCTTTAGTTAGTAATTTAAGAATGGAAAGTTTTCCAAAGAGGCAAAATCAAATACAATACTTTCTGCAAGGAAGTATCAAAAGTGAAAGATTGGATCCTCTGTTACACAGACTGCGAGGACTTTGTCAAAATGACCAAGAAAGTGATATCGAATTTGATGACCATGAGATGATTTACATGATGAGTATGTGTTGCATATAACTTTTTTCAAAAAACTGATTAATTACTATTTATAGCAATAATATATCATTAGCATTTAGGGTAGAGTGGGCAGGAAAATGACATTTGTATAGGGTTAAATAATATTCTAACAATAACGTCAATAAGTAATGTGATCAATAAAAATCTATTGAATTTTGGCTCCTGCGCCCCAGTCTGCATCTGGGATTTTGTCTGCCGATATTTTATAACGTTGATTTTCCTGCCAAAATTTTATGCTATTGCGCTGAGACGGAAAATATAGGCCTACACCAATTTGGCGTTTACTTTGAAGTATCATTGGCTTGCTTCTCCGGAGATCTCCGATGGGAAGCCGGTTGAATGCAGTCTGGCCTGTGCTGCTGTTCAGTCAATTTGTCATATGATTGTCGTCTCTTTTCAAACCTTTTCCGGTGTTACCACGAAAACTACCATACTGCTCAGATTGATAGCTGGTGATTGATGGATTAAAGCTTCGGTTGTGTGTTAATACCAAAAAGTTTAATACCGAAAATGTATTTGAACTAAAGTATTAGTTTGAACTTTTTTGGAAAACCGCCATTTTGTGAAATTTTCAGCATTAAACATTTTTTCAACAGCCTGCAATTTTTTCAACAACCGTAATATATCATACCGCTCGCAATTTTTAAAGGGCGTTAATGACGAAAGCAGAATTTGGCAACCGTGACTTCTATACAGTGCGGTTTTTATGTTTCTTGACTTTAAATGTCTCTCACAATAAAACGGGTTAAATCACTCGACATAGAAGCATCTAAATTATACATATATGTTTTTACCCTAGGTGCTTGGTTGGTGAGCGGCAACAATAGTAAATGTGTGAGCACCCATTGACAAAAGGCAGACCTGACACCACCTTACTCGCATCACCAACCAGCTCCAATCACACTGCTTAGTCAGTGGAATTCCTAATTATACCCACCTTGGCACCATAGAGGAGAGGGAGGGTGGGAAAAGAAAGCATGCATAATAATTACTCAGTAATCATTGCCAACAGTGATTGGTCAACATCAATCACAACAAACACAGAATCATAGAAAACCGTGATTGTACATCAATCACGTCAACGAGTCAATGAGGTGGGAAAACAGCACATGCATGATTACCCAGGAATCATTGCAAACAGTGAGTGGTCAACAACCATCACAACAAACAGTGATTGAACAGCAATCACAACAATCATAACACTCAGAGATAGATCAAACAAAGTCCCTGGACTTATGGCCAATAGTTGGTTAAACCTCAACAATAGAAATCCAAACAAACAGTTTACTTAAAGAATCAAACAATTGATACTTCAGGGATGAATTAAGTAACAACCAGCACAGGATAATATTTTCAAAGCATGCAGCGAGCTGGTAATCAGAGGAATGACGAACCGCCCCAAGTCTGCTGATATCACTGATGTCCTGGTGGCTAATAAAAGGTCGTCATTAAATCTTCTTCACGCCCAAATCCTAAGTTTGTGAGGCCAGCCTTCACTACCGCCCAGATTGTATCACAGCACATGATTAACAAACTAGAGGCCCCTAATCACTTAACAGCCCCTGCTAAAATGTTGGGGTTTTAACCTAGCCTAACCTTTGGTTATCCCCAACAATGCAATTCATTGTTTATCTGTAGTAGGTCATACTCAGATATGTATCGAAGCGGATTAAAAATACTAGATAAAATAATATTGAGTATATTTTTAGCAACAGTCATCAAGGTTGACCTAAGTGTTATTTCATGACTTCTGAAACGATTTTCAAAAAGGCGTTTTTTATGTTTCTCGACTTTAAATGTCTCGTACACTACAACAGGGAATACAATTCACTATTTATCTTTAGATGTCATACTCAGACATGCATCAAAGTGAATTAAAAGAAGTAGCTTAAAAATTTTAAGAATAGCTATATCGAACTAAATAGCCGATATATATACAGTCAATATCGCATAATACGTTATCGTTGGGACCCCGCAGAAAATAACGCATTTATGTAACGTAATATGCATTTTCTTCTAATTTTTTTTCTTTAAAAGAGAGAATACTGACCGGGGAACATTGCGCGCTCAACCAACTCATATGTTAGCAATTCAAACAAAGCTTTAATAAAAGCTGCCGTGCGTGTGACTGAGCTTCGTTTTATTATTCTGGCCATATGTTGATTTTATGGAAAAGTATTTCAAATGAACAAATTAAAATCACAATTTGGGAGCTATACTACGTACTTATTTTATCACGTTCTGGACTAGAATGTATTGTTTACTATGTGATCAACAGTATAAAAGTATGATGTGCAGGAGCGGTTTTAGTTCGATCAGTTCGATTGATATGTTGAACGAAAAGTAACTCTAACAAGAACCTTGTTTAACATTTAGTTTTTCGTTATAAAGCCAAATCCTTGTGTTTCTTGACATCTTAGGTCATCTTGCGTATCGACTAAGATCGTTGTTTTTCATGTTTTGATGTAACGATTGGTCTATAAAAGCTTGCCAACAAATAACAAGGCAACTTTAGTAAATATAACCAAGGATAAATATACCAAAAGCAAACTAATGTGATAATTCAATAAAACTATGCGAATCTGAGTTAAATGCATAGAATCACGGCTTCGACATATGTTCCTGTCTCGTGTTTTTGATTATCTCGTTTGAAACAATAGAATCAAGGCGAGGCCAACTCTATTTCAAAACGAGTACTTGAATTTGGTATGAAGAATTCAAGTTGCGCGCGCAACGTTCCCCGGTCAATATTCTCCCTTTAATATTTGACCAATATATTATTCAAAATATCAAGTTTTTCCTGAATTTGCTCTAAGCTTCCGGAAGCTAAGATTCCATGATTCCTACTTTTGTCGGAACCAGCCACGCAATAAAAATTATTACACAGGGAGTAATGACTTTATATTGTTGGCGTCATCTAAGTAGCCAATGCTAATTAGGCAAAATTATAAAAAGTATTCAGCTTAAAGGCTTTAATATAAACTGAGGTATTTAGTTTACAACATCGCAATTTTATTATTTTACATAATTCTCCAGACGGAATGATGAGGTAATTTATTAGATTGATAGGCCTATAAAGTGTAACGAAAAATTTACAAATCTTTGTTCGCGCAATTGGGAAATTTTCTCTCAGAATCAAGTCAGGTACGACCTGGCAACACCTTCGATACACGTTTTTCTTGTAAACAAATACAATTTATTAATAAATGGATATGATATTTATTGAAATTTAGGACATTGGAAATTGTGCATCTGCACATCATCCTAAATTTAATTGAAACATACTTGCAATAGATAGAAGTAATTAATTAAGAAGAATTCTAGAATAATTATCCAAAAGAAATCGATTTTATCAAAACTGTGCCTGCGACGAGCAGCCTCAGCACGCAGCGGCTCTCATGTCTGAACAGACAATGTTGTAATAGAGTGTTCTTATTGATTTGCTATTTAATTTGAATATACACAACAAGACCAATTCTAGTTATGTCATTTTTATTCTTTTCAGAAAATAATTCTACATCATTATCAGTTCGTGTGAGGCGTTCACTGAAATTCCCTGAAAATGGATGGTAGGCCTGTATAAGTCGATACTTTATAATTTATGCAATCCATTGCCCCATGCTATTATGGTCAACTGATGTTCATCTCTTCTTGTTTCATTTTTTCATCTGGCAGGCAACTACGTTACCTTGGAAACCCAGAAGGTCTTGCTGACCGCACAAGGGCTGCATCAGTTTGTGCATGTATTGAAGTAATGGCATCAAACAACTCTGCATTATTTCTTGAAAGCATTGGATTCAGGTATTTATATATATCACAACAAACTTATCTGCAATGCCCCACATAAAAATATCCAATAGTTTGCCAATTTCTTTGTAAAATAACCAGCACATTTTCTTGTTTCCAATTTATTTATACTCTGCTTAAAAAATTAACATTGATCATTTTCACTTACATGTGTGAGAACAATTAACTATTATTATTTATTACTATTGCACACTTTTATAAACTTTTACGTGACTTTGTTGCTCATAAGTTAGGCTAATGGTTTTGTATGTTGGAAATCAAATTTGAAATTTTCATTTGTGACATGAAAATTAAGTTGTAAGATCAATTACGTTTATTATGTTTTCCAACCTGGATTTGTTTCATAGCACGAATCAAACTGATGGAATCAATTAGCAATTACAATACAGATACTATCATTATTCTTACAAATATAGGTTTGATCATGAACTTGTATTGAAAGGATACTCGTTCAAGAAAGGAGCAATGAAAGTTACTGTTTCAAGAATTCACAAGGTATGTTCGGATATTGCCAGAATGTGGCTGGTGAATTAATTGCTTTCACTTTCTCGCGTCTCTAGCATAGTCGTCAAATCTTTTACCCTAAAAGTGATCTTTTTCAACTGGGGTATATAACGGGACTGGAAATGGTCTAGAATCAATTAGTAATTAACTGAGAGCCAATCCAAAGAAAAAGGTATGTAAAAGATCACTTTTTGGGTAAAAGATTTGACGACTATGCTCATGTCTCTTGCTCTGTCCTTTGGCAAATTACCTTAGCTCTACGAATCCATCATTCGGAAAATATTTTATGCTTAAAGGCAACAAACTATTTATCATATATTGACCTTCATCTGCCTCATTGTATGCAAATAAGCATTATACATGTCGCCTTATATTGTAGGATTTAATTTTGATATTGTTTATGGTAACACGTCTTCCTGGTCTCAGTTATATATCTGTGTGAAGTGTTGTCTTTAAGATGTGTTGAATGTATGATGTCATGTGGTATTTTAAGTATTGTCCATGTTGTTCACGTGATTGTATTGTTTGAGTGCATGTGATGCCATGTGATGATTAGTGATGTATTGTGATTGGTGCTTCGCATTGTCGTATGATTAGTAACTGCTATGTGTATGCGTGTCGTTTCCCGTTCTTGCCTGTTGATCGTTGTTAAATAGAGACAAGTTTATATCTTGAAGCTCTTGTGTATTTTCTGTCTCCTCCATGCCGACCCCATGATAATCTTACAGCCATACTTTCATTATGAGAAATATAGCAGTTAATAAAATTAAGAATTAAATGTTAAATAAATTTATAGGGTAAAATATTGAAAAGGTATATGCATTTTAAAAGCTCAGAGATGATATGCAAATATATATATATATATATCATTTGTTCAGATAAAAAACTTTAAATAAAAAAACAGAGATGATCAGCAAATGCCGACATCAAAATAAGTTCTATTTATCAAACTTTAAATCTTAACAATAAACAGGAACCATTATCTAATGAACAATGTAATACCAAATATAAACAATAGAAAACTATAAATATAAAATTAGCTGCTTATATATATACCATAGAATGTATCACATATTTTTCACAGATTAAATTGCCTGATGATCGCCTTGAAACTAATAGTAGCAAATATGAATGTCTGATTTTTTCGTTTATTAATTATTAAACAGCTCTGCATTTATGGCATCGAGCACTATTGAAACAGCAAAGACAACATAAGCACCTTATTGATATTACTATATATATATATATATACAGTCGGACTCGGTTAATATCCCCTCTAGTAATTTTCCAACTTGCTTAATATCCCCACAAAAAACTGATTTCTATTTTCTATTTTCCATACAAACTCTCATAATCCTACATCGCTTAATATCCCACCTCGCTTAATGTCCAACTTTTCACCTGTACCAGAGGGGGTATATCAAGCAAGTTCGACTGTAAAATTAATATAAACTGAATTTTTCATGTACCTGATCCTGAAGTTCATCAACTATTTACGATCTATGTTAATGAAGTTCAGGATCTTGTAATTTCTAGGAAATACAAAGTAACATACTCATACATGCAATGTTATGTCAACGTCATGTCAACGTTCTGTGAACCCTATGTCAATGTTATATCTTTATTGCAGGTAGCGACAAGAGGGGACATAAGAAACTGTCAACCTTTGACTGATTCGTATTTTGTTGAACTCATTAGAAACTCTCCAGTTCAAGAGGTGAGAAACTACTTTATTAACTTCTTCTAAACCTTGCACCTTGCAATCTCAAATCTACTCAAATTCTATTTCATCATTTATGTGTATTCTGATTCTCATCCTTCAAAAATCTCACTAGAGATGAGCCGATCACAAAATTGTGTATCTCACTGTGTATATTGTTTGTTTTCTCAACAGGATAAGCTATGCGAGGAAATGAAAACATTTGCTGAGAATTTAAAACCGTATCTTTTTCAATCATTTGCATAGATCATTCTGAAATAGTATTTATCATCTTAACCCAGACTAATCATACAGGGCATTATGAATTTGATACTTCCCCCTGTAAAAAAAGTCCTGAGTTCATGTACGGTTCATGAACTGGTTCATGAATATGAAATTACCCAGATTTCATGAAAACTTCATGAACTGCTCATGAACTGTTTGTGAAAGTTCATGAAGTGTTTGCGAAACTCTGTGCAATTGCATGTTCTTTAACTGGGCAACATTAAAGGCAATTTTGAGTTCATGAACTTGTTAATTTTTTTCACATGGATGGCATTATGATCATCTTTTGGAACTATTCAGTAGTTTTTTCTTTCTTTTGGTAGCGCGCACATTTAAATGAATTTGAAAGTTACCGTACTGAACTTCCATTATTTGGTCTTCTACCAACAAATATCTTTCTCCTATAAATCTACTAATATGTTCCCTTGACCTATAACTATATCATTGTCAACCCCCTGCAAAGAATTTATTATATTCATCAACTGTTCATGAACCTCATGGACACTTTTATGACTGTTTCATATGTCCTGTTTTCCTTGAGTCGTTCAATGGTCTGTTCTTACTCATCTTTTCATGAATCTTTCATGAGCTTTTTCTTATGTGTTTATTAGAATTTGACCATTTATCATTCATGAACTGTTTCCAAAGGGGGATGTTGCCTTCTACAAATATCAATTTTCCCTTTGTTCACAACTCATTTAGTTAATATTCCTTGACATGATTATTGTCCTACAGATTAGTAACATTAAAGCGCGTGGATGCACTATGAACATTTGACCCTATTTATCGAGTTTGAACTAATTTATTGGATAAATGGAAGGACTCTTAAGACAGTAAAATCAGTAAAATGTTTATCTGTCAATGTAAATTTGTAAATAGCCATGAAGATATTAAATGAATGTAGAGAATGAATAACAAGGTACACAATTATATACCTTTGGTAAGTCATATCACTCAAACCTGCTATAACAGCCACCTGTCTACAGTGGTCACTCTAGCAATGTCCAAAAAATTGTATTTTCTATTGAATAAATTCTGTATGTATAGTATATATACCATTGAAGGCTGTCTGCATACAGTGTCCTACAAAGTGGGTATCCCGCAATGCTAGTTTCCAGAAAGCTAGAAAAAATTCAAGAAGAAATTTATACTGTGTAACTCACTTGAGTGAAAATCTAATTTAGCAAGAGGGATTTCATTGCATTTATCCGAATTTGCACCCAAATTTTGTTACAAATGCTTGACTACAAAAATGGATGTTATTTTAGAATTCTGAAATGCTTAACCTTTTGCCAGACGCTACCTGCATGTAGACGTCGATTTCTTGCATCTCGTAGCTAGCTGGCCCTTATAAAACAAAATCTGATGCTGATGATAAAAGTAATAAATGAAGTATTTTACTATCTTTCCTGAATGTTCCATATTTCAAGTAAACTACATTTCGATTCATTCAATTATTTTCTGTGTGCACTCCTTGACATATTGACGTATCTATTACAGTAAGAATGGAAGGACCCATTCTAAGAGTAAGAGCATGTACTTTCTATGCTGACATGCTCAATTGTTTATAGTGTCTTATGTATATGGTCTTTAATCATGGGAGTAACTACCATTATAGGAGTCACTTGCACCACTTGTTTGATTATCTGAGACACTACACAGGCACGAGAGAGAAAGGAGATTTGCCTGAAATGTTGCCGTGTGACAACAGTTAATAAACGTTAAATGGTCCAATTTTCATGAACAGTTCATAAATTATGAAAACAGGCCATTTAACACAGGGGCAGAAAATGTCCGGACCACTGGGGACAGCAGTCGGGTCGCAGGCACAATTATTGAACAATGAAATTCCTGCAAGCACAATGTTTTTAAATTTAAAAGTATTACGAATCTATAAATAATTCATAAAGTTTATTGATGAAACCTCATAAGATGTGTATAAGGATGAAACTCACTAGGCCTACTCTATGTATAAATAATTTAAATTTAAATTGCTTAGCCAGGAAAATTTTCGGTAAAATATTTCCATGCACTTTCAAGGCAAAATTATGTGGTCGCAGTCACTGCAAAATGTTTTCGAGCCCTGATCTAACAGCTTCATGATATGTTCATGTATATTTGTAAAGTTTGTGAACTATTTGTGAACATCTGACAAAGTTCATAAAAGCTTCATAAAATTCACAAACAATCCAAGAACTCAGTAATAAAACACAGTAAATTCGCCTGAAATCCGGCCTGACAAACTTGTCTTGAATGGTTCATGAATAGTTTATTTATGAGGTTCATGAATAGTTCATGAACTCATTAAATTTCTTGCAGGTTTTTGATATTGTTTTGGTCGTTTTGAAGGTGTTTTCCATTCTTTTGACTGATTTTTTTAACGTAATAATTAACTCAAAGAAGACAGCTAAACAGTAACTATTAACAATATCATATTTTTCAAACTTGAATTAAACGTTGATTGATTAGATTAATAGTGATCTGCTTGTTAATTATAGTGTTTACTAAACTTTAAAAGTAATGTATATTAAAATCATATATTTGATAAGTTATTCTTATGATGGTATAAAGCAACATGGTATAATCTATGTACAGTAATACAGTATGAACACATTTGCTTATGTTGTTGTTGTTGTTGCTATTGTTGTTGTTGTTGTTGATATTGTTGTTGTTGTTATTATTGTTGTTGTTATAATTGTTGTTGTTGTTGTGGCTATTGTTGTTGTGGCTATTGTTGTTGTTGTTGTTATTGTTGTTGTTATTGCTGTTGTTGTTGTTGCTGTTATTGTTGTTTTTGTGTTGTTGTTATTGTTGTTGTTGTTGTTGTTGTTATTGCTGTTATTGTTGTTTTTGTTGTTGTTGTTGTTGTATTTACAGTGTAATATCAAGCTATGCTGAATTATATATATAGGATGCGTGAAAGTTAATAATTAATATACATATTGTTCTAAATAATAATGATGATGATTAATAGATTATTAACTTCAATTCTAGCCTCAGATTGGTTCTAAAATGATATATCTTTTTTAATTGATTTCCACCTCTTCATAAGCTGTGTGTCAGTATTGGTATTTTTAGACAGGAGTTGGTGTAGCTCTTTGTTGGGTGTAAGTCTCGTCTTCAGTTTCTCTCATAGCCTCTTGTGCACATGACTTTGCTACAGTATCAGTTCCAAGATTGTTACTTTCTGATGCGGTAACTTTTTTATTTGTGTCTAATAATGATTTGAGTTTTGCCACTTGCATATTCATATCTTCAGTTTGTTGATTTCCATTGTTTTCTAATCGAACAATACATTGTTGTTGCTCGTTAATAATTTTTAAAGCATTACTTTCGAATTGATTAAATCTTAAATTTAAATCTTCCAATTCATTTTTGAGCTGATACACTTTATACATTTGTTCATCATTTAATAATCTTATAACAATTTTAAAATCGTTTGCTAAATTAATATTTTGTATCATCGTTTCTTTTAATGATGTGTTTTCATTTTGTAATTCTGAACATTTTTTATCTGTTATGCTTTTAAAATATTCAATATCATCTAATAATGCATCGATTTCATTGATTAAGTAATCAGCATCTGTTAATAATTCCTTATTTGTTTGTTTACAATGAGCCAATTCTTGTTTGTGTAAACTTTCATTCATTTTCATTTGATTTAATGATATTCGAATATCTGCCAATGTACGTTCTCTTTCTACTAAGGATCCTTGATAATCGGATAATCCATTTTCAAGAATTTCATCTAGATTATCATTTGAAGTGTTTAGCTCGTTACTCTTATAGCATGCAAATACATTACGTTTGAATCTTTTACAAAGCTTTGAATGATTTAAACGTGAGATTTTTTGTTGCTGAAACATTAATAGTGCAGTTGTTTTTGCGTTTAATTCGGCTAACTCGACTTCTTTTCTTCTTGCATAGCTATTTACGTTATGAAACTTAGTTTCCCATACTGCACATCGTTGTTCACTTTCAGCCAATCTCACTTTCATGTCTTGCATTGATTCGTATTGAGACCAGTTTTCCATGGTGATATCTACATAAAATATTTACACAATATGATTTGCAATTCAAAGTTACATGTTCAGTTCTGGACGAAGTCTCCTGGGACAGGATTGTTTTTGAATTTCTCATTAATTAATTCACAAGCTTTTTTAACCCGGCTGATTGGTTCATAGGTCAGTATTTGAAGTATATGTGCATGACCAGATGCCTTTGCTGACGCCAACCCGTGAATAGTGTCCCCGATAATGTCCCTACTATACGGATTAAACATCAGTCCTTGACCTTGAGGGTAAATGTCCAAAGCCCTGACAACTGCACGTTGAGGCTAAGGGAAGGGGACTCAGGGGTCATCCACTAAGTACGGACTCAATCGTGTGTGTGGTCATGCTAAAGCGTGTACTGAGCCACTTACACGGGGGGGGGGGGGGGGGTTAATCACAAAAGTACGTGCGCATTTTGACTGTCTCTGTAGCACTTTTTGAAACACTACAACGTGATTAATTATCAGTTTATTGATGATGAAATCGATTTTATGCTACAGAAAATGTTTTCTTCTTGTTTCTTTAAATTTACCTTTGAAATTTTCTTCTTTTAACTTTGAAACGCATTGTTGTAATTTTACAACTTCTAAGCGATTTGCTGGTATCCAAATTTGTTCTTTGCTATCTTCATTTATGAATTCTGAAATTTCATTATCAATTCCCAATCCATCTACTGATAATGTTGACATAATGATATCTCTATCAAACACTGTAAAAGAAATATATATTTATTAACTGTTATAATAACTGTTATCAGAGGAAGAGCATAAGTCACTACGAAAGAAATTTGGTTGCGGAATGGATAGTTTTATTAAAAGTTTTAACATAGTCATAAGAAGAGATTCTTCTTATGACTATGGTTTTAATAATTATTGTTCAGCAAATGCAACATTAGAACTGCAAACTGGGCGTATAGATTTTAATTAATGTTGCGCTCAAAACAAGAAATTTTTGCTCGAAATAAATGTAACAGACGTAAAATTAGATGTGCCTGGCCTTTTTTGAAGTTACCTTTCACGAGTTTCCCTTGAAATCCCTTCAAATCAAGTCTAAATTCCAGAAAATGGTACTCCTTTTCATACAGGGGAAGTCGACGATTCGTATTAACTAGAGTTCAACTTTGCATATCCTATTAAAAACCAATTCTATCTCTCAAGTACAAACTGTATTATATAGGGGTACTATAAATTCGCATAAATTGAATTGAAATATCAACACTATATAAACCTATATACTGCCAATCGCTACTGAAAACCTACTAAAAATATACTGGAATGGGATAGAGTACTGAAACCATACTGAAACTCACCAGACACTTTAATCTAGATTTTTCTCATTTTACTGAAAAACCATAGAAACGCACCAGTATGTTTACAGTAGGTTTTCAGATTTTCAAAATTCATAGTGCAACCTGCTCTGTTAACTCAAACTCATATAATAGTATAGACGCATAGATAATCCTGTATTGTTTGATCTATGCACAAACACTAATCTTTTGACTGTTACTATTTTGTTTTGCTTCCATCGGTAGCTGAATACGATATTATAACAGTAATATATAATTGAAATATGCTATTTTGTATCAAAAACATGTACCTTATACAACATATTACCTTTGATAATCAATTTAATCCATTTTCCATGTTCTAAAATCTATTTATAATCATAATACTCACACAATTTCTTGTCAATATGTTTACTAGATGAAGGTAGCTTAATCAATTTGCCTAATCGCATGTAAAAATGCCTTAGGAACTTGGCAACCATAACGGCTGATTTTATACAAGATTAGATCCACAACAGAAAAATAATTTTATTTTTACTAAATGAGCAGCATGCAGGCAATCTTGGTGATTTATATTCCGTCCATATTGTAATAAGTAATTAAATGAAAAACATTATTCTGAAGTTTCAAATTTAACTACCATGATACATATATATAGCTTGTAACTTCTGTACTGTGTATGTATATACGTATCATATGGACTTATAGTACTGCTAGCTACGTGAACGAATTATGCTTAATTTAATTTATTTTGAATATCTTTCTTGTGATGATCATGTTCTCTGTTTTTCAATAATAATACATCTAATTTATATAGAAACTAACGTTTGAATCGTGTATACTACCCACCTTGTATGTAGCTTTTCTTTTTGCCAAAAGGGACCTTTTTTCGTGAACTACAAAGAGCAGCGTTTTGTTTGGATCTGAAGTAATACCTCAAGTGATTCGTTCTTTCGCAAACATTGACCTTAGAAATCCCGTTATTATTTATTCACAATCATTAATTATGTTTAATTATCCATTTTTATTACTTCGTCTGAGCATGGGTAATTAATCGATTTGCAATTGAAAACTTTTGTTTGACAACTGAACTAATTTTATGTAACTACCCATGCGTTATCTTATCTCCGACAAAAATAAGCCTGAGAAAATGTCACCTGTCAACGAATGTTTTGCATGGTATATAGACCCGTTTAATATATGGCAGTAAAAACTATACGGCAGTAAACCCAAGATAGCAATAATTTTCTGCTCAGTAACGCATGGGCTGTGTTATAATTTAGACTGATTTTTTTATTATTTTCCATTGAAAAAATGCAAACGACATGGATTTTTAAAATCTGAGAATGATCAAAGTTCATACTAAGGTACTGTACTTTAGTGATACAGAACATACATGATCTAGAAGTTGAGAAAATAGTTGAGCTTTATTTCCATTCAAGATTACGACATATAGTAGAATATTTACACCGCTAATTGCCCTATCAAAATATGCTTCAAGCTTTTAGCCTCAACCGAATAATTACAAACATTATTATTTTATCATTACAATCCTTTGTTGTTTGCAATAATATAGTAACAGGTGACATTATTTCCAGTCTACGTAGCTTCTATCGAAATGAAAACGGATATCAAATCAATCATTTCACGCCGCAATGAACTCCTCCACAATTGGTTTATATATCCCTTAAGAAACACGTGTCTTAAATTCAAACTAAAGGCACTAAACTACTTCCCTTGTGGATTATAGATATCTCATTAGCGATTCGTAAATGACGCTATTAACTAATAATATGACTACATGAAGCAAGTTCCCCTCTAAACGCTCTGCCTTGAGAAAATTGCAAACAGCCCGCCAATGACGATTATTTCATGACTTGTAAACTCAGTTATAATAATTACAGGTTATTTTAATGTCCATGGGTTCTTATCGTTGACTGACCGCTATCAGTGTAATGCTGTAAAGTTTCCACTCATGGTTATCATGGATCATGGCCCCTTATACTGATCGGATCTGATTTTGAAGCGCAGAGGTTTGTCTGGCTTGCATTATTCCAGACTATGCCTTTGTGAAGTTGATCTCTATAATTTTCAAATTTATGAGAATATTTTGCAACAAAGTATCAAATACAATTCAAGCAATCATTCATGGGTGCATGGATTTCCTGAACCAAGTAGCATTTATACGATAACCTCTATGGCGACGGTCTGAATATGTTTTTTTGCTTTTCTCGTGAAGCGATGAAGTAGATCCGCAGTTTTTGAGTATACTAAAGGAAATAGACCCGGGACTTCCAATGTGCTTTATAAACGGGGTTGTTCAAATAGAACTTTGGCAGGATGATCCCCGACCATGACAAAGAAATTTCCAAATTCAGAATTTTCAAAAAGTACCCTTTTGGTTTGAGCGTCCCGTATATCGAAAGTATGGAAGTTTTTACTCGGTCCCGTCATGTCCCGTTTCCCCAGACAATAGAAACAAATTTGAGCAGGATGAGCTGTAGCCTGCTCGCAGAAGCAGCGCAGAAGTACTGGAAGGTTGACGAAGGAAAACAGCAGGTCTGCACGCAGGCTAGATAAGCTGTGAAGCAATCTTGACTCGCCCCACTTTTCTTTCATCGTGGTTGTCAATAAACATGGTGGATTCAGGCCAGCTTAAACTTTCAAGATCTGCCGCTCTTTCTCTCTCTAGTGATGCACATTACGTTCTCAAACTTGCATATTCACATGAAAGGTAAGCACAACAATACATCTTAAGATTGCATATCATTATTGATTATGTAGCTCATAAGTTTGCAATCCGAATTGTTTGTTTGTGACATTGATGACCCGGGATTGATATTAAATGCTGATAAACTTTATTTAATAATAAATTCTCGCATTCTACTACTCTATCAGAGATATTATAGTTGCCAGCTAGGGCATGTTTGACAGAATAACGAGATATCTATGTAAGTTAATAAAATAGAGAATAAATAGGTATAGATTGATAAAATGTAAAATATTAGATTTATATTGAAATAAAACCATGTAGGCCTAGCTACAAAAATAAAACTATAGATTATATATACATTGTCTTGATCGTGGCTTTATATTGAATGTGAATTTAGAATACTTTACTGTTTCTCTTTTACGCCTTTTACTAATGTATAATCGATTTGTTATTTATAAATTTATCATAATAGGGTTAGGCATATCATAGTCATAGTGGTAGTAAATTTATAGTGGTATAGATAGTCACATTATAGGAATGTGCCTCTTAATTAATATGCCCAACATATTTGCTACACAAATCACGGCCAGACATAGCTGACAAAGAAACTTGTGTAAGATTATATACCAATAAATAGACAACTTTAATATTAACTTTACTTTTATTCTTACTATCAAATTACTTATCTTCCTTCTTCTCTCTCTTTTTCTCATCTCGCACTTCCTGCCTCACCTCTCTCTACCATATTTACCTTTACAAATTAGAAATAATACAATATACAATACAACAATACTTTGTCTTTACAATACAATTATATAATAGACTCCTCCCAGATGTCTACATCTATAAATACAATAAGGACTGGATTATACAGCGCGCTTTCGAGCGTGCAGTGCTTTCGTTTACAGTAAATTGAAAGTTGGCTCGCCTCAAGCGCGTCTGTCTAACTAGACACAGCTCACTGTCATTAGCACGGCGCGCTCCATATCGAAAGCTTGTCTTGGTGGAGCGCGCTTTCACATGAAGGTAAACTTTCATTTCACATTCCCAAGGATTCCTCTGACCATATTTGGAAAACCAAGGGGCCAGCGATTACTTCTTTGCCCTTTGTTGTGTCCACATCTTTCTTCGTCAGTTATCAATGCACAGCAGTATCATGTCGACTTTCGTAGATAACTTCTGTGGTGGCTGCAATATTGGAACAGGCTTTATTTGCATTAATTGTCTTGCGTCAACCTATCTAAGTTGTTCAACTCCTGAGCCAGATGAAGAAACAATAGGCTATATGAAGTTGATAAATTGACTGGCTGTTGTAGAGATTGCTTGGATGAATGCAGCGAACCAAAGGTATGCATAAAATATGATTAAACGCCATATATATTTGTTATCACAGAACACGATCTGATATTGAATGTTCAGATTTAACTACATGTGCCTGGTTGAAAATAATGAAAAACGGGTGTCTCATTTATGCAAAAAAAATCTAACCTTGTGCTCTTAATTAATGGGATATAATGAACCAGGTAGACAATCATTGACGTAGCCCATATATTGTTTCTATAACTTGAATTGAATGTTTGATTATATTGATGGATTACACGTTAGGTAACATTAATGCGAAAAACATTTCAAGAGTTTCTATGCAATCAATTTATGTTTAATTATTCTATTCTAGTGGACCTATTTGTCAAACTCATAATGGATCAAATGATGACAGTGACAATGATGATGAAGAATCATCTGGGAGATTATGGAAAAAGTCTATTTTAAAAGATTGGGTAGACATCATCGTCGGAGATGAAGATGCAAAATACATTCATCTTCACCAACAATAAAGCACAGAAAAACGCGTCTGCCTAGAAAAGAGTTTTAAGCAAGCTTGCAGAGAGACGCTCAGAAAAAAAACCTACCAGAATGTAATGTAACTGTCAATCAAACAAGGAATAAATTTAAAAAGCTAAAATTTCCATCTGTAAAGAGATTGCTCTGACAATCAAAACAAAGTCAGGGATAACAAAAATCAAGACAGATCGAAAATATGGCAAGTGGTTTGATCTATTATATTCCTTGGTTAAATCACAAGATTTGGTAGCCTACAACCAGAACAAGCCATAGAGCCTTCAGCCATGTTTGGACAAACACCATCACAGTCTTCGGCATCTGATTCATTTTTTCATCTTCACACGGATCTGAAATGGAAAATGACAGTCAACAAAATGAGCAAAGTAGTACCGAAGCACCTACCACCCCACGATTTGCACCAACTAGTGGGCAAAGAAGAGGACATTAAATGACAGAGTTGATGATATATACAAGGTTATAAAAGACATCCTGGAAGACGACAATTTCAATGAATTGATTGAGTATCAGAAAGAGTCAGACGAAAAGATAATGCAGCATTAAGTGAGATTGATGCAAATGATAATGAACCAAGAACATTCATCAACTCCTGCATCAATCAATACTAGAGTCAAACATATCAAACTCAAATGCCTTCACCTTTTCATTTGCCTCAGAACAGACGCATGGCAGCATCACAGCCTATCCCAGCAAGCTTTTCCAATCAACATCAAGAACACAACAATGAAAATTGGGGAACTTATATGTTCCCTACTCACTCTAGCATGCCAACATCATTGGATTTAAATTAGTTATACATCAAGATATATTGAAAATGTTTTTTAAATAAATACTTACGTTTTACTGTTGATTTTTATTGTGTAGATTTTATGTACAGATATATAGTCGTAAATAGGGCAATGGCACTTGTGTAGCCAAAGCTTCATACTCAGAAAATAATGCATTCATTTGATCTAAAAGCAAGATAATAAAATATATAACAGCATAGAATACGTGTGAACAAAAGCTGTAATTTCATAGAAGCTGGTATAAAAGCTCATTCATACCTTGCCTGCATGAATATTGCCGTCTGCAATGAAGGAAGTCTCAAAAAGGACCGGTTTTAAATGTCTCCTCAAGAACCATATGATGAAATGATAAAACTTTATTTAATTAACTCTATATTTTTTATTTTGTAAATACTAAAATTTACCCCTTATCTTTGTTAATGTTTTATTTCCTATTTATATATATATATGTATGTTGTAATGTATAGCCTAATCAGTCCTTTGAAAAAAAGTTATGTATAACTTAAAGGTTTCTGAATAAATGATGATGATGATTATTACAGCGGGATTCAGATGAATTGAGATGATTGGATAGAGGACTGTATAGTGAAATTTTGAACTATCCCGTGTAATAGAATGACTGTCAATTTACTTGTCTGATATAGGTTTGAATCAACATAAATAACTGTACTTACAGACACTTCAGTGAGACATGAAATACACCACTTTATGAATGTTCCGATGATATATTTCGTTGTATGATAAATAATTATAACAATAATTATAAAGATGATAATGTATCTGTCTTATATAGAGTACATTGTGAACATTGATTAGTAGTATAAAAATAAATATATTTATATAAAAGTTATATGCCTAAGGTATAATGTTAATGTGGTTTTGCGCGTGTATACAAAACGTGTTCTATTTTAAATATTACTCTACCAATATTTTTATGTTGTAATTAAGTTATCTATGTTGGCAATATTTGAATGTAAATGTGAATATAAATTTAACTAATGATTATAATAAAAACATAATATGTCTGCAAGGTTGTGTATAATAATAAAGTTAATATAATAAAGAATGCTAATAAATTGCACGAGGACGAAGTTAACAATGATGATTAGTATAATATAGGGGTTAAATTGTATGTATGTATGTATGTATGTATTTTGTAGCACAATGGCTAACAGGCAAATAAACAAAGGAGGATATTTTTAAATGTATCCTCACTTACATGTGACCTTTAAAAAAAAAGTATATATATATAAAGAAAACTATGTTATCAGAAATAATTAACAGGCAAACGAAAAGTTACAGAACTGTGATAAATAAGTTTAAATTTGAATGTTTGTAAAGAACTAGACGATATAACTTCTTCAGGAAGAGAGTTCCATGGCTTGATTATTCTATTTGCAAAGTAATGTTTGCAACAGTCATAGTTAAATGATTTAGTTGGGTACAGCGTCAGTGAATGTCCACGCAAGGAATATTTGGAATGTTTAATAGTGAAAAATTCATCTGGAGCCAAATCAATCAAGTTTTTCAAAATTCTAAAGACCATGTGAAGATCAAACTTAAGGCGGCGTAATTCTAGAGACTCAAGGTTGAGGTAGGCAAGATGATCTACATAGGGCTTGTAAGAATTATTTTTCAAACAAACATATCTTGTGAAAGAGCGCTGAACATTTTCTAAAATATTTATGTCCTTGATGAGATAGGGATTCCAGACTGGCGTAGATGACTCAAGCATTGGTCTGACGTATGTTGTGAACGCTTTCACTAACAGCTCCGGGTTATTTGAGGAAAAGCATTTCTTGATTAGGAAAGAACGGTTTTTTGCTTTAGCGGCTATCATGGAACAGTGTTCTGTGAACTTTAGATCTGCAGTTAGTAGGATTCCAAGATCTTTCACAGAAGATGAACGTGATAATGCCTTTCCATCTAACTGATACGCAGCATCCGAAATAGATGATTTCCCAAATGAAAGTACTGAGCATTTCTCTTGGGCAATTTTGAGTTGCCAGCGTTCTGCCCAGGAGGAGAGGTTTTCAAGTGTAGAATGTAGAGGAGTACTGTCAGTGGTAAATCTTTTAAACGAAATCTTAGCATCATCAGCAAAGAGTTTTATACCACAGTTGAGTTCCAAGCAGCTTACAATGTCATTTATATAGACAATAAAAAGAAAACTGAACCCTGAGGTACACCACTTATTACAGGGAGGATTCCCGATGTTGAATCCCCGACAGCTACCTGTTGGGTGCGACCAGTCAAAAAAGATTTTATCCATTTTAAAAGTTCATAGTTAATGCCATATCCCTTCAATTTTAATATTAATTTACTATGACAGACAGTGTCAAAAGCCTTGCTAAAATCAATGTAAACTGTATCGACCTTCATACGCTCATTTACAGCAGCATACCACTGGTTTAAAGCAGCTAATAATTGCGTACATGTTGAACGCCGAGAAATAAAGCCAAACTGTTCTTTAGTGATTAAATTATGAGCTTTGAGATACTTTAGAATGTCTGGTCGCCATAACAGACTCCATAACTTTGCAAATAACTGAAGTTAGTGATATCGGTCGATAATTTACTGCTAATCTGGAAGGTCCTTTCTTGTAAATGGGGCTGACAATAGCTGTTTTCCATACAGCAGGAAGAGTAGCAGATTTCAAAGATATTTCAAATAACATTGCGAGTGGTATGGCAATTTCATTTGCTATTGATTTTAAGAACAACGCAGGGTAGGAATCTGGCGTTCTTGATGTTTTTGAAGGTAGATTTTTGATGGCGTTCATAACTTTACTATAAGAAAACTCAATAAAGTTCAATTGTGTATTGGATTCAACTTTCTTTTCAAACGGTGGGATAACACCATTGTCTACAGTAAAAACACTTGCAAATTGATTATTCAGAATAGTTGATTTGATTGAATTGTCATCAGTAAGGGATCCATCTGGACATTGAAGTGATGGGATTTTAGGATGTGAGTTCAATTTTTGATTTACAAATGAATAGAATTTTTTCACCGAATCAGCTTCAACAACCTCATTTTCAAGTTGAAGATGAAATTCTTTGACCGCTAATGCATATATCTTGGCAGCGCTATTATAGCTCGACTTTAAAGATGGATTTTCTTTTGATAAATGATATAGTTGACGCTTTTTTTCTGCAAGGTGACGAATATGCTTAGGGTAACCAGGGTATTTCCTTACCCTACCACATTTATATTTTGGAACTAAATTATCATCATAAATAATACTATCAAAAACAGAGCACAACTTTAGCCAGTATTGTTCAACATTGATGCAGTTAGAAAATAACGAGTTCCAATTTATTGAAGACAAAACACGATATATTTCTTGATAATTTGCTTTTCTGAAGTTAGGAGTCTTAAATCTTTTGATAGGATTATAATGTGTACAATTTTGAATATCAAGATCAATCTCAATCATTGAGTGATCGCAGCTTGGAGTGAATTGTTCTATAACTGATGAATTTAAAACTGTAGTAGGACGATTTGAAATGAATAGATCAAGTGTGGATGTACCATGTGTAGGTTCAGTTATTAGCTGTGTGAGACCATTGCGACATATACAATCTACAAAATTATTGTGAGCAGTGTTGCCTTTACTAAGAGGTACTGTCCAATCAATAAGTGGTAAATTGAAGTCACCTGTCATATAAAATGGAAAAGTTGCGGATACTTCAGACTCAATAGATTGACAGAGATTGATATTTTCTTGCAAGTTCAAGGCAGATGATGGAGGACTATAAATACACACAATTCTGCAAGTCTTTTGTTTTGCAGGACCAATATCAATAATGATATGTTCGGTGTTATAAGTATGAGGAGTAACAATGCTAAAATCAATTTTGTTTTTGAGAAAGATAGCTACACCACCGCCAGTTTTATTTTCACGATCGGATCGTACGACGACATAATCAGAGTCATTCAAAAGGAGACTGTCTGGAATTCGAGATGAAAGCCATGTTTCAGTGATAGTGATGATATCATATTGGTTTGATAGTAAAAGCATATGTAATTCGGCTAATTTGTTGACCAATGAGCGAGAATTAAATGAAAGCAAGCGTAGAGGAGTGACTGAATTAGAAGATAAGTTGCTTGTGTTGCCATTGTTATCTTCTGTAGATGTAGATTGCTGAGTACAACTATTTATTGACGTATTTGGAATATCTATATTAGTAGAAGCATCGAAATGATTTAAGGAATCGTGTGTGAAACAGGAGTTTTCATTTGTAAAGCTGGAAGGTGTTCTAGTAATGACATAAAGCGATTCATTTGCTGGCATAGTAATGCGATTCTTGTATTCTGTTGATGAATTTCTTCCTGCCACGGTGGGATTGGTGGTTGAGGGGGATATCCCAAAAAATGTTGCTTAGAAGTTGGATGAGTTGAAAATTCTGAAGAGTTGTCAACTGCATTGTGAATTCCAGACCAAGTAGGACTTGGGATTACCTCCTGTAACCTTGGAGGAACTAGTTGTGGTGGAGTAGGCTGCAATTTACGATTTGTCCCACGCAGATGGTAAATTTAAAGGGGGCATATCATATGAGCAGCTACATTAATTATTGGGTTCACAATAAATTATGTTTCAACTTTGCATGCATGAATATAATAAAGGGGTGATATCTAAAAGGGGCATCTCATAAGAACAGCTACATTGATTATTGGGTTAACAATGGATTATGCTTCAACCTTGCCAGTATGAGTATAATAAAAGGGTTAAGCTTAAAATGGGCATATTATAAGAGCAGCTACATTGAGTATTAGGGGCTAGAATAACTGCCATGATTTTCTACAAATATTAATATTGAAGACTTTCAAGTAGTTGGAACTTGGAACAGTCAAAAGTTATTTAAAACTCAAACCATTTAATAAACATAACAAGAATAAAACGGAATGAAATAAACTAAAAAGGGGAGATAAACTTTGAATAATCAAAGCAATCATTCTAATCTGCCTTCATGTTCCAGATAAGCAGTTCACTCATCCCAAAACTTTTTCATAAAATAATTCCTGATGTCAGTTAAACTTTTACAGCTGGCCTGAGTGCACGTTTCACTGCTTGTCATATCCAACGAGTTTCTAATCTCAGCTTGGCTTTGTTGACCCTCTCTCATACCATTGGCCAGGTAGCTGGTCATCTTTCTCTATACATATATTGTGAAGAACCATACAAGCCAGTGTGTACATCTTGACTTGGAAGTAGCCACCTTCATTTTTCTACCCAATACACGCCAGCAGCCCTTCAACCTGCCAAAAGCACGTTAAGCACCTTTCGCAACCATTCTAGATCTGGACAATCGATAATTGAAATATCTTTCTTTCCGGGACAACTTGTCATAAATTGTAAATGGTTTTAATATACACCCATTCATGGCCAATCCAAAACAGAATCTGCCAAAATCATTGGTGGTATTTCATGACCTCCTTCTTTGTGGTATAGATTTGGAATGATGGTGCCAGCTTTCAATTTATTCCATAACAAAGTTGACAGAAATATTATGGAGTGGTGGTTATTTCCAGGATAACCACAACTTCCCCACACAAATCGATACCTGGAGTTGACCAAGGCCATCAATGCTTGAATAAAAATTCTTAAAATTGTGGTATTCCTTGGCCGACTCTGCGCTACCAAGGGGGGTGGCATTTTATTGGGATATCACATCCATCAAGGGCAGACCAAGCACAAGGGAATTGCCAATCATGCTCCATCGAAGACACACCCTCTTTCAGCCTGTTTTCATTAGATGGAAACAATTAAAGAGTCAACACTTTATGTCCATAGAGCAGTTACAATTGCCATATTAACTGTGTGTACAGGGTCCGATAAAAAATTTTGCCTTCCGTGATCCAAAGATTTTGCAAGTGAAACCTTCGGATTTTTTCCCGGACATATGATGAACTATTTTATATCAATTATCAGAACAAGGCGGTCTGCTATTGATTTCATTGTCGACGCTCCATCCTGTTTAAACTTGAACTCGTATAGAAATTATTTCAGAACTTAATGTAAACGTAAACAAGCACTGATTATCGATTTGTGAATAGACAAATTGTCTTATAAGGAAAAGTTAATTCTTGGCTGCCTTCGGATTTCAGCTCAGCCTTTCGCGATCTAGGATCGCAGGATCGCAACTTTTATCAAGCCCTGTGTGTGTACAATAGATGACACCACAGACACACCAATCCCAGCCATTTCTGCAATGGTATAGAAGTAGTCACCTCTACCAAGTCTGTAAAATAATAACCCTAACCGAAATGCTGGTGATATTGTCTCCTCGATCACCAGGGGCAGATCCAGGAAATATCGTGACTGACTCAAAAGGAGGCAAAGTCGCCGGGAAAAGCCCCACGAATTAAGGGGTTCTGGGGCATGCTCCTCAGGAACATTTTTGGAAATTATATATTTTCAAGCTCTCTAACTGCAGTTTAAAATTAGAACTTTTACTTCAAATACACATGAGAAAAACTTTTTAGAATCACAAATTTAAAAATAACTATCTTAGATATCTTATTAAAACTTCAATGTTTTCAAAATCAATTGAAATTGATATGGGTAATATCAAACTCGGAATTGATAAATTACTCAGATCCGCATAATGAGGTGCTAGTCCGTAATGCAAATAAAGAAAGTAAGAAACAGAGAGCTTCAGATTAACTATTGATACAATATAATTGTTTAATTGATTACTAGTATATCATAAAAAATATAATAATGCCATTATTCCAATATTAGCTTCCCACCTGATGTGGTACTGACAGAAGACCCCGCGTGAAGGCCCTTGGATGTCTTCCGGGGAAGGCAGATAAGGACAAAATATAAAAATCTTATTTGAGATTATATTATTTTATCAATATACAATATTCAACATTTGATCAGATTGGATACATAAAAAATGAATATGTAAACCTATGAGTAAAGATCAAAAGAAAAATGTTAAAATAAAATAAAGTATCACCTATCAAAAATATTACATCGGCCTACAATCTTCAATCATAAAGTTAAATAGAAACAAAATAGAAACAAAACCAAATAGAATAAAAGGACTTGCTAATTTCTTTCTTGTTGATATTATTTGTAGCAGTAGGCTATACACAAGCAAATATGTTGATGCATCTTGAATAATTAAGTGGTGTGATAGTTGGCAGTTTATGATAGCATTCATTTCATTTTGAGTAGTTAGATAGATAGATATTTATTTCAATCAATGTAACGAGGTATATAAATACAAAGTGAAATTTACAGGTTTTCTAATTTACAGTGATTGTGGTCATCCCTTAAGCATGAAAGCTTGTTTATTGGGAGACAAAAATTATTTATATTTCAATTATCTGGCTATGAATTAGATATGCATTGAAAAGAAAAGTAAGAATAAGAATAGGATTAGAAATAATAAAAAATAAAGAAGGTAATACAGTATTCAATTATATGTAAGGAAACATCGAAATGTGTTGACTGGTTGATAGAAAAAATAAAATATATAAGTAATTAATGAAAGCTAAGTAGTGAGTTGTTGGCATACGTAGCAGTCCGTTATTGTACAAGTCGTGGTATATGTATCATGTAAAGACTTTTGGATAAAAATCCTAAAGCTTGCTGTTGTTGGTTCAAACTTAAGGATTGACTTTTGGAAGTTCCATAGTACAGGAAGTCTGTGGCTAGGGAGGTGCTGAAGGAAAGTGCTCTTAGCAAAAGGTACGAAAAAAGTATTGCCTCTGCGAGTTTTGTTATCAATGAAATTGAAAATTGTGTTCGTGGTTTCAGCTGATTTTGCAGACAAGGTTTTGTGAAGAAAGGTTAATGATTTCAATATGTAGAGATCATGAAACTTCAAGATATTTAAAGCCTTGAGCAATGGCTCAGTGTTAGTTAGTGGTTTACAATTAACTATTATCCTTACACACTTTTTGTGTAATGTATTAAGTTTCCTGCAATTTGAGGAATGACCCCAAATAGGTAAGCCGTATTCGATGTGGGGTTTAACAATTGAGGAATAAATTTGGGCTTTATGTTTTTTGGATAAAAAGTTTTTTAGTTTGATCAGGGTGTAACATAGGGATCGAATCTTTTTACATACATAATCCACATGGATTTTCCAATTTAATTTTTCTCCCATCATCAGACCTAAAAATTTTACATGTTTCTCTTTTTGATTGTGACCACATCTTTCAATCAAGGTATGGTTTATTTGAATTTTAATGTCAGTGTGTGGTTGGTTGAAAAGAATAAATTTGGTTTTAGCCTCATGTAATGTGAGTTGATTAGCATTGAACGATTTAGAGATAACATTCAGGTCTGCATTTACTTTCTCTTAGAGAATAATTGGGTTGTTATCAGACCATTGCAAAGTTGTGTCATCAGCAAAAAGGTTGACATTGAATTTAGTGGAGGATGGTAAATCGTTGATAAAAATTAAAAAGAGAAGAAGCCCCATTATGCTTCCTTGCGGGACACCACAAGTGACAGTTGCAGGCGAAGATAGATTATCATTTAAGGATACAATTTGATTTCTGTTTGACAAATAATTAGTAAACCAAACTAATGCGTGGCTAGAAATTCCATAGTGAGATAATTTAGCTAATAGAATGTTGTGATTAACAGTGTCAAATGCCTTTTTGAGATCAATAAATATGGCAATATGATATTTATCATTTGGGTTTGAAAAAATGTTATGTAAAAAATTTAAAAAGCAATCGGTTGTTTCGTAGAATTTTCGAAAACCAAATTGGAATTTAGTAAGGAAACATTCTTGGAAATAATAATATAATTGGTTGTAAGCGACACGTTCTAAAATTTTTGAAAAGGTAGAAATGATTGAAATTGGCCTGTAATTGGATAGTAAATGAGGGTCTCCCTTTTTAAAAAGAGGTAAGATTTTTGCAAGTTTGTAATTTTGAGGAAAGAAGCCTGTTGTTAAGGAGAGGTTTATGAGGTAGGTTAACGGAGAGATAATTTCATGGTATATATATTTCAGACATGAGCTTGAGACAAAGTCAAAAGCAGAACTTGCCTTGTTTTGTAGTTTGCCAATTACCATTTCTACAGTAATCTGAGAAGCTGGTTTGAAAATAAAAGATTTGTCATCATTTGGAGGTAAAAAAAGTTTGAAATCATCATTGGATTGGAAATGATGTGCAAGATTTTGACCAACATTTATAAAATAATCATTGAAAGCATTAGCAATGGTGATTGGATTTGAAATTTTACAGTTATTGACATTGAAAAAATCGGGATAGCGATTTTTTTGCTTGTTTCTTCCTAGAAGGTTATTTGTTGCTTTCCATAATAATTTCATGTCATGTTTATAAGTTACATAAAAATGATCCCAGTATAAAATTTTGCATTTCCTAATCAGCTTAAAGTAAGTCCGAGAGTATTGGTCATATCTATCTTTGATATGATTGTCTTTTGTATTGATCCATTTGTTGTATAAATTCCTTTTTGTTTTCCTAGAAATTAACAGTCCAGTTGTCATCCATGGATTTATTTTGTGATTATTGCGGTTTAACTTTTTGTTGATTAATGGACATGAAATATCTAAACATTCTTGGAATTTATGATGAAATTTTTCGAAAGCTGATTTAGGGTCTTCCGGAAGATACCAGTTGTTTGCAGCTAAAAGGTATTTTAGTGTTTCTAGGTTTTTGGCAGACATATTGTGGTATGAGATGGTTTCAATTGAAGGCTTTTCTTTTACTTTAAAATGCACAACTGGACATGAATGATCAGAAATTTCAGTGGTGATTACACCTGTAGTCATGTTTGATTTGGAATTTGTGAAAATGTTGTCAATGAGCGTACACGATTTTTGAGTAATTCTAGTATGATTGAAGAGAGTTGACAGGGATACATTTAGAAGAAATGAAACAATTTAAAAGATCTTGAGATTTCTCAGATTCAATAAGCATGTTAACGTTAAAGTCTCCACCTAAAAAGATTGTTTTGTGTTTATATACATTTAGAATTGTGGTTAGTTTTGATATTGAGTTAGTCAAGTTAGATCTAGGAGGAATGTACACCGATATAAATAATACTGGCCACTTTCTGCGACCAAAGTTTCAATGTCCTCATCTATTTCAGACAATTTATGATTTGTTGTAAACGAAAATGAATTATGAATAACCAGACCTACACCACCTCCTCTAGACACAGAACGTTCCTTGGAAATGTAGTTGTAATTTGGGAGAGAAATAACTCCACCTTGCCAAATTTCTTGTAACGCAAGAACTTTTATATTGGAAAGATCAAGGAATTCGATTACATTGTTGTTATTTTTGAGCAAGCTTCTGGCATTTTGAGTTGCAAAAGACATTTCAGTAGTAGGAATTCTGTCAGCAGTTATGTATCCCAGACGTTTCACCAAATCACAGTTACTATAAACTTCATTTAAATTATTGTGATCAGTCATTTTTAAATAAATGAGATTTGTTATCGAGTATCAAATCAGTCAAGCATAAATAAAAATAAACAAACGTGCCAACAAAAACAGGCATGGCAATGAAAATATTGAGTGGAAAGTCAGAAGCAAAAGAATTAAAGAAAAAGCTAGTCTCAAATTTAAAGCTAAGAAGTAGACTTATCTTTTTGGCTTTCTTCAGGGGTCTGCCGCTCAGTCTGAGACGAGGAAGGATCCAAGGCCATCGACCAAAAGTATTCCGCCATGATCGAAAACTCTTCTTCGTTGGAGATGATCGTGTTTTCTTTGTCATGTTTCTTAACAACAACTTTCAGGTCATTCGTCCAGGTGGCTAATAGCTTCTTTTTCTTTACTAGTTGTCTGCATTTGTAGAATGTGGTGGCTGTGTCCTTGTTGAGTTGTTCTGAAATATATATGCCTGGATGTTTTAGCAATCTTCTATTGTTGTAAATTTCTCGTCTCTTCCAAATGTTGTGAAAATACACAAGTACAGTCGGACTCCTTATGGTGTTAACTTTAGTGTTTTCTTTCTCATTGTTCTCTTTGTTCTCGGGACAAAGGTCATTGCTGTCAGGATGTTGTTGGAATATACGGAGGATAAGTTCATATGGCAGAGCAACCGAACTTCAAATCGGATCATGTCGGATCGACTGTGTTTCAAATCCCACGAATGTTGCCATTTTCTTTCCAAAATAAGGTCAATGTATCTTAAAAATATGTTTAATATATGAAGGCATAGCTATGTTGCATAGAGGAACATAATGATTCATTTCTGTAGGGAGTGTTTCGCTATATAGGTAGTCAATTGGCATTGTTGCACAGCGAAACACATGAATTCTCGAATTATCAGATCTATTCTTAGACTCAGGGGCATGTCTAGGGAAAATCGTGCAATTGTACATTAAGGAAAGGGAGTTAGCTTCTACATCTAGGGGGTAATAAGACTCAATTATCAATCCTAATGAGCTGGATAGTGCAAGTACACACATGAACGAAGAAAATCTTCGATTATGAGCATTTTTGACTGCTTCTCGTTCAACACACTTTTTTGGGCAATTTTTATCAAAAACTTCAATGGCGTGATCAGACAGACACATTACAAATGCATTATTTTGACTATTAAATGCCCCTTTCTGATGGTTTTCTAGGATTGTTAGGTGATCACAATAGAAAGAAGAATTAAGGAACATCTCAATGCTAGACAGGCACCCCAAAACTTCAGACAATGATTCATCTCCCACCATGGCCAACGACACTGCGTTGTACAGACAATTTCCGTCTCCAGTAGTCCTAGTTTGCAAAAATAAATCAAATAAAATTTGATGGAAAAACACGACAATCTTTTGGCTGTGAATTTGTGAATTAAAATTCATCACATCCTGAAAATAAACAACAAAACATCAACTTACTTTATCGGTTTTCTGTCAGCAGATCTTCGATGGTCCTTCTCCTGACACGAGGTAAATTGCAAGTCTGCGAAAGAACAAACCTTGAAATACGTTGATTTAATAAAATCTTTTTCCTTTTCTTTGTGCGAAGAAATTACTACTTGTTCACATGATATTTGAAGTTGTTTGTGGCGAGATACGTTCCCTTCAAGAAAAGTATCATCATCAATCAAAATATCTTTCAATTCTTTCAGCAGCTTATTCGCCATCTTGATTCAATTCAATACTGTGATCGAATGATTAACTTGACGTTATGACGCTGCATTCTTCCTGTTATATCGTGAATTCGTGATTCTGAACACGTTCTGATCAGTGTATGATACATTGGCGCTTAGCAACGCAGTCAGATGTAGCATACTCTAAATTCCTAAGTCAATCCTAGTCATTCCATTGGCTTTGAGACGTTACGCATCACTGCTGATACATCTGAAATAACTTATGATGTGTATCAAGAAACGCTCAGCACAAACGCCATGAAGAAACGTTTTATATATTGGCAATGACGGCGTGGGTAGTGCACCATGGCGACATGGTTGTGAAAGGAGGCTGCAGCTAACTATTAAGAGGCTTGATAGGGAAGAGCAAGGGGTAGAGGTGGATGCCCCAAAATTATCTGGTGTTAGTAACTGAATAAATGCACTAGTAACTGAAGAAGGAAGCCGTGTCAATGCTGGATAAAGAGTAAATTCAAAAGAAAACTCAAATAATTAAAAAAAACATTAAAAAAATAATTTTTTTTGAATGTTGACTGACTCACTTGCTTCACTTGCGATAGTCTGGATCCGCCCCTGATCACTGTATCTTCCATAATATATTATTCTACCTTTTCTAAAGTATATTTTAAAAAATTTCTTGTCACTCCGAATGTTTTCTTGAATCTATCGTCCGTGTACTTTTCCTGTACATTATCCCACCACTTTTTCTAATCTTTTCTTTCTTTCTAATCATCTACATGATCTTATTGCTCTTGGAGTTTCACACTTCTCGAGCTAATAATATTAACAAAGAAATCAAGCAAACCTTTAAAATAGTCCTTTCTCTTTCAATTGAGGCAAGAATATTGAGCCTTGCTCGACGTCTACGACGACAACTAGCAGCAAGACTCTTCCGAGACATAATTATACTCGTTGCTAATGTTATCATGATTTAGGTTGTTACCAATTAACAACTCATTGTTCTCATTATCATCAAGCAACGTTCTTTTTCGTATTTGATAAATGTGATGAGGGGATATATAACCATCTGTATCAACTAACACCTTATATTTACTCAATTATCTTACAACACTAAAGATTTTATAGAAAGTAACTAAGTTTTCTAATTTCAATAAATTTTACACACAATTGAAATGGTTCTTCATCAATCACTGCCAGTGCGGCCTTGGTGTAGTGGCTAGGGTGTTGGACCACGGCCCGCAGGGTCTCAGGTTCAATCCCTATCTGGAGCACTATAGGTTGGCGTCAGGAAGGGCATCCGGCTATTAAACGTACACAAGCTTCAAAATACTAACAAATTAACCAACCACCCCGGCGAAAAAAAGCTGTAAGCTTACCCGATTCGTGGAAAAATGATAAAAAAAAAAATAAAATAAAAAGTACCTTATCGTCCACTGTTGTAACTTCCTGACTTTTTTTAAGGACAAGGCAAATAACGACAACTCTTCCTGGTAATCTTCAACTGATCGACATATCCATTTCACTTGTGGTGCTATAATTCTTGTAGTGTCATCCATCTCAATTGAGTCCTCGTCTGATGAGAGTTCTTCATCTGTTGACATGCCTTCATCTTCTTCATTTCTTATCTCATCTTGATTGTCAATGTCCACGTTGATTCGAATGCTCCCCTGTTGACCAGCCTGATTCTCAAAATCATCATCATCACTTGAATCTTCTTCTAACTCTGAGGAGCTGGGTGAAGAAATATCCTGCTGACAAGCTTTCTCGTGTTCCATATTGCTAATTGTCAGCCAACCATCAACTAACTTCGATTTACAAAAACGCTTTTTTTATCTGAAGCCCTCTTTTGTGGACAAAGAAGCATACTTCTTTTTTAGGCTTGTTTTTGAATATTTTCACACTGAATTGTTCCAATTGCTTGGTAGTTTTTAATATCCATTCAGGAAATTTCCAACCTGGTGCCATCAGTGCTTGGGCCTTCAGCTGCAGCAAAACCAATGGATAAAATAGATCCATCATGCCTACCAAGTCAAACAGGAAGTCTTGTCCAGCAATCTCAAACATCACAGCTTCTGTATTGTCGTGATCTACAAACGTCTCAATATTATTGTTTCCATGATTTTCTCAAGTTTTCTAAACTGACTGTAGGTACTGCTCATAAATCTTTGCTGAGCGAAAGAAACAGTGACATTGAACGGCAAATCTGATTCCTTTGCAGTTTCTTTTGCAACACTGTGCATTTTCCCATGCCCAAACAAATGATGAACTTTGTTTGTTCTTTTGATCGATCTTGACACAACTGGTTTATTCTTCAAGTCCCTGAATGCAAGATCCAGTAAAATCATCATATCATAAATCCTTTTCAAAACAATGAGAAAGACACATTATTTGGTTGTAACTCCAAGTTTCACGTTATTAAACGATCATCAGACCTAGGATCAGATCATCATTAGGTGAGATTTTAGTTACGTACATTATTCCAAAAGCTACGTAACATGATTTTAAAAGTTTATATTTGTATAGGTTGAACTTCAGTTACATACATTAAATCAAAGTTTGAGATGGAAAATAATTTGAAAAATTAGAAAACACTGCTTCCATTGTAAAGTACATCTCATTTGCTGATTTGGCTTTACCCAAATCATCTTTCACATAAATTAAATCAAATACTTCAGATTCACAAATTGGTAAAGTAACATGCTTTAATCGAGAATGATAATTATATAACATATTTACAGGAAATTCTTAAGTGACAGTGAACCTATTTCAACAAATATTGGAGACGGATCAATAGATTGACAACAATTACAATTACCTATAACCTCTTTAATTAATTTACGAGTTGCAAATAATCCAGATTCCCCCAACAACCATTTGGTTTGTTTATACCCTCCATGAGTTAAATTATGGATATCAACCACTTGCTTGTATGTTACAATATTTACACTATTAGCCTAGATTATTATTAACTTGATCCAAAGCAATACAACCCCTATCCATATCCTTATCCGAATCGAGCCATGATGTCGGCACACGTGTTAATGCATCAGCAATATTGTCTTCAGAACAAACTAATTCCACAGTAATGGTTAATGAATGAGATTCAGGAGATTCTTAACTGACAGTAAACCTATTTCAACAAATATTGGAGACGGATCAATAGATTGACAACAATTACAATTACCTATAACTTCTTTAATTAATTTACTAGCAGTTTGTTTGGGAAATAAATTAACCATGGGTTCATTTTGGAAATCAAATCACTGTAGACTTATTTATTAAATGTAGAAACCAATGTTTATCATAACATTTCATAAGAATATAATTTACTTACTTCAAATGCAATTTCGCTTTTTGAACCTAAACGAAAATTATTCAAAACATCTCCAGGAATCAATCTTTCCGACAAAACATCTCTTGAATGAATTGAATTCACCGTTATATTTACATTCTTGGTCTGTTTCAAACAATTTGAAATTAGGTGTTTTAAATCATCTATCTTTTGCTCTTTCAATACGGAAAGTATTGACATGGACTTTCTTTCAATGGCTTGAGCTACGGAAGAAGTATCACATAGCTCCGCCATTTTCAGAATAAAGCTTCCACGTGAAATGTAACCATGACAATTGTTGAGGCATTAACGTGACAATACTATTTTTAATTGATGGACTTTGCACTGCATCACTTGGGGTGTGCATTGCGTCTCAATATTATTGTACTCCTCTGAGGAGAGGGCTGAGGATTGATGCATTTTTCAGAACACAATGAAACTTTCAGAAGCAAAATGATTGACACTAGTGCAGTCACTGAAGCACGAAAGAGCTACAAGCTTTATAAAGGTGTTTGGTCTGCTGTAACCATGGTTGTAGCCATGCTTCAATGAACAGGCCTAGCTTGTTTATAGATTTACTGAGAACAGCGTTACAATAAATTACGTATTGAAAGAAAGCGCATTGTAATTTGTAAATCGTTTTTATTTGTCGTGATAATAGTTAAAGTCATTAACTGTCTGGCTGGGATAGTAATATGTTGTTTTAATATAATTTTGAAAAGCAATATCAAAACATTTTGACAATAGCAAAAATGTGAAAAATCTAACAATTATTTAATTAAATTTATTTTTGACTGATGCAAGTGCATCAGTTGCACTACGCTGGATCCGCCCTTGTATCCTATAGTCATTCCAGACTTCAGAGTTTGCTGTTTGCGGCAAAGGTCTTAGCCGCAGAACAAGAATTTCAATATTAATCTGGACCTTTTCTGGTGGTACATTTTGTATTGTTTTTACAATTTTCTATACATTTCCAACTAAATCCAGCCACAGAACCAGAGAAAAGTCAAATAAACGGTGCTTCAAGTCACACAGTTCATTTATGATTTGGAAAATAACTTAGCAGTACAGCGTAAAAAATGTGCAGTCTGATAGTCATTGTCTCAGCTCAAAAAGTATTCTTTCTTTGTAATGTTTGCTACAAATCTGACATGAGTGGGCGTGGGTGCAGTTTTCAAAAACTGGTAGACAGCTCATCTATATATCTAGAGTTGGGTGAAGGGTATTTTCGTTAGATGTGATATAGACTTTTCAAGTGTTATTTTTTGCAATTCCGTGAAGTCAGAAATATAATTGCTGTGATCGTGAAAGAAAGAATGGACATCAGGGTTTGAAATTCAAAATTTACCAGTGAATTTCCAGTTTAAATGTTTTTTTGAAATGATTTGCACTTCAAAAAGATCTTTCCATAGCTTTTCAAGTCATTAATCGTGAAATGCAAAACGATATATTGAAATCCTGTGAAGCATGATTCTATTTTATTTAAAAGCACGAAGCGTGATCCTGACCCCCTTAATCATCCCCTACCTAGGGATTTATGCTAGTCAGCGAAAAGGTTTGCCTATATATAGATAAATTCTAACTTTATAAAAACATTGCAAGCAGATCTCTGAATTAGTAGCCTGCTCGCAGACTCACTGTCAAAATGTAAACTTGGTAAACAGTAGACTGTTTACCAAATTTACATTTTGACAGTGAGTCTGCGAGCAGGCTACTGAATTAGTTGATATAGTCTTTTGCTATTTTACTTAAATTACTTAATCATAAAGTCTGAAATCATTGCTAGGAATATTACCTTGGTTGCATGCTGTAGCTACAGCATTGTGACATATGAATGTCTTTTAAGACATCAAATCTTCTTTTAATTTGTGTTGAGGCACTGTCACAGTCTGGGCCCGGAAAAAGGTTCAGCCTCTTGGAATCCTAGAGGCATTTCAACATTTTATTCTGAATTTTCTCTAACCTTTTGGAATCTAGAATTCCCACTTTTGTCGGACCCTGGTCACAATACAGTAATGTGTAGTAACAATATTGTTTGTCTTTTTGTTTGCAGAAATGGTATATTGGCAGCAGCAGGTTGGTTTTCATCCTTACTGCATGATTACAAAAGTTCTTCGATTCACCCCGGATGTCTAGAAGGAGTATCAACAATAGGCCTACACTGCTCAAACATTATGAGGTCATGAAAAATTCACAAACTAAATTTTCATCGATCAATCATTAGGGGCAAACATTTTTACGGAGGAAAATGTGGGCAATTTTTAGGCAAATCCTATTCCTATCTTGTGTTTCAGGGTTGGAATTATTTGAGATTATTCAGGATTGCTGTCCCTTTTGCGTAACATATTTAATGTATTTGATTTGACGATTAGAGTTATTATATTTTATTTATTGCAATAATTATTAGGACTATTAAGCAAATTATTTCTCTTTATATTACATTTACATCAACTTTGACTTCACTATAAACGAAATTTACACGAGAATACCAAGATGATAGTTTATTTCCAAAAAGATTTTTCTAAAAATTCTTATAAATCAAGGAGCATGAAGATTATGATGATAATGGTGATCATAACTTTGATGATAATTGGCATTCTAAAACGTCCCACTCTCAGATGCTAAAAGTCCCTCATTCGAGGAGTGTAATTTTCTGTTAGTAGTAATATTACAAGAATGTGCCACCCTTCTTTCGTCTAACATATTTGCTTAAAAAGAACACCACAGATCACGTTCAGACATGACAAAGGAACTTTTAAATAAAACGATTCACGATACAAAACCTTATGAAAAGATACAGCTACCTGCCCATACCCAAGACAAAACTTTTCCTTTGGTTGCCATTGAAGGATGTCATATGCAGTGGTTGTGGAGCATACAACTTTGATCCCTGACCAACGTATATAATTCAATATGTAGGCCTACAATAGTATTACAAATGTTGTTTTGTCTACTTTAGTTTCAGAAAGTAATGAGGTCAAACTTTATGACAGGGAGACATTCTGCACATTAGGATCATTGAAAGGTGAGAATTGGAAAACGTGATCTACCTTAAACGTAACTATCATTTGTTAATCACTGTCGTTTCCTCAACTGTTTTTGTTTGAAAATTATACATTGAATATAATTTGATACAATTTTATTGTAATATTAGGCCTATTAATCAATTAAATACAATTTCAAGTCAAAAACATAGAATTATGTCTGACATTGCTAATCTAGGCCAGGTTTAATGTCTGATAAAATTTTTAAATATATTTATAATTCCATCATTTGTCTCATAACCTTGTGTATGATCTAACGTGTGACGTTTCACATAGTGGATGTAGATGTTTCATTCCTATTATATGATATTAGATGTCCTTATTAATCAACCAATATCTCACAGCATGTAATGATTATGCTTTAGCTATTATTCTCAGTTGTTGTTGTTTTATAGTCCTCGTACAAGATTGTTATCTTTAACACAATCTAAGCTACACACAAGTAGCTGTTATATCATAGTAATTTTATTTAGTAATTTTGAATATTACCTTTAGTCCTTTATAGACTGCAACCACCCCTGTGAAAAAATCCAGGAGTTCATCATGAACAATTCATGAACAATTCATGAACAGTTCATGAACATTTTTTGTGGGTTCATGAACAGCTCATGAACAATCACGAAGGGTTCATGAACACTTCATGAACTGGTTCATGAACTAGTTCATGGACTGGTTCATGAATGTGAAAATTGCCTGAAAGTTCATGAATTGTTCATGAACTTTTGGGCAATTTCGCGTTCATGAATTCATGAAGTTTTTTTAGTTTTCTCTCATTGCAATAGAAAACTTTTTTTCAAAATATAATCCCATATTCACAATCAAACTGTAGCAACAGAACCTTGCAGAAAATCATACCTTGTGTGGGCGACTTGCCCTGCTTAATTACTCTGCTCTTGTCATCCCTGACTGCAACACTTGATGTAGACAAGATTTGAGTTCATATTGGAATCCCCAGACCAAAATGGTATTACACAAACCTCAACATACTGGAAACATAGCAGCATTCAATGCTTTGTAAACTTTTTCAAACCGCTATTTGTAACATCGCTAGTTTATCAGATATCAATATTTCTTTTCTTGTGTTTATATTCAGGACATGAAAAAGTTATTAGCGGTATTAGTTTTGTACCTGGCTCCTCTCATCACCATCTTTGGTCTTCATCATATGATGGTACAGTTAGGTGAGATCCAATTTAAAAATCCTTTTCATCATTTTTCCTAATTTAATATCCAGAATCTGTGTTAAAATTGTTTGTTATATGTGCATTTCAAGATATTGCCCGCTGCCAAATTATTGATACTCAACCAACATTGTCAGCATGTGTGTGTGTTACAGCAGAAATTCAACTACCTACTGTAGTGATTATATGTTCAAACAAACACAATAAAAATGATGTCAATCATGTCAGTTATCAAACATTTTTACTTTTCAGACTTTGGGATTGTCGTTTAAAGCATCAAAATAGTTCTGTAATAACCTTCAAAGGTGGGTTTAATGTACTTTTTGCAATTGGTTGATTGCCAGGCACTAAAACCACACTTTTAACGAGGTTTACAAAATAAATTGCAATCAGCAGCTTTGTAAGGATGCTTGAGCAGAGTCACACTCGCATAATTTTTTATTTGACTTTGATATACAGTTGAATCCGGCAATAACAGTACGCTAGGAAGACAAACCATTTTACCGGTTTCGGCAGTAGGCCTATCTGTTGTTAGCAGTAAATATTAAGCAAAGTTTGACCGTCAATTACTCATTCCCAGACATTTTTGGCATACTATTATTCACAGAATACCGAAATCCGGAACCGTTATTGCCGGAGTTTAATGTATTTATTTTTAAATCATTTGATATTATGATAAAGGTCATCACGCAGAAGGATTTGCATGTCTCAATGTCAACTGCAGTGGCTCTATTGTTTGTGCTGGAACAGGGACAGAAAACCCAGGAGAAGATGTTTATCTTTACGTTTGGTAAGTTCTGCGCCCTTTCCACATATATGTGTTTGAGAAAGTCATGTTTGGAATGTATTATTCCTTTTTCTAAATTTGCTACCATGACAATGATTGATTCCAGGTCTCACTTACTTCATTATTAAATGTGCTGTGTAAACTTTAATCTGTAGCAAAGTATTTTACCTTGTCGACACAGCCGTGGTCTAACAAACTTAGCATCTCGGCAACCTAAATTTTGGAGAAAATTCATTTTTCTTCATTCCTCTGTACAGTAGATATACTCAGATTATTTATAGGGCCCTTTCAGGTGTAGAGGTTACTACAGGTCAACGTAATTTAGTAGAAATTCATGTTCCATTGAAGGGAGAAAATGTTGTATGAGTAAGAGTATAGACTGTTATTATCTTGAACTACTGATTTTAGGGATCCTCGTCTGGCTGCCACTAAAGATGGGGGCAATGCTGAACTTGCAAAATTTGAAAACTGTCATTCAAATGACATTTGTGATGTAAGTGAAAAATCAAAACATGCAGGTGATGTGTTGTATAGGATTAAAATATTGGTTATCTTGTATCCTTCTGCAAGTATAATTGTTCTATGACATACATGTGATGATTTAAATGGAGTTATGTGATCTCAATACGGTTTGCCTGATTATTGTGAAGCTATCACATAGTTTCGTGGTTTTTCTTTGCTTTGCTCAGAAGCAATGCAAAAGAAAGGTAATCATACTATTGTTAATTCACATCGGATTAGCAGACACTTCTATGAATTATAATCAGCTACACACAAAAAATGCCGGAATCGTTTTACTACAGAACTGTGTAAAAACTCAACAACAACATGTACGAGTCGAAAAAAAAATTCTATCCAAATCCTTTGTT